>HG995378.1:5789582-6414582 GCA_905333075.3 Atethmia centrago | reverse complement strand
AAATAAATTTGATGATTTATTAACAAGCACGTGTAATGTAATAGATTTTATATTGGTAATTTTCTCTTATAGAATTAACAATCGGCTCGCCTTACAAAGACACAGTAGTGCTCCTAAAGTGCATGGCAGCAGTAGTTGTGAATTTATCAACGAAATTCCCCTCATTACAGGTAACTAATATTTCAAAAGTACACCCATTCAATCAAATTATTTCATAAGATTATTTTTCCTTTTTCATTCAGAAATGGCTCATCTTCCAACAACTGCTATTTCTTGAAACCAAGGTTAACTCCATTCCTATCTCGCACTAAAATATTTGGCTTTGACATTTCCGTCTCTCCGTATCGGGACAAGTCAACTAAAAACTGCAATGACTCTTTCTTCAAAATGCCCTTCTAGACATGCACCCGCATTATTAGTCTCACATAGTATCTTATGTCTTAATAATATAATACCTTATATCTTATTATATCTTAATAATATAATATAAAATATCTTAATGGTTGGACTTTAAAAGCAACCTCTGAGGTTGTTTGGCATTTCTTCTTAGGGATCAGCCAGCTAGGAAACGTTAGCACCATCTAATTTTAAAATATTTATCATAAATTGATTTGTGTCTATTTCTGTAAGATCTAGAAGATCTGAAAAAAATATTTCTTCATAAATATGATTTCCCTGTACGGCGTCAGGATTCCAAATGACGGTATATTGCATTTTAAAATGGCTACTTTACTGACTTGTTTTGTTTTCAGGATCGCTCTAGCTCAAATAAAACAGACTTTGAATTCGAAGTTTGTTTATCAGTAAAATATCCAAGCTTGCCGGCAAACATCACAGCACGTAAGTATGTTGGCATGGATCACTAGATACGAACATTATGTAGGTATAATATGAATTGAGCACGTCGAGTATTAAAGAAGTTCGCTTTATAAAGCGTCTTCTCTGACACTCATTTCTGTGTCAGTCTTTATCTTAAGCTCAATGAGTGTTTGTTTTTATTTATCAGTTGTGTCAACAATGGTGGAGATGGACCACGATTACGCCATGCTGGTCGACACCAATAGCAATGGCCGCTTTTCATTCAACACGTCTCTGAATGAAAAGAAACCAGAGTACTGCAAAAATGTTTCGTTTATTTTGCCTTTAGTGAGTACAGTTTTAAAATCAATATTTGTTATATTCTGTAAATTATGGCACTGGGTAGAAACCGGTCAGAAACAACAGTCGTAAGAATATTTGTTATCACTAATAATAACATTTATTTGAAGGACGGCAAATACGAGTCCAAAATAAGCTACACAATATCATCGAAGCTGCCATACGATCCCACCACACTCTCAGATTTTAACAGCTCCCGTGTGATCCTAAGCGACCGCAGTAATTTAACCATCCAGGGCTCATTGTGGGCAGCCGAGTGCGCTGGGAACAAGACCTGTGTGCCGAACTTGGAGTTAACACCCCACATCAATTTCCGGTAAGTACCACTACTTCTTGAAGATTTATCAACGATCTGCCTTCCCTTCCCTAGGTCGACTTTGGAACCAAAAGTAGGAATATGTCATTGGCTATACCCGTTTTCTTCACCACCTTCTCCAGATTATAGGTACATTAAAGTGCTAAAAGATGGAACTAATAGATTTATAAGTTATCCAAGTTCTACGATGGATTCCTACGCTAACCCATCCATAAATGAGCATTAGTAACAAGTAGAAAGGCCACATTTTTGCCGCTGCTGAACGTCTGAACAAAACCTTAATGGTAGACTTTATGATCTTCGATGATCGATTCCTCATTGCAGCCAATTCAAGTGTGATATGATTATTTGCTTGCAGCCATACAGATGACGACCCGTACATAATAGGCTCGAGTACCAAAGAAACTATGCACCTCACTGTACACAACTACGGCGAGGTAGCGTATGACTCGTGCGTCCGCGTGCACATCGACGGTGCTAACGTGCTCAAAAACCCCACTGGCTGTATATATGAGGGCTCAACTGATGGAAACAGACTTAAGTGTGAACCGCCGAAGCCCCTCCTGAGCAATAAAACTTGGGTACGTTTCCTTTATTATTTTTCTTTATTATTCTCTTGTCCAACTATGTGCACGAGGTATTATTATTTGGTATGGTATTATTATTATTTTTTACTAATCGCGTTGTATCGTAATAGGGTGCCCTATTACGATACAACGCGATTAGTAAAAAATTGTGTCAACGCGTGGCAGTGAAACATTTACAATAATAATAATTTTCATGAAGCGACGATCGTGCGACCTCACCAACCCAATTATTGGGCAAAATACGTATTCTAGAATTAAAACAGTAGTCAGATTTTCAGGCTAACATACTGTCCTTAGCAACTGTCGTAGATATAATAATTGAAGCCATATTACTAAACTGGCACTCCATGGCTTGGAAGGGTTTGAGTGGGTATATTAGCTCTACCTGTCTGGGATTGCAGGTGCAGGCGTAATGTTATTTTTTATTGTGATATTCACAGACTACCCGTCAAATCGAACTGGAAATGACGCATCTTACAAACGTGGACAAGGCTATAACCATCGATATGCTTCTATTTAATCGGTGTGAGGATGTCATCACCCAGAAAATCTCATTTCCAATTCATGTGAAGGCTGATCCTGATAGCATTGTCATCAAAGGGTTTGTGTCATTGTCATTTTCATTAATTTTATCTCCAAGCTTGTTTGAATGTGTTTCTTGACATTTTTTCTTCGTTTGCAGAGAAGCTGACATCGGTACCATTGCCAACATGACGGAAGAAGACATCATACAAAACGGCTTACAGACGCAACACCAGTATACGGTGAGAAAGCTTGTACCATTGTGTCTACCAAGATCAGAAAACACATCCACTGTTTATTCATCATCATCATCATCATCATTTCAGCCGAAAGACGTCCACTGCTGGACATAGGCCTCCCCCAAGCACCGCCACTTCGACCGGTTTTGTGCTTCCCGCATCCAGCGGATTCCTGCGGCCTTCACAAGGTCATCGGTCCACCTTGTAGGAGGCCTTCCAACGCTTCGTCTTCCGGTACGCGGTCGCCATTCCAGAACCTTTCAGCCCCATCGGCCATATGTTCTGCGAGCAATGTGCCCTGCCCACTGCCACTTAAGTTTGGCAATTCTTCGGGATATGTCGGTGACCTTCGTTCGCCTACGGATCTCTTCATTTCTGATTCGATCACGTAGGGAAACCCCAAGCATAGCCCTCTCCATTGCCCTTTGAGTGACTTTTAGCTTTTTGATAAGGCCCATTGTAAGCGACCACGTTTCAGTGCCATAGGTCATCACTGGCAACACGCACTGGTCAAAGACTCTCGTCTTGAGACACTGTGGTATGCGGGACGAGAAGATACTGCGCAGCTTCCCGAACGCTGCCCAGCCGAGTCGGATTCGACGATTGACCTCTTTCTCGAAGTTGGACCTACCTAACTGGACAGTTTGTCCTAGATAAACATACTCGTCCACAACTTCGAGCGTAGCGTCTCCGATTTTCATGAGAGTGGGTGTAACATGGGTATTTGATCTTGGGTCTTTGTCTTGTCCATGTTCATTTTAAGACCCACTCTTTCGGAAGCTCTACTGAGGTCATCGAGCATTGTACTGAGGTCCTCCATAATCTATGACAACTATATCGTCGGCAAACCGAAGGTGATTGATGTACTCGCCATTGATGTTGATGCCTGGCCCTTTCCAGTCTAGAACCTTGAAGACATCTTCCAGTGCAGCGGTGAACAGTTTTGGAGAGATAACGTCTCCCTGTCTCACACCTCGCTGCAGAAGGATAGGTTTCGAGGTCTGGTCCTGGAATCGGACTGACATAATGGCGTTTTCGTACAGACACTTAAGCACCTCGATGTACCGATAGTCGATCTGGCACCGTTGAAGAGACTGCAGTACAGCCCATGTCTCGATCGAATCGAAGGCTTTCTCGTAGTCCACAACCGCTAAGCAGAGAGGCAGGTTATACTCCTCGGTCTTCTGTATAACCTGCCGCAGCGTATGTATGTGGTCTACAGTGCTAAAGCCTTTACGGAATCCGGCTTGTTCGGGAGGCTGGAAGTCGTCAAACCTGAGACATGGCTCAGAAGTGAGATGGGCCTATAATTCTTAAGGAGAGTATTGTTGCCCTTCTTAAAGAACAGTATCTCCACACCTCTGTTCCATGCCTGTGGCGTTTTGCCCTCGAGTATGACGGAACCAAACAGCTTCTGGAGGGCCTTGAGAACGGGTTTTCCACCGGCCCTCAGAAGTTCAGCCGTAATTCTGTCATCACCCGGCGCCTTGTTGTTTTTGAGCTGCTTCAGAGCCATCCTAATCTCGTACAAGCTGACGTCCGGGATGTCTTCGGTGTAGTGTCGGGTCAATCTAGCTCTTGGGTCGTTTGCCAGATTCATACCAGGGTTGCCTGTTGACGTGTATAACTGTCCATAGAAACTCTCGATCTCTCTCAACAGCTCATGTCTGGCGGATACGATCCTGCCATCATTGGTCTTCAGTTTCACAAGCTGGCTCTGCCCAATAGACAGATCTCTTGTAAAGACCTTGGAGCCTTTGTTTCGCTCTATCGCGTCCTTAATGCGCTCTGTATTAAAGCGGCGAAGGTCGCTTTTTAAGGACTTTGAGATCCGTCTATTGAGCTGGCGGTACTTGAGCGCATCAACTGAAGACTGCAGGATCATCTCGCGCCTCTCCTCCATGAGCCGTATAGTAGGATCAGAGAGCTTCTTGTTTCTATTTGTACGACGGGTCTTGAAGATCTTAGACCCGACCGTATGGACAGTTTTCACGAACCCATTGTTATAATCGTCCACGGAGCTCCCTAGGCACTCGAAACAATTCTGAAGTTTGAGCTGAAAGCTCTCGGGGTTTTGGACTTGGATCGGTGCTGGGCGGAGCGTAGACTTCATCAGTCGAGATCTTTCCAGCTTGATATTTAAATTCAATGTGCCTCTTACCATTCGGTGATCACTTCCGGTTTTCACCGCTGATGCAATGATGCAATGATGTCTCTGTGATTGATCACAGAGACATCATTGAACACTTGCTTCTTCGTCGACATAATGAAGTCAATCTCATTTTTTGTTGCACCATCAGGGCTCTACCAGGTCCACTTTCTGTGCTCACGTTTTCTGAAGAAGGAGTTCATCATAAAGAGGCCTTCCTTCTCCATAAAACTGGCTAGTAAGTGGCCTCGGTGGTTCCGACGTCCAACTCCAAATTGCCCCACTCGCAGCTCATCACCGTTTCGTTTGCCCAGTTTCGTGTTGACCCCATGACAACGGTGAAGTGAGTCCACTGTTTACTACGACACTTAAACTGTCTCTTACAGGATCTCTTCCGAGATTTTAATGAATAGAGGTTACTCATTTTCGAATCTGATTTTAGAATGACTTAATTGCTGCTTGCGATATTAATAAATAATTTGGCCGACAAAAAAAGGCGGAAGACATTCTGTAGGTGTCTACTTATGTGTACTTGATGGACAAAATGTCTAAATAGCTTTGGCCTGGTGCAGTGATGCTTTGACTATACACAACGAGTGTGGAAAACAGGTTCGAGGGAACCAAGCTTGGATACTTAAGTCAAATCAACTAAGCGACAATCGTTGAAAGGATCCCGCAATTGGGTGGCAAAAATAACGGTAGGTGGGGTTCATATCAGCGTCGAGTCGACGACGAAGTACCTGGGACTCGTCCTCAACAGCCGGTGGAACTTCGTGGAGCATTTCCGACGTTTGGCTGCCAAACTGGAGCGGGGCGGGGCTGCCTTGAAGCGGCTCCTGCCCAATTTAGGGGGTCCAAATGCCTTCTGCCGGAGGCTCTACGCGGGGGTCGTGAGGTCCAGGCTCTTTACGGGGCACCTGTGTGAGCGCGGTCCTTGGCGCTGTGGCCAGCCTACCGGTTAAGCGCGGCCCAAAGGGTCATGGCAATGGGCTGGTCCAGGAATACTGCACGGTCTCCGGTGAGGCGGCGAGCCTCCTTGCCGGATTGCCACCATGTGATCTGGAGGCAAAAGTTCTCGCGCACGTATGGTGCGAGGAGGCGAAACGACGGGACGTAACTCCGCTGCCGCGCTCGCTACCGCGATCACTGCCGCGGTCACTGCCGCGGTCACTGCTGCGGGTCTGCCCGGTTAGGGCAGAGCACCGCAGTGTCCTCGTGGAGGCGATCGGTGGCAGAGATCTCTCGCGTCCGGCCCTGGTTCAGGCCAAGGTACGGAGCGAGAGGGCATGGGAAGCCGTCACCTCCTTCTGTGAAGCAGTAGTGCTCGCGAAGGAGGAGGCGGGACGGTTGAGGGTAAAAGCAAATTTCGCGCCCTCTCGCCCGTAGCCGCCACAGGAGACGCCCTGGGCGTCGGGAATCCCAGGCGGATTTTCAGCCACCGTAGGCGTGGGCTTGAGGACAGTGAGCAATGGGTAGCTCGCCGTCTGATAACGACCAGGCCCGAGTCGATGGCGCGTTGTGTTCCACGCGCGCCTCAAAGAGATGTCAGCACAAATGTAGGGGTCCACTAGGGCCGAAGCCTACTGGGGTCGCGTTGAAGTTCAAAAGGGTTACCGAGGTCCCTGGCAACGCAGGCAACGGATGGAATACGGGTGGGTTTTAGTCAGTAAGAGTCTGACACGGCCTCCCACTCCGCCCAGAGCGGGAGAAGTTATTTGATAAATTCCCACCCAAAAAAAAAAAAAACAACTAAGGTATTTTGGGTTGAAGGAAATTTGGTAGAGAGGACCTGACTTTTTATTTTACCTGATATTTTAGCCAGGATATCTGATCTCTTTACGAGAGAATTCTTTAAGAGTTATTGTTATCGTTTTTAAATAAGTTTTAACTGAAATTGAATAACAAAACATAGTCAAAATCAAAAGGGTAACCTCCAACTGATTTTATTTTAACATTGTTTTTGCAGATCACAAACAAGGGTCCGACCAACTGGAAAGGGCTTCAAGCTCAAGTAACTTTGCAGTTGCAACTGTACATTGAATACAATGACATTCCAGTCACAGTAAGTTACTACATTACATTATTAGTTCAATACAATCCAATGACAAGTAACATCCGGTTCAACCAAAATTGAATGGGACATAAATGTATGGCACGACAGACATTAAATGTAACACTATCATTTATGTTTACACAATTAAAATGCATACCTAGTTGAACCGTGGATTAAGACGATGCTTCAGCAGTCCACGGCTTAGCTATGCACTTGAACTTAGCTTCGCGGCATTGTCCATTGCGACCCACGCCTACAATACTCACATAATAAGACGTATTCTATTCTAACATGGATGCCGTGCACATCTTCCGTAGCAGTGAAATAGCTCCTTTCGTGTGAATGTTCTCATTTGACCAGTGACTAACTTTCCTTCAACTTTCAGGTATACTTTTCCACACTGAAGTTATACCTTCCCTGCCTATTGATATCACAAAATGAGACTTCAATGTCTTACCTCTGCAAGGTAGGAAGTTTGATGAAAAAGGTGGAATTTGCCAAGATCCTTATACCGATGTTCATTTTGCCTGGAAGTCTTGGTAAGTATCCTCTTCATCATATCAGCCCAGTAGAGATGACGGCCTCATAACTTAACATCACGCTTATACTCCGTGGGTTAGGCAGAGATGCACCTATAGTAGGTACACCCGCATTTCACCACTTATGTTTAAGTCCCATGTATCAGGAGGCGAACCTATTTGTCATGAACCAGGCACAAATCTTAACTCCGGGCTGCTATTAACAAATTTATTAAACAGATGGAAAAACCCACTAATAACACTTTGCCCAACCCGGGAATCGAACCTAGGACCTCGTGCTCAACAGTAACACTTGCGACCACCAACGAGGCAATCAACGGCCTCCTTCTCTCGAATTGACACGAATTATACACTAAAACTGTGACATCCACCAACCCGCACTGGGCCCGCGTGGTTGATTACGGCTCACTCCCTTTCACAGAGAGGAGGCCTGTGTCCAAGCAGAACACTATAGGCTCGGAAAGGCAAAACACACAAAATAATATATACTAGTGGTCGCCCACTGGTTGAAATTCGCCCGCTCTACTTACAATATACAGGGTGGAATTTTGTAATGCCACCTGGAGGGAAAGTACTCTTAATACTGCAGATAGAAAATTTTACTCAAAGGAAACATTCCTTTATTTTTGAATAGAAAGCAAACTGCATTCAAAGATTTTCGAAAATTCTCTTCTCACACACCCGGGAATCGAACCGGCTAAAATCTGAAAAAATTATACCCTGTACTTTTATTGCATCGATCGTTAGGGTCAATTATAAGGATGAAATCTCTCTCTCGCTGCGTGTATGAGGTAATTTAAATATGGAATGTTAGATTAAAATTTGAAAATTAGATTGTCATAGTTGTTATTCACATTTGATTGTTTTTACAACTCATTTCATATTTTGTCTCACGGTGAAAATGGCTTATTAAGAACAGTTTGATTTAATGGAAGCTTATTTTTTAAATAACAAAAACGTGCGGTGGTATGGAGAGAGATATCAAGACCGACAGGCACCAACTCGGTTCGTATTGAAAAGAATGGTAGAAAATTTAAAGAATACGGGTGGTTTCAAGAAGAGACGGCAAACTATTCAGCAAATCTATTTCGATTTTGAACTAGATGTTTTAACATACTTTGAATCATTTCCAAAGGCTTCAAGTAGAGATGCTGCCGATGAATTAGGAACAACCCACACTCGCGTACTTAAAGTGCTGAAAAAGTATAAGTATAAATGCTATCGTGAAGGTCGGTTGGTGCAAAAATTGCATATTGGGGATCGTGACAGACGGTTACAATTTTGTGAAAACATGCTTGGAGAAATTGACCGAAACCCTAATTTTTTGAGTAACATTGTATGGTCTGACGAAACCAACTTCAGCAATAATGGCATGTACAATCGCCGCAATAACCATTATTGGTCTCGAGTGAATCCTGTTCGTGTTCATGAAACTAACAATCAAGTAAGATTTTCTTTCAACGTTTGGTGCGCAATTCTGAGAAATAATGTAGTGTTAGTCCACGTGTACGAAGGTCATTTAAATACTGTCAAGTATATTGAAATACTGGATCTCTTAAGAAACGAGTTAAATGGTTTCCCCGAGGAAGAGCGAAACAAAATAATTCTACACCAAGATGGTGCTCCAGCACATAACAGCAGAATCACTACTGCCTACATTAATAACCATTTTAATACCTGGATTGGTACAAACGGCACAATCAGATGGCCTGCGCGATCGCCAGATCTCACCCCATTAGATTTTTTTTGTGGGGATATGTAAAAAATCAAATTTACATGAAATCTTATGCGAATGACAACGAGTTGAGAGTTGAAGTTCAGAATTCGATTTATAATATTCACCACAACACTTTATTAAAGGTTACTAGAAATGAATTCGTTAAAAGAATAAATTTGTGTATCCAAGAGAATGCAGCCCATTTCGAGCAAAATCAAAAAATGGTAAACTAACTAATTAGTTATTAGTTAGTTTACCATTTTTTGTAAATAATTAAATTAATTTAAGATTTCCTGGTTTTCCTTTCATTTAATTTATGTTTGTTAGAGAGATTTCATCCTTATAATTGACCCTAACGATCGATGCAATAAAAGTACAGGGTATATTTTTTTCAGATTTTAGCCGGTTCGATTCCCGGGTGTGGGAGAAGAGAATTTTCGAAAATCTTTGAATGCAGTTTGCTTTCTATTCAAAAATAAAGGAATGTTTCCTTTGAGTAAAACTTTCTATCTGCAGTATTAAGAGTACTTTCCCTCCAGGTGGCATTACAAAATTCCACCCTGTATATTTATGTAGTACTTATTTATTCCATGCTGAAGCTGTCACTTCTTTCACCTATTTATCTTCAAGTCATGAAGCTCTGGTACTATGAGTGTGTGTGTCTGTCAAACGCATGATAGTGTGTGTTGTTTTTTTATTATTTTTTTTTTCAAATGCATATTAGGTATAAATAATATCAGCTTTCTGCACTCCTCCTCTATTTAAATTTTAATTGTGCCTAGTTTCATACTCCTCCATCCGCGTAATTTTCGTAAAAAGGGGTACGAATTTTCGCTACGCGTGCGATAAGGAACTTCCTTTGCAAAAATCATTATATTAATACGATAATGATTTTTAGAACGAAGTTCCTTATCGCACGTTACGCTCTGCCCGCTTGGCGAATGAAAGCTAGACCGGAAGTGTAACATTTTAACCGTCACAACTCATTGACACACATTTTTTTTGTCGTAATGTACTTTCAAACGTCGTTAATTTATTTTATTATCCCTGTTATTTAATACATAATACAGTGAAAGGAACTTTTTATTTATTCTGCTTATTAACTTTGCAGATGGAATACTCATTAAAGATAAAAATGTGACGATAACGTCTTCTATTCAAGTGCAACTTACTGATGACCACTACAACGTGGAAAGGTAATTCAATAATGAAAATAATTAACAAAAATCAATTAACCATACAGTTTAGAAAAAGACGTCTAAAAAGATAAATTCTGTTTTTGCCGTTTTTAACTATTAAAAGTTTGTCAAGTCTGTAAGATGCGCTGTCAACACTGAACTGAAATATTTATTCATTTTTAGCATAACCACAACTATTACGCTGCGAGATGCGACGGTATCGATACAGTGGATAATTATAGCAGTTCTTGTTGCCCTTTGCATCATAATCATCATCGTGTTAATACTCTACAAGGTAAGTTATATTGATTTAACATTCGTTTGATAAACAATATTTATTTATATAAATTGGTTAAAAAACGCACAACAATGCCCAAAACGCAGTTTACACGTGTTGCGCGTTGTTGAATGAGTGGAAAAGTTGGGAGGGGACGCGCTAGAAGAACATAATAATGAACTGACTGGTGATGTTCTTCAGAAAAGTAATGCTGCGTAGTAGTCGCAACCACCGTGCGTGTATAACCAAATGTATGAACGTAAATGAAGCAAATGGATTTGTATGAATCATCGCAGGTGGCGTTCAGTAGTTTCTGCCTACCCCCATGGAAAGATAGCGTGAGTTTAGGTATGTGGTTTTAAAAAATGACTCTTATATGATAGGCCGATACTTGAAATCCCGAATCACTTTAACCCGAATGAACGCTATCCCGAATCACGTTATTCCAAGTGGACGCTAGCCCGAATAACGTGAGTCTGAAATAACAATGCATAAATATACACTAGATTTTATGTTTCACAGATTTGATTCAACTCATTTTCCTGGGCTATTTTATACATAGCTTAAATTCAGCGTTAAATATCGTTATAGGGATAGCGTTCGTTGGAGATAAAGTTATTTAGGACTCACGTTATTTGGGATAGCGTTCATTTGGAATAACGTGATTCGGGACAGCGTTCATTCGGGATAAAGGGATTTCGAGTTTCGGCCTAACTTAAAAGAGTAACAAAACAATATAACACATCAAAAAGAAATTATGTTTTAAAACTAGATGATGTCGGTGTTTCCTATCCGGCTACTCTGAGAAGAAAGACCGGAACAAAATCAGAGGTCTCTTTTAAAGTCCAGACATAATCTTGGTCAGGTTCATTAACTTACTAACTATTTATTGCCAGCGACTTTATCTGCGTGTATATAATTAGAATTATTCAGGGTGATAAAAGCCTATGTCCTTCTCCAGGTCCCAGGTATTTTTTTGTCAAATTTCAGTAAGTACGACTAGTTTAGTGGTTTAGTCGTGATGGGGTAACATACAGACAGTCAGTTACTTTCACATTTATAATATTAGGATATTTAAAGTTCGATTAGTCCCGCTCCATATTTGTGTGATTTATGGGCTACGTTAATTCCTGTAAGGCGGCCTCTACACCTACAATAAGTTTTCGCAATATTTATATTGCACAATATGATTGAATCAGCCCTTGCACTCGAAACCATATCCATAATTTTCACGCTATAACATTGATCGCCCATAGCTTCAATGTTTTCGTGTGAGCAAGATCTGTGCAATATTTATCCTACACGGTGCAATTAAAATATGGTGCAATTAACATTAAACTCGCTCAAACTGCGTTCAATAATTGCACAATTTTTAATAATAACCTTAAACGGTCAAAAACATTGCGCAATGCGTGATATGCAAGTCGTGTGTCGCGTTGTGGCGGTTGCATGCCATGTGTCGCCTTGCGGCGGTTGCAAGTCATGTGTCGTCTTGCGGATTGCCCGTGGATTGTATGTACATAAAACCCACGGGAGCAACCTGGAACGCGTTGGAGTGGGACCTGGGCAGAAGTTCTTTTATCTGTCTAATTTATTTCAGGTTGGTTTCTTTCGCCGCAAGAAGAGAGAAGAATTGGAACAATTAAAAACAAATGTCAAGCGTCAGACTATTGTAAGCTTTCTTAATACTCTTCTTAGTTAATGTGGTGTGGTCTCCTACATGCCATAACCAAAGCAATTTATAAGGCTTTGATTGACAGTGTAAATAGATTCGACGAAAGACTTGAGCAACTGTTCCAAAAATTCAGTATTGAATTCGCTGCATTTAAGACTCCATAATACCTCAGCGCTACCTCACTCTTTATCTCGCTCGCACTCTACTGCTCGCGGTCATGCTGACAAGCGAGACAGGGTGGCAGGAAGAAGTTTAGGTAATGTCTTTTTACGATGAAAATAATGGTAAAAAAAACAGTATCTGCTTTATAACTAGTTCAGTTATTATGCAAAGATTTATTATTCGGTTTGCAGGTAACTTTTTACCATTTTTTTGTCGAGGTTATTTTATGCAATTGTTTTCGTTAAAATAGCACTTAATACTAATCGTCAACTTTACCATATACCTATTTATTTCAAAATTAATACTGCAATATTTTCAATATAACGGAGGATCGTGCTAAGCAATTTGAGGTATTGTAGGTTCTTCCAACGCCAAAAACTGTCTGACTTCAATTTTATTTCACGGTCATAAATATCTGACGTCAGAAAGCCCTAAGTGATAATATATCCCTTCAACTGTTATAATTGTCCAAATCGATTATTATTGAATAGAAAACCTTTACAAAAATATTTATATTTAAACACCAATGATAACATCAACTTGTTTTTAACCAGCTGAGGCGGTCAACGATGCCTAAGCAGGTTCCAACAGCCGAAGACCGGAGGAAAATTCTGGAGGCCACGGAAGAAGAAGACAAACATGATCACACCTCAACATAGATGTACCGAAAAACCTGCGGGAAAATTGCATAACACATTTATAATGTTCCATTTTGACTTATTGTATTACTTCATTTATTGCCTATTGAAAGACATCAAAGAGCAAATCTCAAGGTGGCTACGTGCCGACCTTTTCTATTAACCTCCTGTATAAATCATCTGAAGTACTAACAGTTCGACAGTTATTTATAATGAGCACGGTACTAAAACAACACGCAGCACTTCCATACAGCATTGAATTTACTAAAAGGAGACGGAAAGATATAGTTTGCCCTCAAAAAAATACAAAACATGCTTTCACAGCTAAATTTTATATGTACCTCGGTCCGCTACTCTATAACAGGCTAAATGAAAAAGGAAACATCTACTCCTTAAATCATAGGAACTGCAAGAAAATCCTTAAGGAAACTCTTCAAACTATGTCCTATGAAGATACAAAGAAATGATTACTAGTGCTAAAGTAAAATATTGTTTGTATTATTGTTATTTTTTAATTAGTTAAGATACTATAATTTTAGACACCTTTTTACATTTATGTACCAATAAGATTAATATGATATGTGATTATTTAATCAATTAATGTTACCTCCAATCGCCTGAAACACAGGATTACCTAGTTCAGGCACAAATCATGGGTGAACTTGACATACATAGATTTAAGAAAAACTGTTATTTAACGTTATACCTTATATTTTTGAATATATATATTTTTTTTTAAATACCTTTCATTTTGACAGTTAAAAAAGTGCAAATCAAACCTACGTACCCACCAATGAAGTAACGGATTCGGAATTTGTGGTAGGTTTAAAAAATTTTGTACAAGTATTTCGTCCAAAATAAATGAATTATTTATTTTTTATAATCGTTCATTTTTAAGCGAACCTGAGGTTTGTCCCTTACGTTATTTCTACTGCCGATATATTTTTTTTCCAAAATACGGGAGATGGCTTTATCTACTTCGTACAAAAAAGTAAACTATATAAGTCTACTGCCTTACAATACATCATATGCCATATAATAGCTTTAAATAATCGGCCTACAATGTTCCCACTGCTGAGACACAGGCCTCCTCTCTGTGAGAGGGAGTGAGCCGTAATCCACCACGCGGACCCAGTGCGGGTTGGTAGATGTCACATGTCTTCGAATTTTTGGTTCTAGGACATGCCGATTTCCTCACGATGTTTTCCTTCACCGTTTTGAGAGCAGTGGTGATGAAATAATTTATACAAAGTAAACCAGCTGCCTGGGTTCGAACGTACGACCTACAACTCGTAAGTCACGGCCGTTACCACTAAGCCACCACTGTTCACAGTTCAGTGTATACTGCTCTCAGTTTAGAGTATAATTTGTGCCAGTTCGAGAGAAGGAGCCCGTTGACTGCCTCGTAGGTGGTCGCAAGTGTTATTTATTTATTTAATACTTTACGCACACAAATGTATAGAGGCGGACTTAATGCCATAGGCATTTTCTATCAGTCAACCTTTGGGCGATGCAGAGACAGTGGTAGGTGCAATAACGGAAACTGTGGAATAAATATTTATTAAACTAAAAGTATATTCATACATATACCTATTAAAAACATTAAATATAGGTAATACATATATACCTAATTATACATAAATATAATACCAAATAAATACACGAATATGCTAAACAGATAAGACAAGCAATGGGAAAACATTACCGTTGTGATGATACTGCCAGCTTCTTACGAATGTGCTCGCGAACTTTAACTTTAAAGTATAATGGGTTGGTTGCCATCCTGATTTCCTGGGCGAGCGCATTCCACAGAGAGATAGACTGAACGAAGAAGGAAGAGTGAATGCAGTCAGTGCGGTGAGTGGGACATTGAAGAAGAAGATTGTGTGATGAAGGTAGATTTTTACTATGGTTCGCGCAAATGTACTGAAAGTAGGGCGCGAGATAACTAGGGGAAGAGGGAGAGTCAAGAAATGAAAACAAGGTGGTCAGCGTCCTTTGCTCTCTGCGCTGGACCACTTTAGAAGCAATCGATGCGCAGAGACATGAAGTGTTACTGTTGAGCATGAGGACTCAGGATCGATTTCTGGGTTGGGCAAAGTTTGCTGCCGTCGATACATCAGTGTGTTATTTATTGACTATCCAGCTTTGTAAGTCTGACCAGGAAAAACTAAGGATAACTATGCTACCAGAATAAAAATGATATCTCATTTGTAATAAAGTTTATTTTTGATGTACAATAATAATAAATATGATGTGTTGATTGAGGTAAATTGGTCGTTTTAGTTAGGTAAAGTCAAGGAAATTGTTTAGTAAATGGCCAGTATGTTCAAATCAAATGAATCGTTAAACAAACACGAGGCGAATGTTAAATTTACATTGACAAGACAAACACAGCAAAATAATAAATAAAAAAATTAAAAAGACTAGTTTTTTTTTTGGGGTCTAGGACCGCTGGTAGTTTTGTTACTGGAAGAATGAGTTGAGTAGCATAATCAGCCTAAAATGTTCCCACTGTTACAGGCCTCCTCTCTGTGAGTGGGAGTGAGCTGTAATCCACCACGCAGGCCCGTGCGGGTTAGTAGATGTCACATGTCTTCGAATTTTTGGTTCCAGGACATGCCGATTTCCTCACTATGTTTTCCATCACCGTTTTGAGAGCAGTGGTGATGAAATAATTTACACAAACTAAGAAGAAGTTTCGCTAACGAATTTAATGTGACCCAGTATATCTGAAGTTGACACGAGGGTGGCACTGAAAATTTCGGGAATCAAGGAAGTGACACAACATTACTATTTAAAAATGTATTTATTGGTTTTCGAAGTATTCTCCGCGAAATTTGTCACATTTTTCCATACGATGGAACCAATCATTTAAGCAACCATTCCATTCGGAAGTTCGGAAGTTCTGATCTCCAAAATGGCCGTTTTGTAGGCGTCTACAGCTTTTTCAGGTGATGAAAATCTCTGTCCACGCAATTTATTCTTTATTTTAGGGAAAGTATAGAAATCATTAGGGCTTAGGTCGGGGCTGTACGGCGGATGGTCTAATAATTCTATGTTTTCTTGCTCTAAAAACTCTTTTGTTCTGTGCGCGGAGTGAGAACTCGCATTGTCGTGATGGAGGATGATACGGCGGTTGCAGTTCTCTTTACGGAGTTCAGAAACGAACTGTGGCAAACAAATGCTAGCATACCATTCTGCATTAACCGTTCTTTGTCCCTCAAGAGCAATAGTCGTAACATGGCCGGTTTTGGAGACAAACGTGGCCACCATTTTTTTTTTGCAACACTCCGTGAACGAACAATTTTTGTTGGCTTTAACTCATTTTCGAACACCCAAACTCGTGACTGGTTTTTTGTTTCGGGTTCGTACGCGGTACTGCAGTTCGTACTGCAGTTTTTGGACGACCTTGACGGGGATCATCACTGAGCTTGACACGTCCACGTTGAAATTCAGCAAACCAGCGATAAATTGTGGTTTTGGATGGGGCTTCATCATCAAATGCAGAAATGATCCGGTCAACACACTGTTTTTGTGTTAAACCACTTCGAAAGTCATAATAAATCATCGCTCTTGAATTTTCTCGAGTCAATTCCATTTTCTCAACGACTAAACAAGTTTGACAAGACCGAGAATCTTTGTTTAAATAAATAAATGGTATTCGATTTTTAAAACCAAGGAGTTTTCAATTAAAAATATTTTAATATGACAGGAACAGTGGAAATATTCCATTCCCGATATTTTTAGTGCAGCCCTCGTATCAAAATATTTACAGTATAATTCATTATTACTTTGAGTAGTAAATATTTTTTTATGTTTATTCAATGGATCTATCCATTTATGTATTTGTGTAAAAGCTTTAACTTTATACGCACTTACCTTGTTATTTATGACTTAAACTTAAAGCTCATGAGCTTTTTGTATATGCTTCGTATTGTATTATTTTTAGTTGAACCTTAAATCAACGTAAAAACAAATATATTCAAGTTAGTACAGTCAAGGGAAATGAATTGTTGAACAAGTTGATACCCTACGTCAATTTGCCGTGTTATAGCCAATTCATACAACTGTCAAAGAATCGTCATCATCTGCCTAGTCTTTTTGAACTATGTATACCAGTCTCACCAGATGCAGCTTAGTCCCAGTGTTTTACATCCCTCCGTATCGAACAGTCCTAAACGCAAATGGTCCTATTAAACTCAAATTCAACCTCAAAGCATTTATTTCAATTAAACCATTTACAGGCGCTTTTGAATTGTCAAGTAGTCGGTCAGTTGATAAATATGAAGCTAGTTGCCCATTCCAAAGCGTAGTAGGTACCTATGGAGAAGAACGGGCAAGAAACTCCATAACACTCTTTTAAATTAAATTGATACATAAAGATTAGTACAAAAATAATGTTGAAATTATAACTAAATGTGAGAACGATGTAAAATAAAAAAACGCATCCGTAGTAACAAAAGAAACAAAAACAATTTCTAAATAAAATAATTACAAATAAGCCGAGGAAGCTAAGAGGTGACCAGTCCCAACTAACGGCGCCCGTTCACGAGCATGACGCATGGATCAGCATCATTCAGCTCGTCCATTTTGAAGGGAGCTAAGTGATCCAACACACGCGCCACCATCAGCGAGACATCTGAGTGAGCATGACATACTCTCAGCCGCCAGGGCCCGTTCAAGTCAATTACATAACCGGTAAATGGTAGCTCCATTATACATAGTACTCACTCCTGTGCAATGCAATTATATATTAGCAAAACCACCCATAATCAAAACGACACTTTAGCAAAATGTCCTATTAGCAAATCGTCCTATGAGCAGTTTGTCCTATTATCAGAACGTCCTATGAGCACATGTTTCTAAAAACACAAGAACAGAAATGGTACACTCATATCACACATAAATATGAGGTTTCGAAGGAATAATTTTAATGGAGCGACTGGCTATCTGAACTCCGGAACCCAGTTACTGGGTAACACGATACCTCTTGGTAAGACTGGTTGTCACACTTTTGCAACTGTCAAAGAATGACAGTTGCGATTTGTATATATAGACAATTCATGTTGGTAGTCAATTTGTTTAACAATTTATTTCCATGACTTATAGATATATAGATAGATAGATAGATAAAACATTTATTCAGTGCACACAAAAGACATAGCACAACACATAGTAGCACAATTCATGGATAACAAATTACAGGAATATAATTATATAAAAACAAGGACCCATATTTATAAAAATAATAAAAACATGCTTAAAGAAATAGAGTGACGTTATGACATACTTCAATTAATTATCGAACAAGGTGCGGTGTGCGTCTCAAGGTTGCACCAAATGGGAGTCCAGCTCAGCATGTGTCAGGAAAATATACCTGACGCTGATATTCTGCTGGATCCCTGCCTGAACTTACGTTTTCCTGCACCTCATTCGCGTAACACACTTTCTATCACAAGCCGAAGGCTTTTGAATAGCATAGCATAATCAGTCTATAATGTTCCCACTGCTGGGACACAGGCCTCTCTTAGAGAGGAGTAGGCTGTAATCTACCACCCGGGCCCAGAGCGGGTTGGTAGATGTCACATGTCTTCGAATTTTTGGCTCTAAGACATGACGGTTTCCTCACGATGTTTTTTCCTTCACCGTTTTGAGAGCAGTGGTGATGAAATTTACACAAAGTAAAGCGCGTTCGAACCATCGACAACTCGTAAGTTGGGGCCGTTACCACTGGGCCACCGCGCACCGCTGCTCTCTAAATATGTTGAATTAAATTCCTTATCCATTGCTTCATATTTTTGGAAAATTCATCTGCTAGTCAACGAGAATAATGCAGTGAATGTTGTTGAATTGTCAAAATGGAAGACATTTTTTTGTCCGTCAGGTACAAAGATTATTAAAAAATATTGGTCACGTGTTTTTTCTTTTTTACGTAATTAAAAGATTACGGTGATACATTGAGTTTAAATGTGACATGACATGACATCACGCCTTGCTAGATTTTATACTGAAATGTGACGTCGCGAGCCCCCACTCCCCAACTCTAAGGCGTTTCATGTAAGTATTTTTTTATTAAGGAGACTACAGGAGCTAAACGCAAGTTTTATAAGGCCTAAAAGTATATGATCCAATCTAAACAAAATCAGAAAAATATATGATATTCTTCAGGACATATGCTAGGTAGATAGTGTGTTGAAAACATAATACAACTAATTTGATACGATAGAATAAAAATGTATGTGTGTGAAAAATATATAATTTTATGAAATGATGATAATTTTGATGATTGATTTATCTGATGTAACGAATTTTTTTTTCTCAAAAATATTCATTGTTTTTGGACAAAAACTGCGTATATTGAAAAAAGAAATGTAAAGTAAAAATACTTCTATATAATAAGCTGAATTTCTGAGTCACTTTACAAGCAAGTGTGTTGAAGAAATATTTCGTAATTTTTTGCGACCGTATTTTATGGCCGTTCTATAAAGCCGATCTATTGTTTAACCAGATGTTCTGACGTTCCCACTGAATAACAATGGTGCTTAGATAATGAACTTATTTTTATTGCAGTTGCAAAAGTTGCGACAGCAATAATAAAAAAATCTGATAACATTGTATAAACTGCGCCAAGTAATGGTTCAAATACTACTAAGTAAGTAATTTTGCTATTTTAATCAAAACAGCAATAAAAGAAAGAGATAGCAAATGACAATTTCTAACAAAACTACGTAACTTGCTTCGTTTTAGGGTTCCGTAGTCAACAAGGAACTCTTATAGTTTCGCCATGACCGTCTGTCTGTCTGTCTGTCCCCGGCTTAGCTCACAGACTCTTACTAGAAAGCTGTAATTTGGCAAAGTGGTAAACAAAAATGCTAAATAAAGTTTTTTAGGGTACGCGTATAGCAATACCAATAATACATTTTCTAAACCAAACGGAAGATATTAGTACGAAATTACTACTTGTCAACAATAACAATTCATAAAGCGCTCTCGCTGGCCGTGCCCATTAAAAAAATGTCTTACAAACAAGTGAGCATAGCACGCGCCTAGTGTGATTGTCACACACACTATACATAATTACATTAATACAAACACGGCTAAAATACGCTTCATGCATCCCATTGGCCAAAACGCTTGCTACGGGCGATCGAGTCGTGAGCCGTGCTATACGATTATCGCCTTAGAGGTGAGCATGCGGAAGATTGGCCGATAGTACATGCAACCATTCTGATTTTTTGTCAGATTATTCTACAAGCAATATATTAGCATAATAGTGCTTTATTTCGTTATCCAATCAATAGATTTTTTGTAAATAGATAATTGCTTCATATTTTGCTATAAATTACCAACGTTGTGTCATCGCGCTTCTCTTTCTTTTCTATGCAGTCTGACAGTGACCGCGCTTTAGCTGTTGTCAGTCTCTTCATATGTTATAGCAAAAAATATGTGTCTAATATTTTTTATTATCTAAGTGACGGACTTCTTTCGGAGGATTTCTTTTTTTTACCCAGGCATCACCCCTATTATATGTGTGGTACGCAATACCCAGTTGGTCTCCTTGAAATTAAGGTATCATAAGACAGATGTAATTAAAAACACTGGGACGCTTGATGGTGATGTTCTCCAGAAAGGTCAGGTGCGTAGCACTTGTAACCAGCGTGCTGTTACCGATATGAACGTGGATGAATGAGTAGGTATGAACTGTAGCCGTCGGCATGCTGTAGTTTTTGCCTACGCCCATGGTAAACACAGGCGTGAGTTATATATATTATGTATGCCAGTTAATTAATATAGAGCGCTTTTCCTGTTTCACTATTTGCATTGTAGTATTGTTGGACTCCAGCTTCTACAAATGACATGAGGATAAATCGTGTACAATAAACTACGTATCTATGACTTCATTATTCATCTTGGTTCAAAACAATTGTAGCATACTAAAAACCATATTGTCGTGATTGAGAGCCACAACTATGTGGACTAGTGTTTGTTAGGAGAGAATCATGAATCGTAAGTGTTTTATTTTAATGAAAATCCTAATTTATATTTTATTTTTATTTTATATTGGGTATTTAAATATATTTTTGTTATCTAGTGTGTTTTATATCATGTTCGTGATATTATCTTCAGTGTAATTTAAAAAAAATGTAACAGTTAAGTTTACCGTTTGCACTACACAACAGTAGCTAGGTGCGTGTGGGTAAACGTTATCGATGCTGTGAACATTAATTTCTTGCGAAATGTGTAACTAGTGATGATGGATAATAATAGTGGAATCCTACTAATATAGATGCGAAAGTTTGTAAGGATGGATGGATGGATGGATGGATGGATGGATGTTTGTTACTCTTTCACGCAAAAAGTACTGAACGGATTTGGATGAAATTTGGCACACAGATAGTTTCTAACCAGGAATAACACATATATTTTTTTTTGTACTCTTTAGAACAACCATATGGTCTATTGTATACTATTTCAAGGTTATCCATTATATCCGCTGTATCAACCCGATAGGGGCAGGAGGAATGTCGGAGAACTGTGTCAGAATAATGATGATCGATTTAAGCAATAAGACTGCCCATTGTGTCGCCCTATGTAAAATTTCATTTTTATATCTGTAACAAGGCAACCCGCCTCGGCTACACACGGGTATAATAGCAGAGCATATATGCCTATATTTTTTGTCGTGTTTTCGTATCGCCCTGATGCGTCGAGCATTTGGGTTACATGGGATGACGACTTAGAGTATTTTTAATGTATTTTAGTTCTAATTCTGCATATATTTGAAAGAGTAAAGAATATTATTTTCATATAATTGTATTGGTTTAAGCGGCGCACGCCAGTAAAGCTCCCAGTCGGCATGATTTTTTTAGACATCTTCAACAAACATCGTCAGATTTCAGCCAATTTTCACAAAACTAATGAATTATACACCTATACCTTCCTCATAAATCATTCCATCCATATGAAAATTCGTTCGGTCGTTTTTGACTTTATTGCGTTCAGACAGACAGACGCGGCGGGGGACTTTGTTTTAAAATATGTAGTGATTTATATGGTCTACATATTATAGATTATACAATTCTATTAATGACCTACATGAATAAAAAAATACCTGAAGCCTCCTCTGACACATTATTGATGTAAATACTACTCACGAATTCAGCTGCTTATATTTTGTATTTCATCATAAATACTCAGGAGTAAAAAGCGTTCAGACTGCTATTACCCGTAAGAAACACGTTTTAAGGCAATTGTTTTTTTTTAACGTGTTATTGGGTTTTTCCATTTGGGAATTCTCAGTAGCAGCCCGGAGTCTGGATTTGTGTCCGGTTGATGGCATTACACTCGCCCCCTATTCCATGGGTCTCAAACGTAACTGGCGAAATGTGGGCGTACTATAAGTACACCTCTGTCTTATCCTTCAAACGTGATGTTATGTATGTTATTTCTTGAAAAACGTTTTATTATTGCCTCTTTTTAATTTTAAGGTACAACAGTGACTCTAACTCTATAGCGTTGTACAATGTACGGTTAATCAGCGATAATTTTAAACAATTTCCAAACACATTCATTTCGCACACATAGCTTGCCTTTTTGAACGGTCTCTTTCATTCAAAATGTTGACAATGACGTAGTTCGAAAAACAGGCGCAAATGCAAATTAACCTTAAGGCGCAGATATATGATTTTAGTGACTTTTTAATCTGTTATTACGCTTTCAAATATTGCAAGTAAGTTATGCAAGAAATGTATGTTAAACTAGAACGCGTACACATCAATACAACAAAGCGAGTGAACGAGCCCCTATATGTGAATATTTAAGTATTGTAGTAAAATACTTTGTGAAATAAATTGAGGAAGTAATGTCCACCCAAAGCATAAAAATCGGTATTACTTTCAAACTACTTAAGATATTATCATGATATTTTTGTATGAACAGATTATTTTATTATATGGCTGTAATTATATCTGTGACTTTTTGAATATTCATATTTTCGTTAATAAAAATAAATATTCCCGTTAAAACCGAACGGCGCCGGCGGCGGCGCGGCGTGAGCTTGACGCGCATTGTATTGCCAAAGTCATATCATATCAGTGAAATGAAATGAAATGAAATGAAATGAAATGAAATGAAATTGTTTATTCTGTAAATAGGATATGAGAATCACTTTTACACGTCATATTAAAAAATAAGCTAGATGGAGTCGACATTTCCTATCTGACTACCCCTGAGAAGAAATGGCGAAACAAACTCAAGGGTCAAAGTCTCTTTTAAAGTCCAGACATAATCTTGGTCAGATCATGTGAGGACCATGTAGATCTATGTCTGAAATGGTCTTTTGAGGAAAGAACCACACAAATTTGAGTGGACCTGTCCAGTCAGTGCAAGCATTTGTCAGTAATCGTGTAGCTCAACTCAAAACTTAAGGAGCTCAACGACTCGACGAACAATACCAAGGAAAGGACAATTGGTTTGGCCGCATAAAGAACTCAAAATGCCAGACCATAATTAAAACTAAGAGAAAAAAAAAAAAAAAAAAAACAACGAAATAAATAAAGATGACCCACATAGTGCTCACATTCACAATAATTAAAGTAATATAATACTTTTCAAGGTACATACATAAATATTCACTTAATTTTGCTTATAATATTCATCAATGTCAATATGTACATATAGTTGTACATAATGATGATTTTGCATAATTTAAATATCAAATTTAATGGTTTTAGCACAAAGCTTATCAGAGCGAGCAGCTCAATCCCAAGCTTTTTTGTCTTCTAAGTAATCTGAAATTTTATAGTACCCCTTTTTACAAAGTTTGGTTTTAATACAGCTTTTAAATCGTTTAATGGGTAAATTTCGAATAGCAATAGGAAGTTTGTTGTAAAAGCGTATACATTGACCCATGAACGAGTTGCCTACTCTGTGGAGGCGAGTGTGTAGTACAGCAAGATTATGTTTATTCCTGGTATTTAAACTGTGGATATCGGACATTTTCTTAAAATTTGATATATTTTTGTGTACATACATAAGATTATCAAATATATATTGAGAGGCTACAGTCAGAATATCTATTTCTTTGAATTTTTCTCGAAGGGAATCTCTTGGACCTAGGTTGTAAATGGCTCGAACAGCCCTTTTTTGTAAATCAAAGACGGTATTAATGTCCGCACAGGTTCCCCAGAGAAGAATCCCATAGGACATAAGACTATGAAAATAACTAAAATAAACAATTCTGGCCGTATCTACATCGGTTATCTGTCGAATTTTTTTAACAGCATAGGCGGCCGAACTTAGCCTTCCTGACAATTTTTCTATGTGTGGGCGCCATTGTAATTTAGCGTCAATAGTTATTCCAAGAAAAACTGTCGACTCAACAGGGTCCAACTCTATTCCATTAAGTTGAACATTGGTAGTTAGCTGCCTGACATTTGGCGTTGAAAATTTAATAAGTTTAGTCTTTTTTTCGTTCAGGAGAAGATTATTTACATTAAACCAATGGACAACTTTAGAGAGTGCATCGTTAACATGTTCAAAGTTGACCAGCAGTCGTTTGATTTTAAAAATGAGGGAAGTGTCATCTGCGAACAATACAATCTTGTGATTATCCCTTATGTGATAAGGTAGTCGTTTACTCGACCCTTAAGGTACTTTTATTTTTTGGGTGGGAAATCATTAAGTAACTTCTCCCGCTCTGGGCGGAGCGGGAGGGTGTGTCAGACTCTTACTGACTAAAACCCATCCGTATTCCTTCCGTTGCCTGTGTTGCCAGGGGCCTCGGTGACCCATTAGTAACTTCCTGCGACCCCGGCAGGACCCTTAAGGTACTTAGCATATTTGTCCCTTGACTGTACATGCTCTTATACAGTGGGAGTGGGTATATTATGACAGAATGCATGAAACTCAGAACGAGCTGGTGCAAAAGGCATGCGTATGCAAGGATTAAAAGCTTTCTATTATCTAAATATACATATGTATATAAATACCTATTCAATTATAAAAATACTAACTCAATGAGCAGTGGTGGCCCAGTGATAACAGCCGTGACTTACGAGTTGTAGGTAGGTGGTTCGAACCTAGACAGGCGCTTTGCTTTGTGTAAATTATTTCATCACCACTGCTCTCAACGGTGAAGGAAAACATCGTGAGGAAACCGGCATGTCCTAGAACCCGCACTGGGCCTGCGTGGTTGATTACGGCCCACTCCCTTTCACAGAGAGGAGGCCTGTGTCCCAGCAGTGGGAACATTATAGGCTGATTATGATGACCTACTCAATTAATCTGCCCAGCCTCCTCTAACTATGTTGGGTTCGGGTTCTAGTTCAACCGGATGTAGTATTTTACATGGAGCGACTGCCTATCTGACCTCCACAACCTAGTCTTACCAAGAGGTATCGTATTACCCACTTTCTAGGGTAATACGATACCTCTTGGTAAGATTGGTTGTCAGACTTTCAGGTTTCTGACGACCCGTAACGATTGTCAAAGATTCATAAATGACAGCAGCTGGGACCAACGGTTTAACGTGCTATCCGAGGCACGGAGGAGTCTGGGTATCAAAATCAAAATCAAAAGTCATTTATTCAAACTAGGTTGAAAATCAGCACTTTTCGAACGTCAAAGTTACATAAGACAGTCCCCCAAAAATGCCCGCCCTTCACCACTTCCTAGTGCTTTAGCTGGGAAGAAGAAGTGGTGGAACAAACTCCCCAGCAGCACGTCTGTCTGTTTAGTTATATAAACTTGATTCTATACAAATCGTATGCAAAGTAATTTACATTACGAAACACAAAACATTAGATTAAATTACACACTTGCCATACGTAGTAAGCTAGCATGCGCCAGTACGGTCACCCATCCACGGACCAATCCCGACAAGCGTGATACGGCAAACCTGATGGATCAACCCGTGTAGCACGAGCTCTTCTCTATATAAATACCTACTCATAAAGTCAAAACTATGAAATTAGCAATGCCATGACATATTTTACCATCATGTAAAAATCCATCAAATTGGATTAATAATCTTTTCTTTTTCAGTACTAATTTGGATGTGCCTGGGTCTGGCGGCATGGCCAAGCGCGTTTGCACTGTACTACACAGGAATAAAGGAAGTTTTTCAACCACCAACAAAAAATAATCGTAACAATTCGTATTTCGGCTACAGCATCACTTACGATGAATATAATAAAAAGTAAGTAGTATTCTTATTGAAAGTTTAATTATGAATTCACTGGAGTAATCTGACGCTAGCTAGCTGTCACTTTGTGAAATAAAATGGTCATATTTACTGTAATAGTGATCCTTTAGTTTAATCGATTTATATAAGTGTAAAATAAATGTATAACAATAAGTGTATAAGTCTAGAATACAATAAATACGACCATTTTGTTACACAAAGTGACAGCTACGAGTAGCATATCGCATGCTTAATAGAATACTGACCTATTAGAGCTTGAGTCAAAGTTAGGCTTTCTGCAATTTTTTTTTGCACAGATTTAATCAATTGATTTTGAAAAGTAGGTATTATATTTAACTATAGGTAACCACCACAATCGCAAAACATTTAACGGTGATTTCCAGAAATCTACGTTTTTGAGTTAAGCCAGTATTCTATTAAGCATGCGATATGTCAAATTACAACAGTGAATTAATAATTCGACTTTAGTTCAGTTTGTGTATATTTGGCCTCGTAATTGCTTAACCACCTTAAGCTTGAAAGACACTTGCGCGTCATAAAACAACATATATATTTGTCCATCCTATAGTAATATAATCAGCACTCTAATTGCGTAACACAGTTATAATCACAATGCGAGAGTTTTGAAGAATATTTCTTATCAGTTGCTTCATAGGTTTACTAAATTAATAGGTTAAATAACCTTAGTCCACCTAAGCTCTATGCTCAACTCGAAAAATACCTACTAAAAAGTTTCGATTCTACGCTAACAATGGAAGGTACAATTGGAAAAAAAAGTGTTTGAAATTTTTTTTTTGTAGCGCTATTAATATATTGCGTAAGCGTTTGTAAGTTAAAATTTGTTTTGTCTCGTTCTGACAATCAAACAATTCAAAATGACAGACAAGGACAAACGAATTTCAGAGCAATTCTAAGTGAAGAAATGTTTATGAATAAAACTGTAAGTCAATACTGGGTCCACAAGATACTGCCAAAATGAAATCTATTAATTGTTTTTTTTTTATATATGTGTTACGCAATTACCCCGTGAGTCTATTTGTCTATGTGAGAGTTGGATAGCCTGTTTCAAACTTGGGTCGAATTTCACTAATGAAATTGAACGCGATCAGCACATCTAAACCGCATTCAGTTTCATTGGTGACATTCACTCTTAGTGAAGTTTAAATTTACTGGAAATTCTGTGTCGACTATACCTATTACTGAAAAGAGAATAATGATATATTTTAGTTGTTTTAAAATCCCTTACAAAAATGCATACCTACCAATAATAATGGCAAATCAAATCAAATCAAATCAAATTATTTATTTGCTTAATACAGGTGCATGTATAAACAGGTGTTACAAATAAATATAAAGTACACTGTATCATTACCTAACAAGGTGTGCAAATATTAATATTATTGGCTACATCATTAAATAATTATAAAAAAAAAAAAAAAAACATTACAAAATTATTATACTCAAAAAGAAAATAAAACAATAATAAAATAAATTCAGAACACTGCAAAAGTCGGTTTAAAAATAAAAATAAAAATTAAAAATTGTCAGATGAATATATACATGTCTCATCATCACTTAAAATCAAATAAAGTAAGTTAAAATTAAAATTATGGTCCAAACTAAAATATAATTATACAGATGTCGATTAAAATTATTAAATCATGTCACACTATATATATTGTCATACTATTCAGTGTCAATAAATTACTCTTACTTTATAACTTTCTATCTATATTTTTATCCTGTAAGTACTCCTTGACACTATAATAACATTTCAAATCATTGCAAATCGTTGGCATTTAAAAATTTTATAACAATGACCATAACCTACTGTTAACTTATATGTACTGTAACTTGTATGAACTTATGTGTAATACGGGATTATTGGCAATAACACAATTTAAGGAAAATCTATTTCGGTCATTCCAGATTGGTAATAAGTGCACCGAGGATATCTGATATTGGAGAAGTATATGACTGCGATATTGAAAATAGAGCATGCGCTAAAATTACAAGGGATAATATTAAGAGGGATAGGGGAAGAGGTAAGAATTTCATTAAAAACAAAAGTAGTTTTTTTTTTATATCCCCTTCGATTTATAAATAAATTGAAGAGCAGTGGTGGCCCAGCAGTAAAGATCGCGACTTACGAGTTAGTTGTGGACTGCAGAGACCATAGCATATCAAAGAGTAGACCAGGGGCGCGGTAATAATCAGGAAGACGTGCCCTTAGGATAGGAAGGATTATTAGAGCCTACCGGATATGCATCCTAGAGTAAGCAATAGAATAGTGGAGAGACGTAATTTATCTATGAGAGGATCTTTTAACAACGTCGCCGCCAGATTGGCTTAGTTCCAGTTGCTTTTTCGACTCTTTTCTGTGTGACTGCTATGCTGTGTTGCACGTTGCTGTTTCCAATGTCTTCATCTGAGGTCCTAATCTTATCTCGATCTTCAGCCGTGTCCATCCAAAAGTTGATTTCCTTGTCGAAGTAAGTCATGTCTTGCGGTGAAAAATAATTTTAATCTCGGAAGTTAGTTGTAGGTTCGAACCCTGACAGGCGCTTCACTTTGTGTAAATAATTTTATCACCACAAAATAGTGAAGGAAAACATCATAAGGAAACCTGTATATCCTAGAACCAAAATTCGAAGACATCTGACATCCAAAACCCCGCACTGGGCCCAAGTTGTGGATTACGGCCTACCCTCTCTCACAGAGAGGAGGCCTGTGTCCCAGCAGTGGGAACATTATAGGCTGATTATGCACACTCAATTAATCTGACTAGCCTTTGCCCAACTATGTTGGGGTCAGCTTCCAGTCTAGCTGGCTGCAGCTGAATACCACTTTTTTACATGAAGCGACTGCCTATATATCCTCCACAACACAGTTAATGGGTAACACGATACCCCTTGGTAAGACTGGTTGTCAGACTATCCGTAACGACTGTCAACGATCTACGAATGACGGGACCAACGGCGTGACGTGCTTTCCGAGTCACACAGGGTTCTCTATATGTAATTGATGGTGGATGGGTGATCCACAAAACGACTGTGGCGAGCGTAACTTACCTTCGATCGACTCCTGCGACTGTTATTGTTTACCCATAAGCCCTTCTAAAATATGCACTCACAGTTTAGTAAATAGTATGAATATTTCAGATGGGACAGATTATACACATGACTTTTGGTTTGGAGCGACCATCAAGGCTGGGCGAGACTACGTTTTGGTAAGTTTTCGATTACCAAAGTTTATACCATTTAAGTCAAAGAAGAAAAGGAAAGAGAAGAAAAGAAAGAAAATACGTTTATTTGCGGTAAACATGTCACGCAAAGAAAGAACACAAACACAAAAAATTAAGTAGTTCTGGGGTATGCGTCACATCCACGCAAAACGGCATAATGCTTCGACCCTATGCGAGACAAAGCCCCATGCCACCAACGCTGGTTTTCAGCGACAGTCGGCGTTGACGTGATGACATCGACCGGTGCAGCATACCAGTGGCGTGCCTAGGGTTTCAAAATAACGCAAGCCCAATAAAATTTGAACCGATTTCAAAAAAAGAAAGTTCAGTTTTCGACTGAGTATGTAGGTACCTACGTATCTACGTATGTATCATCGCAATTTTCTCATAAACTACTGGTTAGGTACAATATATTCTCTATCGAGCATTTTAGTAAGGCATTTGGGCTTATATGAAGGTACCGCCACTGCAGCATACAATGAGACTTATATCTCACTGTATGCTGCAAAACTAACATAAATACCTACTTAATTCTAAATGTTTATATAATTATAATATTTAAAATGGGAGTTAAATGTAAGTTCAAAACTAGATATTCTAATAGATTAATTATCCCTAGAATGAAAACGGCACTACATGGGCGAAGTAGCTATCCTATGTGTATTCAGATCTATAACAAGAGTCCTAACCAAATTAAAGAACTTCCAATGGCCCACTTCAGAAGGGCTTTACGCATTTGGCCAATTAAGAATTCCTTCTATACCATAAAATAATTCCTTCAGTTGTTATTAAAATGGTCTAATTGTATACCAAACATTTGCATGCCATTATTTTATGATTAAATATGATATGCTACTATTATACTACCCTTGTAAGAACTTTTGTAACCATATTTATCTGCGAATAAATCTTTGTCTTTGTCTTTATACAGTATTTTAATCGCACGAACCGACGTGCGCTTTACTTGTGATAACCAAATGTACAAACACGATGTGAATGTCAGCACAGGAGGTCTCGGTATCGTCCGAGATACGGGCGAAGTCGGTAATGTGTATGTGTGTGTGTGTTACGTGCTGACGCTACTCGTCTTCACGCACACATTCACAACGTGTTTGTACACTAGGTTACCACAAGTAAAGCTCGCGTCGCTTCGTGAGATAAAAATACTGTGTCAGAAATATGTGGTGGGGGAAAAAATAATCAGCTGTCCCCTATATTTGGATTGAGTAGGAAGTTTTATATGCAATTGATTACTTTTTCACGATTACGATGTTGGTCCCATGGAAAAAGTTGTTGAGTTTGATGGTTTACCACACCCTTAAATATGACCACACATTTTCGACGTACGCTGTAAATCGTCTGCCTTCCTCTACCTAATTATTATGTTATATTTTAATTTCAGATGTGCGCACCAAGATATACGGAGTATACTGATCGTAAGTCAATCAATTACGGTTATTTTCAGTTTTTATTTTGTGTGATCTGTAACTGTCTGAAATGTAGCAAGAAGACGCAGAGCTCACTGACGACTTCCCCAGACGACCCGGCGGTCGTCTGGGGAAGTATTAAACTAGCATGCCTGTTTTTGCTTCTAACCTTTCGGATGTCGACCTCCGTACACGCACAAGACGTCAATGTCAACGCTTTTACGAGTAAGGTAATAACGTTAGGTAGGCCTTCAGAAAAACGAAGATTATACCGTTAAATCGATAATAACAAAGTATAAATTTAGCGACCAATCCTGAACAAGCCCTTAAGTGTAACTGTCCGACTTAAGACACTTGGAGCATTTTTTCTTATGTCGCACTGTGTAACATAAGACATTCGAGAGGAAGTTACATATCTCGCTTGTCTATTTGAGAATTAATTAAACAGTTCAAAAAACACTTCTTCTCTTCTTAAACAACATCATTATATGCCAATAGTGCTCTTGTTAAAAATTAATAAGTATAGACGTATGCTTTGTATATATTCATTATATAGGTAAATTGTCCACCACAGACTACCTACAGCATTGTCTCTCCTGCTCCCTTTAATCTATCCATAGGTTATCTTTAAAATATCACTTTCAGGGATAAGACCGCCCATTGTGTCGCCCTATGTAAATTTTCTACATTTCTGTAATTCATATGGTGTACATGGGTGGAATGATAGATAAATTGATACAACGATATTTTAGCGCTCAAATTACGTTGACAGAAGAGTGCTGTTAGTAAAAAATTGTGCAACTTGGAGTGCAGCACTATTAGAAGACGAGCTAAGGAAAAGGGAAGCGTCTACCACTGGTAAAAAAGCATCTATGTGAAAAGTAAATAAAATATGAACATTTTCTAATTTATAGGTTATTTTATCTTTTTTGACATTAAGTTCTTTTTTTTGTTGAAGACTGGAGGCGTACGACAGGAATTACCTGATCAAAGTTGAAAAACAACTCGAGGGTGATCTTCCTGATTGATAAACTTCAGAGATGTTAATTCTAATATTGATCTAATATGATAATATAAACTCACACATATACCTTTACTATAATTTACATAATATCTTACCACAAGTGCATTTAGGCAATGAAAACAGACTTAGCTCTCTTGGAGGCATCCCCTGTATACGAATTTCTTCCAAAGAAGTCTTCAGGTTTAAAGAGGATAGCACGCAGTAAATACCAGGTTTTGTTTTTACGGAGAACATTCTCTCATAGTTTTCCTCTTTCTCAAATTCTTAGACGCTGGATAGTAGCGACATTTGAAGTGAGCAAGTGGTAGTTTTTATCCCCATTATTTTGAAACATTAATTTAAAAAAAAAACGAGTGAGCCTTACAGTGGTCGTATATGATGTGTAACATTCAGATGTTATGTTTCAGTTGTACCTCAGACTTTAAAAAGCTAAATACTGAAATATTAATTCGAATAATTTAATTCATTACTAGTGGTCTTCCACTGGTAGAAATTCGACCTCTTATAATCTATATAGTACTCACTAATTCCATGCTATTATAAAGTACTTACTTATTCCATGCTCAAGCTGTCACTTCTTGTCTACCACTTCCTTCTATTTTCACGAAATCACTCGTACAGAAAGCGAGAGGAAAGATGTTACACGTCAACAAGATGGCTGCGTTAGTTCTGATTTTGGCCACGCGCCAAAATATCGTTGTCCATAGGTAGATTCAAATATCAATCATGACATTTGTCGGCAGGTGATCCGTCAATAGATACTCACAGTATAGTGATCGCGGTACATTACGGCAAAACTTACAGCAAAACCTATCGCCTAATCTAACCTAACCCCGGCTCCACACGTTGGTCCCAACGCTAGTATCAACGTTGTTTGAACGAGCAGTCAACGTTTGGACGAATCACGAGCGTTGCCCTTAAGTAAAACCGACACGTGCCGGCCAACACTCGCATCAACGTTGGGACCAATGCAATTTTCTAGATACATACGTCGGACGAGCGGCTTTGGGGCCAACGTATGGAACTGGCCTGACCTAATGCTAGGGTTCTTTTGTTACCTTTACCCCGGCTCCACACGTTGGTTCCAACGCCGGTATCAATGTTGGTTAATCTATGGACGAATCACGAGCGTTGGCGTAGATTCCTTTGATAAAACCGACACGCGCCGGCCAACTGCCAATACTCGCATCAACGTTGGGCCAATGCAATTTTCTAGATACATACGTTGGACGAGCGGCATTGGGGCCAACGTGTGGAGCCGGCCTAACCTAACGCTAAGGTTCCTTTGTTACCTTTAAAAAGTTTGGCCTACGCTGGAATAAGTAATCGTCACTCATAGCTGTCTATAAACACAATCCGAATTTAAAAAGAAATAAAAGCAAAAATAGTTTAAAAAAAGTTAATTTGAAATATCAACTCGTAACTTACCCACAAACACTAATCAAAATAAAATTAACCGGTTTTTCCTTATAGATTTCAGCGCTTATGTAACACAAGGCCGATGCTATTCACACGAGAACAATAGTCTTATCGAAAGAAGAATAATAAGTGAAACAGAAAGAATCAGCGACTCGCCATCACCGATGGGTAATTATATCACTTTCTAAAACAGTTTTCCTAAAACGCAAAAGAAGAGGAAGAAAAAAAATTAAGTCAACAATATTTGAAAGACAACATCAACATCGGCCTAGTCTTTTCCCGACATTATAATTATGTTGGGGTGGGCTTCCAGTCTCACCGGACGCACCTAAATAACAGTATTTTACATGGAGAGACTGCCTCCACAACCCAGATATTGCGTAACACGATACCCCTTGGTAAGTCTGATGTCCAGAGTATTGGGCTCCTGAATCCCGCAACGACGACAGTCAGTGACAACTGTGACCAACGTTGTGTGGTACAAAAAACCGGCCAAGTGCGTGTCGGACCTCGCACAATAAAGGGATGAATTTATTCCAAAAACAAACTTAACATTGTATTTGAAAAACATGTTCTCCCATACGTCAATTCTCCAACTGCAAATGTGAGTTGATCGACTATTACTCGATAACTTGTACAACCTACTTAGCTCTGATAGTTTTCCTTTTAATTTCGTTATATATATTACTACCAAGAATTTTGTAACATATTATTATTAAAAAACAACCATTTAGCTGGCAGGGGGAGGGACCATTGGCTCTAACAAAAATTAGCATTTTAAAGCTTAATATTACGCAAACGAATCCTCGAATCGCAAAATGGCTGTAACTGATCCGCAATATTTTTGAACAGCCTATCCAACGATACCCCACATCCTGGGATAGACGACAAAAAAATATCATCCCCTACAAAAATATCATCCCCTACAAAAATATCATCCCCTACAAAAATATCATCCCCTACAAAAATATCATCCCCTACAAAAGCCATATTTTCAAGATTTTATTTTACCACTGTCAATTTTTTATGAATATGTATGCCCATGCCAAATTACAACTTTTTAGTACTAAGAGTCTCTGAGCCGGGGACAGACTGACAGACAGACAGACGGACATGGCGAAACTATAAGGGTTCCATGTTTACTAATGAACCCTAAAAACTGGCCGAGTGCGTGTCAGACCACGCGCAATGAAGGGATCCAGTGGAGATGAATTAATCTGAAGAACAAACAACATTGTAGTTGAAAAACATGTTCTCCCATACATTCTAGCTGCATATATAAGTTGGTACGCACAAGGTTTACCATGTTATTTTAAGCCCATAGATTTATTTTAGGTTTTGCCGTAATATTTAAGTAAAGAATTATTTCCTGTATTTTTTTCAAAATTTTGTGATGTTTCAGAGATAAAGGGGGAATGGTAAATTACGATATATTTTTTTAAATAACTTCAAAACGATTTATTTAAACACTACAAAAAATGTATTTGAAAAAATATATGTATATATATATATATATATTTATAAATATATTCATATTACAAGCCCTTTCATTTGATATATCATACAGTACAGTTTGCAATGTTTTATTTTGTTATTTGCCCCCGAAAAGTGACACCCTTATTCAAAATTCAAAAAATTCATAATGTGTACCAAATTTCAACCTAATCGATCTAACAGACTCGGAGAAAATTGGCTGTGACAGAGGGACAGACAGAACAACAGTCACACGAGTGATCCTATAACGGTTCCGTTTTTTCATTCGGATGTACGGCACAGTAACAAAACACCGAATGCTAAATTATAAAAAAAAAATACTTTTATCAAGGGTCCGCTAAAACATTCCAGCTTAGCAAAAACTCACTATGAGGTGTTGCAGATGTAAAATGGCTAGTTTTGTAAGTTTTACTAAAAATCGTTACTGTGTGTTTCGCAGAGGCAAGCATGGATTCATTTGGTTGGAGTATTGACATCGCTAGCGATGATACGATTATAGTTGGCGGCCCCGGCATGTTCCACGGTAAGTATAATGGCTGGGATATACAAGGGACATAATCATAGGGAAGAAAAAAAAAACCAGCAAGATTTCGCGCGTGTAATTCCAGACGCATGATTTTTTGCTTACATATTGCACTTTCGGATTATTTTGATAATTTGCTATCATGGACTGGAATTACCGCGCGGGCCGAATTTAGCTGGTTCGTCCCTGTCCTTAGTATGTTTTATTAATCTCTATTCTTAGTATGTTTTCTACCATTATTATATCTGTGATGCTCCCGAAGTATTGTCTATTTCTTAATCAAACTTTTATATTCATTCCAAGGTCGAGCAATGATTTATGACCGGCCACAAGTTGTTCCGAAGCTTATCAGGAAAAGTATTCATACTCCTAAATTTAATTTTGGTAAGACTTTTTTTTCTTCACTTGCATTGTCATTGACATCTTTCACCTAGCCTTGTCACAACTATGTCTCTACCTAGACTCTGTCTAGAAGCCGACCCCAAGGTCGGCTTCTAGACTAACCGGATGCTGCTGAATACCAGTATTTTTGCTATCCAAATACTCTGCGTGCCGTCCGCATCCGGTGTGCGCCGATCCGTAAAAGCTCCACGTGTACGACTTTACTTGCTTGCGACATTACGCTACTTGGATGCACCTTAAGTAATTTTAACACATTCGACACCACCCATTTTTCAAAGAGTTCAAACTGCCAATATATTATTGCAAGTGGACCCTCCAGGAGGGTTATCGGCATTACGTGTGCGCTAAACTGAACCCTCTCGTCAACGTTTCTTGGTATTGGGTTTGAAGCCGTTTTATAAAACACTGTCAAACGTAGTAAAATCGTGTTTTCTGGTGATCTTGTCGACATTCTTAGTATCTCTGAGAGTATCTTCATGTAGGTACTAGTGGGCTGGAAACGCGCAATAAAAAAACCGGCCAATGCGTGTCGGACCAGGCACAATGAAAAGTTGCATAGTTGGGATGAATTTATCCCACGAAAAAACTTGAATTTGTAGTAGAAAAAATGTTGTCCCATACATCGATATACGTCAAGGTCAACTCCCCAACAGCAAATGTAAGTTTGTAATCGTAAAAATAGATTTTTTTATGTGATAAAACTACAAGTTTACGATTTTCGGACCTTTTCCTTTACTTGTGCTGTGAGACCTTGCTTCTCTCCGTGGTAGATGCGTGTAAATGGTTTTCCACCCTATATATACGGGTCCCCTGACCCCGGTAAATGGTAGATAATTTAATGAAAAAAATGCTTGAACTTTGAAAACCAACGCGTATAATAATAAATATTGTTAAAATATACAACATATTTTATTTAACACATCGCTCCTTGAATACAAAAGGGACACAAATCAAAATCCATAAATTTTACAGGACAGCCAAAACAAATTTTTGAAACTGTTTTTTTATAATATTTCTTATATTTATTAATTAAAAATAAGATGTTAATATATCATTAGATGCGTATTTATTAGCTCTATCTATCTACAATATAAACTTTGTAATAGATGTTACCTATTAAGAAAAAAAAGCATAAAAGTCCCTTTTGCATTCAAAATTTGAACCAATATAATAAAAAATATGTCAAAAATTAAACACAGTTTTACAAATAAAAATGGTTTATTGTACCTTTTTGGTAAAAAACCGTATCAAAAAGTTTAATCTTATTACTAGGTAAAAACATAAGTGAATGGACACCAGGAGAACATTGTATTAAAAAATCTAAACTAAAAAATCTTAACTTATTATTAAGTAATATAATTGAGATCAACTTTGTACGTAACTATTATTCAGCAAAATTAAACATCTCTCTAAAACAATTATATTTGTAAGAATTATAGAAAAAACAAGAGATAAAACTGTAATAATCATTATCAAAATATACATAAAATAACCATATTCATTAATAAATTCTCTAAATAACTCAAAAAATAATCAAGTGACGACACTAATTTGTCTCTCTTTAACATTAATAATTTAAACAAAACAAAATCCGAGATCAGTTCTAAAGGCACATAATTCAGTAGCAAAATATTATAGCTTATATGTAATAATACTATTGCACAATAACAATCTAAGTAGTCTTACAAAATCACAGTTATAAACACTTTAAGGCACTTTTTACGTAAACTATTTTAAGTTACAAATTATTAAGTCTTTATTATCAAAAGGAACTTTTAAAATTAACTATTCTAAATATTATCACAATTAGGTATCTAATAATAAAATTACAAATTTTCGTAAAAGCTTTGGTAATACTTAGGAATGATATTTTTCTCAATAAGTTTAAGAATACCCTGTTTTTTAGTTTCAGTTATTTTAAGTTTTTGTTTGTACAGTTTTTTTGGCACTATAGGATTAGCAGACCTTCTTTTTGTCAGCGTGGCTACCGAGGTAAAATCTTCAGTTTCGTATGAAGTCTTGAAGAAAAATTTGTTCTCATAATCTCGATGGACTTTAATAGTTTTTATATCAGCCCATTGACTTTTTGTCCATCTTCTGTAGTAGTGTAATTGCCGACAGCCAGAGATTTTAAATCTAAAAAACTCTCATGCGTAAGTTCGTGAACAACGAAGGGTCTTCCTTTCTTCTTTGCAGTTTTAATAAGGGTTATGTACTGATCCGGCACATAAATGGGAGAAGATTTTAAAGCATTCGAAATGTTGCGTTGAATTAGAGAGTGAGCAGTATCTCCTTCATTTTGAGTGTGCCCTTTTATTAAAAAAATATGAGTAACACTCCTCAACTTCGATAACTCATTTATGGCGTATTGGTACGTTGCTAACATAAATTTATTTTTATGTTGGCCACAACAGTTGTCGCTGTAAAATACTACGTCAAAATAGTCAGAAGCTTTCTCATTCAAATTTTTCAAGTACGCGAGCACACACGATCCTATTTCGTTAGCACCACGAGCTCCTGCACCTTCATGCCAAACGTAGCAGGTCGTATTATTTGAACCCAGTTCAGTAACAGTAAAAGTCAGCATATTCAATTTTGAAATATAGTAAAAACTAGAGACTTCGCCTTGCGGACAAGGCATCACAGCCTGTAAGTCATATACACATACTATAAAATTATCGCTTATATTTTTTTTATCATTTTCCTTTTGAGCTCTGGCTAATTTTTTTTCTTTCAAATGCAGATCATATTGTATTTGTAAAAGCGTTTTATCTTCAACATTTGCGAAAGCTGTGCAGTCTTCACACTGGTCTTTTTTCGGTTTCCAAAAAGAAATGTTGAAGTCATTCACGAAGATATTATAGTACAGTTTATAAGAAAGATAACCTTTACCTTCAGCTTTACATTTATCGACGTAATCACGGTGCAAAGTAGCAATAGATCGGCTTCCTTCAATATACTCACGCTTAGAGCGAGCGCGACAGTAGTGGCTCTCAATCCTGGGTATGGAGTTAATGTGTTCCTTTGCCCTATCCTTCAAAGCAGCATCCAATTTAAATTGATTGCCATGTTTTCCTCGGTTATCTTGCATTTGAATTCCAGTAATTGATCCAGAAAATTTCTTTACAACAGTCCGAATGCTTTTATCTGATATAGCAAGTGTATTCATAAAGAATAACTTGCATACTCGAATGCGTTGATCGATTTTCGTGAAGTAATATGCGTGGTTTAAGTTTTGGCGGGTACTACCAACACGGATGTACCGATACTTTGGCTCAATGTTTGTCATATGGTTGTATATAAATTGCCTCTGAACGTTTAAATCATCAGTGTCCCAATAGGCATTAAATATGGCTAATCGTTCCTCAAATGAAAACACATTTTGACATTTAAATTTACACTTATCTGAACAAACAGGTCCCATATTTTTGCAAATTTTTAATCATTTTTTTCGATTTAGACATAGTTGTGTGTGCCTTCCCGCTATTGATCAGAGTCTTGGTTTTGTTTCTTTTCCATGATTCTGGATTAGCTTTTCTTTTCCGACTAAGACGCTGAGGATCCACGCTAGCTGGTTCACTGCCAATGCTGGGTGACTGAATATTCACGCTGGGTGACTGATTATGACTGATGGATGGCTGTGTTTCTATATTAGGCGACTGAGTATCCAAATTGACTGGCAGATTATCATTGATGAGTAAGTGAGGTTCTACACGAGAAGGGCCCGGTTGGGGTGAAATACAAAATGGTTTGGCAATTACTTTTGACTGTATATCTCCTTCGGAATCAGAAGATCTTTCATGACTAGGTAGAAATTTGGGATCTAAAACACTGTCATCAGAAGAAAAATCTGCAATTGATGAACTGCTGGATGTTGATGATCGGCTGGAATTGGTATCAGAGTCATTATCAGAGTCGCTTGAACTGCTACTCGAGTCACTCTGTTCAACAACTATTTTTGGCCTATTTGTGTCTTTGGTATTCGTTACACAGCTTACTTCACTGTCTTCATCCTCTAATATTGATAGGTTAAGATCAGGTTGACTGTCTGCTATAGAATTTTTATCTGAAGAATCAATGGGTAACGTGACGGGTAGACTGAGTGCAGCTGGAGTATTAAAAAAGTTTTATTTTGCACATTATTATTGTGGCCAGGTAATGCTTGAACTTTTTCCGATTCTTGAACGGAGGTTGCCATATTCAACATTTTTCGGAACTCTATTCATTTTGTCAATCTGTAAAAAAAAAAAACATCTTTAACGTTTTATAACTAAAAAACATAAAATACACACAGTTCTATACATATATTATACAGTCCTTAGTACATACACACAATACATACATACATACACTAAAACATACACACAATCAAATATATAACAATCCTTAATATGACATTTTCAATACTAATTTGACAGGAATAACACCTTAATTATATTTAACAAATTTAAGCTACCACCTCATATTTAACATTCAAATTCACAGTCAAATTCACAGAAAATATGAGGCAATGCATTTTAATCACATATTTTTCAACATTTACGAATATCTACCCATATTATTATAGGTCCCTATAAACACTCACTGATATTATTTGAAAAACTTTAAATTAGTGACGAAAGCTACAGGGACAGGGCTTCAATTTAGTTTATATTATTAATTTACAAACAAATAAATACATTTGTATGATTTTTAAGTTAAAAATCACTGAAGTAATAAGAATAGAACAAAATTAACATCAAAATGGTAATTTTTATTTTTAAAATTGTAACGAAAACTAAAATTATTATCATGCAAAACGGCCATATTTCTGGCCTTCCCATTCTAGCACGCTAAAAATAATTATTTATTTCACTATAATTTAATGCAAAAGGGACGTATTTCAAAATATGCTACTGTTGTATTATAAAATATAATTATACTTAACTAATATTGGATTACAAAAAGGACGCATTTCAAATATGACAATTTTGTATTACAAAATATAATAACAAATACTAATGTTAGAATGCAAAACAGACGTTTTCCAAAATATGGCACTTTTGTATTATATATTATGGTTACAAATACTAATGTTAGAATGCAAAACAGACGTTTTCCAAAATATGGCACTTTTGTATTATATATTATGGTTACAAATACTAATGTTAGAATGCAAAACAGACGTTTTCCAAAATATGGCACTTTTGTATTATATATTATGGTTACAAATACTAATGTTAGAATGCAAAACGGACGTTTTCCAAAATATGGCACTTTTGTATTGTAAAATATAATCACACTTACCTGAAATTTTGAATCCAACACAGACGTATTTTGGATTGTGGCACTTTTTCACGCAACCGACGTGCGTTTGCGTTGAATCTCCGGGCGCAACTAACAAAATGGCGGTTTTGCACTGACATTACCTGTCAAAGTGAGCTAATGCAAAAATGGCGGTAAGTTAGTGTAGCCATAATATAAGCAAAAATGATGGGAGTTTTTTTTTCACTATTCAGGTGTAATTTTTGCAATAAAACGATTTTCATTTTTTTTTTAATTGTGGCCCTTTTGTATTCAAGGAGCGACATGTTAAAAAAAACTACATTTAAATGCGACTACAGGGAGCCCTCCAGGAGGTCTCTCGGCGCTGAACGTGTAAGGTCCACTGTAGAGTCACGTGTCTTGTGCAAGTACCCTTAACACCCATTGAAGACATTATACCGTCTAAGAATTAATTCTGTTTTCTTTTAGTTCCAATGTATAATTAGTAATGGTAATTTCAAATGTATAATTAAAATGTTATTTCAGGCTACGCCGTCGCCTCTGGGGCATTCGTCAAAAACGACTTGTCGTATGCCGTGGGTTCGACGTATGGTCCTGGAGAGGTAAACTTAGCGCATGTAATCTTTATTCCTTGGATATAGAAATGAGATGATTTCAAACATTCTTCCTCCTCGCAGGTAATATTCTACAAACGCGTTAAATACCTACGTAAACTGGACAAGAAAGTCGACACTGGATTAATAGGTTCAACGTTTGGAGCGGTGCTGTGTGCTGCTAGGTTGGTTGGCAAAAGGACTGACCTGCTCGTGGGAGCACCTACTTATGCCACGAAAAATACCTATAATCTTGGAGCTGTTTATGTTTATCTTGCCCTAACGATAACAGTAAGTAAACTCTGTTATTTTTAAAGTTTTGACAGAAATAACAGTGAAGTTGATAATTTCTACTTTGCAATAAGGAGTCGACAAGGGTCTCGTGGCTAAATAATAACAGCCGCACAGGTCTATCGAAGGTTAAGCTACGCTTGCCTAGGTCAGTCCGTCGATGGGTGACCATCCATTACATATCGAGCCCCTCCGTGTCGCGGAAAGCGCGTTGTTCCCGGCTGTCATTTGTAGATCTTTGACAGTCGTTACAGGTGGTTAGAAGCCCAACAGTCTGACAACTAGTCCTAATAAGAGGTATCGTATTACCCAGTAACTGGGTTGTAGAGGTAAGACAGGCCGTCGCTCCATATAAAATACTGGTATTCAGCTGCATTCAGCCTGGAAGCCGACCCCAACATAATTGAAAAAATGCTAGGCAGATGATAAATAAGGAGTCGACACACCATTCATTAATGATTTCCACTTCATTAATGACTTTAAAGGACTTTATTAAATTAACCTGCCAGGGGGTAACCATCACCTCTTAAAGCAGTATTATTTCAATATTACTTTAGCGTGAGAAAGAGATGGAGCTATAAGTCCCGTATAGCTCCATCACTTTCCCACTGTGAAGTAATATTATAATAATACTGCTATAAGAGGTGATGGTTACCCCCCAGCAGGCTTAGCATGACGCTTTGTATTTCTTCGAAGACAAGACACGGCTTTTTCTATACAAAGTGACATTTCGTTTCTCCTTTTTTGACATCCCACCGTAGAAATCCTTCTACATAAAAAAGGACCTAGAAAAAGATCAATAAAAACGAAAGACAAGATGACAGATTGTAAAAGGATTTCTACAATGAGATGTCAAAAATGGAGAAACGAAATGTCACTTTGTATACAAAGAGCCGTGCTAAAAAGCGTCATGCTAAGCCTGCTGTTGTATCTTGCAGCAAGCGCCACAGTTTCATAGAAGAATTGTTGGTCAAGCATCTGGATCGATGTTTGGAAGTGCAATTGTAAGCGTCGGTGACTTAAATAGCGACAAGATGGATGGTAAGACTTTCAATTTTAAAATAATCAAACACTTGAGTCCGTCTCTTAACGAAATAACGATTCTTGTACTCTCCTACTCTCTGTTTCTGTACTTGTGTTCTTTTTAAAATGTACATGTTTTGCTGACGCGATGGCTTGCACCAGACGGGCGTCATTTTACTACTATACAACAATTAATTACGACAAATCAGTCAGTGCAATTACTGCTACGCGATGACCAACATTAGAGAAAGGAATCTTCAATAGTTTTACGTGTAACTTAGTTCAGGTTAGATTTATTACGTATATTATATTATACGTCAAAAAATAAGTTCAGCTGACCTGAACTAAGTAATCTTTTCTCTGCGCACTTCAATCTGAACAACAACTCTACAAGCATACGAACGGTACAATTCTACTTATAAAAATCACGAACTTGATATATCTAATGACGATTTGTCCACGTGCGATTGCGTTGTAAAGAATACAGTTAATATAGGCCTGTTTATTTTTATGATCAACGCTAAAATTATCCTTTTTACCCGACTGCCCCAGAAAGAGGGTAATGTTTTTCGAGAGTATGTATGTATGAATGTATGTCTATTTCTTTGGCACGCTCTGTAGCCTAAACGGCTTGATGGCTTTTAACTTAAGATGTGTCGTTAGATTCGTCTTAATTGTGGGAGTGACATAAGCTATATAATATTTATATATTGCATCAGAAAATACAAAAAAAGGGAGGGGCAGGTATTTTTTAAATTAAAACAACAATATTGATATCAAATAATAGCTAGCAATGAGTTAATTCCATATATTAATAAAACAAAAAAGCTTGAAATAAAACCAATTATTTAAAAAACAAAAAACCCGACCACTAAAACACATAACTGAAAAGAGAAAAACAAACATTAGGTATAATCTATAGAATTTTGGTATCGCAGGCGGGACAAAGATACTCGTAAGTTACACCATATTTCAGGCTATTGGTTTGCCCCGCCTGCGATACCAAAATTCTATAGATTATAAAGCTTGTTTTTTTCTTTTCTTCTTCTTATGTGTTTTAGCAGTCGGGTTTTTGTTTTTTAAATAATTTGTTTTATTTATCTTTTTAACTGATTTCAAAAAGGAGGAGGTTATATATCCGTCTTAATGTATTTTTTTATGTATGTTCTTCGATATTTTCGTTAAATGTGAACCGATTTCAGTATCTTTTTTTATTTGATATAAAAAGTTTGCGAGGTGGTCCTATATAAATTATTATTAACGGTGATTGGGTAGTTTTTGAGTTACCTTCAATTATACTTATTTTTCCCACTTAGTCTATGAGGATGATGTTATAATAAGTTCCTGTCACTGTCATTTACATAGCAGGTAGTGGAATTTATATTTTGTGTGGATTAGGTACCACAACTAAAACGAAAACTAAAAACTATTTGCAAAAAACAAACAACTGTCTTACAAAAAAAAAACTACAAAGTGAAAAAAAAAACGAAAATACAAAACCAAAGACACCCACTTCTGAAATTATTACTTTTCACTTTGTAGCGTTGTTTTGGAAGGTGTTTTTTTTTTTTGCGAAAAGTTTTCTTTACAAGGATTCTTCCATATTTTTAACAACAGATTTTTACATTCATAGCACATACACGTATGATCATAATTCCACAGAAATTGCAATAGGAGCTCCTTTTGAGAAAGACGGCCGTGGCGCTGTCTACCTATACAGTGGCGCCCACCTCATCAGTGATCTGGCAGAAAGGGACTTAAAATGGCTGCAAAAAATCGAGCCTGAATCTAGTTATGGCGAGTCTTTTGGCATGAGTCTATCGCCATTGTTAGATTATGACGGGAATGGATGCAAAGGTACCTTACATCATCTTGTCCTAAAGACATCTGTTATGTTGAACATGCTCCTAGATTTTAAATTTCATGTTTTACGTAGCTGCTACTATTAAAAAAATACCATGTCTGAACGAATATGAAGATACTCATGTTAATAAGACGCGGGAATCACGAATCGCATGGGATCCACGCGGTTCCAGAACCACGCGGTTTCCGTCGTTCCCGAACGCACGCTTTACCACAGATGCTTCTAATACCACAACCTTTATTCTTTATTGACTTTTTGTCATGTTTTTTTTTTTATATAGAATTAGCAATCGGCTCGCCTTACAAAGACACAGTAGTGCTCTTAAGGTGCATGGCTGCAGTAGTTGTGAAGACATCTGCGAAATTCCCAAACTTACAGGTATATAACATTTTAAAAGTACTCCTAATCAACCAAAGTAGGTATAAAATAAGATATAACAGCTCTTTAATTAACACAAGCTCATCATCCCAACCACTGCAACTTCTTGAAATGAAGGATGGTGCTATATGTCTTGTATAGCTCCGTATATCTCTATTCGAATAGCTTGAAAGCCAAGTGATCCAACAAACATTTTGGCCAATATTTAATTATGTGTAGTTGTATTTTGGCTTTTAAGAAACCATTATAAATGCCAAAATGCACATAGCTAAATTTTGCCCAAAATTTTAGCTGGAACACTTGGCTTCCAAGCTATCCATCTCTTTCTCTTACTTCACTATACTAAGCTATCCATGTCTTTCTCGTATTTCACTATACGGCCGAAGGATTCAAAATTACGGTGAATTGCCTCTACATATTTTACCAATTTTTATGTTTTTTTTTTTTTATAATTACTTATTATTTTCAGGGTCGCACTAGTTCTGGTAAAACAAACTTTGAATTCGATGTTTGTTTAACAGTAACATATCCAAGTTTGCCGAAAATAGTCAAAGCGCGTAAGTATACGTACGTCATACGGTGTATTAAGGCACCTTAAGTTCTTCAAGAAGTTCGGCTTTTTACAACGTAATCACTGTTACTTGTTCCAGTTTGGCAGATTCTTTTTTAAACTTTACTTCACGAAATCTCACGATGTAAACTTAGGTGAAGTCAGCTGTCATTTTACCTGATACTAGGGATTGACACTATTGACAGCTCACTTCACCTTTTCACGGTGAGATTTTAACAGAATCGGCTATGTACCTACTGGTTTATGAGTCCTAAGGAAAGTTTTATTTATGCCAGGTATATTAACAATGGTGGAGATGAACCATGACCACGCTAAGCTGAACGGCACCGACGGAAATGGCCACGTTACATTTACCACGGTCCTGGACGATAAAAAAATGGAATACTGCAAACAAGTTCCGTTTATTTTGCCTTTAGTGAGTACAGTTTTTGCAACAATAAAATAGGGAATATACATGTATTATTTTTTGCTTTATCAATAAAGAACAGATAAATAAGAACCGTATTAAAAGTCAAATTTTACTACTACTAATTGCTCAAAACAAAAATTAATCTCTTGTAGGATTAAAAAATATAAAATAACTTAACTTTTTATTATTTCGTTAATAAATTTATCTTAAATTATACAGGGTGTCCAAGAACCTGGCGTCCAACTGGATTCCCACGATGCCCCAAGTTCTAACAGTACTCAGAAAAATATTTTAAAAAATCCACCCCATGTACTTACAGAATTATACTGATTTCAAAAAAAAAGGGGAAATGAGCACCCTGTGACATACTTTTGAATGCTGTGACTGCTAATGCTGATAATTTCGATATTTCTTGGAGGTTTTGTAATCTAGGGTATTGCTGTGTCTAAATAGAATGTAAAAATAATGTACTTATTGTACCATTTTAAAATAAAATATTATTTTAACTAAAGGTGATATGGAAAACTATTGAATTTCGCAACTTTGACCGACTGTAGTGTAAAAAAAATGTACCAAAATAGTATGGCAAGTGACGTCAAATTTTGACGCGTTTATTCCTCTTTTTAAAAAGGTATAATACTTACACATTAATTTGAAAAAAAAAATTTTGATAATATTTTTACTCAACAACCCAATTTTTACGAAGTGCCTACCTACTAACGGTAACTGTCGGACCCTTTCTTATCTTAGAAACTGTTATGTTACTACTATTATTTACTTCGGTTCCAAGAGTGAGCAAGAAGGAAATACACACAGGTAGATGGGTTCCCAGTAGAATAAAAGCAAAGAATGTTAGTTTAAAGATATTTTATTACAATAAATGTTCAAAATGTTGACCACCCGCGGCAATACAAGCTCTCACTCTCCTTAAAAAGGACCGCTTTATGTTTCTCGAGTAACTTTTTTGACGTATCACCTGCACTGCTTGTGTTATCTTCTCACGAAGGTCAGCGATGTCATTAATGGGCTTCGCATAAACGAGCTCCTTCATAGTTCCCCAGAAAAAAAAATCCAGCGGATTTAAGTCAGGTGAGCGGGCTGGCCACGGGATTGTTCCTGATCGCCCAATCCACCTGTTCGGGTATTGCTCGTCCAAAAACTCTCTAACGGATACGCGAAAATGTGCTGGACAGCCGTCGTGTTGGAACCACATATCTGGTGGGGTCTCTTCTAGTACGTTTGGCAAATCATTTTGAAGAAAATTTAAATATGATTCGCCAGTCAAATTCTCGGGCATCTCAAATGGACCAATAATATTCCCACAGAGAATACCGGTCCACATGTTCACTTTGAACCGGTACTGGGATCTATCTTCTCGCATCAAGTGCGGATTTTCCACATGCCACTCGTGCAAGTTGTGTAGGTTCATGTAGCCATCCTTCTTAAATGTTGATTCATCTGACCACAAAATTTTGTCGATAAAGTTTTCGTCTTCTCGATGTTTTTGCAGGATTGTTTCACAAAACGCGACTCGGCTCGGATAGTCTCGAGGTAAAAGACTTTGCACTCGCTGTACGTGGTACGGATGATATTCTTCTTTTTGGAGAATACTGTGTGCTGTGCTCTTCGGTATCCCCGTATCAGCTTCTATTCCTCGCACAGAGATGCTTGGATTTGCCGACACCGCCTCTAAAACTTCATCGCGTATGAAGTCATTTACGGGTCGTCCTTCACCAGCTACTTGATTGGGGAACCGCCCGTCACATAGTGATCTGTGCACATTAATGAAAACTCGATGGTCGGGATATCGCGTAGCCCTCGGATACCTTTCTCTGTAAAGTCTCGCTGCAGCTCGTCCATTACCTCTACATTCTCCATAAATGTAGTGCATATTTGCGTATTCTTGCGGAGTGTAGGTCGCCATGGTAGCACACACAAAACACAAACTGTCCAAACACAGGCAAAGGTCGTCGTAAAGAGTTCGTTTCAAAGTCCAGAGCACAAAGAGTAATCGAGTCCAATAAACAAAGCTTTAAATCGTAGTACGTGATCAATGGTAACAATAAGAGAGAGGTGCGTAGTAACGGCAGGAGGCAGTGACGCGTACTGACCGTACTGTTATCCTAAATAGCACGATCCCAGATAGCGTCACTATCTATCTCACTCGCACCTCTAACCTTTTTCTCCCTCACTCTTACCTGAATAATGGGGTACCATAAAGAAGAACCAGCAAATCGCAAAGATAGTTTCTGTCTTGCTCCCTCCTGTTGTAATAACGAATCACTATGGTGAGATGCATGCACATACCGTCCCTTACGGTCTAACCTGTTTTTTGAGAGGCCTGTTGTTATTTTTATGAGCATACAATAGTAATTCTTTAGAGGTTAGATTCAATTCGTCGTAAATTTTTCTTTCTAAGAATTCTGTAAGACATCGTAAAAATTGGGTTGTTGAGTAAAAATATTACCAAAAATTTTTTTTTTCAAATTAATGTGTAAGTATTATACCTTTTTAAAAAGAGGAATAAACGCGTCAAAATTTGACGTCACTTGCCATACTATTTTGGTACATTTTTTTTACACTACAGTCGGTCAAAGTTGCGAAATTCAATAGTTTTCCATATCACCTTTAGTTAAAATAATATTTTATTTTAAAATGGTACAATAAGTACTTTATTTTTACATTCTATTTAGACACAGCAATACCCTAGATTACAAAACCTCCAAGAAATATCGAAATTATCAGCATTAGCAGTCACAGCATTCAAAAGTATGTCACAGGGTGCTCATTTCCCCTTTTTTTTTTGAAATCAGTATAATTCTGTAAGTACATGGGGTGGATTTTTTAAAATATTTTTCTGAGTACTGTTAGAACTTGGGGCATCGTGGGAATCCAGTTGGACGCCAGGTTCTTGGACACCCTGTATATATATTTTTTTAATTATTATACCAAAACAGTTTTCTACTACAGTTCAAACGTCCGTTATTGTCGAGGCCATTTCATTTCATTTCACTTCCAGCATTTGCGAAGACAATGGGATTTGAGTTTGCGTTCCGTTTCAACCAAAAAGCGCAATAATAGTTAATTGTATAATAAGTAATGAACCAAAATTAAAAAAAATATAATTATGTATTTCTTGACTCTCTTGTACAATGATTTTGTATTTAAATCATAAAAAGTTTTAAATTTCTTGGATATTCCCTATTGGACAATCTGCCTGACTCTTTGAACTTGTCAAGGTAAGACTAGATATTGAGGCCAGCATACTAAAATATGTTTTTCAAAGGACGGCAGATACGAGACGGAAATACGCTACACGATATCTTCGGAGCTGCAAGATGATCCCAGGACACTAAAGGATTTTAACAGCTCTCGTGTGATCCTAAGCGACCACAGTATCTTGACCATCCAGGATTCGCTGTGGGCAGCCGAGTGTGCTGGGAACAAGATTTGTGTGCCGAAGTTGAAGATAACACCCTATATCAGTTTCCAGTAAGTACTCTAAACGGGGTCTTGGCTGATCTTTGCGTTATGCTCGTGAACGGGTGCTGCTTGTGGTGACTGGTCGTCTTGTTGACCATGGTTTTGTTATTGTCTAATACTAATAATTGACTGTTTATTTATTTACTTTGATATCAGTAGTTTATCATTTGTGACTTTGAGTACAGCTATAGCTTTCTGTAAGCGGGCACGCCCTTTATGCCTGGAGGCTTTTATTTAGGTACTAACTTCTGTTTACTATTTTTGTCTGCTTTAGTATAGTTTTCGATGTTTTATTTTTCATTGGTATAGTGGCGTGTGCTAGGTGACATATGGAAAATAATTTAATGTAATGTTTTGTGTCGCGTAATTTAATTAAATGTAAATATTTTTTTGTTATTATTAATTTTTTTTTGCTTTAGAACCAAGTTTTTCTAACTAAACAGACAGCTGTGCTGCTGGGGAGCTTGTTGGGCCACTTCTTCTTCCCAGCTAAAGCACAAGGAAGTGGTAAAGGGTGGGCGCGTTTGGGAGACTGTCTTATGTAATTTTGACTATCGAAAAGTGCTGATTCTCAGCATAGTTTAAATCAGGGATTCCCAAAGTGGTCGATATCGACCCCTTGGGGTCGAAATCGGTTTTTCAGGGGTCGATATAAACGAAAACTGATTTTTGGGGTCGACGAGGTCTAAAAATCGATCCCTATTACACTAACTAACACAACTAACACAACTTCTTCTTTGAAACTTTCAAGATACTGTATAAGTTGTGTTGCGTGTACCAACTTGTTAAAAGAATGACTAATATTTTAATAGGAAGTATAATAATTGTACTTTTAAAAAACTCAACATGTCGATAAGCGTGCACAAGATGAAAAAAATCGGGGTCTATGGGGGTCTGAGGTATCAGTTCATCTTGAAAAAGGGGTCTCTTGCCCAAAATAGTTTGGGAATCCCTGGTTTAAATAAATGACTTTGGTATTGATTAATTTTGAAACCTTAAAGAATCTTCATCGATCAGCTACCGTTTCTCTAGATCGACTTTAGGGTCAAATGTATATTTTCGGCACATACAATTCTACACAAAAATTCAAACTCATACATTTCATCCTGCCGGGGTCGCGGGAAGGTACCAAAGGGTTACCGAGGCCCCTGGAAACACAGACAACTGAAGGAATATGGGTGGGTTTTAGTCAGTAAGAGTCTGACACACCCTACCGCTTCGCCCAGAGCGGGAGAAGTTATTTGATGATTTCCCACCCAAAAAATAATAAAATAAAATACATCATTTCATAAATCCTCACCTTCTATGGCAGGTTAACTCAACAGTTAAACTAAAAGATGAGACTATAACTAAATACTTAGACTGTATAATCATTAGGACTGTACATATTTTAGAACTTAGCTAACATTATCAGCCAAAATCACGCAGGCCAGTGTAGCCACTAACTAGTGCAGCCAGAATCAGTGTAGCCAGACGTTCTTTCAGAGCCTGAAGAATATGAAAGAACGTCTGGAAACAACCTCCAAAGTTATCATTTCTTTTCGATTACTGACACCTAATTGTAACCAATTTCATGATTATAGTTCTGATGTCAACCCGTACATAATTGGCTCGAGTAACAAAGAAACTATGCACATCATTATGAACAACGACGGGGAGGTGGCGTATGAATCGTGCGTGCGCGTGCACATCGACGGTGCTAACGTATTCAAGCCGGGGGGCTGTGTGTACGAATCTTTGACTGATGGGGACAGACTTAAGTGTGAGCCCACCAAGCCCCTCTGGAAAAATAAAAGTTGGGTACGTTCGCTCGCTTCATTATTGCACTCCGAATCATGAGCTTTTTTCCAATGGAATTATTATGATCATATTTAAACGTGCACTTCAAGGCATTGAGAGGGTGTGAGAGGATGTGTATAGTCTCTGACTAACATATCGGGAAATCTAGGCGTGATGATATATGTAATCTAATGTAATATTCACAGACTACTGGTCAAATTGAACTGGAGATGAACCATCTTACAAACCTGGATAAGAGAATAAGCATCACCATGGTTGTATATAATCGCTGTAATGATATTAATACGGTCACCCAGAACAAGACGATTCCGATTCCTCTGAGAGCTGATCCCAAAGGAATTACCGTCAAGGGGTTCGTATAGATAACATATTATTTCATTTTGGTTGTTTATCTACTTCAATCAAATTAAAAGGGTGAATTATTTAAAATAATTTCTTTACTTTTTCTTTGTTTGCAGAGAGACTGACATCGGTAACATTGTTAATATGACGAAAGAGGATATTGAAAAAAATGGCAAAAAAATAAAACACGTTTACAAGGTAAGAATTTTAAAGCTTTTATGTAATAGTCTCGGCAGAAATCGGGAGCAATTTGTGCCGACAAAGTTCAGGATATGGGTCAAAATATTGATCTAATTTTAGTGGAATCGAAGTTTCGCCATTTAGAAGCTGTTACAAACGCCGTGATCACGAGGTGACAGGAGTCTGGACAATGCGGGTGGATGGTAAGAATTAGGTAATAGGCAAAAAAGATTGAAAGTGGTGCCGATTCCCTTGTTCACAAACTAAACTAAATTTAAGTTCAGTGCATCTTTTTCTTTCTATTTCATTACGAAAGGGACAGAAGATACATTTTTGTTTAGTCCTGTCAAATTAATCAGCGCTTGACGTAAATTGACGTAATTTTAGTAGGCAAGTTTTTAATCACGTCTAAACTTGTATGGAGTAGTGACAGGCGCTGATTAATTTGACAGGACTAAACTAAAATTTATCTTCTGTCCTTTTCTTAATGAAATAGAAAGAAAAAGATGCAATTTAGTTTAGTTTGTGAACAAGGGAATCGGCACCAATATCGTGTTAATTTTAGTGTAAGTATAAACTAAATGTTTTAAATAGGTCTGCTGTGCTCCTTAGACCAAGCAATGACAATGACCAGCATGGAAAGCAGGTGCAATTGAACCATGGTTGTTTGAGTTAAAGTGTGGTTGCAGGGTACTAGGTAGAGAGGACCTGATGTTGTAGCCAGGATCGTTTCTGCACGAAGGATCCTAAATTTAAGTACGCGTACACGTTGAGATTGGTATCAAAACGGTTTAAAAAATATGACCCCTGCAGTTTATTAAAAGTTAGTTTTGTTTTATTCCAGATCACAAACAATGGACCGACCAACTGGGTGCAGCTTTCAGTTCGTGTAACATTGGAGACGCAACCGTTCATCAATTATGATAATGCGAATAATAGTTCAGTCACAGTAAGTTACTACGTTATAAAAAATAACCGGATAAGTGCGAGTTGAACTCGCGTGTTGAGGGTTCCGTACATATATATTATCTACCTACCATGTTTTTTTATCCCAAGAATAAACTTAATATTGTAGTTGATAAACATGTTCTCCCATACAGCTGCAAATGTAAGTTTGTACGTACATTAATGAGATATTTACCATTTTATTGTAACACTTCTTATAGGTTTTCCTTAGACTACAGGAAAACCTTTAAGAAGTGTTGAAGTGTTATTTTGAAAAAAATATTTTAAATATTAAATTTTAGGCTCCGTAGTTTCGGGGATAAGGGGTCCTAATGGTCAATTATCATCTATTTTCTTAAATAGCTTTAATACTAATAAACTTTAAAATTATAAAAAAAAAATATTATATTTTAGACCCTTACAATAAGCCCTTTCGATTGATATGTCACACGGTACATTTTACAAAACTTTTTCTATTTTGCCCCATAAAAGCCCAAATCCAAAATTAATTTATTTATGTTACACGTCCGTGTTTGGGTCACAGAAATACATATGTGTACCAAATTTCAACTTAATCAGTCGAGTAGATTCGGAGCAAATCGGCTGTGACAGACGGACAGACAGACAGACAGACACACGAGTGATCCTATAAGGGTTCTGTTATTCCTTTTGAGGCACAGAGCCCTTTCATAAAATGGCAAGTAACACGGTTCAACTAAATTCGTTCACTTTTATTGAATATCACTTTAATTTTTAAAATTCAGTTTATGCGATTGAATTTGTTTCATTTTCATCATCGTCATCAGCTTTGTTCCGTCCATTCCTCATTATAGGCCTCCTCCTTTTGCGTCCAGACATGGGTGAGACACGCACAGACCAGGCAAGCGCGAAAGATCACGGGTTAGACATAACCCGCATCTTTTATAGGTCGTTCCCATCTGGATGTTGTTCTGCCAACACTGATTTTTTTTTTTCCTTTTTTTAAACAATCATGAAGTCAAAACAATATTACAAAACTGGCTGTATAATCAGGACTTTATGAAGACCTTATTTCTAAAATAATTTAGGCATGTAATTTTACAAAAACTTATACATACTCGTATAGAAACTCTTGCAACATCACATGGACACACCCCCACATAACACCCCCTCCCCTCTCGTACACCACACTCACTCATACTTACCCTTACACACATACTCACACATTCAGGTTACACATACCCACTTATATACATACTTATAGTTTTCTTTTGTACACGAAGTTACAGTAGAATACTGACTCCTAGGTCACAGGGATCCCCTAGTTTACGAGGCGGGGATTTTCACTATTTGTACAGCCTTTTCCCAAAATCCAATGTGTACCTATGTGAAATGTATTGGTATTGTATACAAAGGTGTTTTGTGTCAATAAACATATTTTTATTTTTTATTTAATATTGCCATATCGAATTTTATTACTTGACATTTATTTTCAGGTATACTTTTCCACGTCGAATGTATATGCTCCCTGCTCATTAGAATTACAAGATGCAACGTCAATGACTTACATCTGTTTGGTAGAAACCTTGATGGCAAAGGTGGAATATGCTAACATCATTATACCGATGTACATTTTACCCGGGACTCTTGGTAAGAATCATGACACTAAAATAATTCGAATTCGCGGCTGTTTTTGAAAAATCCTTTTGGAAAACCAGAGATTTCAATAGAAGCGTCCTAGTAAGCAAGCCGGTTTCTGAAAGTCTGAACACTTTAACTAAAAAATTGAGAGTAATAGAAACTAAACGAGTAATCGCCCCCTATTACTTGGGACGTAAACATAACTGGCGTAATATCTGGACATATATATACCTACACCTCTGCCTAACCCTTCTGGGAATACAGGCGTGATGTTAATGTGATGTGAAACTAATCCAGTGAACTAGATTCATTCAAATGTTTGTTGCTCTCGTTCTTAACATCATTTAACTCTTTACTTTGTTAATTAGTTGAGAAGATCTCTCCCCTTGATTTTCAAACTGAACGGTGTTGCGTTACAGATCAGGCTTTATTCTGATTTTCATAATCTGATTTCTTTTTTAATATTTAATTTGCAGAAGGCCTTCTCGATAAAGATAAACATGTTACGATAATGTCTGCTGTTAAACTAGAATTTACTGATGACGAGTATAGAGCTGAAAAAAGGTAAATAAATAGTATAAACACTTGACAGGAGGAATGATGTGATAAGGCAAAGATGCGGTTTGAAAGAAGATGTAGTGACAAAAATTGAAAAGACTATGCTTAAATGGTATGGCTATGTTGAGAGGATGAGTGAAAGGCGACTAACAAAAGGTATTTACAAAGATGTGAGGGGTAACGCCGGGAGGAGTCGCCCTAGATGACCACATAGTGACCTCATTGGTGATGTTCTTCAGAAAGGTCAGGTGCGTAGTACTCGCAAAATAGTACATATGGATCGCAGCAGGTGGCATTCTGTAGTATTTCCCTACCCCGATGAGAAGAAAGCGTGAGATTATGAATTTATGTAAATAATTAACAAAAGGATGAATGCTTTTAACGTCTTTAAATAGAGTATGTTGTAAGTTCAGCGTACGGTCTTATCCCAGCGCCGAACTTACTCCAACATACCTTATATTTCGCCTTAGTTGCTGCATTGCCAATACAAGCTGAAATGTCTTTTTTTAGGATAATCTCAACCATAACGCTGCAAGAGGCGGCAGTTCCATTCGAGACGATAATTATAGCAGTTGTTGTCGGCCTCTGCATCTTAATCATTATCGCGTTGATACTATACAGGGTGAGTACTATAATTTCCAACATTTTTATCTTTTCTCCTATCGGAACGTAGTAAGCACCCTGTTCCTAGTTAATGAGGTGATAGTTGAGCTGACCTCCCAGAATGAAACAGAATGCGCCGGAGATACCGCGTGGGATCGCAAAGTCGAATTATTAATTCACTTTGTGTAATAAAATGGTCATCTTATTGTAATGGTGATCGTTTAGTTTAATCGATTTAGTTAAGTGTAAAAGTCTAGAATTCAATAAATATAACCATTTTATTACTCAAAGTGACAGCTATCACATGTCAGATTACTCCAGTGAACTAATAATTCAACTTTAGTGTGTCGAGGTATTTTGAAATCATCAAATATCTAAATACAAACATCAAAATAAAAAAATAAAAACTAACAATCTAATTAGTAATGACCGACCCACTATGGGTTTTTCCAAGTAGCTGTAGTTATAAATTGGATACTAAATGCTTTCAGGTTGGTTTCCTGCAGCGTAAGAGGAGAGAGGAATTGCAAAAATTACAAAAAAGTGTTAAGCGCCAAACTATTGTAAGTTCCCTTAATACATAAAAATGGCGGGCATCTGCCTAAAATAAAAAACTATGTACGAACATAAGCTCTAATTAAAAGACGGAAGACAGGCCTTTGGCCTATAGTGGGACAGAACAGGCTCAAATAATAGTCATTACAATGATTTCTATATTCTTAATTTGACATTTTATTAAACTTTATCTTTTGAACTGACATAGGTATAACTTTCTGACATTCTGGCAAATAAATGGATTTGATTCTATTTAAAATTGTTTAACCTCTGCGAGTTGGCTTCGGCTTCTCGTGTGCCTTAGATATGGAAACATTAAAATAAAAGCATGAGCATAGTTGTGAAACGCAGTTGTTATTGCAAAATAAGTATAACTAGATGTCGTGTAAATACAAACGTCGTATTAAAATAATTCACTTTTGACCAGCTGAGGCGCTCAACGATGCCGTCGCAGGGCCAAGCAGCCGAAGATCGGAGGCAAATCCTGGAAGACATGCAAGAAGAAGGCGAACATGATCATCCCCCAAACCTAACTACCACCAAATAAAACTGCAGTATTATATTTTCAAGGGTGTAAACTCGATCAAAATAAAAACAGTACTGACCTTAAAAAAATATAAAATTTATAATCTCAGATAATTTACATTCCACCGCCACTTACTCAACTATTTACTTAAGCGTTATGTTTTCTAAGAGGATTTTTGAGTGACCATAAGGTCCTTAAAGTTTGGTTACAATAGAATTTAAACTTTGTTCTGGATGACATTGAGTTTATTGTTCTAAAACATGATACATAACTCGGATCCTAAATTCAAATATAGGGTGACTTATGGGTAAAGTTTCACAGTCAAAACATCAGTGTCGTTACAACATGTGTTTTTTTTTTTGTGGTTGGGAAATCATCAAATAACTTCTCCCGCTCTGGGTGGAGCGGGAGGGTGTGTCAGACTTTTACTGACTAAAACCCACCCGTATTCCTTCCTGTTGCCTGTGATGCGGGGGCCTCAGTGACCCATTAGTACCTTCCCGCGATCCTAGCAGGCATCGGCCCTAGCGGACCCCTACATTGTGCTGACGACATCTCTTCGAGGCGCGCGTGGAATACGACGCGCCGTCGACCCGGGCCTGGTCCTTACCGGACGGTGAGCTACCCATTGCTCACCGTCCGTAAGCCCGCGCCTACGGTGGCCGGAAATCCGCCCGGGATTCCCGACGCCCAGGGCGTCTCCTGCGGCGGCTAGGGGCGAGAGGGCGCGAAACTTGCCTTTCCTTCAACCGTCCCGCCTCCTCCTTCGCGAGCATTACTGCTTCGCAGAAGGAGGTGACGGCTGCCCATGCCCTCTCGCTCCGTACCATGGCCTGAACCAGGGCCGGACGCGAGAGATCACTGCCACCGATCGCCTCCACGAGGATACGGAGGTGCTCTGCCCAAGCCGGGCATACCTCCACCGTATGCTCCACCGTGTCCTCCGGGCGATCCACACAGTGGTGACACCCGTGCGTTTCCTCCCGCCTTATCCGACACAGGAACCTCCCGAAGCTGCCGTGTCCGGTGAGGACCTGTGTCAGGCGGAAGGTGAGGACGCCGTGGCGCCTCTCTAGCCACTCCTCAAAGAGGGGACTTATCGCCGCAATTGTGGCGTGCCCAGCACTGGGTTGCGACAACCGTACTCTCCATGACGCCATGAGATCCCGCCGGAGCTCCGTCCGCTGTGCCGCGATTTCTCGTGGCAGCGGACTTAGGCTCCGGCGTATCGCCTCCTCGCGCCACTCCCATAAGTGCGCGAGGACTTTTGCCTCCAGATCCCATGGCGCCAATCCGGACCATCCGGATGGCCATGATCCTTTGGGCCGCGCTATAATATAATTTAAATACAGATTATAACTATAGAACTATAGAATTTAAACTTTTTTCTGGATGACATTGATTATATTGTTCCAAAACATGATAATTATCTCGGATTCTAAATTCAAATATAGGGTGACTTATGGGTAAAGTTTCACAGTCAAAACATCAGTGTCGTTACAACATGTCTTAAGGTTCTGACATGACCTATTTTTATTGTAAACTACTTAGGTTATAAAAATTAAATATTTTAAGAACGTGACAACACTATAGTTTTTGTCTTGTTTCTCAGAAAGTAAGTTACACTCTTATTATATATAGTAAATAATGAATATTATGGAGCTTTCACCAACAAGAACTGTTTTAAAATACTAGTTTAGTTTTATTATTTTGTTTGTTATAGTACAGTAGGCCGCACGACCGTGAACACTTTGACATTGAGCTGGCCTAGCGTAGTACGGGGTTTCAATAGAATACGATGCCTGCTTATACTGAAAGAAATAAAGAAAATACGTTTATTTGCGGCAAATATAACGCAAAAACAGAACACAAACACGAAACAACAAGTTGGGGGAAAATATGCGTCACGCAAAACGACCATCGCTCAGCATAATGCTGCGACCCTATGCGAGACAGAGCCCCAGCACTGGTCCTCAGCGACAGCCAGCTGGTTTCGTTACCACTCACATGCGGCCTAACGTACCTACACAACCTTCTTACGTAGAAAAATCAGATATTATAATTTTTTAATATCCTTGTGTAGTGTTTTATTGAATAGACTTGAAAAGTGGAACCTAGGATGTTGATGCTGCTCCTATTCTTCCTGGGACGGGCTGATAGTTTTACGGGTTTCACAAGATTTAGGCCGTACTAGTAGGAAGTTATATGGTTCAGTCAACTCGGGTGTTTTTAGTTTTTAGTTAACTTTCAGCGCATGTAATGACGGTGTTGCTGACTCCGCTTGTTCCGTGGGGCGACTGACATTACAACTCGCTGACTGCAAACCCGCGCAGGTTGATTGGCGCCGAGATGACTCGTTGGCAATTTGACGGGATTTATAGTGGAAGCCAAAGCAAAACCTAAGACCTTGCAAGGGCCAATATTCCATTTAGACTACCTACAAATCCGATTATTCAAAATTTCTTGATCATATCAGCCGATAAAAATGTCAAAGCGACAATTGATGGTCACGGATGCATTGTCCTACTCACTAAGCTGAGGAACTGTGATTGGTGATTGTAGCTTGAGGTAGGAAGATAGGAGGAAGCCTCTGCTTGCCCTCTCGTTTTGTTTACTTTATAAGGTTTAAGTTTCGCTAATTTTAAGGTTGAAAAAAAGTCTTATAAATAATTATGCAGTAGTAAATTTTTACACACTATACACTTGCGTACCACTAGACATGAATATTATTAGAGCATCAAAAAAAAAATTACCTGCCTACAATAGCTAGGAAGGAATAAAAACTACAACCAAGAAATCACGTCGAGCAGAGTGGATAATTACACAGATCAGTGTAAAATCGTCAGACCAAACATCTGGTTTTTCCCCTGATACCGTTATCAGAAAGCCATACACTATTTCGGCTGATGCGTATGTAGGGTACGCATCAGCCGAAATAGTTGACTATTTTAATCCTTATCTGCCTGCATATAAGCACTGCTTTTCGTCAATTACCGAACAAAATAAAGTGATAGTTCAAGCAAATCATGCTGCTAGGAACATAAGTTTGTGGGCCAACTGTAAGCGTAAACTGTAAGCTCTAGATGGTCTGCGTGTGCAATATAATAACGGCTTCAGGGAGCTGTTGGGGTTGCTCCGGTTCTGCAACGCGTCTAGATGTTTGCGGTAGAACGAACTGACGACTTTTGTGCCATTATGAAGAAAAAGACCACATCCTTAATAGGCAGAATGAGGGCTACCAGCAACTTTATTTTAAAAACCCTGGCCAAACAACATGATGCACCAATATTAAGACACTATGTGCAGTTGGTCGTGCGGCAGGGATGATTAATAATTATTTGTACTTAATAAATACTAAACCTTAGTTGATAAGTTTTTAGTAACTAGTGGCCCAATGTTGTCAAATTAAATAAATATATTATTTTATATTTCGTTTATTTAATATTTGCCATATAAAATACTTTATTAAATATTTCTTAAAAACCCACAAGTGTCTCGCGGACACAATTTTTTGTTCATCTACTCATAAAAAGTTAAGTATTTATTTCTACGAAAAACCACTTTATCTATTCTATCTGCAAGGTTTCAAGATTCTAAATCTGTAATAATAATGTTTATAATATTAATCGTATAGCATTTATTAACAATAAACTAAAATAGTAACTTATCGACCCACAAGTGTCCGATGGACACATTAGGTAACTCGTTGTTGCACAGTATGAAGGTAGACTGTTTGTTTACATTCTACTCAGAATTATATCGTAGCAAGTGGGTAATTATAATAAATCACAAAGAATTTGTTTATAATAGAAATAGTTGTGGTATAAGCACTCATAGTTTCGATTATTTTGTATCCGTACTTAGACGTGTGTCACCTAATAAAAGTGCTAGAATCTGTTTTAGTTTTGTAAAATGGCTAAAAGCAAACTAACAGAAAGTGAAATTCAATGTGCCGTAGACAAAAGTGATGACGAAAACATTTATGTGCATCAGTTTCATCGCTAATTGTATGGAAAAAATTATATCCTACTTGGAACCAACGGAAGAAGTGTGTACTAAGGAAAGTTTTTTTTGCGTGAAGTTGTAACTGAGTTAGTTACACTGCACATAAGGAGACGTAACAGGAAGGGCCTGACAAATTATCATTTAGCAGCTATTGAAGATGTAGTAGGATTCAATCAAGAAGCAGCTCAATCTTCTGAACCTGCTACAAAAAAAAAAAACGCTGTCACATTTGTCCTGCAAAAATATCCAGAACATCTAAACAGTGCTGCGATAAATGCAACCGTAATGTATGCTATGAGCACTCAGGAAAAAAAAATAATTTGTAATGTTTGTAAATAAATAAGAATATCATTTTAAAAAGTTATATGTATGTAAATAAATAAATATAAATGTTTAAAACCACATTAAAGTCTATAATTATGGTACGCCACGTATTTTTTCCCTAGAAGTACTCTAAGCTTCATACATGGTGTCCGTTGGACACTTCTGGTCAGTTACGTTTGAAAAGCTTACTGGGTTGTTAAGGGTTAAAACATATAAAATAGTCATCCGCCGGTGTCGGGAGCAGGGTCCAAGCTACCAAATCAAATCAAATCAAATCAAAAGTCATTTATTCAAACTAGGCTGAAAATTAGCACTTTTCGAAAGTCAAAGTTACATAAGACAAATGAAATGAAATGAAATGAAATGAAATGAAATGAAATGAAATTGTTTATTCTGTAAATAGGATATGAGAATCACTTTTACACGTCATATTAAAAAATAAGCTAGATGGAGTCGACATTTCCTATCTGACTACCCCTGAGAAGAAATGGCGAAACAAACTCAAGGGTCAAAGTCTCTTTTAAAGTCCAGACATAATCTTGGTCAGATCATGTGAGGACCATGTAGATCTATGTCTGAAATGGTCTTTTGAGGAAAGAACCACACAAATTTGAGTGGACCTGTCCAGTCAGTGCAAGCATTTGTCAGTAATCGTGTAGCTCAACTCAAAACTTAAGGAGCTCAACGACTCGACGAACAATACCAAGGAAAGGACAATTGGTTTGGCCGCATAAAGAACTCAAAATGCCAGACCATAATTAAAACTAAGAGAAAAAAAAAAAAAACAACGAAATAAATAAAGATGACCCACATAGTGCTCACATTCACAATAATTAAAGTAATATAATACTTTTCAAGGTATAATACAGTCCCCCAAAAATGCCCGCCCTTCACCCTACCGATGGTTAGGGCTCCAGAGATAGGAGTACTGTCTTCTGAATCAAGCCCTCGATCCATCCGCCTAACGAGAGCCTCGAGAGATGTTGTTCGAGGCTTTCGGCCATCAGGCCATTGGCCGTTACGACAATCGGCACAATGACAGTCGAGCTCACATTCCACATGTCAACAACCTCGTGTTCAAAGTCGACATATTTTCATCACCGATGATCATGAGTGATGCATCCGGTTTGCGGTCAGCAGTGTACGGATCCTCCTATCCAGGGCGTCGAGTTCGGTCTAAGTATATTTGAGTATGCCGAAAGAGTACAGCAAAACCGGTATGACCCAACCGTTGAAGGCGCGTGCACCTTGTTTCCGCCTGAAAGAAGACTAATTAATACCTTCTTCAGGTGACTAAAGAAGCGCTCCTTTAGCTGAGGAGAGGGATCTAAGGTGTATAGAATCCGAAAGGTAAATTCCCTCAGATTCCGTAATCTCACTTTGCTTTAAAGATAAAGATATTTTTATTTTGTAAAATATGATTAAGTACAATACATGTGCATTTTGGATGGAATTAAATAATAATAAAAAAGGAGCTACATGTTTTGCCAGTTAAAGCGTACGAAAAATACTGAAGTTATGAGATGTTACCATGCGTATGCCTAACTACATTATCAATACATCAGTTTACAAACAGCTTAACTAACTACCATACGACAGTTGAAACAGAAATGTCGCAATAATGTGCCTATATTTAACTAATTTTGCTCATTTAGGAACTCTGATAAGATGTAGTAGCATTTGGCTATAATATTGTTTTTTTAATGCAACTTAAACAACTTATTGTGCAGCTGTTTCAGGGGTGTTTTTTTTTTTTTTGGGTGGGAAATCATCAGATAACTTCTCCCGCTCTGGGCGGAGCGGGAGGGTGTGTCAGACTCTTACTGACTAAAACCCACCCGTATTCCTTCCTGTTGCCTGTGTTGCCAGGGGTTTCGGCAACCCTTTAGTACCTTCCCGCGACCCCGGCAGGCATCGGCCCTAGTGGACCCCTACACTTGTGCTGACGACATCTCTTTGAGGCGCGCGTGGAATACAACGCGCCGTTGACCCGGGCCTGGTCCTTACCGGACGGTGAGCTACCCATTGCTCACCGTCCGCAAGCCCGCGCCTACGGTGCATCGGTGGCCGGAAATCCGCCCGGGATTCCCGACGCCCAGGGCGTCTCCTGGGGCGGCTAGGGGCGAGAGGGCGCGAAAAAGCCATGCTTGACCTTACTATACATAATTTATCCTTAACCTGATGACTACGAATGTAAACGTCTGATTGTTTGTTAAATAACGTTGGATTACTTTTAACGAAATTATCGGCTTCATAAATAAACAATAAGGGAAGGCTTAATATTTTATGCTTATTGAAATATGGGTTACAGCTTTCAGTCATCTTTAGACCAAACATGGCCCTAATGCACCTTTTTCGGTTTCTTTATGGTCGAGTATCCCCAGAATATTACGCCATATCTTATGACTGAGCTAACTATGTATGTCATGATACGCTGTAAGAAGTGCATCTATATTTACAATGGGCGCCCCGTAGAAATTTTGTTGAGTCTACTTTGTCTAGTACTGTCCCTTGATAGAAGGCGTTAATTTTTGGTGCGGAGACGCGTTGACTGAAAAACATAATTTTAGTCTTATCAAGGTTAATTTTAAAATTGTTATCATTTAACCAGTTGAATTAATGTGATAGTATTGTTAATATCACTTTTACATGTCTTATTATCATGACGTATAATGACCACGCTAAATGCAACATTGCGAAATTTGTTACTCTTGGTAAGTCATATGATGAATAACAGAGGTCCCAGTACACTCCCTTGTGGGTTTCCGTATTTTCCTAGTCTTTCATCTGATGTGCATAATATTTAGTTTTTAGTAGTCTATTGTTTACAGTGTTTCAGGTAAGACTCTATGAGTTTTAATATATTTCCTCTAATGCTTCCAGTTTGTCAAACAGAATGTCATGGTCAACATAGTCAAACACTTGTGACATAAAACATTTAAAAAACGCATACTACGCACTAATTGAGTCTAGATTAAGATATAGCATACAATTTTGGGGGAACAGCTATAATTATAACTGCCAAAGAGCTTTTGTCCTTCAGAAAAGAGCTATACGTACCATTGTCCGTATTTCACAAAGAGAGAGTGTCAACCACATTTCTTAGATTTAAACATCCTTACAGTACCCAGTCTCTACATTCTAGTCCTTCTGACTAATCTTTAAAAATACATATATTGAGACGGACGAGGAAAGACTGGTTAGAGAGAGCACACGTAAGAAGGAATTGAGAAATAAGATAAGTCCTCACTTCAACATTGTGAAGCACAGTTCACAATATCAAGCAGTGCAATTATTCAATAGGTTACCATTACACTTAAAAGTTTGATTTATACATCTGCATTTAAAACAAAGCTTCAAACATTCCTACTAGATAAGTGTCTCTACTCCGTTGACGAAATGTAGCCGACTGTAATTATTATTTTGTGTAATTGTAACATTATTTTTAAAATGACAAATGTATTATTATTCCTATTATTTATTTGACTTTTTTAAATGATTTTCTGTTCCTAATCTTAGATTCTTAATGAGTTGACATTGATTTATTTATTTTTTGTAGGTAATTTTTGTATTTATCATGCATGATGTTAATTTCAAAATGTGTTAAGTACTTATTTGGAGTATTTCAAATACAATGTTAATTGTTTGTGAATAAATGAATTGAATTGAATCATGTCGCAGTAAATGGCACAAACCGGTGTTCTTTTGTCTACATTAACCATAACTTCCCTAACAAAATCAAATAGACTTAGTGTAGACTCCTGTGCTTAAACACATGTTCACTATATGACTTAGTTACTCACAAATTACATGCATGACTGCACATTTGTCCACACCATCCTGATCCTAAGCTCCATCAGTCGCAATTTGTTGGGGTCACAGAGTTTCAAGTCATCCATGTAGAGGAGGTGAGATATGAGCTGACCACCTCTTCTCAACCGATAGCTTAGACCTGAATCCTCCAGCAGTGTGCTTAGAGGGTTCAGGGCTAAGCAGAATCAAAGTGGACTCAAACTGTCGCCCTGAAATATTCCCCTTTTAATCCATACGGGCTCATCATTTCCCTGGATCTGTTGACATCCTTGATAGCGAATGACCGCCTTCGATTGCCTCAAACACGACTCTAAAAAAGTGCTTAGAGTTGCATCAATCTTGTACAACTCCAGCAACCTCATGGGCAGCAAGTCCAGCAAGTCGACGGATCCTTGCGGGATCTACAAACCTGTTGGCTAATGGCCATGTCGATGAAGAGTAGCTCCTTAGTACTACTGGATCCGTTTGAGAGGTAGACATAATCGAGTTACTGTCAATGTGTGTATTAATTTTCGCTCTCAAAATGGATGTAAGAAGTTTATAGACCATCGACAAACACGTGATTCGTCTATAATTCTTGGATTCCGCGGAATAACCTTTTTTTTGTTCAGGGGTAGAAAATCCTCATGGATGTCCTCCGCCCGCCCCAGGGCGGAAACCTGTCAGAATCCTTACCGACTAAAATCCACACCGATGTTCCCCTCTCACACTTACACCGGGGATCATGGGATCTAGTGCAACATCCGCGATCCTCGGCTCGCGGGGGCAGTGAGGTGTAAAAATACCCCCGCTACGTCCAATAGGGGCGCCCGTGGAACACTACGTGCCGCCACCTCGGGTCCTGCTACGTGGGGGGCGACGGATGTCCCCGAGTTCGTCACCCCTGGACCCATTTCCGGGGGCTGGAAGAGGGCGTTGTCCACCCTCCGCTGACGCTCGGTGCACCTGCTGCGGGCAGGGTGAGTGGAAGAGATCTCTCGCTTCCTTTCCGCAGCCTCCTTCTGCGACAAGACTGTTTCCCAGAAGGATACCACCGCGTCCCAGGACTCCACGCTGCCAACCATGGAGTCGACCACGACTAGCAGCGACACTGCCTACTTCTGAGGGCACGGCGCGGCTCCTCCCAAACGGCACACTCTGCCAACGTATGCCACGCCGTGTCCTCCCGGCAGTCGACGCAGTGGTGACACCGGGCGTCCGGCTCCCTGTTTATGCGACACAGTTACTTCCCGAAGCAACCATGCCCCGATAGCATCTGCGTCACCCGAAACGACAGAGAGCCGTGCCTCCTCCTGAACCAGCGCTTGAGTACCGGCCGGACCGCTTCAATGGTGACGAAGCCGTTGGTAGGGCGTGAAAGCCTGTCCCACCATTTCGCCACCAGGGCTGCGCGAAGCTGCGACCGACGCAACCGCTTCGCTCCGCTCCTCATTGCCGGTACCAGTCCTCTAGCAGGTGCCGGCGACGTTGTCTTCTTCTTTTTTTTGCCCCTCTTGACGACCATCGTCCAGGCCTCAGAGTGGGGCCTGGGCGCGGTCACCGAGATGCGGCCGTCCAGTGGTGGGAGCGGACTGAGCCTCCGCAGGCTTTCTGGCCCCCTCCGCAGGCTTTTTGGCCCCCTTCCCAGACTTGCTCGCCTCAGCCACCGCGGCCACTGGCCCCAGCTTGGCGGGTCCCACCTTCCTCCGCTTGTCCGCAGCGAGCGGTGGGCGGATGGTTTCGGCCGGGAGGAGCCTCGGCTCTATGACCTCCAACCGAGCCCCCACCATCTGCCCGCACTGGACCATGCAGATGCGCGTATTAGATTGTTCATATTTATAGGAAAACAACTGGTGTATAATGATGTTGTCAAACAATAAGACCTTAGTAAATAGCTACTTGACAAAGTCAGCTGTTATAAGACAGATTACGTTGACATAAGGTTACGTTTCATTTCAATGAATGAAATGCACCGAACCCAGCGTGGTTAAACCAGACTCGATTGCTCTAATGAATCCAAGGATTCGCACTAGTCGCTGGAGCCTCATGTTTCATGGGACTACAGAGACCATTGCATATCAAAGAGTAGACCGGGGGACGCCTGAGTAGGTCGCATTCACTTCACACGCGACCTACTCAAACAAAGGAACTCCACACTAATTACACGACACTCACCGCGCACAAAGCGTTCTAAGTTAATATAGGCGCCATACGCGCGGCTCATACTCACATTACTCCACACTCGCTGAAAATCCCAAAAATTTACCACACGAGCGACGTACACACAGTTCAATTCACTCGATACACACTACAACGCCCCACACCCTGCTACGCTACCGGCTAGACCTGGTTACGTTGTTAAGGGGTGGGGAAAGCCTCCACTGTAGGTGAGCGCCACCAAAAACCCCTCGCTGCTAGATCGGCTCTTACTGGGCCTTCCTTAGGGAACTAGGGATCTCACCCGGCAGGGGCCTGGTCGCATGGGCGTCGTGAAAAACTTCGGGCGCTCCTACAGTCACATTCCAGAAATACACTTCAGAACCGCTGAGGGGAGGTAAACCCCTCAGGGTCTAGGTGTGCGATTGAGCACTCCCACTCCCTCCTAAAGGAGAAGGTAGGGAAATCCAACGATGGGTCCCCAATTTATGGGGACCGAGAGAAATATCCTTTGGGCAAGGGGCCAAAAAGCCCCAATACCGATTCCACGCGCCCCCTTCCGGGGCGCAGAGATGGCCACAGGACTCGGCACATTCGCTCCGGCAGTCACACCGAACGGACCTGAGCTAAGTAATCTTATATGAATATTTTTAGTAAAATATTATCTAATTTTCTAACATATTTATGATGTATAATTTATGTGTATACTTCAATTTTTGATGCATAATGCAAGTACATAATAATTTTATGTCTCCAAAATAAATTATTAGACTAAAACGTCTTTCTAAAAATTTGTGTATTTTCTTTACAAATAAATATCTATTAAATAAATAATCTATATTAAAATAAAATAATATATTATAATCTACATTAAAATAAATTATTTGTCCCTATGTACGTCTATTATTTTTAGCTCTTTCAAATATCTTTATCTCACACGTGCATGTCCTAGGTTTTTATCTGATCAACACCTGTGAAAGATCTGGTTGCTTTAGAAGTACAGCTGTTGATTTGAGAGTTGATTATATAAAGAGAAACATGATTGTCACATCCCACACAAACGTAAGTAATCGACATAGCGTCGGAATCTTTTTTCCTGTTTTTCGTTTCTATTTGGGCGTCTTTTCTAATTAGAATTTGCAAGTTCTCGGTGTGCTTTGCCTGTAGTTCCAGATAGATGCCAATCGTAGTGCGTGGAGTTGAATTTTCCTTAGTTCATCCCTGTTTCTAGTAGGCATGCTACATAAATGCCTCCCCCCTTTCAGAAAGTTCAGCATCTATTTTATCTTTTTTGGCCGGTTTCGAGGTCCTTCAGATGTTCCAAGTTGCAATACACAAGTCTGGGCAAGTGTACTTAATTGCAGCAGAAAGTGGATTTCTGAGTATTCTGTATCCTGTCTCATCCGCGAATTCGTCTTACATCGGTAAGCCTAATGTTGAGGCTATTTGTTCGGGCGGTGTTAGTGGGCTAGCTAAATGGGGGCTGTGTTTTTTGGGGGGGCGCGCTGTATAACCGATGGAAACGTGGATGAAGGAGTAAGTATGAATCGTAGCCGCGGCGCATTCTGTAGTTGCAGCCTACCCTCATGGGAAACAGGCGTGAGTCTTCGTGTATCACCATTGTTGTATTATTGAACTCCAGGTTCTATCTACCAATGTCATGAGGATGAATAGTTTATAATAAACGTTATGACCTGATTATTTAGAAATAAGGATAATAGATAGTATATATTATCCTTGTTTCGAAATGATTGTATCATATAAAATCATATTGTCGTGATTGAGAGCCAGAACTATACGGAATAGTGTTCGTTAGGAGAGAATCATGAATTGTAAGTGTTTTTTTTATTTTTATTCTACTTTATATTTTTTTATTAATTATATTTTAAGTATTTCAATATATTTTTGTTATCTGGTATATGGTGGTTTATACCATGTTTGTGATATTACGTTATATGTAATTGAAAAAAAAAAATGTAATTTACCAGTTTCGCTACACAACAGTAGCTAGGTGAATGTGCGTGTGGCAAAACGTTATCGATGCTGTGATCATTAATTTCTTACGAAATGTTTAACTAGTAGAACTTTTTCTGGTACACACTTAATTTAAGGGGCTAGTATAATGCAAATTTCTAAATCAAAAGTCATTTATTCAAACTAGGCTGAGAATCAGCACTTTTTGAACGACCTTTTGTGTAATTTGTATGTATTTTTTTTTTTATGTAAGTGGTGAACCACTTCCTAGTACTTTGGCTGGGAAGAAGAAGTGGTGCAACAAACTCCCCAGCAGCACAGCTGTCTGTTCAATTAGCAAAAAAATTTAAATTCTATACAATAGTATGCAAAATAATTTACACAACGCTATAACATTAAATTATTAGGCATATGTCAACTGGCACACCACTAAACCAACCACAACAAAAAATCATCGAAAAATATACTCAAGCAGAAGTTTAATATAAACGGAAATAGAAATTAATACCTAAATAAAAGCCTCCAGGCATAAAGGGCGAACCCGCTTACATATAACATAGAGCTGTGACTCAGTCACAAATGATAAATTAGGACCATAGAAGTAAAATAAAGAAACAGTTATACTAATAACAAAACCATGGTCAGCAAGACGACCAGTCACCACAAGCAGCACCCGTTCAAAGATCAGCCACTATCCCCTCGCCATATATTTGAGGGAAGGAGCCCGACCCCCGACGCTGCCGCAAGAAGTGACATCTAAGCGAGCATGACGATAAATGCAAATTTTGTATTGAACATTATCCAGGTTCAAATTAAATTAACCAGCGAAACTCCGCAGACGTGATGAGCAGCCATATAAACAAAAAATAAATTATTTTGAAGTTCTTTTTTTGGGTCTTCAACCGCAGTTGCGTAGTCACTTGAAATATTAATTTAAAAACATTTTCTTTTGTGTAATTTTCACGGACGTGGTGGGTATCGAAATCTAAATACGACAAAACAAAGAAAAAAACTGATTTCTGACTGACTCAACGCATACTTAAAGTAACAACAATACCAGCGTTTGTTGACCCCAAAAAATCATCAGATCTTTTTATTTTGTCGGGTTCAGATTTCGATGCCTCATCACGTCTGCGGAGTTTCGCTAGATAATTTAATTAGAGCCCGTATAAAAAAAAATAAAAATCGTTTATTACACGTTCGTTCGTTCGTATACAGGGTGTCCCTTAAATAATGGACAACCTTGAAATAGCATATAGTAGAACTTTTGGCCGTACTCAAAAAAATATCCCAAGTAGTACCTAAGATTTTTAAGTTTTTTTCCTTATTTTACATTCTTCTTCACCACGACTCCAAAGAATTAATTCCGTCGGTTATTTGTTGTTTTATTAATGTACGTTGACTATGCTGACAGAGAAGCAGTAAATAATGTGACTAGGAATTGCAGAGTATTTTTTTATCGTGTCTTAGGTGCTACTTGGGATACATATTTTTATTTTTTTTTGAACGGCCGGTATGGTCACCCATCCACGGTCCAATCCCGGCAAGCGTGATGCGGCAAACCTGCTGGATCAACCCGTGTGGCTGTTATTAGCCACGAGCTCCTTTATATAAATACCTATTCATTAAGCATATTATTTGCAATGCTATGACATATTTTACCATCACGTAAAAATCCATCAAATTGGATTCATAATATTTTCTTTTCTAGTACTGATTTGGATGTGCCTGGGTCTGGCGGCATGGCCAAGCGCGTTTGCACTGTACTACACAGGAATAAAGGAAGTTTTTCAACCACCAACAAATAATAATCGCAACAATTCGTATTTCGGCTACAGCATCACTTACGATGAATATAATAAAAAGTAAGTAGTACCTATTGTTATTTAAAGATGAATTATGTAGTTGAATATGACCATTTTATTACACAAAGTGACATAACAGCTAGCACATGTCATATTACTTTAGTGAATTAATAATTCGCCTTTAGTTAAGTTTGGGTATATTTGGCCTTGTAATTGCTTACCCACCTTAAGGTTGAACAACCCGGGGTCGCGGGAAGGTACTTATGGGTCACCGAGGCCCCCGCAACACAGGCAACAGGAAGGAATACGGGTGGGTTTTAGTCAGTAAGAGTCTGACACACCCTCCCGCTCCGCCCAGAGCGGGAGAAGTTATTTGATGATTTCCCACCCTCAAAAAAAAAAAAAGGTTGAACAACACTTGCAAGTCATAAAACAACATGATCTATTTGTCCATGTGATAGTAATATAATCAGCACTCTAATTTCAATCACAATCCGAGAGTTTTGGAGGATATTTCTAATCCATTGCTTCATAAGTAAATTCATAGGCTAAATAAGGTTGCCTGAAAGAGATCGCAGAAAGCGATAAGGCCGCCCATTGTATGTTCTATAGTGTTAAATTTATTTATTCTCTGTATTTTCTGGTGTACAATAAAGTATACTTACATAAATAAATAATAAATTCGTCTGCAATGTAACTAAAGCAAAGAACGTGGCAGAACAGTCAAACTGAATAAAAATGCGATTAATTATAATTTTATATATGTGTTACGCGATTACTCTGCGAGTCAATTTGTCTATGCGACAGTTGGAATCAAACTAAGTTCGAATTTCACAAACGAAATTGAACGCGGTCAGTGTCATTGGTAAAATTCACCCTTAGCTAGAAATTATTGTCAAAAAGCAATAACGTGTCGATTAGACCTATCACTGAAAAAAAAAATTATGTATATTTCACTTGTTTTAAAATCCCTCACAAAAATACATACCTACCTATTGAATAACAATGTTGAATCATCGGCATTTAAAATATAAAAATGACCATAACCTACTGTTAACATAAATGTACCAATAATACGGAATTATTGGCAATAACACAATTTAAGGAAAATCTATTTCGATCATTCCAGATTGGTAATAAGTGCACCGAGGATATCTGATATTGGAGAAGTATATGACTGCAATATCGAAAATCGAGCATGCGCCAACATTACAAGGGATAATATTAAGAGGGATAAGGGAAGAGGTAAGAAATTCATTAAAAAAAGTAGATTTTTTTAAATTTCCACATAGATAAATAAATAAATTGGAGAGCAGTGGTGGCTCAGTCCTGTCAACGACATCGACTTACGAGTTGCAGGTTGTAGGTTCGAACCCTGGCGTAAACCTCACTTTGTGTAAATAATTTCATCATCACTTCTCTCAAAATGGTGAAGGAAAACATCATGAGGAACCCGGTATATCCTAGAACCAAAAATTCGAAGACATCTGACATCCAAAAACCCGCACTGGGCCCAAGTGGTAGATTACGGCCACTACTCTCACAGAGAGGAGGCCTGTGTCCCAGCAGTGGAAACATTATATGCTAATTATGCTAGCCTATCTGGCTAGCCTTTTCCCAACTATGTTCCAGTCTAGCCGGATGCAGCTGAATACGAGTAGTTTACATGGAGCGACTGCCTATCTGTCCTCCACAACACAGTTAATAGGTAACTCGATACCCCTTGGTGGGACAAGTTGTCAGACTATCCGTAACGACTGTCAACGATGTACGAATGGCAGAAGGGACCAACGGCTTAACGTGCTTTCTGAGTCACGCAGGGGTCTCTATAAGTAACCATCACCCATCCACAAACCGACTGTGGCGAGCGTAACTTAACCTTCGATCGACTCGTGCAACTGTTATTGTTTAGCCATGAGCCCTTCATAAATATGCATCCTCACAGTTTAGTATATAGTATGAATATTTCAGATGGGACAGATTATACACATGACTTCTGGTTCGGAGCAACCGTCAAGGCCGGGCGAGACTACGTTTTGGTAAGATTTTTGTTTATCTAAAAGTCAAAGAAGAAAAGGAAAGTGAAGAAAAGAAAGAAAAAAAAACGTTTTTATTTCGGTAAACATGTGACGCAAAGAAAGAACACAAACACAAGTAGTTGGGGGAAATATGCGTCATAGCCTCGCAATACGGCATAATGCTGCGACCCTATGCGAGACAAAGCCCCAGGCTCTCAGCCCTGATTTTCAGCGACAGGCGGCGTTGACGTGATGACGTCGAACGGTGCAGCATACAATGAGACTTATATCTCATTGTTTGCTGCAAAAATAAAATAAATACACAATACTTCATTCTAAATGTTTATATAAATATAACACTTAAAACGGCTACATTCTGTTGCGTCGGCAACGACGCATGCATCGCGCTGGCAGTGAAGGTTAGGGCTGCTACGCAATTATTATTATTCGGGTTAGTATGATTCGGCAAAGCTGGACGGCATAATCGAATATATGTTTTGCTGCCCGACTGCACGGAATCATGCCAAATCAGGCCCACCCAAACAAGTGATTAGTACACAGAAATTTAATTGTACGAGCTACAAAAACTACTCAAAAGTCTCATAAGTGACATTTGAATAGAACATAAAAAATCCGAACAAATTAAGAATCGTATAACATCTGCATCAACCGCAACAAGTAAAAAACAAAATAAATGCATTATAAGTAGTAATTCAAGAAACAAAGTCTTATCGATCGTAGAAGAATATCTACAGAACTTCCAATTATGTCATTATCTATATCCCAATTGTGAAATCATGGCCATCATTAATAATATACAAAACCAATTAAACGATTACACAACAAATGAATATTGCATTATACTAACTGGAGAAGAGGATTTCAAAAAAACTAACAACTTCTGTGACTTGGTAGTATGTATTTGCCAATCATCGTCAGAATTACTTTATACAAATGTTGTAGTGTGTCTACCAACGTACAAATTCAGCCACTATTCTATTGTATAATTGGAGAATTGAAACATTTAGTAATATGTTGTATTAGGACATAAACACTCACAAATATGCAACACTACTTGACTCTAATCTGGACTTGCCGTACGATTATGTTTTGTGAACACCATGGCACTCTTATTATTTATGGGATGTTTTTTTTTATTTGAGAGAATTGTTAAGTCAGTAATTAAACGAAGACATACACTCTCCTGTAGATGAAAAATGTATAGAGGATATATTTTTTTCGTTTATAAGCATATAATATTTTACATCAGAATGACAAAGACCTTTTAAAAAAAATCAGCATATTACGAACTAAATGAAGTATTTAAGAAAAACAGTTGATGTGATATGTTTTTCTGAAAATAATATGCTGATATTTGATGTCAATTTGATGTGTAATTACACTCTTGCAACTGGTTTCACGAGCGAATCTAGACATGGTGGTACATGTGTACATACGTAATGGAATTAAATATAAAGTTTTGGAGTCGATCGGAAAATAAAGTGTCTCTAACATAATTGAGTGTTGTGCAGTAAAATTTACTGACCATAACATCATCGTAGTTTGTATTTATTGGAACCTACATAGCAGTGAAGTAAAAATAAAATTTTTAGATTATTTCGTGACCTAAATAACATTCTAAATTTATTATCTTTTGATTCTAAGAAACTAATTTTATGTGAAGATTTCAACATTGATTTTCTGAAGAACACTTCACCCATTGGTTGTACCCATTAGAGTTACAATCTAAAGTTCGAAATAAAAATTCCAACTCGTTTAAGCAGCGGGACCTGCATAGATAATATTGTTCACAATGTGAGAGGATCTAGGGGTAAAGCCTTAGACCTAGCAGTATCTGATCATACAGTGCAACTTTTAAGATGCCCAGTTACGCAAACTTGCATGTTAGATTACTGGTTTCCACCAGACGGGAATACTTAGAAGAAAATAAAAAAAAATCAAGGATTGCATCAAGAATATCACTTTTGCTGATGTTTATAAGGAAACTGATTCCATTAAAGCATTTAAATTATTCTATCACTTGTTTACTACGATTTTTGCTTTCCATATATTAAAATACGTGTATAAACTAAAGCAAAGTCGATTAGCCGTGGCATCCAGATATGCAGTAAAAGAAACAGTTTGTTATGGAAATAATAATGTCCAGTGAGCAAAATACAGTAAACCTTAAATAGCTCTCTAACCATTTTATTCATTAAGCGAAACATCTGTGCAAATCCACATGGAAATTAATAAATAAAAATAAACATAACCTACCAAATTACACCATAATGAAAATTAAATCGAATGATATTGACAAATCCTGTTGAAATAGCTCAAGCTTTTAACATTTTTTTGTAGATCAAGTGAAGCCAAATAATAGTAAACATTTGAATAATAATACACCAATAAATAGTATTAATGCAACTATGTATGTTTATGTCACCTACAATACCACAGGATATTATTCTAATTACTATGTCACTAAAGAATACGTCTAGCACTGGGTATGATGTATAACACAAACATTTTGAAAAGTGTTTCTACAATGATTGCGCCTGCAATTATAATTATAAAACCGCTTTACAAAAAAGACAACAAGAAAACATTTCGTGCTACAGGTCATAGCTATATAGCTTTGGTACCCATTTTTAAAAAAATAAGTAACCAGAAAGGCTTTAGAAAACCAAATCTATTGACATGGCCATATACGATTTCTTACAAACAGCCGCAGAGTGGATAAGAGGCTACCAACTCTAGAGCTTTACATGGACATGTCAAAAGCTTTTGACCGTGTTGACCATAACATCATTATGCATAAACTTAAAGCATACGGAATAAAAGGAAACATGTATCTAATTTAATCGATTCTTATTTATTTATATAAACTTTATTGTACAATAGTTAATAGAATATGTAAAAAAAACTAAATAACGTATAAATCTAGCCAGAGGACTGTATCATAAGGAATACCGCAGGGCAGTGTACTTGGGCCTCCCCTATTCACAATCTACAGGTTGAAATTGAAAACTTGCGACAAACTGAAATGGGACATTGTATACATCATTATTAACAACTTTTACTAAGGGACCAAAGCTGTAATCCCAAAAAAAAATCTGCTTTTCCTACATTTTGATGAGGTATTGCGAACATAAATGTAGGGGACAGCAGTTTTTTTTTTGGGATTGTAGCTTCGGTCCCTTAGTAAAAGTTGTTCATAATGATGAGTACAATCTCCCATTTCGATTTGTCGCATGTTTTCAATGTCACCCTGTATATTAATGACTTTCCAACAGCATCAACTTACCCAATAACAATGTTTGCAGACAATAGCACTTTACTTTTTAATAGTGACGAAAGCACCCTTTTGTTTTGGGTGGGAAATTATCAAATAACTTCTCCCACTCTGGGTGGAGCGGGAGGGTGTGACAGACTCTTACTGAATAATACCCACCCATGTTCTTTCCGTTGCCTGTGTTGCCAGGGGTCTCGGTAACCCTTTCAAACTTTCCCGTGACCCCGGCAAGCATCGGCCCTAGTAGACCCCTACACTTGTGCTGTTGACATCTCTTTGAGGGGCGCGTGGAACACAACGTGCCGTTGACCCGGGCCTGGTCCTTACCGGACGGTGAACTACCCGATGCTCACCGTCCGCAATTCAGGTGGCCGGAAATCTGCCCGAGATACCCGACGCCCAGGGCGTCCCCTGCGGTGGCTAGGGGTGAAAGGGCGTGAAATTTGCCGTTCCTTCAACCGTCCCGCCTCCTCCTTTGCGAGCATTACTGCTTCGTAGAAGGAGGTGACGACTGCCCATGCCCTCTCGCTCCGTACCATGACCTGAACGAAGGCCGGACGCGAGAGATCCAATTGCCTCCACGAGGACACGGCGGTGCTTTGCCCAAGCCGGGCAGACCTCCACCGTATGCTCCACCGTATCCTTCGGGCGATACACACAGTGGTGACACCCGGGCGTTTCCTCCCGCCTTATCCGACACAAGAATCTCCCGAAGTGGCCGCGTCCCGTAAGGACCTGCGTCAGGCGGAAACTGAGGACGCCGTGGCGCCTCTTTAGCCACTCCTCAAAGAGGCGTTTTATCGCCTCAATTGTGGCATTCCCAGCACTGGGTTGCGACAATCTCACTCTCCATGTCGTCATGAGATTCCGCCGGAGCTCTGTCTAATTTCTCGCGGCAGTGGTGTTACGCCCCAGCATTTCGCCTCCTAGCGCCACTCCCATACATGTGCGAGGTTTTTTGCCTCCAAATCCCAAGGCAGCAATCCGGCAAGGAGGCTCGCTTCCTCACCGGAGACCGTGCGGTATCCCCAGACCAGCCAGATGGTCATAACTCTTTAGGCCGCGCCCAACCGGCGGGCTGGCCGCAGCGTCTGGGCACAAACTCGGCGTAGAGCCTCCAGCAGTAGGTGTTTGGACCCCCTAGATTGGGCAGGAGCTGCTTCAAGGCAGCCCTTGCCCGCTCCAGTCTGGGAGCCAAATGTAAGAAATACTCCACGAAGTTCCACCGGCTGTCGAGGAAGAGTCCCAGGTACTTCATCGTTGACTCGACGCCGATGCAAACCCCTCCTACCGTTATTTGGGACACCGATGGGGGCGCGTTCCGAGAACCATGAAAACACATGACCTCGGACTTGTGCAGGGCCACCTCGAGTCCCAATTGCCAGATCCTTTTAAACGATTGTCGCAACCCCGCGTACCGCTACTTCGGCCGCCACCTGGTGCGACCTCCCTTGCGCCAGAACCAGCGTGTCGTCAGCGTAGCACACCACGCTGACGCCACAATGGAGGTCGGTGCACAGCACCCAATCGTATCCGATGTGCCACAGATGCGGCCCCAGGACCGATCCTTGTGGGACACCGCACAACATCTCTTGCCTGGTCCACACTCCCTGGTGACCGGGGTAGATGATGGCCCTGCCCGTCAGATAGGCCTCGACCACACGACAGAGGTAGGTCGGCATCCGGTGGTACCGGAGTGCCTCCCTGATGCAGCTCCAAGACAGGGTATTGAAGACAAAAGACGATCCCACCCTGGGCAACACCATTCACCGTCGTGAGAGCTCGCACGCGCATGATGGCGTCCAACGTAGAGCACCCCCTACGGAAACCAAACTGTCTCTCCGCCAAATCCGGCCCCACCCATACCAGCTGGCTGACGAGGCGCTCTGCAATGACTCTTACAAAGAGCTTGCCCACCTCGTCGAGCAGCACGATGAACCGATAAGCGGGCGGAGAGTCTGCAGGGCGCCCCGGCTTCTTTATGAGGACCAGTATCCCCATCTTCCAACGAAGCGGGAACTGGCCCCTCTCCAAGCATGCGCTTAGAGCCCCTTAGTAGAGGCCCGAGAGCCTTCAAGGCCAGGACTCAGGCTTTCCCAGGTAAGCCGTCAGGTGCTGGGTGGTATTTTTAGCTTTCAGCCTGCGTACCGCCACTCTCTAGAAATGAGGTCACCTCCGGAGCCACCTCGGTCATCGTCGTCGTCGTCGTCGGCGGTGTGGTCCGCATCGGGCACCACAGTAGGCAGAGCCATGGGCATGGCAGCGTGTTCTCCTCGCAAAGGGATCAGAGCGCTCACCACGTCCTCCAAAAGCTGGGGCCGGTGACTCTGCGTCAGCGGAGGAGCCCATGGGTGGAGTTTATGCCATGCCACTTTGTATAGGCATCCCCACGGGTCCCTGTTCAGAGTCCCGAGTGACTCCTCGCAGACCAGTCCCCTGGCCCGCAAGATCTCCGCTTGGAGGGCGGTCTTTGCTGCTCTGTACCCCTCGTACAGCTCCGCCTGAATGGCTATCGTATGCGGAGGGCGAATACGGAGCCTGTGGTGCCTGGTATAACGGCGTCGTACAGCAACGCACGCAGTACATGCAACCACCAGTAAACCTGGCGCGAGGCACGTCCAAGCTGGATCCGGGGCATTGCCACGTCACAAATTTCGGACATGGCCTCACGGAACCACTCGGCCTCGTCATTGATGACAGCAGGCCTGTCCGGTGATGACACCCAGACCTGCACGTTCAAGGCTTCCAGGAGGTGCTCCTGGTCCAGCTGCTTCAGCGCCCATCGCGGACCACTCGGGGCCTGTCGGACCGGTGCGCTCTAGGTCTGGGCGGAGACGTCAAACTGGATATACCAGTGATCGGAATATATCTCCACCCCACGACGCGCCAGTCAACTACACGCGGCGGCAGAGCGGGGCTGGCGAACGAGATGTCCACCACTGATTCACCCGGCATCCTCACACACGTGGGGACAGAACCCTGGTTTAGGACGACTAGACGGGCTCTGGAGACAGGCTCCAGTGCCCAGTCCTCCACCATCCTGCCCCGTGTGTCCATATACCGGGAACCCCAAGCCAAATTCTTGGCATTGAAGTCCCCGAGGAAGAACGCGGGGAGGGAACTGTACCCGATGACGACGACTCTCAACTCCACAAGTGAGTTGTGGAACTCGGCAAGAGTTCGGTTCGGAAGGAAGTATACCCCTACCACGACAATCTCCCCGAACCGTGCTGCTATGCAATCCCGTCTTCTCTTGACGGCCTCGAGGGACGGAGTACCAGCGGTGGCCGACGAAATTAGGGTCGCTAAGTCTCAGCGACCACGGCGATATAATCGACCACTGCGCCATGATCTGGAGTAATAGATCCTGAGCGGAGGCGCAGTGGTTGTTGTTCGCCTGGAGGAGGCGTAATGGGGCCATTATTGGCACTCCATGTCAGCCCCCTCCCGAGCCTCCTTCCCAGCCCCCTGCGAGGGGTGTCACGGTGGCTACGGCGGTGGCAACGATGGTGGTAGAAGCGGCGACGGCAGTGGCGGCGGCTGCGGCAGTGACTGCGGTGGCGGCAGTGGTGGAGGGCTTGCCCCTGGCCCTGGTTTTGGTGGGTAGGGCGCAGGCCTTGCCCCTCATCCGGTGCTCGGCCCAGTGCCGCGTGGCATCGCAGGAGCCGGCCTTGTGCCCGGGCACACCACAGTGGTAGCAGAGACCGCTGCGGTCCACCTCCGAGGTGAAATTAGCTCCCACGTGCTCACCTGGCAGCGGAAGCACCTCAGAGATCTGGGTTCCAGCAGTTTGACCCTGGCAATTATTTTGGCCGCCGACACAGGGCAGCTCACCGTTACGGTTTGCAACCCCGTGGAGTCAGGACGGATGGTGCCTGCCCTCACCTACTCGGCAGAGCACCCCCCAGTCCTTACCACTGCGATGACCACCTGTCCCTCCATCACGGAGTCGTCCAGGCCCATGATGCGTATGCTAGCGCAATTGGTGGGCCTGGACACGCATTTAAGGAAGCCTTTCGGCCAGCGTCAGCAGCCGGGCCGCTAGCCGCACCGGGGACTTGCACCATTCGGACCCCAGTTGCCGTTATTTTCATTTTCAGGCCATTGGCAGCGCCGAGCTCCTCGAGGCACACCACTAGCCACGGCGGTGTGCTCCTTGCGCCGCTGCCACTTCTCCCTCCTTTTGGCCGCCCTTGCTGCCTTACCCGCCTTCTTCTTCTACCCGGCCACTCGCCATTCGGCATCGGCCGGAAGAGATTTAGGAGGTGGCGGCGGCCGTCTCACCACCAGGGCCGGTGTCCTCGCCACCAGAGTGAGGGCCCTTGCCGCCGGGGCTGGGGCCTTCACTGCCTGCGCATTCGCCCCGCCCTTGGGCCGCCCCGACAAACCCGGTTTGGACGTGGCAGCTGCGGCGGCAGAATACGAGCCGGCCCTCCACTGGCCCGAGGCCGGCTGGCTCGCCGATAACGGGAAGCACAGGACAATGGCCTCTAGAGTGGGGAAACGACTCCACAAGGAAGCCATTTCCTGCCGCACCAGGGTCCTGGTCTTCAGCAGGCACAGGCTGCCCCTGCCCATGCAGCTGCCCACCCCGCGGCTCCATTCTGGGTTCGGCTTTTCTGAGCCCAGTCAGGTCCACTCGGAGCCCCTCGTTCTCCTTTTGGAGAAGCTCCATGGCGGCTGTCAAGCGGGCTTTCGACTCCTTCCGTTCTGCTATTTCACTGCGTGCAGCCGCATCCAGCGCTCAAGCATCGGAGATCCCATCCCACGGGTCCGTCAATACGCTCAAGATGCTTTTGGAACTAGCTCGCATGCGAGTTAGGGTCGAGGTGCAATGTTTACGCATGATTGTCGCAAAACTGTCGACGTTGTCCTCAAACATGCCAGAGGCACTGCAATACGAGCGCGGCAGCCTCATCAGCATCCCGAACGCATTGTTATACTGCACTCGCAGGTCACTGTATGCCCTCTGCAAAAACCCAACCCACAGGCTGCACGTGTAAAAGTATTGACAGTATGCCTTAAAAAGCGTTGTCTTTACTTGTGTTGTACAGCGTGCAAACCTGCGAGCCAGCATATTACATCGAACAGACATCGACTTGCGCTCTCTCTCAATGTCAGTACTGTCCCTTAAATCCTCAGTGACCCAATGACCTTAAATTTAGTCATTCTTTAAAGGGTTACCATTCAAGACCATATCAGGTAGGTACATTTTCATAGTGTTTTGTACCTGATTTAAATAGCATAAGCTCAGATTTAGTTGAGTTGTATTTTAGGCCATGAGTGTACGCGTAAGTCTCACAAATCTTTATGAGCTCCCTCAACGCACAGATCGAGGGGCTCAGCAGCACCATATCGTCAGCATAGCTTATATTGTTGATACAGACATTATCTATATGACAGTCGATTCTAGTGCTTCTGAGCTCCTCGATCAGCTCGTTCACATAAAAGTTAAAAAGAAGAAGGGAGCCCCCCTGCCTCACTCCGTTCTCCAGCTTATACTCGTCCGAGAGATTGCCAGCCCATCTCACCTGATTTATCTGTGTACCATGCCAATACTTCAGTACAGAAACGATCTCCCTGGGTACACTGGTATCCTGTAACTTGTCCCATAGCTTGTCGTAAGACACTAGGTCAAAAGCTTTTGACAAGTCTAAAAAGTAGGCATCTACAGGAGTTTTTCTAGCAGTATAATATTGGATTGTCTACTTGAGCGACAAAATAGCACTTTCGGTTGAAAGACCTGACCTAAAACCAAACTGTGCATCACTCAACTTTAAGTGTGACTCTAAGTGTCGCTCAACCAGACCGTCCAGTACATTAGCTATAGATGTAGCCAGAGAGAACGGTCTATAAATTGCGACATCTGAAGAGTCACCTGTTTTATTTTTAATAACAAGGACTACGATGGAATGCATCATTTTCTCAGGTAAATAAGAATGGGATAAAAAACAAAATCAAAGTATTACTTTGATTTTGTTTTGAACAAAAGCCATAACTTCATTTATCACTTTATTACAACTTTTACATTTCACTAATTTAGAGGTCATTTACAGCAAAACGCGTCCGTTCATTAGCGAACTGCGCGCGTGACTGATATATGCAATTTAATATTTTTTCGCGATTACGATGTTGGTCCCATGGAGATAGTTGTTTAGTTGAACAGTGATCACACCCTTAAATATGAGCACACATTTTCGATATACGCTGTATATCGTCTGCCTAATTATTATGTTATATTTTAATTTCAGATGTGCGCACCAAGATATACGGAGTATACTACCCATAAGTCAATCAATAATGGTTAGTTTCAGTTTTTATTTTGTATGATCGGTAAATGTCTTAAATGTAGCAGGAAGACGCAGAGCTCACTGTGACGGGACTCATCTGGGGAAGTATAAAACTAGCATGCCTGTTCTTGCTTCTTAAATGTTATATAACTTGCTTGTTCATTTATTAATCAACATGGTCAAACACACTTTCCCTCTTCTTAAACAACATCATTATGTGCTTATAGTTAAATGATAAATGATTTTATTTCTGTAAGTAGGTTTTTACAAACACTTTTACACGTCAAACAATTTTTTTTAAACTAGATGAGGTCGGCGTTTCCTATCTGACTACTCTGAGAAGAAAGGCCGAAACAAACTCAGAGGTCACAATCTCTTTTAAAGTCCAGACATAATCATGGTCAGATCATGTGAAGACCATGTCGATTGGCGTCTGAAATGGTATTTTGATGAAAGAACCACACAGATTGAGTGGACCTGTCCAGTCAGTGCACGCATTTGTCAGTAGTTGTGCAGCTCAACTCAGAACTAAAGGAGCTCAAAGATTCAACGAACAATACCAAAGAAAGGACAATTGGCTAGGCCGCAAAAAATACTCAAACTGCCAGACCAAGTTAAAAACTAACTGAGAGTTATTTGCTCTTCTTAATAATTTATAAGTATATGCTTTGTATATGTATGTATTCATTGTATATGTAAATTGTCTACCACAGACTACCTGCAGCATTGTCTCCTGCTCCCTTCCTGTCTTTAAAATATCGCTTTTAGTGATAAGACCGCCCATTGTGTCCATAGTGCGACACAAAAACAAGCGAAATTTTCTACATTTATATTTGTAATCCATATGGTGTACATGGATGGAAGGATAGGTAAATTGATACAACGATCTTTTGGCGCTCAAATGACGTTGACAGAGGGGTGCTGTTGGTAAACATTTGTGCAATAGGGTTAAAAACTGAAAGCTTGTTGTAGATGGCAGCACTATTCACCGTCTACAAGCCGTTATTGTTTTGTGTATATCAAAAATTAAACGAAAACTAAATAAATATCTGTGCGACTTGGAGTGCAGCACTATTAAAAGACGAGCTAAGGAAAAGGGAAGCATCTACCGCTGGTAAAAAAGCAGCTGTAGGGAAAAGTAAATAAAATATGAACTTTATATAACCTTTTTATATTATATGTTGACTTTAAGTTCTTTTTTTATTGAAGACTGGAGGCGTACGACAGGAATTACCTGATCGAAGTTAAAAAAACTTGAAGATGATCTTCCCGACTAAAAAACATCAGAGGTGTTAATTCTAATATTGATTTCTATACGATAATATAAACACAAACGCATACCTTTACTATAATTTACATATCGCATGCTTAATAGAATACTGGCTTAACTCAAAAACGTAGATTTCTGGAAATCGCCGTTAAATATTTTGCGATTGGGGTGGGGTCTAGTCGGCTTATTAGCCAATATTATAAATATGTAATTTACCTACAGTTAAATATAATACCTACTTTTCAAAAACCATTGATTAAATCTGTGCAAAAAAAAAAATGCATAAATCCTAACTTTGACTCAAGCTCTAATAGGTCAGTATTCTATTAAGCATGCGATATTATCATACGACACGTGCCTGTAGGCAATTTAAATAGACTTAGTTCTCTTGGAGGCATCACCTGTATACGAATATCTAAAAAATGATAAAGTTTTCAGGTTTAAAAAGTTAAAAAGGATAGCACGCAGTCTCGGCTAAATATCAGGTTTGTTTTGTTTTTACGGAGGCCATTCAGCCACAGTTTTCGTCTTGACTTGCGCGTCCGTCTGTGGCTACCCTGGTAGCTGGGACGTGTTAGAACACCGTTATTTTGGGATACCAGGGTAGCTGGGAGTCGCAATTAACATCTTTAGCAAATACATGGGACCCCATATTTTTGCAGTCAACAGCTGCGCACAGGGGCATATTAATTAACTGGGCGTAAAAGAAGTCACTTGTTTATAAACAAAATATGTGACAGCTAGCTGTAAAATTCTTAGACGCTGGATAGTAGTATTTGAAGTGAGCAAGTGGTAGTTTTCCCCACTTTTGTGAAATATATTAATAAAAAACACGATTGAGCCTTACAGTAGTCGCATATTATGATCTGATCATCATCACATCTGAAATCTCACTTTGGTAATAAGCAACTGAGTAGCGACAGAAATTAACCTCAGAATATAAAAAGCTAAACATTGAAATATTTATTTGAATATTTACTACTATATACTATATAATAGTGTGGTCGCCCACTGTTCTAAATTCGACTCCCTCTACTTTTAATCTATATAGTACCTACTAATTCCATGAGTACACTAATTCCATGGTATTATAAAGTACTTACCAATTCCATGCTCAAGCTGTCACTTTTTGTCTACACACTTCCGTCCCTTTTCACGAAATCACTCGTACAGAAAGCGAGAGGAAAGATGTTACACATCAACAAGATGGCTGCGTTAGTTCCGATTTTGGCCACACGCCAAAAGATCGTTGTCCATAGGAAGATTCAAATTTCCGTCAATCATGCGCCAATCACAGTAAATTGATCGCTGTACATTGCGGCAATACTGACGGCAAAACCTACCACCTAATCTAACCTAAACCCGGCTCCACAGGTTGGTCCCAACGCTGGTATCAACATTGTTTAAACAAGCAGCCAAAGTATGGACGAATCACAAGCGTTGGCGTCGATTCCTGTGATAAAACCGACATGCGCCGGCCAACTGCCAACACTCTCATTAACGTTGGGGCCAATGCAATTTTCTAGATCCATACGCTAGACGAGTAGCATTGGGGCCAACGTGTGGAGCCGGCCCAACCTAACGCTTAGGTTCTTTTGTTACCTTTAAAAAGTTTGGCCTACGCTAGAATAACTCATCGTCGCTCATAGCTGTATATAAACACAATCTGAATTTAAAAAGAAACAAAAGCAAAAAAAGTTAATTTAAAATATTAACTCGTATCTTACCCACAAACACTAATCAAAATAAATGAAATAACCTAGATCAATTAACTGGTTTTCCTTATAGGTGTCGGCGCGTATGTAACACAAGGCCGATGCTATTCACACGAGAAAAATAGTCTTATCGAAAGAAGAATTATAAGTAAGCAAGACAGAATCGCCGACTCGATATCACTGATGGGTAATTATATCACTTTCTAAAACCGTTTCCCTAAAACGCAAAAGAAGAGGAAGAAAGAAATTAAGTCAACAATATTTGAAAGACAACATCAACATCTGCCTAGTCTTTTCCCGACAATATAATTATGTCGGGGTGGGCTTACAGTCTCACCGGATGCACCTGAATACCAGTATTTTACATGGAGAGATTACGTAACACGATACCCCTTGGTAATACTAATTTCCAGAGTTTTGGGCTTCTGACTCCCGTAACGGCGACGGTCAGTGACAACCGTGACCATTTTTCATAGAGCTCAAGCCACTACACATATTATTGCTAGTGGAACCTCCTGCAGGCTTAGCATGACGCTTTCTATTTCTTCGAAGAATAGACATGGCTCTACAAATAATAATACAAAGTGACATTTCGTTTCTCCTTTTTTGACATCGCACCGTTGAAATCCTTCTACATAAAAAAGGACCTAGACAAAGATCGTTAGAAACGAAAGACAAAATGACAGATTGTAGAAGGATTTCTACGGTGAGATGTCAAAAATGGAGAAACGAATGTCACTTTGTATTGAAAGAGCCGTGTATATTCTTCGAAGAAATAAAAAGCGTCATGCTAAGCCTGCAGGAGGGTCATCGGCATTACGATTGCGCTAAACCGAACCCTCGACGACAATTCTTGGTATTGGGTTTGAAACCGGGTTATAAAACACTGTCAAACGTAGTAAAATCATGTTTTCTGGGGATCTTGTCGATATCCTTAGTATCTCTGAGAGTATTTTCATGTAGGTACGAGTCGGTTGGGAACGTGCAATAAAAAAAACCAGCCAAGTGCGTGTGGGACCACGCACAATGAATTGTTCGTTAGTTGGGATGAATTTATTCCATAACAAACTTAACATTGTAGTTGAAAAACATGTTCTCCCATACATCGATAGACGTCACAGTCAATTGTCCAATTGCAAATGCAAGTTGGTCGACTATTACTCGATAACTTGTAAAGCCTACTTAGCTGTAATAGTTTTCCTTTTAATTTCGTTATATACAGGGTGGAATTTTGTAATGCCACCTGGAGAGAAAGTACTCTTAATACTGCAGATAGAAAGTTTTACTCAAAGGAAACATTCCTTTATTTTTGAATAGAAAGCAAACTGCATTCAAAGATTTTCGAAAATTCTCTTCTCCCACACCCGGGAATCGAACCGGCTAAAATCTGAAAAAAATATACCCTGTAATTTTATTCCATCGATCGTTAGGGTCAATTATAAGGATGAAATCTCTCTAACAAACATAAATTAAATGAAAGGAAAACCAGGAAATCTGAAGTTACAAATTCAATGAGTCAAGTTAAAGCTCTTTAACTAACATCCATCTTTTGTAATGCAGACTCCTTTGCGACATACTCGTAGCTGCGAGTATGAGGTAATTTAAATATGGAATGTTAGATTAAAATTTGAAAATTAGATTGTCATAGTTGTTATTCACATTTGATTGTTTTTACAACTCATTTCACATTTTGTCTCACGGTGAAAATGGCTTATCAAGAACAGTTTGATTTAATGGAAGCTTATTTTTTAAATAACAAAAACGTGAATCTAGCTCTGCGGTGGTATGGAGAGAGATATCAAGACCGACAGGCACCAACTCGGTTCGTATTGAAAAGAATGGTAGAAAATTTATAGAATACGGGTGGTTTCAAGAAGAGACGGCAAACTATTCAGCAAATCATTTCGATTTTGAACTAGATGTTTTAACATATTTTATATCATTTCCAAAGGCTTCTAGTAGAGATGCTGCCGATGAATTAGGAACTTTCATCCTTATAATTGACCCTAACGATCAATGCAATAAAAGTACAGCGTATAATTTTTTCAGATTTTAGCCGGTTCGATTGCCGGGTGTGGGAGAAGAGAATTTTCGAAAATCTTTGAATGCAGTTTGATTTCTATTCAAAAATAAAGGAATGTTTCTTTTGAGTAAAATTTTCTATCTGCAGTATTAAGAGTACTTTCCCTCCAGATGGCATTACAAAATTCCACCCTGTATACTACTGCCATGATTTTTTTCACATATTAAAAAGCAACCGTTTAGCTGGCAGGGGGGGAGGGCACTTGGCTCTAACAAAAAATTGCATTTTAAAGCTTAATATTACGCAAACGAATCCCTTAATTGAAAACTGACTTTGACAGATCCACAATAGTTTTGAACAGCCTATCCAACGATACCCCACACCATGGGATAGACGTGAAAAAAATATCCATCCCACTATAAGTGCAAGGGAACCCTACAAAAGAAATATTTTCAATATTTTATTTTACCACTTTGTCGATTTTGATTAATATGTATACCCCTGCCAAATTACAACTTTCTAGTACTAAGAGTCTCTCAGCCGAGGACAGACTGACAGACGGACATGGCGGAACTATTAGGGTTCCTAGTTGACTACGGAACCCTAAAAACCAGCCAAGTGCATGTCAGACCATGCACAATGAAGGGTTCCATAAAGGAGATGAATTTATCTTTAGAACAAACAACATTGTAGTTGAAAAACATGTTCTCCCATACATTGCAACTGGAAATGTAAGTTTATACGCACAAGAGATTAACCATGTTATTTTAAGCTCATACACTTCTCATAGGTTTTTCCGTAATATATGAGTAAAGAATTAATTGTGTATTTTCAGAGATAAAGGGGGAATGGTAAATTTTGATATATTTTTTAAATAATTTTAAAGTGGTTTATTTAAACATTATAAAAATTCATTTGAAATAAAAAAAAAATTATATAAATATATTTTTATTACAATACCCTTTCAATTGATATATGATGCGGTACAGTTCGCAATGTTTTATTTTCTAATTTGCCCCCGAAAAGGGGAAACGTAAATAAATGAATTATGAATAAGGGGGTCACCCCTTATTCATAATTCATTTATTTACGTTGCACGTCCACGTTTGGGTCACAGAAATTCATATGTGTACCAAATTTCAATTTAGTCGATCCAGCAGACTCGGAGCAAATTGGCTGTGACAGGGACAGACAGAACAACAGTTACACGAGTGATCCTATAACGGTTCCGTTTTTTCATTCAGATGTACGGCACAGTAACAAAACACCGAATGCTAAATTATAAAAAAAAATATTTTGTCATGGGTGCGCTAAAGCATTCCAGTTCAGTTAAGAATCACTTTGAGGTGTTGCAGATGTCAAATGGAAAGTTTTGTAAGTTTTACTAAAAATCGTTATTGTGTTTTGCAGAGGCAACCATGGATTCATTTGGTTGGAGTATTGACATCGCTAGCGATGATACGATTATAGTTGGCGGCCCCGGCATGTTCCACGGTAAGTATAATGGCTGGGATATACCAGGGACATAATCATAGGGAAGAAAAAAAAACCAGCAAGATTTCGCGCGTGTAATTCCAGTCGCATGATTTTTCGCTTACACATTGCACTTTCGGATTATTTTGATAATTTGCTATCATGGACTGGAATTACCGCGTGGGCCGAATTCAACTGGTTTATGGCTATGAGGTTTTAAGTTCATCCCTGTCCTTAGTATGTTTTATTCATCTCTATTGTTAGTATATTTTCTACTATATATGTGATGCTCCCGATGTATTGTCTATTTCTTATTCAAACTTTTCTATTCATTCCAAGGTCGAGCAATGATTTATGATCAACCACAAGTAATTCCGAAGCTTATCAGGAAAAGTATTCATACTCCTGAATTTAATTTTGGTAAGACTTTTTTTTCTTCACTTGCATTGTCATTGACATCTTTCACCTAGCGTTGTCACAACTATGTTGGGGTCGGCTTCCAGACTAACCGGATGCAGCTGAATACCAGTATTTTTGCAGGCCGGTGTGCGCCGATCCGTAAAAGCTCCACGTGTACGACTTTACTTGCTTGAGTACATTACGCTACTTTTTTTTTTTTTGAGGGTGGGAAATCATCAAATAACTTCTCCCGCTCTGGGCGGAGCGGGAGGGTGTGTCAGACTCTTACTGACTAAAACCCACCCGTATTCCTTCCGTCGCCTATGTTGCGGGGGCCTCGGTGACCCATTAGTACCTTCCCGCGACCCCGGCAGGCATCGGCCCTAGTGGACCCCTACATTGTGCCGACGACATCTCTTTGAGGTGCGCGTGGAATACGACGCACCGTCGACCCGGGCCTGGTCCTTACCAGACGGTGAGCTACCCATTGCTTACCGTCCGCAAGCCCGCGCCTACGGTGGCCGGAAATCCGCCCGGGATTCCCGACGCCCAGGGCGTCTCCCGCGGCGGCTAGGGGCGAGAGGGCGTGAAACTTGCCTTTCCCTCAACCGTCCCGCCTCCTCCTTTGCGAGCATTACTGCTTCGCAGAAGGAGGTGACGGCTGCCCATGCCCTCTCGCTCCGTACCATACCCTGAACGAGGGCCGGACGCGAGAGAACATTACGCTACTTGGATGCGTTTTAACATTCGGCTCCACCCATTTTTCATAGAGCTCAAACCACTACACATATTATTGCTAGTGGATCCTCCAGGCATCGGCATTAGGATTGCGCTGAACCGAACCCTTGACGACGATTCATGGATTGGGTTTGAAACCGGGTTATAAAACACTGTCAAACGTACTAAAATCATGTTTTCTGGGGATCTTGTCGATATACTTAGTATCTCTGAGAGTATCTTCATGTAGGTAGGTACGAGTGGGCTGGGAACGTGCAATAAAAAACCAGCCAAGTGTGTGTCAGACCAGGCACAATGAAGGGTTCCATAGTTGGGATGAATTTAGCCAACGAACAAACTTAACTTTGTAGTTGAAAGAATGTTTTCCCATACATCGATATACGTCAAGGTCAATTCCCCAACTGCAAATGTAAGTTTGTCATCATCTACCTAGCCTTTTCCCAACTATGTTGGGGTCGGCTTCCAATCTTACCGGATACAGCTGAATACCAGAATTTTACATGGAGCGACTGCCTATCTGACCTCCACAACCCAGCTACTGGGTAACACGATACCCCTTGGTAAGATTGGTTGTCAGACTTTCGAGCTTCTGACGACCCGTAACGACTGTCAAAGATCTACAAATGACAGCCGGGACCAACGGCTTAGCGTGCTTTCCGAGGCACGGAGGGTCTTGGTATGTAAAGATGGTCACCCATCCACGGACCAACCGCAGCAAGCGTAGCTTAACCTGATCGATCGACCCGTGCGGCTGTTATTACTTAGCCACAAGCCCAAATGTAAGTTTGTAATCGTAAAAAATGATTAACTACAAGTTTACAATTTTCGGACATTTTCCTTTACTAGTGCTGTGAGACCTTGCTTCTCTCCATGGTAGATGCGTGAAAATGGTTTTCCACCCTATATATAGGGTGTGGCGTAAGTAGTGGTCCACCGTTCAGGATTCGATGAACCAGATAATAAACTATAACAATTAAAAATTTTAACCATTTTTACCCAAGGGTTACGAAAATATTTCCTTTTTGTCTTTTATTTACGAAATTTCTATCTTTTTTTACAAATTTGTTTGTAGTTTCAACAAAAACCATTATTTTTTCATTTTGATTTCTGTCAATTACTGCTGAATACTAGAGCTATCATGATAAATTATGATTTTTTTTATGTAAATTCAGCTCTTTTGAAGAAAAAGTTGGTTCTTCTCTAATTTTAACCCTAATTTTTAAAACACCTTCAAGTTCAAGAGCGATTTTTGTAAAAAAAACGTACTACATTGTCAGTTCCCATGCATTTAATAATATGCCTACTAAATATCGATTTCAAAATGATATCACTATAAGAGATCCAATAATTTAACAAAAAGATATTCTATTTAATTGAAGAAAAGAAGATTTTCATGAAACTACTTTTTTAAACTTTGTTCCGTTAATACTATTACAAAACGTATAAAAACTCAAAAAACGGATACAATGTAACTTTTAACAATTCAAATGTGATTTGTGTTAAAGCACAAACATGTCAGGTAAAAAAACCCTGACCCTTTTTTTACCTGAGACATGTTTGTTTTGTTAACAAAAACCGGTTGAAGCTCTCGCAATCGAGTTACGCACAATAGGAGTGATAAGGAAGAGATATGGTAGGGTATTGCTATATCTTTCATTACTAACGTTGAAATCTTCAGAAATCTCGAAATGATTTAGTACGATCTCGTCACTCGTGTCGTGCGTCGTATGCGTTTCGTTTTTATTCTGCCTGTGTTTACCTCCGCCATTTTTTTACCCCTGCCTGCCCCCGGACTCTGTTTAATTTGCCTACTGATTGGACTTGTTGTTTTGGTGATCTCTGCGATATGGGCTACGTGTACTGGTGACTTTGGCTTGCTCAACGATTTGGATAAACGTGCAGTGCAGTGACAATTAAAAAAATGTCTCGGTACACACCACGCGAATATGCTGACATGCATTTTATTTATGGCGAATGCAGAGGTGTCGGTAGAGAAGCAGCTCGACTTTATCGGGAGAGATATCCCGATCGAAGACATCCAGACCACCGAGTTTTTGGAAGAGTGCATAACGCATACACCGAGGGAAGGATACCTGGCACAGGCGCAGGCGGTGCAGGTGAAGGACGACCGCGACGACACAACGATGAAGAGGTAATGAATTTAGTTACAGAAGATCCTTCAACATCGGTCCGTGTCTTAAGTCGCAGAACTGGCATATCAACTAGATCTGTACATCGAATACTCAAAAGACATGAACTGTACCCATACCACTATCAAAGGGTACAGTCATTGCTACCAAGAGATTATCAATTGAGAGTAACATTTTGTAGAGTAATGCTACGCAGAATAAGAGAAGACCCGCAGTTTTTTAATAAAATACTATGGAGCGACGAGTCATCCTGCAAAAAAGATGGATATTTAAATCTACATAATTTGCATAACTGGCAGCTAGAAAACCCGCATCTCATAAGGTAAGACAGATCACAGTATCAATTTAAAATAAACCTTTGGACCGGAATCATTAACGGACAAATAATCGGTCCACACAAGCTGCCAGAAACATTAAATGCAGAAAGATATTTAAGTTTTTTGCAAATTGACTTGCCCTTGCTTCTGGAAGGTGTCGTTCCTGAAGTCCAAGAAGACATGTGGCTGCAGAACGATGGCTGTCCCGCTCACTACGCTGTTAGAGTACGAGAGCACCTTGATACAGCGTATCCAAATAGGTGGATAGGGCGCTTAGGTCTAATATTGTGGCCACCACGCTCGCCAGATCTAAATCCCCTAGATTTCTTTTATTGGGGTTGCCTAAAAGTCTATAGCAAAGAAATCACTAGCATTGACCAATTGAGGACTAGAATCCAGGCAGCAGCTAGAGAAATCAGCGAAAGCGGGTTTGCCCGACGAATTAAACGGTCGTTTATTCGACGTTGCAGAGCGTTTATAGCTGCGAATGGTGGCCATTTTCAACATTTTGTTTAATTTTAATGATTGTAATCATGACAAAGATTAATAATAAATGATAAATAAAGTGATTTGTTTTTTTTTTAATTCTTTGTTCAAATACCTAAAGTAACAAGTTAGGTCTAGATAACTCTGCAATAGTAGTTTTTTTATACAAATGGGCACTGACACTGTAGTGTATTTTTTTGCAAATATCGTAAGTATTAACGCAATAAAGTTTAAAAAGTAGTTTAAGGAAAATCTTCTTTTCTTCAATTAAAATTGAATATCTTTTTGATAAATAATAGAATCTGTTATAGTGATACCATTTTGAAATCGGTATTTAGTAGGCATATTATTAAATAAATAAGCACTGACAGTGTAGTACGTTTTTTTTACAAAAATCGCCCTTGAACTTCGATGGTATGTAAAAATTAGGGTTAAAATTAGAGAAGAACCAACTTTTTCTTCAAAAGAGCTAAATTTACATAAAAAATCATTATTTATCATGATAGCTCTAGTATTCAGCAGTAATTAGCAGAAATCAAAATGAAAAAATAATGGTTTTTGTTGAAACTACAAATAAATTTGTAATAAAAGGTAGAAATTTCGTAAATAAAAGACAGAAAGGAAATATTTTCGTAACCCTTGGGTAAAAATGGTTAAAATTTTTAATTGTTATAGTTAATTATCTGGTTCATCGAATCCTGAACGGTGGACCACTACTTACGCCACACCCTGTATACGGTCCCCCTGACCCCGGTAGGTGGTAGAAAATTTAATGAAAAACATGCTTGAAATTTAAAACCAACGCGTATAATAATAAATCTTGTTAAAATATACAACAGATTTTATTTAACACATGTTAAAAAAACTACATTTAAATGCGACTAGAGGGAGCCCTCCAGGAGGGCTCTCTGCGCTGAACGTGTACCCTAACACCCATTGAAGAAATTATACCATCTAAGAATTAATTCTGTTTTTTTTTAAGTTCCAATGTATAATTAGTAATGGTAATTTGAAACGTATAATTAAAATGTTATTTCAGGCTACGCTGTCGCCTCTGGGGCATTTGTCAAAGACAAGTTGTCGTATGCCGTGGGTTCGACGTATGGTCCTGGAGAGGTAAACATATAGCATGCAATCCTTATTCCTTGGATCTTAGTATAGAAAAGAGATGATTTTAAATATCCTTCCTCCTCGCAGGTAGTATTCTACGAAGGCTTTAAATACCTACATACACTGGACAAGAAACTCGACACTGGATTAATAGGTTCGATGTTCGGAGCGGTGCTGTGTGCTGCTAGGTTGTTTGGCAATAGGACTGACCTGCTCGTGGGAGCACCTACTTATGCCGCGAAAAATACCTATAATCTTGGAGCTGTTTATGTTTATCTTGCCCTAAAGGTTCCAGTAAGTATTAAACTCTGTTAATTTTAAAGTTTTAACAGAAATAACAGTGAAAGTTGATAACTTTTACCATGTGTGTCATTAAGGAGTCGTAAAGGGTCTCGTGGCTAAATAATAACAGCCGCACAGGTCGATCGAAGGTTAAGCTACGCTTGCCGAGGTCGGTCCGTGGATGGGTGACCATTCGTTACATATCGAGACCCCTCCGTGTCTCGGAAAACACGTTAAACCGTTGGTCCCGGCTGTCATTTGTAGATCTTTAACAGTCGTTACATATGGTTAGAAGCCCGACAGTCTGACAACCAGTCTTACTAAGGAGTATCGTATTTCCCAGTAACTGGATTGTAGAGATAAGGTAGGCTAGGCTAATGATTTCCTCTTCATTAATGACTTTAAAGGACTTCATTAAATTAACCTGCCTGTTACATCTTGCAGCAAGTGCCACAGTTTCATAGAAGAATTGTGGGTCAAGCATCTGGATCGATGTTTGGAAGTGCAATTGTAAGCGTTGGTGACTTAAATGGCGACAAGAGCGATGGTAAGACTTTCAATTTTAAAATAATCAAACACTTGAGTCCGCCTCTTAACGAAATAACTATTCTTGTACTCTCCTACTCTCTCTCTCTGTACTTGTGTTCTTCTTAAAAATTTCATGTTTTGCTGACGCGATGGCTTGCAACAGACGAGCGTCATTTTATTACTATACAACAATTAATTACAACAAATCAGTCAGTGCAATTACTGCTACGCTATGACCAACATTAGAGAAAGGAATCTTCAACAGTTTTACTTGTAACCATAACATATCGTACGTAATAAATCTAACCTGAACTAAGTAATCTTTTCTCTGCGCACTTCAACCTCAACAACAACTCTACAAGCATACGAACTGTACAATTCTACTTATAAAAATCACGAACTTGATAATAATACATCTAATGACGATTTATCCACGTGCGAGTGTGTTGTAAAGTATACAGTTAATATAGTCCCGATTAGTTTTAGGATCAACGCTAAAATTAGCCTTTTTTATCTTTTTAACCACTTCAAAAAGGAGGAGGTTATATGTGCGTCTGTATGTATTTTTTAATGTATGTTCTTCAATATTTTCGTCAAATGAGGACCGATTTCGAAAATTCTTTTTCATTTGATAGATGAAGCATGCACGGTGGTCCCATATAAATTTTATTAACTAGTGCTAGGGTAGTTTTTGAGTTAGCTTCATTAATATGTAATTTTCCCACTTAGTCTATGTGGATGATGTTATAATAAGTTCCTATCAATGTTATTTACATAGCAGATATTGTGTGGGGTGGTACCACAACTAAAACGAAACATAAAAACGATAATACAAAACCAAAGACCGACTTCCGAAATTATAGTTAATTTTCACTTTGTAGCGTTTTGTTGAAGTTATTTGTTTGTTTTTTTTTTATGTTTATAGTTTTCCGGACAAGGATTCTTCCATATTTATAACAACATACTTTTACATTCATAGCAAATAAATATATTCTCTATTCTATTTCACAGAAATTGCAATAGGAGCTCCTTTTGAGAAAGACGGCCGTGGCGCTGTCTACCTATACAGTGGCGCCCACCTCATCAGTGACCTGTCAGAGAGGGACTTAGAATGCCTGCAAAAAATCGAGCCTGAATCTAGTTACGGCGAGTCTTTCGCCATGAGTCTCACGCCATTGTTAGATTATGACGGGAATGGATGCAAAGGTACCTTACATTATCTTGTCCTAAAGACATCTGTTGTGTTGAACATGCTCCTAGATTTATAATTTCATGTTAGACGTAGCTGTTACCATTAAAAAATTACCACGTCTGAACGAATATGAAGATACTCATGATAATAAGACGCGGAAAACACGAATCGCGTGGGATCCACGCGTTCCAGAATCAAGCGGTTTCCGTCGTGCCCGAACGCACTCTTTACTACAGATGCTTCTAATACCTCAACCTTTATTCTTTCATTCTGTATTGATTTTTTGTCGTGTTTTGTATATAGAATTAGCAATCGGCTCGCCGTACAAAGACACAGTAGTGCTCTTAAGGTGCATGGCTGCTGTAGTTGTGGAGACATCTGTGACATTCCCCAACTTACAGGTAAATAACATTTTAAAAGTACTCCTATTCAACCAAAGTAGTTTACTTCCCAACCACTGCAACTTCTTGAAATGAAGGAGGGTGCTACATGTCTTGTATACCTCCGTATATCTCTATTCAAATAACTTGAAAGCCAAGTGATCCAACAAACATTTTGGCCAAAATTTAGTTATGTATTTTGGCTTTTAAGAAACCTTTATAAATGACAAAATGCACATAGCTACATTTTAGCTGGAACACTTGGCTTCCAAGCTATCCCTGTCTTTCTCGTACTTCACTATACCAAGCTATCCATGTCTTTCTCGTATTTCACTATACGTCCCAAGGATTCAAAATTGCGGTGAATTCCCTCTACATATTTTACCAAATTTGTATGTTTTTTTTTTTAATATTTACCTATTATTTTCAGGGTCGCACTAGTTCTGGTAAAACAAACTTTGTATTTGATGTTTGTTTAAAAGTAACATATCCAAGTTTGCCGAAATTAGTCACAGCGCGTAAGTATACGTCATACGGTGTATTATGGCACCTTAAGTTTTCGAAGAAGTTCGCCTTTTTAGAGCGTAATCACTGTTACTTGTTCCACTTTGGCAGTTTCTTTCTTAAACTTTACTTGCCATAACAACTGGTCTTTTTTCTTAAAATCTCACAATGTAAACTTAGGTGAAGTCAGCTGTCGTTCTACCTGATACTAGGGATTGACACTATTGACAGGTCACATCACCTTTTCACGGTGAGATTTTGAACAGAATCGGCTGTGTACCTACTGGTTTATGAGTTCTTAGGAAAGTTTTATTTATGTCAGGTATATTAACAACGGTGGAGATGAACCACGGGCACGCTAAGTTGAACAGCACCGATGGAAATGGCCACGTTACATTCACCACGGTCCTGGATGATAAAAAAATGGAATACTGCAAACAAGTTCCGTTTATTTTGCCTTTAGTGAGTACAGTTTTGCAACAATAAAATATGGAATATAATTTTTTATATATTTTTTTCACTATACCAATAAAAGACAGTTATACAAGAACAGTATTAAAAAGTCATATTTAACTACTACTAATTGCTCAAAACAATGATTTATCTCTTGTAGGATTTAAAAATATAAAATGTAACTTTACTAACTTAACTTTTTTATTATTTCATAAAAAAAAATATCTTATATTTTTTTTTATGTGTTATAAGATTTATACCGAAACAATTTTCTACTACAGTTCAAACGTCTGTTATTGTCGCGGCCATTTCTTTTCATTTCAATTCCAGTCATTTCGAAAACAACGAGTTTCGAGTTTGCGTTCCGTTTCAACCAAAAAGCGCAATAATAATTAATTGTAAAATAAGTAATGAACCAAAACTGAAAAAAAATGTAATTTATTTCTTGACTCTTGTACAATGTATATTTAAATCATAACAAAGTGTTCAATTTCTTGGATATTCCCTATTGGACAATCTGCCTGACTCTTCTTCTCTTCTAAACTTGTCAAGGAATGTTGTCAAGGTAAGACTAGATACTGAGGCCAGCATACTAAAATATTTTTTTCAAAGGACGGCAAATACGAGTCTGAAATACGGTACACGATATCTTCGAAGCTGCAAGACGATCCCAGGACACTAAAGGATTTTAACAGCTCTCGTGTGATCCTAAGCGACCGCAGTGTCTTGACCGTCCAGGATTCGCTGTGGGCAGCCGAGTGTGCTGGGAACAAGATGTGTGTGCCGAAGTTGGAGATAACCCCCTATATCAGTTTCCAGTAAGTACTTTATACTGGGTGTTGACCAATCTTTGCGTTATGCTCGTGAACGGGTGCTGCTTGTGGTGACTGGTCGTCTTGTTGACCATGGTTTTGTTATTGTCTAATAACAATAATTGACTGTTTATTTATTTACTTTGATATTAATAGTTTATCATTTGTGACTTCGAGTTACAGCTCTAGCTTTCTGTAAGCGGGCACGCCCTTTATGCCTGCAGGCTTTTATTTAGGTATTAACTTCTGTTTACTATTTTTTCTGCTTTAGTATAGTTTTCGATGTTTTTTTTTTCATTGGTATAGTGGCGTGTGCTAGGTGACATATGGAAAAAAATTTAATGTAATGTTTTGTGCCGCTTAATTTAAAAGTAAATATTTTTTTGTTATTATTTTATTTTTTTGCTTTAGAACCAAGTTTTTCTAACTAAACAGACAGCTGTGCTGCTGGGGAGTTTGTAGCGCCACTTTTCTTCCCAGCTAAAGCACAAGGAAGTGGTAAAGGTCGGGCATTTTTGGGAGTCTGTCTTATCTAATTTTAACGATACCGAAGTACCGAAATTTACCCACCCGTAAAAAAATTAGGACTGTACATATTTTAGAACTTAGCCAACATTATCAGCCAAAACCACGCCGGTCAGTGTAGCCAGAACCAGTGTAGCCAGACGTTCTTTCAGAGCATGAAGAACCTGAAAGAACTTCTGGAAACAACCTCCAAGGTTATCATTTCGTTTCGATTACTGACACCTAATTGTAACCAATTTCATGATTACAGTTCTGATGTCAACCCGTACATAATTGGCTCGAGTAACAAAGAAACTATGCACATCATTATGAACAACGACGGGGAGGTGGCGTATGACTCGTGCGTACGCGTGCACATCGACGGTGCTAATGTATTCAAGCCGGGGGGCTGTGTGTACGAATCTTCGACTGATGGGGACAGACTTAAGTGTGAGCCCACCAAGCCCCTCTGGAAACATAAAATTTGGGTACGTTCGCTCGCTTCATTATTGCATTCCGAATCATCTACATTTTTTCCAATGGAATTATTATGATCGTATTTAAACGTGCACTTCGAGGCATTGAGAGTGTGTGAGAGGATGTGTATAGACTCTGACTAACATTTCGGGAAATCTAGGCGTGATGATATATGTAATGTAATGTAATATTCACAGACTACTGGTCAAATTGAACTGGAGATGAACCATCTTACAAACCTGGATAAGAGCATAAGCATCACCATGGTTGTATATAATCGCTGTAATGATATTCATACAGTCACACAGAGCATGACGATTCCGATTCCTCTGAGAGCTGATCCCAAAGGAATTACCGTCATGGGGTTCGTATTGTTAACATATTATTTCATTTTGGTTGTTTATCTACTTCAATCAAATTAAAAGGGTGAATTATTTAAAATGATGTCTTTACTTTTTCTTCGTTTGCAGAGAGACTGACATCGGTAACATTGTTAGTATGACGAAAGAGGATATTGAAAAAAATGGCAAAAAGATAAAACACGTTTACAAGGTAAGGAACTTTAAAGCTTTTATGTAATAATGCGTCTCGGCAGAAATCGGGAGCAATTTATTTATTTATTTAATATAAGATAGCTTCACAGCTGACAAAAGTATAATCTTTTTGATAATCTAAACATTACGCCAATTACGAAGTACACAAGAAAATAAGAAATACGGAGAGTGACATTGATTTATTTATTTATAGTTAATTAAAACGATACAGCACCAATTACATTAATTAACATAGAAACAATGATTAATATATTAATAATAATTACGTTAAAAATAATTTAATTTAAAACTATCATGGAACAGTGGACTCCCTTGCATACTTTCTCTCACAGAACACCAGACATATACGCATAATTTTACTCCATTCATCCGCAAACACATCACATTCAGGGTAGGCAGTCAGAAGGGCATTTAGCATATTTAGAGTACGACAGACTGGGGATTCGGCTCTGGCTACAGTTTTGGATGGCATTTGCGCAAACAGATTGTGCCGGCGGCTCTGACGATGTCCGATGTAATTGTCGGGCACAAATAATCGGCAGAAAAGGCAATGGAGCTCTGGCCAGTCGATACGTCCCCGTAAGGTCTTACAGGCTACCGTGAGCTGATCAAGGCCTCTTCTCACCTCCATAATTATAAGTATATTATTAGTAGAAATTTAAAGTGTGTGCGTGCGTGTATCTGTGTGGTGTAGGTGCTGTAAATGTGTGTGATGATGTGTGTATGTCTATGCAAGTATGACTAAACTGGCACTACTGAGTTAGCATAGTATCCGGCGATTGATGGAGGATTTGGATAATATCTTTTTTATATCTGTTCCGCGTGGTATTGAAGGGGTCCAATGTTGGGAATTTATCGTTATATCTTAAGGTAATTAGTGGAGGCCGATGGTACTTATAACAAAGTGGTAGGTTAAAGTTTATTCTGCTGAGCAGTTGTGAACAGTCAAATTTATTGCTAAGTATATCGTGCAATAACATCATATCATTTAACTGTCGTCGCTCTTCCAGAGTATTAAATTTGTAGTATCGACCGGAGTCCGGGTAATTTGGGATATTAGATTTAGTTTTATAATTTAGATACTTAACAAATTTGCGTTGGATTGATTCAATTTTATCAATATATTTCTTATAAAAAGGTCGCCATATAACACTTGCGGATTCCAGTATGCTCCTTACGTAACAGTAATATAAAGTTTTTAAACATACTGGGTTCTTGAACAGTTGGATGTTACGCGTCACGAATCCGAGGGACTTGTAGGTTTTACTGGTGATGTGATCAATGTGTGCCTTGAACGAGAATTTTTCGTCCAGAATCACACCCAAATCCCTAACCTGTGATGCTCGCTTTATAATAGCATTACCGATACGGTAATTGTAATTAATATTTTTGCGTTTTTTTTGAGGTTATAATTTGGCATTTCTTAGTGTTAACATTTATGTTGTTTGACTTGTAATAGTCACCAAGTCTATCTAAATCATATTGGATCAATAGGCAGTCACTGGGGTTATTTATTTTCATAAATAAATAACCCCAGTGACTGCCAATTGATTAAAAAAGGAAACACTGTGTTATGTCAAATAAATAAATATTATAAAGTAGGGGGGATACCAGTGAGCCTTGAGGCACCCCAGAAGTAACGTCCACGTAATCAGATCGGTAACTACCGATAACTACAGCTTGCCGTTGGTTTCTCAGGTAAGAGTCTATCCACTTAAGCAAGTTCCCCTTAATACCTACGGCTATTAGTTTTTCGATCAGAATGCAGAAATCTACCCGGTCAAAGGCTTTTTCGAAGTCTGTGTATATTACGTCTACCTGGGCACCGTCGTTCATACCAGTAACAACATAGTTGGTAAGCTCGAGAAGGTTGGCATTGACTGAACGTGCTTTAACGAAGCCGTGCTGGGAGGTGGGAATACAAAGCTTAGTTGCAGCGTAAATATGACCGTATACAATTTTCTCAAGCATCTTCCCAAAGTTGTTCAGTAGAGATACACCTCAGTAATTAGATACATCCAGCTTGGAACCCTTTTTATGAATCGGGACAATTTGAACCTCGCGCCTATATTGCGGGAACGTGCCCTCGTCGAGAGATCGCTGGAAAATGATCTTAAGGGGAGAAGTCAAACCTAATTCACATTTTTTTATGAAAATTGCTGGTATCCCATCAGTACCGGCTCCTTTCTTACTGTCCAAAACCCTAAACACTGTTTTGAGTGATTCCGGAGTGAAAAAAATAGAATGAGTAACGTTTGACGAAGGGGAAACGTCGCAATACTTAACACTGTTACCACTAGTAGGACTAAAAACGCTTTGAAAAAAAGTATTAAATGCATTACAAATATCCTCGCCGTTCGAGTACGTTACCCCTTGATAAACCATATTGCGAGGGTATCCATAAGACTTAATTTTATTATTTACGTACGTCCAAAATTCTTTAGGTGACTTTATTAATTGCTTCTCGCATCTGGCGGTGTATTTAGCATAGGACTCCTCTTGGAGAAATTTTACCCGCGATCTTAACAAGCCGAATTCGGCGTAGTCCATTTGGGATTTCAATTTTTTCCACCGTTTGTATGCATTAAACTTTTCTCTGATAGCGCATATTAGGGGTGGAGAGTACAATTTTGGGTACCGGAATCGCCCTGATACTTTTACAATTGGAACGTGTGCGTCAATAAGTGCACGCAATGTTGCATAAAGAATGTCGACACACTCCTCCACATTACGCTGTTCGAAACGGTTATTCCAGTCTATGCTAACAAGCTCCGAATTAAATTTTCCAAAGTCGGCTTTAAAAAACTTGTTTACAACTCTAGGTTGAGAGCGAATAAGTTTATAACAGCAGTCCTCAATACAAAGTTCCAGTGGGACGTGATACTTGTCTATGTCCACCAGCGCTATCTCGCTTGAGGTACACTCTAAAGATACATTAGAAATGACAAGGTCGAGAACATTGTCGCAGCAATTTGGATTCAGATTGTATTGAGACATATTCATAAAATCTAAAGAATTAACAAATTCAGTTGCGACTTCAAATAAATCAGAGTTAGTTTTAGTTTTCCAACCATATCCGACTGAAGACCATGCTATAAAAGGTAAGTTAAAATCAAATTTATCTTCTGTCCTTTTCTTAATGAAATAGAAAGAAAAAGATGCACTGAACTTAAATTTAGTTTAGTTTGTGAACAAGGAAATCGGCACCATTATCGTGTTAATTTTAGTGTAAGTATAAACTAAATGTTTTAAATAGGTCTGCTGTGCTCCTTAGACCAAGCAATGACAATGACCAGCATGGAAAGCAGGTGCAATTGAACCATGGTTGTTTGAGTTAAAGTGTGGTTGCAGGGTACTAGGTAGAGAGGACCTGATGTTGTAGCCAGGATCGTTTCTGCACGAAGGATCCTAAATTTAAGTACGCGTACACGTTGAGATTGGTATCAAAACGGTTTAAAAAATATGACCCCTGCAGTTTCATAAAAGTTAGTTTTGTTTTATTCCAGATCATAAACAATGGACCGACCAACTGGGTGCAGCTTTCAGTTCGTGTAATATTGGAGACGCAACCGTTCATCAATTATGATAATGCGAATAATATTTCAGTCACAGTAAGTTACTAAATTATAAAAAAAAAAAGGATAAGTGCGAGTTGAACTCGCGTGGTGAGGGTTCCGTACAATGAATATGTTATTTATTTAATACTTTATGCACACAAATGTACAGAGGCGGACTTAATGCCATAGGCATTTTCTACCAGTCAACCTTTGGGTGATGCAGAGACAGACAGCGGTAGGTGCAATAACGAAAACTGTGGAATAAATATTTATTAAAATATAAGTATATACATACATATACCTATTAAAAAACATTATATATAATACATATACCTAATTATACATAAATGTAAGACCAAATAAATACACGAATATACTAAACAGATAAGACAAACAATGGGAAAATATTACCGTTGTGATGATACTGCCAGCTTCTTACGAATGTGCTCGCGAACTTTAACTTTAAAGGATAATCGGTTGGTTGCCATACTGATTTCCTGGGGGAGCGCATTCCACAGAGAGATAGACTGAACGAAGAAGGAAGAGTGAATAAAGTCAGGGCGGTGAGTGCTACATTGAAGAAGACGATTGTATGATCAACATACATTTTTATTATGGTTCGCGCAAATGTACTGAAAGTGGGGGGCGAGATAACTAGGGGAAGAGGGAGAGTCAAGAACCAAGAGAGAGAGAGAGTCAAGATCTACCTACCATGTTTTTTATCCCAAGAACAAACTTAATATTGTAGTTGAAAAACATGTTCTCCCATACAGCTGCAAATGTAAGTTTGTACGTACATTAATGAGAGATTTACCATTTTATTTTAACACCATATACTTCCTATTGGTTTTTCTATAATAGATTACAGGAAAACCTATATGAAGTGTTGAAATGTAATTTTGAAAAAATACTTCAAATATAAAATTTTAGGCTCAGTAGTTTCGGGGATAAGGAGTAATAATTATAGGTTTCTTTTGTACACGAAGATACAGTAGAACACTGATTCCTAGGTCACAGGTTAGGAGACCAGACCTAGTTTAGGAGACAGAGTTTTTCACTATTTGGACAGCCTTTTTCCCAAAATCCAATGTACAGGTATGTGAACTGTATTGGTATTGTATACAAAGGTATTTTGTGCCAATAAACTTATTTTTATTTTATTTATTTATTATTGCCAACATCCTCATCTGTCTAGCCTTTTCCCAACTATGTTGGGGTCGGCTCCCAGTCTGACCGGATGCAGTTGAATACCAGTATTTTACATGGAGCGACTGCCTCCACAACCCAGTTACTGGGCAACACGACAACCCTTGGTAAGACTGATTGTCAGACTTTCGGGCTTCTGACGACCCGTAACGACCGTCAAAGATCTACAAATAACAGCCGGGAGCAACGGCTTAACGTGCTTTCCGAGGCACGGACCAACCGCAGCAAGCGTAGCTTAACGTGATCGATCGACCCGTGCGGCTGTTATTACTTAGCCACAAGCCCCATTTATTATTGCCATATTGAATTTTAATACTTGACATTTATTTTCAGGCATACCTTTCCACGTCGAAGGGAGCATATACAGCTGCCTGCTCAATAGGATTACAAGATGCAACGTCAATGACTTACATCTGTTTGGTAGAAAGCTTGATGGCAAAGGTGGAATATGCTAACATCATTATACCGATGTACATTTTACCCGGGACTCTTGGTAAGATTCATGACAGTAAAATAATTCGAATTCGGGGCTATTCCTTCAAAATCCTTTTGGAAAACACAGAGAGTTCAATAGAAGCGTCCTAGTAAGCAAGCCGGTTTCTGAAAGTCTGAAAACTTTAACTAATAAATTCAGAGTAATAGAAACTAAACGAGTAATCGCTCCCTATTACTTGAGACGTAAACATAACTGGCGAAATATCTACACCTCTGCCTTACCCTTCTGGGAATACAGGCGTAATGTTAATGTGATGTGAAACTAATCCAGTATATTCGTTAACATTTTTGTTGCTCTCGTTCTTTACATTATTTAACTCTTTACTTTGTTAATTAGTTGAGAAGATCTCTCCCGTTGATTTCCTAACTGAACGGTGTTGCGTTAAAGATCAGGCTTTATTCTGATTTTCATAATCTGATTTCTCTTTAATATTTAATTTGCAGAAAGCCTTCTCGATAAAGATAAAAATGTTACGTTAATGTCTGCTGTTAAACTAGAATTTACTGATGACGAGTATAGAGCTGAAAAAAGGTAAATAAATAATATAAATAATTGACAGGAGGAATGATGTGATAATGCAAAGATGCGGTTTAAAAGAAGATGTAGTGACAAAAAATAAAAAGACTATGCTTAAATTGTATGGTTAAATGGTATGGATGAGTGAAAGGCGACTAACAAAGGGTATTTACAAAGATATGAAGGGTAACGCCCGGAGAGGTCGCCCTAGATGGCCACGTAGTGACCTCATTGGTGATGTTCTTCAGAAAGGCCAGGTGCGTAGTACTCGCAATGTAGTATATATACGGCATGAGGAACAGGGTGTAAAGTTCACTCATCCTCCATAGAAAAGGAAGGATCGTCCGACCAGACGGGTGTAGTGTCTGGTGGGCCATTGCTCTACCGTTGATGTCGGGATGTTGTATGTATGCCAGGTGCGCGGTAAACTCTGTTTGCGCGATGCAGGATTTTGCGTGACGTCAGTGCGCTGCGTATTTGGCATGTGGCGATGTAGATGCCGCCACATCACTCCCCTCCGGGGACCGGAGGTCGATAGTGGGCTGAGTCGTGTATCGCGCGATGCTTACCAGTGCCAGATGTGGTTCCAGTGGGTCGGAACCAGTTGTCGCATAGTTCGCGGTGGGTCGGAACTGTCTGCGGTGATGCCCCAGTGAGTCGGGGTGGCACTGCGTTATGCTCCAGTGAGTCGGAGGTGGTATAGCGCCGGGTTGAGAACTGACAGCTGGCGTCGACCAGGAGAGGGCTGCTTGTTGACCGGCCGAAAGTGCAGTGTGCTGTGCCAAGGTTACTGATGAGGCTGAGGGTGATGACCAGGTATGCGCGGTCGCTGCATGCTGGTGGTCAGGAAACCCGTTGAAGCCGTGGGTGCTGGCTGGCTGTATGACTCGCCACTCGAGAGCTTGAGGAAGTGATGATGATGGCGTCACGCTGAAGTAGTTGCACGAAGGCTGCGCTGACGTTCATATTCGGGGTCACCAGTATAGAGGCATGAGGAATAGGGTGTAAATGTGATTTGTAAATATAAGTGTATATATTGTACCGTATGTTATGATTATGTATGTGTATAATTGTTTGTATTATGTATGATAGATTTTAAGGATCGCCACATACTCGTAACTCCCCTCTAGAGAGGCACTGTTTAATTGTTCTAGCTATAGTTGTTTATTTGTTATAATAGTAGTTATTTCCTCTCTCTGTAATCGTCATTCTGTTTTTGTTATGATTGTATGTTATGTCATTGGTTGTCATCTGCCAGTGTCGCAACACAGAGTAAATATTGCGTAATCGACAGGATTATCAAACTTAAATGGATTGATTACGAGGTCTTTAGCTACTTTGTATATGTGTTTATTTTACGTAAATTTTTGTAATGTGCGTTTTGTTTGTGCAGAATAAACAATTTTTCTTTCTTTCTTTTTTAGAGACCGTCCTACGGGCGATAATAATCAGGGAATCGAACCCTTTGACCAGTAATTCTGACGGGAGTGTCCGTGGGCTGTTTTTCCTCTTCTTGAACATCTTGTTCGGTTGGTAGAGTGTCAGCCAATATGAAGGCAGGTTTTAAGCGGTCTATAGAAACTTTTACCTTTTTACCTTTTACTAATATTGTAAAAGTTTTGTCGCTTTTTTGCACAACTTCATGGGGACCGGTGTATGCTCGTTGCAATGAACCTCTAAGCACATCGTCCCTGAGGATTATGTGACTGGAGGTAGCGAGGTCCTTATAAACAAATATTTTGTCCCTGAAATGGCGTGCAGCTGGAGTTGGCTGTAACTTTACGGCAAACGAGCGTAAACGAGTGGTGAACTCCGAGATGGCGGTGTTGCCGCTGTCACCGGAAATGAAAAATTCTCCCGGAAATCGTACTGGCTCACCGTATAGGAGCTCCGCAGAAGAAGTCTGAAGATCCTCTTTAAAAGCGCTCCGGACACCCAGTAGAACTAAAGGCAGAGATTCTTTTTAGTTATGGTCCACGTGGCACATTATCGCCGTTTTGAGTTGCCTGTGGAATCGTTCCACTAGACCGTTGCATGCTGGGTGGCTGTGGTCTTCCGATGTTTGAATCCGATTATTTCGGCTAGATATTGGAACAGTGCGGATTCAAATTGCCGTCCTCTGTCTGTGACAATATCCGTTGGACAACCAAAGCGGGAGATACAGTTGGTCAGCAATGCTTTACCGACTGTCTCAGCGGTAATGTCTGCAATTGGTACTACTTCTGGCCAACTAGTGAAACAATCCATGGCCGTCAGGCAATACTGGTACCCCTGTGATGGAGGAAGAGGACCTATTAGGTCGATGTGCACAAAAAAAAATCTAGCACGGGGTAATTCGAATATGCCTAATGGTGATGACACATGGCGATTTACCTTGGTGCGTTGACAGCTGATACACGTTCGTGATCATTGTCGACTGTCCTTACGGACTCCAGGCCAAACGTATCGCTGCACAACCAATTTTGCGGATGTGTTTGCTCCTGGATGGCTGAGGCTGTGAAGGCTCTCAAAAATTTTTCGTCAAAAGGGTTTGGTCACGAATGGTCTAGGTGTGGCTGTACTCACATCACACAGTAACTCGATGGGACTGCCGTCGATTTTAAGCCTCTTTAGTTGAAGTGACCTACCTCAAAATCGACTGGAGTTTGCAGTTCACTGATGCGGGACAATGCATCGGCGACGATATAGTCCTTGCCGGAAATATGTTGAATGTCCGTTGTGAACTGCGCAATAAAGTCGAGGTGTCTGTACTGACGCGGAGCACAGTTGTGCTTTCGCTCATGGAAACCGTATATCAACGGCTTGTGGTCAGTATAGACGGTGAAGTGTCTCGCTTCCAACATGTGGCGGAAGTATTTTATGCCTTCATAGACCGCGAGGAGCTCACGATCGTATGGCAAGTACTTCTGCTGAGCGGGGCTTAACTTGCGTGAGAAGAAGGCAAGTGGCCAAAGCCACTGCTCGTCCCTGAACTGTTGCAAAACTGCACCCATTACCATATCAGACGCATCTGTAACTAGGGCGAGCTTCGCTTGGTAGTCGGGGTGTGCAAGCAATACAGCGTTGCAGAGGCTGTCTTTGCAATAAAAGGCGGTGAGTGCCTCGCCTGTTATTTCCACGGGATGTTGACCTTTTACTGAGCCAGTTAGTAGGGCGTTAAGGATCAGGTCGGGGTCACCAGTATGGAGGCATGAGGAACAGGGTGTAAAGTTCACTCATCCTCCATAGAAAAGGGAGGATCCTCCGACCAGATGGGTATAGTGTCTGGTGGGCAACTGCCCTACGGTTGATGTCGGGATGTTGTATATATGCTATTTGCGCGGTAAACTCTGCTTGCGCGATGCAGGATTTTACGTGACGTCAGTGTGCTGCGTAGTTCGCATGTGGCGATGTAGATGCCGCCACAAGTACATATAGATCATAGCAGGTGGCATTCTGTAGTTTTTGCCTACCCCAATGAAAGAAGCGTGAGAAAGCGTGAGATTATGTATGTATGTAAATAATTAACAAAAGGATGAATTCTTTTTACGTCTTTAAATAGAGTATGTTGTAAGTTCAACGTACGGTCTTATCCCAGCGCCGAACTTACTCCTACATACTCGTACTTTATATTTCGCTAAGTTGCTGCGTTGCCAATACAAGCTGAAATATCTTTTTTTAGGATAATCTCGACCATAACGCTTCAAGAGGCGGCAGTTCCATTCGAGACGATAATTATAGCAGTTGTTGTCGGCCTCTGCATCTTAATCATTATCGCGTTGATACTATACAGGGTGAGTACTACAATTTCTAACATTTTTATCTTTTCTCGTATCGGAACGTAGTAAGCACCCTGTTCCTAGTTAATGAGGTGATAGTTGAGCTGACCTCCCAGAATGAAACAGAATGCGCCGGAGATACCGTGTGGGATCGCAAAGTCGAATTATTAATTCACTGGAGTAATCTGACATGTACTAGCTTTCACTTTGTGTAATAAAATGGTCACCTTATTGTTATGGTGATTGTGACTGTCTGTCATGTCTTCCAATTGATGGCCATATTGTATGGCCAAGTCGCGTCATTTGAGTTCGAAGATTAAAAATAGTAGTAATGTAATCAAAACGACTTGGAATATTATTAATAGTGAAACGGGAAGGTCTAGTAACCGAAATACTGACTATAGCCTGTCAATTAATGACAAAATAATAAAATCAGACTCGCAAGTCGCCGCGGCCTTTGAAAATTTCTTTTCAGATATTCCCGTTTCAACTACTAAATCCCTAAACTCAACATCACCTTCTGTTGCTGAGTCTTTGCTCAAGGAAAATGTTAATGTTTGCGATTCGGAATTTCATTTTGAACATATTACCTGTAGAGACATAATTAAAACCTTTCACACTTTAAATGTAAAAAAGACTGCAGATCTGTGGGGTAATTCTGTAGAAGTTGCTAAGTCAATTATTGACATTGTAGCTCCTACTTTATCTCCTATCTTTAATAATTGCATTGACTGTGGGGAGTTTCCTGACCTTATGAAAAATAGTAAAATAATACCTTTGTTTAAATCAGGTAGTACATCAGACCCCACCAATTATAGACCTATTTCAGTACTACCTACCTTTAGTAAAATTTTTGAAAAAATAATTTTAGTCCAATTACAAAGATTTTTTAATAAACATAAATTATTGCACAATAAACAGTTCGGTTTTACAAGGGGTCGTTCGACTACTGATGCCGGTGTGGAACTTTTAGGACATATTTATAATGCATGGGAAGATAAACGCGATGCATTGGGCATCTTTTGTGATTTGTCCAAGGCATTCGATTGCGTTCTTCACGAAACGTTAATCAGGAAACTCCGCCACTACGGGATCCGGAACACCGCTCTGGATCTTCTTACTTCATACTTGAGTAATAGGATTCAGAGCGTTGACGTTAATGGGAAAAGATCTTCCGGATCTATAGTAACAATGGGAGTCCCACAGGGCTCAATTCTTGGTCCTTTCTTGTTTCTTATTTATATTAATGATTTGCCATACCTCATAAAGGATAATCATGATATAGTGTTGTTTCCGGATGACACTTCACTTTTGTTTAAACTTAAACGTCAGCAGCTGGTTACTGACGATGTCAATAGTGCGATCTCAAAAGTAGTTCACTGGTTCAATGTTAATAATTTACTTCTTAATGAAAAAAAAACCAAATGCATTAAGTTTACGCTACCTCACGTTAAGCAGGTGAAAACTAACGTATTGATAAAGGGCGAAGAATTGAACCCTGAAGATAGCACAGTATTCTTGGGCTTAACTTTGGATGCTAAGCTTCAGTGGGGTCCACATATAGATAAATTGTCGAAAAAGCTAAGCTCCGCAGCATACGCTGTTAGAAAAATTCGTAATTTAACTGATATAGAGACAGCCCGTTTAGTGTACTTTAGCTATTTTCATAGTGTAATGTCGTACGGTATTCTGTTGTGGGGAAATGCCGCTGACATTCAGACTATCTTCGTTTTGCAGAAAAGAGCTGTTCGGTCAATTTATAGATTAAGTCCGAGACACTCTCTCAGAGAGAAATTTAAGGAGATTAATGTAATGACTGTGCCCTCCCAGTATATTTTTGAAAATCTTTTATATGCCCATAAAAATATAAAATTGTTTAAAAAATACAGTGATATCCATAATATAAATACTAGGAACAAACACAAATTTGTTGTACCTACAACAAGGCTCAAGAAAATAGGTGGCTCATTCAGATGTCAATGTATACGTTTTTATAATAAACTTCCAAGCCACGTTCAAGATCTAAGCCTTAATAAATTCAAATCATTTATTAAAAGTAAGTTGTGCCAGAAAGCCTTTTATACTATTAAAGATTATATTGAGGACAAAAAGGCTTGGGATTAAGCTGCTCCAATTATTGCATACTGAAACTTTTATTTTATTTATATACCATTTTGACATATTTACTTTGTGGAGTTCAATATACTGTTTGGAACTTAATATTTACTTGTAAAGTATTATATTGTTTTCAATTATTGTGAATGTGAAGCCTATGTGGGTCATTATTGTTTTTTTTTTTTTTCTCATTTAGTATTAATCATAGTCTGGCAGTTTGAGTAATTTATGCGGCCTATCCAAATGTTCTTTCTTTGGTATTGTTCGTCGAATCGTTGAGCTCCTTAAGTTCTGAGTTGAGCAGCACGATTACTGACAAATGCGTGCACTGACTGGACAGGTCCACTCAATCTGTGTGGTTCTTTCCTCAAAAGGACTATTTCGGACACCAATCTACATGGCCTTCACATGATCTGACCAAGATTATGTCTGGACTTTAAAAGAGACTGTGACCTCTGAGTTTGTTTCGGCCTTTCTTCTCAGAGTAGTCAGATAGGAAACGCCGACCTCATCTAGCTTTATTTAAAAAATATGATTGACGTGTAAAAGTGTTTGTACAAACCTACTTACAGAAAATAAATCATTTATCATTTATCATAATTAATAACAAAATATTTTATTCCAAATTCTTATTTTAACATTGTCTCACGATATTAGGCTCTTACAAATACATTAAATCTCAATTTTATGGGCTGACAGCTCAACATGTTACCGTAATTAGTAACAAAACATCCTATTTCTTTGGAATTGTAAAACAATATTGAACCTTTTAGAAATGCATTCCATTTATATTTTATGGGAAACAAACTTGAGACAATTAACAACGGACAGGTCGAAAGAAATAATCCAACAAATTCTAAAGATACGACTAAAGTATTCGATTTCTAATCGCAGAGCACAATACTAATGCCAACATCTGCTTAGGATGAATTGAGCTCGGGCAAAACCCAAACAGGCCCTTAAAACAATTTAGAAATGGTACAAAAAAAGGCAATAAACCTATTCTGATTATTCGGTTGGCATGGGAAAAAAGGCCACGCTCCAGTCGTGTTGGAGATGGAACAAATGACGAAAAGGGTATTGCTGACCCAGTCGGTGATGAGCCGCGACAGGAGACGGACGTGATAACTAGGCTAGTTAAGTTAGGAGAGTTCGTGAAAAGACCACGAGAAAGAGCGGTTGAATTAGGATTGACTAGGAGAGATAGAACTAGGTCGATAATAATGACACAATGTCACTTTGGAGAGATCGCGATAGTGAAAGTGTTATCAGTTTAATTAATACGTTAAATTGTAATAATAAGTGTATATTCAGACTAGGTTATATTAGTCAAGTATAATGTAAGTTGTGTGTAAGGCGCGCGAATCTCAGTGAGTGTATCTGTGAACGATTGGGTGAGTGTTTACTATTCTATTTCTCCTTATTCCTTTCTATGACGATCTAGGTATCCTACACCAGCGTTTGGTTTTAGGGACTCGGAGAAAGCCTTCCATTGAGTGTGACATTTAACAAGAGACGGTAGATTACTCTACCAACAGACTATAGACAACTACAACCAAGACATGACACTTACGGCAGTCACACCACTTATGGACGGCTGAACCGAATTAATACTCGCAACTCGTTAGGGCCAATTTGAGCTATAATGCTACTTTGTAGTTGTCTACGAACACAAACCAACCAAGTGCTAGTGATGGTTACCTTATCCTCATAGACTGACTAACTGCAGGATATTTTACATTGCTCTTGATGTATGTACATTTCCAGGCAGAGGGGTTAGGCATCACAAAAATACATAAACTGGATTGGTAGTTCGTTCTAAGGAACGCTAGGAATTGTGTCTCCTTAAACCACATCCGGCTTTCGGGCCTTTCACAAATTATCATTAACGAGACACGATATTTGGATGCCGAGATAGAAACGCTCCGTTGCTCGACACAGTCACACGGTTGCCGATTACATTGAAAGCATCCTCTAAATGGGGAAGTTAAGGAAATGAGAAGTGACTATTTGGAATAACCACTTCGGCGTATAGCAGGAGCAATCGTAAAGAATTCTACTACCGACTGACGATGCGGTACGTTTGTGCAAGTTTTGTATTGTCTTTGTAACGGATGATTCATTACATTATTACGCGCCCAGTGATTTCTGGAATGTGTCTCGCTCAATGACAGTTGAACTTCGCAGTACTCTGCCTTAGGATTGAGTAAGACATGACTAGAGCTTAGGGAATGTGGCTTGTTAGAATCGTAGCAGTGTCCTTAGTGGTCCTATGCGTTCAGGTCTAACAATATACGCACGACGCTGTCAGCTGCTGTAAAGCAGTCCCACGTCACTTGGGGTGGGTCTGTAATTATTGTAAAGAAATCCATTAACATAACTTAGAGTAATATACTCGTACAACGCAAGCGTTACGTGTCACATACCTTCCCCTGTTATATTACTGACATGTCCTCTAACTTTCATAATCAAAAGAAAAGTAGATACATTAGATTCCTTTCCATAACCTGTGAATTCCCAACCTTATTTATATTGACATTGTTTACTTGTAATCCCTCCTTGTCCTAACTATCCAAGACGAATGCAACAAGACGATTTAAGACTACGGAAAGATACAAACGTTGGAGTCTAGGCGAGTTAAGTTAGGAGGCTTGGTGAATACCAAGGGCCATGTCCGAGTGGGCTGTCGCAAGATAGCGAATATTAGTTACTGAGCTAGTTATAGTTAGATTAAAGCCCAGATTAGACTAATTTCGTACTTAATGTACAGTGTGTGTGTGTTTGTTGGAGGGACTGGATAAGCTTTTCATTATAATATTTATCCTAGGCTGACAGTGTAATTAAAGTTGTTGTAACTAAACAGGCAGAGACGCGTCACTTCTTCTCCCCAGCTCAAACACTAGGAAGTGATGAAGGGTGGGCGCTTTGGGGCTGTCTATAGATCTTTAAGAGAGTTGATCCACAGCTCTATTAATTAATAATTCTTGAGTTTCGATTCTCAACTCTTATTATCTAGTAATTCTTGAATGTTGTATTCTTTATCACAAACCAATAATTCGGTTAGACTAATATGAACACGTGTCTTGCAGATATGCTTGTTGTGCAAAGGGTGAACTTCCAGGGGTTCAGGAAACCACATCTATCTCATATCCAGTCCAAGGACTGATAGGGACCATGTCTCTTTAAGAGCATGATGCCGACGCAATGCCGCTAGAACTAGCTGCCCCGTTGTAGACAAGGACGGTTCGCACGGTTGCCGCAGGAAAAGCCGCTTCGTCACACTTATCAGTTTGAAAGAACTGTTAGGGACCATGTCTCCAATGATGAGACATAATGCCGCTGAAAAGCCGCTTGCGTCACTTTATGGAAGTGTTGCTTTGAGTACTCCAAGTACAGATGTAAAGTATCGTGTCGAGTAATGCCTGACCAAATACCTCTTACGCAAGCGTAAGAGTTACTCACAGATCTATATAATAATATACTTAGCATCCCTCTATTATTTATTGTCTTTCTAAAACCACATCCAACTTCATAACTATGAATTCCTAAATCTTATTTACTATTTATTTCAATCCTTTCCTTGATCTATTAACACAACAAGGCAAGAGATAAGGCGTTGGACTTCTTCATATTTGGAATTCTTATCTCTGTCGGTGGGAGAGTGTCCAGTCTAGAGACGAGCTCTACAGAGCCGTACGGAGGTGGGGTACGGCTCTTCCCCAAGAGGGGGAACCGACCTAAACAGTCATATTAACAGAATTAGGAAAAACGAAAATTTTATCAGCCTAGGGTAATTTAGGAACAGTCACATGATCATTTTATTTAATCGATTTAGTTAAGTGTAAAAGTCTAGAATTCAATAATTATAACCATTTTATTACACAAAGTGACAGCTAGCACACATGTCAGATTACTCCAGTGAATTAATAATTCAACTTTAGTGCGTAGAGGTATTTTCAAATCATCAAATATGTAAATCCAAACATCAAAATAAAAATAAAAACTAACAATCTAATTAGTAGTGACCGGCCCATTATGGGTTTTTCCAAGTAGCTGTAGTTATAAATTGGATACTAAATGCTTTCAGGTTGGTTTCCTGCAGCGTAAGAGGAGAGAGGAATTGAAAAAATTACAAAAAAGTGTTAAGCGCCAAACTATTGTAAGTTTCCTTAATACTTAAAAATGACGGGCATCTGCCTAAAATAAAAACTATGTACGAACATAAGCTCTAATTGGAAGACGCAAGGCAGGCCTTTAGCCTGCAGTGGGACAGAACAGGCTCAAATAATAGTCATTACAATGATTTATATTTTCTTAATCTGTCATTTTAATAAACTTTATCTTTTCAACTGACATAGGTGTAACTTTCTGACAGTCTGGCATATAAATGGATTGATTCCATTTAAAATTGTTTAACCTCTGCGAGTTGGCTTCGGCGTCTCGTGTGCCTTCCAAAGGACCGGAAACCCAAGGTTCCGAGATATGTAAATATTAAAATAAAAAAAATTGTGAAATGCAGTTGTTATTGCAAAAGCAGTATAACTAGATGTCGTTTTTAAAATCAGGCTAATTATTTTCCAGGCGTCTAACAACTTAAAGGGCGACTAACTATTTGTTACTAAAAAATAAAATGGGTAGCAAAAATAATAGGTTGGCAGCTACAGTGAAGTAGCATTTTAAGTATAATATCGTTTGGGTTATATTAGGTTAGAACAGTGACGACTAAGGCGCGAAGGCGAGCGAGCGAAGCGAGCGTGCCGCGGCAGCAGCCGCCGAGCGTCACATCCTTTCGGTTGTTGGTGACTCTGTTACCAAAACAAAAACGCGATGCTAGTTTAAATTAAAACAAAGCTAACAATTGATTATTAACCTGCTACTTTATACTAAAAATGCTACTTCACTGTAGCTGCCAAATTATTATTTTTGCTACCCATATTAATTATTTTTTAAAACCCTAAATCAGATTAGTTTGTCGCCGCGTTAAATACATGCCTTAAAATAATTAACTTTTCTTTGACCAGCTGAGGCGCTCAACGATGCCGTCGCAGGGCCAAGCAGCCGAAGACCGGACGCAAATCCTGGAAGACTTGCAAGAAGAAGGCGAACATGAACACCCCCCAAACCTAAGCACCACCAAATAAAACTGTAGTATTATATTTGCAAGGGTGTAAATAAAAACAGGACTGACCTTAAAAAAAATATCGAATTTATAATCTGAGATAATTTACATTCCACCGCTACTTACTCAGCTACCTACTTATGCGCTATTTTTTCTAAGAGGATTCTTGAATTGCCATAATTAAGGTCCGTAAAATTTGGTTACAATACAATTTAAACTTTGTTCTGGATGTCATTGAGTATATTGTTCCAAAACATGATAATTATATCGGTTTCTTAATTCAAATATAGGGTGACTTATGGGTAAAGTTTCACAGTCAAAACATCAGTGTCGTTACAACATGGCTTAAGACATGACCTATTTTTATTGTAAACTATTTAGGTTATAAAAATGAAATATTTTAAGAACGTGAAAAGTCTATAGTTGTTGTCTTGTTTCTCAAGAAATTAAGTTACAGTCTTAATATATAGTAAATAATGAATATTATGGAGCTTTCACCAACAAGAACTGTTTTAAAATATTAGTTTAGTTTCTTATTTTGTTTGTTATTATAGTACAGTAGGCCGCACGACAGTGAACGTTTGTGACATTGAGCTGGCCTAGCGTAGTACGGGGTTTCAATAGAATACGATGTCTGCTTATACTGAAAGAAATAAAGAAAATACGTTTATTTGCGGCAAACCTACCGGAAAAAAAGAACATAAACATGAAATAACAAGTTGGGGAAAAATATGCGTCATATCCACGCAAAACGGCCATCGCTCATCATAATGCTGCGACGCTATACGAAACAGAGCCCCAGCGCTGGTTCTTAGTGACAGCCGGCTGGTTTCGTTATCACTCACATGTGGCCTAACGTACCTACAACCTTCTTACTGTTCTGTGTTTCAAAATAAAGAAAACATCCACCACATTCCATACGTATAATTTCGCACAAAAATAAAAAAAAACAAACCAAAATTAAAGAATCATATAAAAATTTAAAAATCACATGGTATAAAAAGGATTTCTGATGCTAAAACTGATTAGAAAAATATAAAGTAATCCCAAAACCCGTGACGCTATGCTCTAAACCGTGGTCGTGCTACAGACATAATAAGGAAAAGACTAACTAAAGCTGGCGCGCATTAGAAACTAACAAGTTTAAGCCAAATTACAATGAGGAGTGATAGTAATAAAAGCAATTATCTAGATAACAATTCCGAAGCGATGTAGCGTAGATGTCTCTGGAACTCCGGTTGTTAGTTCCGGGAATTACATCTTATGATCTGATCTCACATCTTCATCACACGATATTGATCTCACTTCACATATTGAGATACTCGGTTGGTAAAAGCCAAGAAAATCCGGGCTTAATGAACTTTTCAGTTCCTGGAGAGAAGACTACGCCTGGCTCGGTAGAACAAGATGTTACGGGTTTCACAAGATTTAGGCCGTGCTAGTGGGAAGTTATATGGTTCAGGAACTCAGAATTTTTAGTTTTTAGTTAACTTTCAGCGCATGTAATGACGGCGTTGCAGACTCCGCTCGCGTTCCGTGGTGCGACTGAGATTAGAGCCACGCGCGCGGGCGTGGGCGCGTAGGAAAATTTTCAACTCGCACGCGTTGATTGGCGCCGAGATGACCCGACATTCCATTTAGACTACCTACTAATTTACTAATCTGATTATTCAAAATTGATTGTTCATATCAGCCGATAAAAACGTCATCGTGACAATTTACGGTCAAGGTTGCATTGACCTACCTACTCACTAAGCAACTGTGACTGGTGATTGTAGCTAGAGGTAGGAAGACATGAGGACGCCTCTGGTAAGAAGGCTGTAGCCGAAGGATTGAAAAAAAAAATACAAAATTACGGATTTAGATTGAAAAAAAAAAATATAATTTTAAAAAAAATACAGCTACGCTTGCTGCGGTTGGTCCGTGGATGGGTGACTGTCTTTACATACCAAGACCTCTCCGTGCCTCGGAAAGCATGTTAAGCCCAACGGCTTTCCTTCGTGTCCCATCCCAGCTGTCTATCGTGGATCTTTGACAGTTGTTACGGGTCGTCAAAAGCCCGAAAGTCTGACAACCAGTCTTAACAAGGAGTATCGTGTTACCCAGTAACTGGGTTGTGGAGATCAGATAGGCAGTCGCTCCATGTAAAATACTGGTATTCAGCTGCATCCAGTCAGACTGGAAGCCGACCCCAACGTAGTTGGGAAAAGGCTAGGCAGATGATGATATTTTATAAAAATTACAATAAAATAGTCGACATTAAAATAGTCGACGGTTGAGCGATGCTGTGTCAAAAGTGACGATTTCACGGAGGCTGCGATGTCCGGTGTCGCACTGTATAACGTTGTACTGCGTCGGTGCCTCGTGTCCGCGGCTGATGCAATTCGCGGTAACTGGGTAAACGCTTGTCAGCGGTTTAGGTGTAATTTTGCGTCACAGATGTACAGAGAATTTACCTTCGGGCATTTGGGATTTTCCTTCGGGCGTCCATGTACTCGGCCAAACTTTCGCATGCTCACCTCTATGGTGATAATCACCCGATCACCCGATACAAGCGTTTTGACCAATGGGATGCACGGAACGTATTTTAGTCATGTTCGTATTCATGTAATTATGTATAGAAGTGTGACACTCACACTAGGCGCGTGCTATGCTCACTCGTTTGTAAGATCGTTTTTTAATGGGCACGGCCAGCGAGAGCTCTTTATGAATTATTATAATTGACAAGGAGTATTTTTGTACTCATATCTTCTTAAGAGTTTTTATGTCTGAAAACAATGAATATTTTTGTGAAAAAAAAAGTTGGTTTCATTTATGATAAATAAATCATCATTATATTCATTTCATCAAATTACATATTTTTCACTACATATTAATTTGCTTATTGAAAACATTATTTAGTGTTTATGTTTAGCGGTTTTGCCAGTGCTTTTATTTATTTTATACTTGCGCGCGCATAACTAGCGCAGTGCGAGGTAGAAACAAAACAGCTCGCCATTTTCCATAATTACTTGTGAACATTTTCGTTGTATGGTTTATTATTATCAAAAATGTTGACTTCAAGTAGAAAAGAAGAGCAACATGTAAATTTTAACCCCCTCGGAAATACTAATCGAGGCACGAAACGCGAGTGACAGCCTGTTGCTACCAAAATCTAGAGAGAAATATGTAGCGGCCTACGAAACTAATAACAATACAAGAATGTTTTTTCCTCTTAAGTTGAAAACCGTCGTATAAAACGCGTGTGTATTGAACAAAACACACTCGGCACCCTTATCGCATTCGCTCGCCTTCGGTTCGCGCGAACAATACCGTCTCGGGTGTAGTGAGTGACGAACATAGCACACTTGCATCATAATGTACTATTATGTATGTTGTTTTTTTTTATTACACACCCTATACTCACGCAAATGCAAATTGTCTCTAATTGAATGAAACCAGGAAGGGATGTTCTGTTACTAGCTGCGCTTGCTGCAGAAGTATTTTCTTAAGTGAGCATGCTTAAGTTTTGACGTTAGTACATAAAATCATGTCCAGAAATCGCAATTAAAGGTGAGGTGGGTACAAGGATTTTATTATTCTTGTTAGGGACAATGGCCAGTTTATAAAGGTGATATCTATAACCTTGACTACCTTAACTGGCCATTGTTCAGGTGCCGATTGCCTTCCCTCCAATCTTGGAGGGAAGGCAATCGGCACCCGTCCCCCGACTAGACGACGTTTAGCTCAAAATATTACCTAAATTTATATGAAACTGCTTTTGTTAGTGTCGGGGGTTTTTTAAAATTTAACTTTTATTACCTACTTTTTAAAATTTATATATTACCCGAAAGTGAAGGTACTTACTAATTTACCCTCATTTCTCATTCCTTCTCCATCATCAAACCCTGACCAATAACTATAACCTATATATTGAGACCAGTACAATAAGCCCGAACACGATACCTGCGCTGTAAGTTGGTGACCGACTTAAATATCAACTAGAGAAGAGCTGATAATCTTCAAACGACTGCATGCATTCGGGAGCTACGATGGTACCCACACACACACACACACACACACACACACACACACACACACACACACACACACACACACACACACACACGCACACGCACACGCGCACACACACACACACACAAACACACACACACACACACATACATACATACATACATACATACATACATACACATACACACACACACACACACACACACACAGAGACAGACAGACAGACATGTCAAACATAACACCCGTCGTTTTTGCGTCGGGTGTTAAAAAGAATTGTGACAGAATATAGTGACAGATTGTGGTATTGGTGACAGATTGTAGTAGGTACTAATTATTAAGAAAATCTTGGATCGTGTACGCATTACGCTTTTCTAACTTCAGGATTCTGAGATGTTCGAGGATAGTGTTGTGTTGTGTAGTTTGAGATGACTGGACAGGTCCACTCAATCTGTGTCGTTCTTTCCTCAAAAGGACCATTTCAGACACCAATCTACATGGCCTTCACATGATCTGACCAAGATTATGTCTGGACATTAAAGGAGACCTCTGACTTTGTTTCGGCCTTTCTTCTTAGAGTAGTCAGATAGGAAACGCCGACCTCATCTAGCTTTATTTTAAAAATATGATTGACGTGTAAAAGTGTGTGTACAACCTACTTACAGAAAATAAATCATTTATCATGTAGTAAAGATATGTGCAAGTATCTTATGAAGACGGACAAATTCTGAAAATAATGCATTAGTGAACTCAGGTCCTGGGTCTGTAACTATAGTATAGGGAACGCCATGATAGGTGCAAAACATTAAAGAGCTTGAATGACACCTAACGCGGTACCATCTCTCCATCATCGCTTGCACATATTTCGAGAAAGTGTCAACTAAAGTAAGATATTTCTCATTTTGTGCTGTGAAAAGTTAAGATGTACAATTTCGAAGGGTTTAATTGGAGGAGGAATGGAGAACTCCTTAAATGTCACATGATACACCATTGGTGCATAAGCAATGTCACTCCCACACTCGCACATTTATCGATGAAATTATATGTTTATTTACACTTGCAACACAGTCTGGCTGTATTATTCGACTAATCGATTCATACTTGGCCGGTTTTAGTAACATTTTAGTGGGAACACCACCAAATTGAACGAAAAATAAAACAAAACGTAACGCATCTGTGGTTGAGTCACGCGACGACGCCATATTGTCGCCAAAATGTAAACATTGCGTGGCCTTGTGAATAATTCGCACTGAATGCAAAAAGAAAACGCGGAGTAATCTTATAAGAATCTTATACAGAATTACTGAGAAATAAGTGTAGATTCCGTATTGGATGTAAATTTATCGAAAAGTGATAAATATTTCAGTGAAAAAGTAACGAAAGTTTTGTAATGTACTAATTTTGACCGTGTCGCCGCCGTTTTTAGTATTTTTTTTTATGATAAATATTCTTATAAACTGTTTGAAATACAAATAGGTAGCTAGCTTATTTATCTACGTACATAATTTGGCTGATATTATTGCGTATTATTATCATAATCGTACTTTCAAGTGTAAAAGTCGGCGATTCACCCGCACCATGAGACTGCGTTCATAGTACGCGGGAGTACAAGTACTCTGCACGTGGGCGTGGCTAGAGTAATCCAATAGATTTACGACCGGCACGCGTGCGCGCGGCACCATTTTTATTTCGTTTTGTAAACAAAGAGTTTTTATGGTGTTTTGAATAGTTTCAAGTGGCATGAGTTCTGTTATCATATGTTTGTGTTGCCTACGCATATTCTGTTATCGTATTCATGTGGTTTTATAGTGAATGAGTGTGTGAATTTGGTATATTGTGATAAAGTTTCAAGGTTGTGCGAGTGAAAATTATCAAGATGAAAACATATCACATCACAGCGAGATAAGGTGAGTTATTTTTGATTTTTTGTCGTCACACATAGTTAGTTTAACTAATAACGAAGCCAGAAAGGTATGATATATACCGTGTTAATGGCTATATTGACGAATTTTCCGTTTTTCCGAAAGCCTACCCCTTAAAATTTAATTTATTTCATTTGGGTTTCGGTCGTATTTTGCTTGTCCGCGAAAACTACATTCATTGATATATTTTTATATACTTTCTTTTATTTTAGGCCAATAATAACGATGTGATAAAGCAAAGAAACATTCAGTTATACCACGGTGATTTGTTTTTCCTTCATGGTAATTATGAATGATTTCTTGTTGTCTTAAGTAATCTTTAACGTTTTCAACCTCAATTTTGGTAAGACCATATTCAAGGCGGAGCTCTTAAACTTATCTTGCATAATCGGGATTATATTGTACATGGCTAGAGGGGGATAGGTGAGAATTCCTGTTCTCACTTTTAAAACATATTCTTTTACAGCATTAATTACGTCCTCCTCGAGATTAGACTGATAGTTGTACAGTAGTTTTAGTGTTAGTTTCGAAGGGTTTAGACACGGTTGGGTGTTTTTTAATATCTTCTACAATTACAAGGGATATTTGACGATGGAATTTGTTTAGGGGTTCATCAGATATTGGTATTTCTAGTATGGGACTCTCAGCACTGGTGTGTGCTGTTGCCGTTGTAGAATCAATCACTGAAGGGGGTTTCTCAGGTATTAACTGCTATAGAGTTTGCATCTTCATAATTGATTTCGATGAGGTACAGAGCGTCTGCGTTAGTGTTCAGCTTACCCTGCTTATAGACAGTAGTGAAATTATACTCACTTAACTTTAATCGCCAGCGGGTTAAACGTGAATTGGGTTCTTTTAAATTCATGACCCATTGTAAGGGCCTTTTTTTTTGGGTCGGAAATCATCAAATAACTTTTCTCGCTCTGGGCGGAGCGGGAGGGTGTGTCAGATTCTTACTGACTAAAACCCACCCGTATTCTTTCCTGTCGCCTGTGTTGCAAGGGGCCTCGGTGACCCTTTAGTACCTTCCCGCGTCCCTGGCAGGCATCGGCCCTAGTGGACCCCTACATTTGTGCTGACGACATCTCTTTAAGTCGCGCGTGGAATACAACGCGCCGTCGACCCGGGCCTGGTCCTTACCGGACGGTGAGCTACCCATTGCTCACCGTCCACAAGCCCGCGCCTACGGTGGTCGGAAATCCGCCCGGGATTCCCGACTACCAGGGCGTCTCCTGCGACGGCTAGGGGCGAGAGGGCGCGAAATTTACTTATCCCTTAACCATTCCGCCTCCTCCTTCGCGAGCATTACTGCTTCGCAGAAGGAGGTGACGGCTGCCCATGCCCTCTCGCTCCGTACCATGGCCTGAACCAGGGCCGGAAGCGAGAGATCTCTGCCACCGATCGCCTCCACGAGGACACGGCGGTGCTCTGCCCAAGCCGTGTAGACCTCCACCGTATGATCGCCCGGAGGACACGGTGGTCCTCCGGGCGATCCACACAGTGGTGACACCCGGGCGTTTCCTCCCGCCTTATCCGACACAGGAACCTCCCGAAGCTGCCGTGTCCGGTGAGGACCTGCGTCAGGCGGAAGGTGAGGACGCCGTGGCGCCTCTCTAGCCACTCCTCAAAGAGGGGACTTATCACCGCAATCGTGGCGTGCCCAGCACTGGGTTGCGACAACCGTACTCTCCATGTCGCCATGAGATCCTGCTGGAGCTCCGTCCGTTGTGCCGCGATTACTCGCGGCAGCGGAGTTACGCCCCGCCGTTTCACCTCCTCGCACCACTCCCATACGTGCGCGAAGACTTTTACCTCCAGATCCCATGGCGACAATCCGGCAAGGAGGCTCGCTGCCTCACAGGAGACCGTGCGGTATCCCCGGACCATCCAGATGGCCATGACCCTTTGGGCCGCGCTCAACCGGCGGGTTGGCCGCAGCGCCAGAGAACGCGCCCATACAGGATCCCCGTAGAGGGCCATGGATCGCACGACGCCCGCGTAGAGCCTCCGGCAGGAGGCGTTTGGACCCCCTAGATTGCGCAGGAGCCGCTTCAATGCAGCGCCTGCCCGCTCCAGTTTGGGAGCCAAACGGAAATGCTCCACGAAGTTCCTCCGGCTGTCGAGGACGAGTCTCGGGTACTTCATCGTCGACTCGACGCCGATGGAAACCCCTCCCACCGTTATTTGGGACCACAACGGTGGCGCGTTATGAGGACCATGAAAACACATGGCCTCGGACTTGTGTCGCAACCCCACGTGCCGTTACTTCGGCCGCCGCCTGGTGCGACTTCTCCTGCGCCAGGACCAACGTGTCGTCAGCGTAGTCACTACGCTGACGCCGCTAGAGAGGTTAACGCGCAACACCCAGTCGTATCTGATGTCCCACAGATGCGGCCCCCGGGACCGATCCCTGGGGGACACCGCACGATATCTCTTACCGGTTTCACACTCCCTGGTGACCGGGGTAGATGACGGCCCTGTCCGTCAGATAGGCCTCGACCACACGACAGAGGTAGGTCGGCATCCAGTGGTACCGGAGTGCCGCCCTGATGCAACTCCAGGGCAGGGTATTAAAGGCATTGGCGATGTCTAGAGACACCGCCAAGACGACCCCACCCTGGGCAACAGCATTCCCCGTTGTCAGAGCTCGCACGCGTATGATGGCGTCCACCGTAGAGCGCCCTCTGCGGAAACCAAACTGGCTCTCCGCCAAATCCGGCCCCACCCGCACAAGCTGGCCGACGAGGCGGTCTGCAATGACTCTTTCAAAGAGCTTGCCCACCTCGTCGAGCAGCACGATGGGCCGATAAGCGGACGGAGAGTCCGCAGGGCGCCCTGCCTTCTTTATGAGGACCAGTTTCCCCGTCTTCCAAAGAAGCGGGCACTGGCCCCTCTCCAAGCATGTGCTTAGGAGCTAAGTTGAGGCCGGAGAGCCTCCAGGGCCAGGACCCAGGCCTTCCCAGGTAAGCCGCCGGGTCCTGGGGCGGTATTTTTGGCATTAAGTCTGCGTACCGCCGCTCTCATTTCTACCTCGGTCACCTCCAGAGCATCGTCGTCGTCGTCGTCGGCGGTGTGGTCCGCATCGGGCACCACAGTAGGCGGAGCCATGGGCGGGGAGGTGTGTTCCCCTCGCGAAGGGAACAGAGCGCTCACCACGTCCTCCACAAGCTGGGCCGGGGACTCTGCGTCAGCGGGGGAGCCCATGGGCGGAGTTTATCCCGCACCACTTTGCACGGGCGTCCCCACGGGTCCCTGTTCAGAGTCCCCAGCGACTCCTCGCGGGCCGATCCCCTGGCCCGCAGGATCTCTCGCTTGGAGGGTGGTCTTCGCCACTCTGTACCCCTCGTACAGCTCCGCCTGAATGACTTCCGTATCCGGAGGTTTGATACGGAGCCTGCGGTGCCTGGTGTACCGGCGTCGCACAGCCATGCACGCAGTGCGCAGAGCCGTTAGCTCCAGCGACCACCAGGGGCGAGGCACGTCCAAGCTGGACCCGGGGCATTGCCACGTCACATATGTCGGACATGGCCTCCCGGAACCACTCCGCCTCGTCGTTGATGTCAGCAGGCCTGTCCGGTGGTGACACCCAGGCCTGCACGATCGAGGCTTCCAGGAGGAGCTCTCGGTCCAGCATTGTAAGGGCCACAGGCCCTGTAATCTGTAACAATTTTGAACTTCCTACCAACTAAGTAAGAGCGGAAGTATTTGATTGCCCACACAATTGCCAACAGTTCTTTATCAATTGTGCTGAAGTTGATTTCACTAGTGTTTAATGTGCGGGATGCGTATGCTATGGGTTTGTCGGTACCTATCTGACCTTGTGAGAGAACGGCACCAATGGCAATATTAGACGCGTCAGTTGTCACTTGTCAGTATAAAGTCTGGGTATTGCAAAATCGGATCATTGATTAAAAGGGTTTTCCAATTCTCAAAACAATTGATATAATTTGGATCGGTTATAGCAATTTTTGAACCCTTCTTAACACATTGCGTTATAGGTATTGTTATACGAGCAAAGTCTGGAATGAATTTCCTATAATACCCTCAGACCTAGAAAGCGTTTAATTTCGGTTGCCATTTTGGGCAAATTTTTGGATGGCCGTGATCTTTTCCGGCTTAGGTTTAATACTGTCTTTACAAAATGAAAAAATGATTAATAATGAGTAATAAGATTCTCTGAGTCTCTGAAATACCTTTTCTAAATTGACCATGTGTCAATTTAGAAAAAGTACTCGTATTACATCAAAGGTATGACATCATCGTTTTTTCTGTATCTTTCAGGAGAAGGATACTGAAAAAACGATGATGTAATCAAGATACACCAGACACACAACATTTTGAAGGTCCCGTAAGACACTCTCCATCACCTTGAAAAGTTGAAGGAGATTTTTTTAAACCCATTGGCATGCGGAGAAATTCAAAGTGTCCATGCTCAACTGTAAACGCGGTTTTATGGATGTCATTTGGGTTCATCTCAACCTGATAAAAGCCACTCGTGAGGTCCAGGGTGGTAAAATAGTGGCTATTACCTAACTTGTCAAGGACGTCCGTAATGTTGGGTATAGGATAGCGGTCATCTATAGTTTTCTCGTTTAATTTCCTGAAGTCTATAACCAAGCGCCATTTGGTATTCCCACGGCGTCGGCTTTCTTGGGAACTACCCAGATGGGGAGCTCCATGCAGACTGCGAGGGACGTATGATATTTTGTTCTAACATTTTAGAGATTTGATCCTAAACTTCCTGCTTATGTATGAATGGGTATCGATAACTTTTTGTGTAGATTGGTACATCATCTGTTCTTCGAATAAAATGCTTTACTTGGTTCGTGAAAGATAACGACTCGCCATCAAAATAGAATACATCAGCGTACTGAGCGCAAAGTGATTCCAAGTTAGCTTTTTCTTCGGGGTTCAAATGATCCGTACGTAAACGGGACAAAACTTCATTTACGCGATCGGACTGTTGTTTGATGCGCATGCATTGAACCTTGAATAATTATGAACTAACAGGGCCATCCATAGAAAAGACTACGTCATGACGTGACGCATTTGTTACCACTATTATTTTTTACTGTTGTAACCACCTATCAAACAATTTGAAACACACTGTTTATGAATTAAAGCGTCACCGTCCTCAGAGTTTATAGGGACTTTAACTAATTTAGATGAATTAGCCAGTACCATGTCTTCGTATAAGTTACTATTACGTGAGTCGTACATTAATAAAGGATTACTAGAGTTACGAGTGACCAACAACCTGTTTTTCAGGTCAATATTAGATACCAGTTTTTCTAATAAATCATAGCCAATCAAACCATCAAAAATGTTACGAAACGCATAAACGAAAAGAGTGGCTCATTAAATTCCTGAAAACACGGTTTACCGTGTACCGTATCACTTTAGTGATAGAATAATCACTTCTGGTGGTAGCATGAATATTCGTTACCTCAAAGGGATCATAATTACACGGTTTATGGGATAAGAACTTTTGAACAACTGCGGGACTAACGAAAGACATATTTGCATCTGTATCAATTAAAAATTAAAGCGTAGAGTTTGAAATGGTAAGTTGCCTTTGCGTTTGCAAATTAATCTGTATTTTGACTTGTCTGATTTGGGGACCTTCTGAAAACCCTACTTTTCAGCAGACGAAGCCGGATCCTTTACTTCCTCTACTATAACATAGGAATCTGTACACTGTGATTGTTCATACGCGTGTTTATTCGGGTAAGCATAATCGGGATACTTAAAATATCCTTGGGGTAGTAATGATCATTAAGGCGCTGACAAGACCCAATTGACCAAAATAGGCTTCGCTTAAGAAAAAAAAATGCCAAATCTGTATAGTTTGTGGTAGCGGAAAAAATATATGTTAATTTTGAACATATTTCCCAGAACCTGGTTGTTACCAAAACACGTTTTGAAAACAAAATCTTGATACAAACTAACGTTAAACTAACCTCTTACTTTAAGTTCTAATCCAAAATATCTTTATCAAATATCAACATACATTACGTATTTAATTAATAACTAGAACGTCTTATTTGAATGCAGAACTTGGTTGTTTTTTATTTTCGATTACTCAACTCAATTTTGAGTAAATAGATAATTACTTGATATTTTGCAATAAATTAGAAGCGTTGTGTCATCGCGCTTCTCTTTCTTTTCTATGGAATTTGACAGTGACCGCGGTTTAGGTGTTGTCAGCGTCTTAACAAAATAATCGCTATAATAGTCATACCGCAACTGGTCGCGAAAATCGTTATAATTAAAAGCCCGTGTTCTAAAACAATTTGCTGGTAGCGGATTCCCGGATTTAGACCAGTCATGGGTTGCACGTGGGGTAAATGGTTTAGCCACATAGTTACTTACGCCACTCATAGGTTCCAAAGTGTTACTAGTAACTGGCCCATGACCAGGCATTTTAAAAACTTGTATCTGTCTTGTCCTGGGTCTATAATTAGGCGGCGGCGAAACTGCGTTTGCGTGTATCGATCAACCTGCCGCTTATATCGCCGAATACGGCTCGCCCATGCACAAAGTTTCTGCTTCAGGAAGTTGATGCGCTCTGTGACATGGGACATGTGTTTTTGAGGGCTGATTCTAGTCCCCGAAAATGCCCGCCTTACAAAGCGCGTCACTCGTGGTCGTGTATTGCCCTCCCTGAAGCAGTCGAGTTTACCGTGTACCCATTGACACGGCTGGTTTTGGTCGAGTAGCTCCGTCACACTTTCGGAACTTGACGTTCGCTAAATGACATGCCGCAACAGTCGCGCAATACAGGATCGAGTGTATATTAACGAGGTCTGCGCTGCTCTCGAAAAAATCCTTAAGCTGAAGAAAAATAGGACGCTGGTGTGTGCCTTGGACTCATCCAAGGCACACACCAGCGTCCTATTTTTCTTGTGCAACTAATAAATTAATATTTTTTAATTTTTTAACGTTTTTAATTTTCAGTTAGTTTTAAGATTGGTCCTAGAAACGTAAATATAAACGTGTATATAACGCGAATCAGGCCCAGATTACACGACAATATTATCGTTTAGTAGTTACCTAGAAGTCAACCAATGACCGTTGAATGTTATATACAAATTAAATAAAAGTACATAGACCGACTTTACGGCCCAATACACGTTGTGATGAGACCCTAATGTGACCGTTTATGTCATATACCAGTTCTAATGACGTTGTCAAACGACTGAAACGACTGAGTGACTAGTGTCAAAAAACGACTCAATGACCATCGTTTTGATTCGTATGTTAAATATTCTGCTTGTATGAAAAAATAACAGAAAAAAGTGAATCAAGTAAATTTCTATATCTATTCTGTGCCTACATTATTTAAATTGGTGTGATATGTAGTAATTGTCGTTTAAAGTATTTCAGGGAACTTTAGTTTTATGACTATGTATATATGTATGTATGTGTTGTTGTGAAGTTTTAACGCCCATACATAATCAGCCTATAATGTTCAGGCCCTCCCTATAATGAACAGGCCTCCTCTCTGTGAGAGGGAGTGGGCCGTAATCCACCACGCGGGCCCAGTGCGGGTTGGTAGATGTCACATGTCTTTCAATTTTTGGTACTAGGACATGCCGGTTTCCTCACGATGTTTTCCTTCACCATTTTGAGAGCAGTGATGATGAAATAATTTACACAAAGTAACGCGCCTGTCTGGGTTCGAACCTACGACCGACAACTCGTAAGTCGCGACCATTACCACTGGGCCACCACTGCTCACTTCTTTGTAATTCAATGGTTTTAGTTAATTATTCAAAATATGTTTTCATAATAAAGCTTCAACCATCTTGTTCAAGTTATATGGTGACCTCGATAATACAAATATAACAAAAATATCGAATAGACTTTAGCTTGATACAATGACGCCCGGCCATATTAAGTCGAGTTCCCAAAGCATTACTTACTTTTTAGGGTTCCGTACTCAAAGGGTGCCAAACGCAACCCTGTTACTAAGCCTCCGCTGTTCGTCTGTCTGTATGTCAGCGACATGTATCTCATGAACCGTAATAGGTAGACAGTAGAACTTTTTACAGATTATGTATATCTATTGCCACTATAACAACAAATAATACAAATTAATTAAAGTTAATAGTTAAAGGGGACCCCATACAAGAAACCTTAATATGGTACGGAACCCTTTGTTTACGAGTCCGACTCGCACTTGGCTGATTTATTAATTAAATCACTTTTGACAAAACAAAATCGGAATAGTTTTATTAAAGTGTGGGTTTGACCTTTCAATGATTAAAAAGTCTACTTAAAGTTATGTAATCGTTGAAATGCATCATTTTAGTCACATACACGTCTTAGTTAGTATTCTATATGACCAAAATAGCTTTGTTATATAAAGGTCATACAGTAAAATTTAAGCGGCTTTCTAATGAGATAAAAGAAAACAAACAACGGTTACCTTAGCAGAACTTTTGTTTAACCGACACGATTATATGACCAATATATTGTCCAATAAACGTCATGGTTAACACCACCTATACGACGTCGAATAGGTTAGTCTTCAAAACGTTTACTCAACATATTCACTCACACCATTATACGACGTCATATAAGTTAGTTTACGCGTTAAAATTGATCAGTTGGTCAGAACGTTCAGAGGTCGTATTATTTCACGATATGGTGACGTTAACTGGCCACAAAGATCGTCCGATTTGACGCCGTTTTTTTTGTGGGATTTTCTTAAGAGTCGCATCTATAACAACACACCTGCAAAGTCGGAGCATCTAAAAACTAACATCCACCAAGTTATTGCCGAGATAACCCACGAAATTTTCGGAAAAGTCATGGAAAATGACCTCGAAAGAATCCTTGCTACAGGACGTCCAGAGGCGGCCATTTGCTTGACATAATTTTCCATGATTAATGAATAACACTAAATATTCGATAAAGGAATTAAGATATTGCTACTTTTGTGTATTCTTTACACTGGTTACGCAGAAGCCCGAAAGTCAGAAACTTTCGGGCTTCTGCGTAACGACTGTCAAAGATCCACGAATGACAGCCGGGATCAACGGCTTAACGTGCTCTCCGAGGCACGAAGGAGTCTCGGTATGTAAAGATGGTCACCCATCCACGGGACAACCCCGGCAAGCGTAGTTTAACCTGATGGATCGACCCGTACGGCTGTTATTACTCAGCCACGAGTATCTCCTTAATGTTAAATACTGGTGAAAAGACAAATAGTCACGACGACCGCTTTAATATGACGGATCCGCTCTTCTAGGAAACCGTAGCTTTTAGTATATAATATCATCTTTTCTTAGACGGTCACGATAAAATCTCCAGCCAAACTTAACAAAAGAGTCCAAACAATAATAAACGGGATAATCGCGCCGGTAGGGGGCGCCACAATAGCCACAACTTTAAGGTTCTTGGTCATGATTGATGGCCCAAGTTTGGGGTACAGTAAGGTTAGGCTACTGTTGTCGTCTTGGTAACAGAAGGGATCTGCTAGGCTGCGGGATAATGTTGAGTACATTATCCCGAAGCCTCCCAATCCCATTTTGCGTTGTTGGAATGCTCAACGAAAGAGTACGCTGGTCATACAGCTGTTGATCTGTTTTAGGTAGGACAGACACACTGATTGATTAACCCACAAAGGGTTTATACCCTTATTATTTGTCTGTAGACAAATAAAATCTGTAGCTACAATATGTTAAAACAGACCGGGAAGGTCTAAGATCCGTATTCCAAGTGATTTGCTTGAAAAAATCTAAGCTTCTCCGAAAATCATTCAAAGAAAATTATTAACACAAAAGTCCTCGAGTAATGAAGATTTTCAATAACTATACTATGAGTTACGTCGGGTATATTACGGTACTTTCAGTTTTCGTGAATAATTCAAGTATGAAGCAGATAGGCTCGATGCGACGGGGCGTCGCGATTTGGTTAGAACAATTTCCATTAAGTTTTCACACAAATTGTTCTACTAGAGTCGCGTCGCACCGTCTCATCGTGCCTGTCTGCGGGAGCATTTACGTCTACGAGAAACGCCGCGTCGCGTTCGAGTCGCGAGTAGCCTTAGTGTATACTCGACCTCATAATTTCATCACCATATTTGACAAAAAATCCCAGTAAATTAAAACTTAATTAAGGTTGAACTTTTTAATTTTATTTTGTTTATTTATTTTTTCAGACAATATGATCTATTTTGTCATGTGGTCTACCTCTAACTAACATATTTTTAAGTTAAAACTATGTTAGTTAGAGATGTTTCTTAAATTATTTTCTAAAAATTAAAAATTTCCGATGATATTTTTGACTTTTGTCTGTCAAAGTCACGATAGATACAACAATCGATAAATCGAATCGATAAATTAATATTAATTAACTGTATTCTTAAAATTCTGATTTTTTGTCGACTATTTTGATTAAAATCTGTGCTGAAAGCATAATTTCACCTCTATTTCGTTTCGCAACTAATCACTAGCGTTAACAAATAAAGAAATGTTAACCATTGAATATAAAGAGCTAACCTTAGAATATAGAAAGAACCAGAAGCCGCGAACACGCCTAATACTGAGGCGTCAAAAACTACTCCTAAATAGAGTAGTTTGACGCGCAGCCGATCAGTTACTCTGTGAACGTCGTATCGCGTAACGTGTTTTACCGGTGTGCAATTTTATTTAATTATGCCGTCTTGTGTCGTTCGTACCTTTAAAAATGCAGCGGGGCTAAAAAATAAACAGGATGGGATCACATTTCACGTGTAAATAGCGCATTGAAATATCGTCTTATTTAATTACTGAATAAATTGTTCAGTTTGTAATTGTCATAGAGAATGATGCATCTATCTTGTTAGTGTTGCCAGTATAAGAGTTTTGATTTTCCCTTCTTTTTATTACCTACTGAGGGCATTTATTCGTTGTAGTGTTAAATTAATAACAACTTAAAAAAAAAACCCGACTTGAAAAAGAAAGGTTATCAATGCAACCCGTATGTATATATGATTTTGTTAGAATTGCATAACATTCATAATAAGTACTATGTTAGACTATTAGAATTTCTAGAGGGGGGTGTATGAAATTATGTATCTATGAAAAGACCAATTGTGATGTTATTATTTATATTATCTTACCAATACTCTCAACGTTTACCCCAAAACGGGTTCATAATGTCCAAGCTAGCAACATTACGCGGATGGGAAGTGAAGCGGGCGCGGGACGCTTGTCTTGATTTTGGACACAGCGTGCGGCTTGCAATAACAGTTGAACGCGGAGTCTAGCTCTTTCTATATTCTAAGGAGCTAACTAATTATTAAGCGAAACGGTGACTAACTAAAGTTGTCAAAACATAAAAGGCCCGTTTTGACATTTGTCATCGGGACGTAACTAGTGAAGTAACCATACGACACGGTACTCGATACGATAAATCGATTCAAGTTTGTATGAGTATTTGATTGGTTTGATTATGTATTGTAAAGTACATTGCATTAAAGTTATGATTAGAAAATTTAACCTAAACTTTAATACTGTAGGTATTTTGAAATGATACAATGGTACGACAGGTCAACATGTCTTTAATTTAATATTTTTAGTTACAATAACATTCACTCAATCACAAAAACTCAAGTAAAGGGGAGGTGATTGAATCTTCATTCAATCATTTTCTTCGGATGATGAGCCAAAATCGTCAGTTGAGCTATCGTCCTTTTAACCTGTAAATATAATTATTTAATTTTTAATTTTATTATCAATATTTACGTCTCTGTCAAAATCTTCCTTAATTATTTTTCTACCACTTTTACCCAGTCTTCTTTAATCATTTTGGCACAAGTTTCTTTCAGCAATATCATAATTCTCTTAGTGGAGAATGGCGGCTTTGTATTGCGGCGAGCTGCGTATCCTTTGACTTGAGCCAAGATCAACTCAATAACATTGTACTGACAATGGTACGGCGGCGTTCTTATCACTTTGTGTCTTTGTTAGTGTCGCAGGTTTATTTTCTTTTACCAGTTCCAGTAATTCAGCTTTCAACAATTTCATGTCAGCTTCAACGCCTTGCCTTTGTAGCCATGCCACTAAATCAGCCTTTTTGTTTGCTTTAGTAGGTGCTTTATCTATTTGATTTGAATGGTAAGATGCATTGTCCATAATGATTATGCACTGTTCGGAGAGGTTTGTTAACAAGTTAGTACTCGTAAACCACATTGTGAAATTCTTTGCGTCAATTTCTTCGTGAAATTTTTTGTACTTTTAGACTCGAATGCGAGTAAGGCATCATTCACAAAACCTCCCCCGGCTGATCCGGCGTGGCAGATTATTAGGCATCCACCTTTTCCCATTGGCACTTTTGAGCAAGATGCCTTGGTATCGTCCGTCCACGACTGCGGCACGATATGATTCGAGTTCAGCCAAGTCTCATCGATAAATATGACACTGTCCCAATTTGTGATTTTGTTCATCTCCCTCAAGAATGACCTTTGCTTAGTTTTCACGGTGAGATTTTTAGAGAATAGATTGACTGATCTATCTATTCTGTAAGATTCTCAACGTGAAAACTTAAGTGAAGTGAGCTATCAATAGTGTCAATCCTTAGTATGAAATAACAGCTCCTTTCAAGATCGCTTTAACTCAGTTATTACTGTGACTTTTTTGCAGTATACTCGTAGCTAGAAACTTTTGCTACAAAAAATACCTACCGTTGTATTTTTTGTCGCAAAAGTTAAGATTATTACTAGCAACTTGCAATCATAATGAAATATTTTAACAAATTAGTGCAACTGAGCTCATCGACAATGAAAGATACATTTGCCTGACATTTCTTTCTTTCTCCTTTTACTTTTCGACGGTACATCCATGTTTCATATTGTACATGCTCGACATGTATTGAAAATTGACTGAAAAGAAAACACCTATTCAACCTGAATTTTTCACAATTTCAGACAATTTTTATCAACAAAAATTGTGCTACATCAGAGCAATCGTACCTAGCCGTAATGCCAACCTTGCGGAAAAGAAGGGTCGAAGATATAGTTTATCTTGCAATCAAAATCAAATGGGTTCTTCTGTAATTGAAGCTGTTTCGATGTCAACAATTTTTGGGCGCGATTGTTCCAAAAGGTCTCGGTAAGTATTCATTTTGCTAAGAATGGTTTGAGTAGGTTGTACCTAGAAAAATGTTTCAGTATTACTTAACTAGATTGTCGGGAGAGGCTTTTACACCGTACTACCAGGCGATCTGGCTAGTGCCCGTAGGAAGCCCGGCTCCCTGATGTTTCGGGCGACGCAAGTGCTCTCGGGGCATGGTTGCTTCGGTAAGTACTTGTGTCGCATAGGCAGGGAGCCGGACGCTCAGTGCCATCACTGCGTCCATTGTCCGGAGGACACGGCGTGGCATACGCTGGCTGAATATGTCACATGGGTCGAGACGCGCCGTAGCTTCATTTTGGAAGTGGGAAGTGACCTGTCGCTTTCGATCTTAGTTCGTTCAATGGTTGGCAGTGCTCAGTCCTTGGACGCGGTGATATACTTCTGCGAAACAGTTATCTCGCAGAAAGAAGCTGCAGAAAGGAAAGGGAGATCATTAGTACTCTCCCGTTCCAGGAGTTCTGGGCGTCGGCGAAGGGCGGATAATGCCCTTTTTGTGTGCGTGTGTATAATGTCTTTGGGTTGTGTGTACGGAGAGAAATGAAATGCTGCGAAGACTCTGTGGTAACTTTACTTATTAACTTGTTACGAAATATTACAGAGGAGTAGCTTATCAGTTTAAGAGTGCGTCTATAGTTAACGGCGGTTACGGGCGAACTGTCATCGCCGGGCGTTGCACGAATCTAGAATACAAAACGATGTGTCAGCGCTCCTACACTATTCCTTCCTTTAAAAAAAAAAACAAATGGTATTTTACATACTAATTTGTATGAACAAAAATTGCCTTAAACTAAGTTACAACTTTATCAGAACTACGAGTTACAAAGAATTTGCTTATACATCATTTCACTACAATGAACAATGTTGTAACCAGATATCTTGCAGGTGTGCGATTGCGCTACTTACAATGTACGCTTTAAACAATTTTATGCATTTAAAGTTTTTAGTTATATTATCACGCTGTTATTACTAAAGGAACAAGCAGTTTGTTTCAACATTATAATTCGTATATTTATTCTTTACATTGATGTAATAAATCTTCTGCGGTCCGGGGGTAGCTGTCTTGCTCGCGCGTGCACTGGAGTACCTGTTGTCTCTATATGATGGCAAACGCCATGTTTAGGTCTCTCCTTATATGAACTGGCTTGGTTAATTCAGGGAACTTCCTCAACAATACATAATAGTAGCAATTATCAGTGATGGTTTACAAAGTGGGCTCGGTGGAACTGGAGAGATTTCCTCTCGTACTTATATTAGTACCCTGATCCACTGGCCAGCGTCCGTTCAAGTTAACTAATAACATGTGTAGCTAAGAAGTCAGCACCTAATATGGGCTGCTGTACGTCCGCTATCGTAAATAACTAACGGAAACGCTCGTCTTTGATTTAAATCTAGTTCTAAAATATGTGTACCGTACGTATTGCTCTCGGTACCGCTCGCAGCATACAACTTATAACAGGTACAATGTGCGTTATCTTTCTTAAAAACAACTCTGCGAGGTAGAACTTTCACATTTGCACCACTATCCACTAAAATGTTCAAACCTGAATTCCTGTCCCTGCCGCATAGACGGTGATTGTCGTGCACGCGGTCACAGCCTCCCGTCGCTGACTGCACCGACTCTAGTTTTCCGATGGCTTGGCTTCCTTCCTCTTCCAATTGCATGGTTGAACGCACTTATCTGCCTTGCTGCGGTATTTGAAGTGGTAAAAACATAACCAGTTGGGGTTGTCCTTAGGTGCTTTTACGTTTCTAGACCTGGACTTCGATCTTGACCGGGATCGCCATCTTCTGGATCCACCATGTCTCGAGCAACCTCTGGAACCATACTCGATCTTGCGTAATCTTTTTTTTTTTTTTTTTATTTTTTTTTTTTTTTTTTTGAGGTTGGGAAATCGTCAAATAACTTCTCCCGCTCTGGGCGGAGCGGGAAGGTGTGTCAGGCTCTTACTGACTAAAATCCACCCGTATCTCTAATCTGTCGCTTAATTTGTTTATTTCCGCTATCACCAAATTATCCTTGTCTGGAGATCCAGTTTTTTCTTTTATGCTGGATACGCTTTGAATTGGGGTGATAGTCTCCGCGACCTTGTCTGCAATCGGCGCTAACTTTTCCATGTCTTCTTCATCTGTGACTGCCAAGACTCCACGTACTGATGGTGGTAAATGGTTTTTCCACATCACTTTGAGTGTATCATCGGTTACCTTTCCTCTGGCCAGGTCCCGCATTTTGCGTAGGAGGTGCGATGGCTGTAGATCGCCTAGCTCCATCTCGCCAATCAGCTTTTTAATTTGCCGTTCCGCTGATTCCTTGTACATCAAAATTAACTTTTGTTTCAAGGCTTCATATTTCTTTTCCTGTGGCGGGTCTAAAAGGATATCCGCGACTTGCTCTGTGACTTCGAGGTTTAATTTCGACAATATTATCCGATACTTAGAATCGTCGGACATCTTCTGGCAATTAATTATCGCCTCTGCCTTGGTGAACCACAATTCTGGTGCTCTCGGCCAAAAATCTTCTAACTTATCGGTGATGGAGACCGGTGAAAGGGAATATTCGTCGGCTGCTACTTTGTCTTCCATGATGTTAACTACTCACGCAGATTATTTTTAAAAAGAGATTCCGCACTATAGACGCTGATGTTGAGTGAGTTGCCCGTTCTCGATCATGTACACACAATATCTTTAAAAATCACTTATGGTAAAGTCACGTTGCTAGATTTTATATCACGACATCACTTTTAGATCACGTCGGGTACTTTTAGATCACGTCGGGTGCTTTTTAATCACGTCGGGGTCACCAATTTTGTGTGCGTGTGTATAATGTCTTTGGGTTGTGTGTACGGAGAGAAATGAAATGCTGTGAGGACTCTGTGGTAACTTTACTTATTAACTTGTTACGAAATATTACAGAGGAGTAGCTTATCAGTTTAAGAGTGCGTCTATAGTTAACGGTGGTTACGGGCGAACTGTCGTCGCCGGGCGCTGCACGAATCTAGAATACAAAACGATGTGTCAGCGCTCCTACACCCTCTTCCAGCCCCCTCCCCCTAAATGGGTCCAGGGGCGACGGACTCGGAGACATCCATCGCCCCCCCAATCTATCGGATCCGAGAGGGTGGTGCGTAGTGCTCCACGCTTGCCTCACTAAGACGTACCGGTCCCGGTATAAATAAGACTTTTGCTAATCACGTGCTTATCAATCGATTACAATTTAAGAGGACGATAAATGCCAGCGACCAGAGTGAGTGGGTGGAGCTTACGCCACCCCCCGCGACCCCGCAACTATACGCACGTAACGTAGGGTAACCATACGTTTCAGATGGTGAGGACTGTCCTGCCTGATTTTTTATCACCATCCAATTTTTTTTATGTAGTGTTAATAAATAAGGTAATATTCTGTTAGTAAAATAAGATTGTAATCATTCTATTATTTTAATAGTTTGCATTGAATAAGTTAGTTTATACAGGATGTAATTTTAAACACCATCAACCTCTCATTGTACTCATCATTATAAACAACTTTTTCTATGGGACTAAACATGAAATCGCGAAAAAAACAACTGTTCCCTACATTTTGACGAGTTAAGCGAACATAAATGTAGGGAACAGTTGTTTTTTTTTCACGATTTCATGTTTTTTCGCGACTCTACGAGGCACGGAGGAGTCTCGGTACGTAAAGTTCACCTATCCACGGAACAACCGCAGCAAGAATAGCTTAACCTAATTGATCGGCCCGTGCGGCTGTGATGCGACTAACGAGCTCCTTGGCTAAAACAACACAGTAAAAAGCAACAATATACAGTAAAAAGCGAAAAATAAAGAAGGATGCCCAAAAAAAACCCAGAGTCGATTAAAATAATTTATGAACATCAAAATAGACCTTAAGTAAGAGGTCATAAATACGCTATTCGTTTTGCATAAAACCATAACCAAACAGCCCAGCAGCATATAACAATTCTGTGTAGCAAGTCACGTTGAATAACTGGTTTATTGTTTTGTTACTGTGTTTGTTGCTCACTCGTGAAAGAGATGGAGAATATAGATAAGGAATTACATTTACGAGAACGAAAGAGATAGCAGATGTATAAGTCTTCGCGCCATTGTTGTTATCCAGGTAGCGAAACCGTGACCGACCCTGTCCCGCGCGTAGTCCCTCGTAAGCTTTCGTTGCGACCGTATTATTTTTAATTATCTCATTTCTATTTTTACGACGACCACTTGCATTTCCCTTTAGGTACTGAATCTGTTTATTGTGACGAACTTGGCTTTCATTTATGGAAACCGATTTGTGCTTTGTGGACTGAATATGGATAGAAACAACCATTGTGTTAGTTGTGACCGTTCACTGGCACGAAGACAGCATCATGTTCTCTCGGCTGATTTCCTTGAGATGCATAGAGCGTTCGTGGAGTCTATGTTCAGCAGCATTGGGCCACAACAAGAGGTATGTACCACTTTGAATACTTATAGTTACCTACAAGGAATTCAAAACAATAGACCGTTTAAAAAATACTAAACATTCTTAGTTACTCATCTTTTTGTATTTTTATCCGATTAATGTCAGTGTTGGCTAGATATAACTGTTCACAGAAGATCACATAACTGTTATTGAAATTGCTTTAACTCACATTTATGTAATATAACTATATAATGCCCAGAGGCTAATCGTCACACAATGCAATTTTTTTTAAACTCTGGATTACAAAATGGTTGCATACAGTATGCACCGCGGCGTTTGGCTATTCTTTGTTGTTTGTCGTAAATATTGTGTAGGAATGAATTTTATTACATTCAGAAATCGTAGGTACGTACCTAAATGAAAAAAAAAGTCTCGTTCGTCATCTGTCTTAACGAGTAGAACAAAACATTCCCAGTCGTTAATAGTGTTAACGATGGGGTATTAAAGAGCGGGATGACTAGTTACATGATTTATACACAATTTTCTTCGAGGCTTCTATTAGCCTATTGCTAATATCGGTATACCGATTGTTAGCAATAGGCTATTAGCACAAGAATTGCTAGCATTTCATCAAGTTTCACTATTGTTACAGATTGAATTTAATGGTACGAGATCACTTTGTCATCCTTGTTGGCAACGAATCGACTACGCATTACGTCGTACGCAACAACAAGAAGACCAGCCAGCTCCACCAATTCCACCATCAAGACAATCCTGCTGGATTAGCACGTACGCCCAATTCTTCCAGACGATGCATATTTGAAAACTGCAACAATCTTCAACTCCGTCAAGTACCTAACACATTAAAGGCTTATCTTCTTAGTTGTTATAACTTATATATGTATATATCTCCACTTTCTCGAATCTGCCAAAACCATTTGGGCAACACCACTTGGGAAGATTTTGCGACACACGTATCCCGCCGCTTAAACGACTTTAACGCTGAGTATATGCAAGATATCATTCAAATCTATACAAAAGCTCTTGAACAGAAATCGTCACTTAACTTCGAGAATTTGGATGAAATTGATGAAAACACCCTTCATTTTTGGACTGGAGTAAACCATACGCAATTTAACAGTATTCTCAACGAGGTTCCATCCCTTCATGAAATGTCTAAAACACCCAACACCGACCTAGCAGCATATTTAAGTAAAATACGGACAGGCGAGCCCGGTGTGCGACTAGCAACAGTTTTCGGTATGTCAAGACAGAATATTGAGAGAAAAATACATTTGGCAAGGGAATGCTTGGATCGAAATTTTGTATCTGTTCATTTGGGGTTTGACCATATAACGCAGGAAGAGGTTATAAGAAGAAACAGACAAATTCCAAACCATATTTTTGGTGCGGACCCAAGGACCAAAGCGATAATTATATGTGATGGCACATATTTATATTTACAGAAGAGTACTAACTTCTTGTTCCAAAGGGAGAGTTATAGTTTGCACAAATACAAAAACTTGATTAAACCTTTCCTTATCGTATGTGCAGATGGCTATATCATTGAAGTCTCTGGACCATATGCGGCAACCGAATCAGATGCTACAATAATGCAGAATATATTAAATAACCACAATGGTCCATTAGAAGAGGCACCTATTCGATGGTTTTTAAACGCAGGCGACGCACTGATTTTAGACCGAGGATTCCGCCACGTAATTCCAAATTTAGAAGCATGTGGTTTTGAACCGCACATGCCATCTAAGAGGCGGCATGAAACACAACTCAGCACAGAGGATGCAAATAAATCCAGACTTATAACAATGGTCCGATGGGTTGTTGAGACAATTAACGGTCGCTTCAAAAGATACTTCAAAATATTCCGCAACACTTATTTTAATAAATCAGCGCCATTTGCCATGACCGATTTCAGAATTGCCGCAGCTCTTATAAACGCATTCTAAGAACCTTATGCTGACAGCCAATATACTGACGCGTTCATCAACATAATTAATACCAACATGCATAAACCGAACCTGCTGGCAGATTATGTGGAACAACAAAATATGAATCGGCAAAGAGTAGCGTTTGAGAGATTACAAGCAAACCCCCCAAACCTACAAGATTTTCCAAGACTTTCTTACCACGAATTGATTTTGTTCGCTGCAGGCACCTACCATTTAAAGGTAGCGGTAGGTCGTACTGTTGGGAGCATGTAAGAGAGAACGGTACTTACGAAATAGATGTGTACCGACATCCTCATCATATTAATATTGGTGACTTAGGTGAGAAAACTGTATTAAGAGGACGCATACAGTCGCGGCATGTTCGATCTAGAACGTACTATACATACATCATGTATACACCGGGTCACAAATTTACAACAAAAAAAAAGCAATTCAAAAATTCAAATTAAAATAAGCCGTGGCAGCTAAGAGATGACCAGTCTCTACTGACGGCGCCCGTTCACGAACATGACGCGTGGATCAGCACCATTTAGCTCAACCATTTTGAAGGGAGCTAAATGATCCAACACACGCGCCACCATCAGCGAGACATTAGAGTGAGCACGACATACTCCCAGCCGCCAGGGCACACTCAGGTCAATGAAAGACGTATCCAGTAAATGGCAGCTTTATAGTACATAGTACTCACATAACAATGTGTCAATCAGTTAATTTTAATGTGTCAATCAGTTACGATTTTTGTATTACTTGGTGATGGTTTAATCGAAAACTATTATTGGATTTGGGATATAGTATGTATACTCTACCTTGCCACACATAAATCGTGTTAATCGATTCTGGTTATATTATTATATATTTTTGGGCATTATCCTTTAATTCCAAAATAAAACAATTAATTTCTTTAGTGACAGATGAGAAAATATGAGATGTCTCTGTCTTTTCTTTGTCTGTACTTTGCCTTCAACCAAAATCATTGATTCCATTCCAGTTGATGGCCCTGGAAATATAAAAAAACCTGTAAATCTACATTTTATATAATAAATAACGAACATTGTCAGTTCTTTCACTATTTTCGTCATTATTTATTTCCTTCGGGTCGCAAAAACCAAAATATTAAAACATAATCTTATTAATGAGCTGCACCTGTTTATTTAAACTAGACAAGTTTCTAAACAACTGTAACGGGATTGTCCCCATAAAACCATAATAAATGGTATGCCTACAATCTACAATTCAATACTCACTTTGTCTCCGCATTTTTTGTTGGGAATCATTGTCAGTTATTTCATTATTTTTATCATTATTTATTTCCGTCGGGTCGCAACAACTAAAATATTAAAACAATATTTTTAATGTACTGCTCCTGTTTTTTTTAAGCTAGGTAAGTTTCAAACATACTGTAACGGGATTGCCCTCAAAAAACCATGATAAATGGTAAACTACAATTTATTAGGTACTCAGTCTTGCTCTCCGCATTTTCGTTTCGGGAATCTGTATTATTTCCTATCCTCCTAAAAAAAAAACAATTATAAATTAGATACGGATCTGAAGATATGTTTGTACTTACTCGTAAATAATGGATATAGGTACTCGCGCACCAATTATTATCAAAATAACATTTAGCTAACCTCATTATATTATAATAATATATGAGAAACTTACCTCAGTATCCTGTTTCTTTCATGTATACCTATGTGTTATATTCTGTTGTGTATGTGTTCTTTCATATGTGTTGTATGTATGTGTATGTCACTTACGTGATTTCTCTTTCAGAACTTTAGTTGTTCTACCCATATCGTCGAAAAAATACGTAATTACAGCGGTGGCGCAAAGTGTCAGCGTCTACCCGTGACAGTGGTCAGCGGTACACTGCCGCCCGTCGCCCGCGCAGAGTGCCGCAGTTCTGTGCGATTTTATAGGGAATATTTATTTTTAGTAATAAAAGTATGAATATTTGAAAAAAAAATCACAGATAGAATTATAGATAATAAAATAGTCTATTCATACAAAAAAAAACCATGAAAATATCTTTAGTAGTTTGAAAGTAATATCGGTTTTTATGTTTGGGTAGACATTACTTCCTGAATTTATATCATAAAGTATTTTACTATAATACTAAAATATTCACAAAAAGAATTATTATATATGCGGTCTAGTTTAACATACATTTTTTGCGTAACTTACTTGCACTCATTGAAGGCGTAATAACAGATTTAAAAGTCACTAAAATCATATACCTGCGCCTTAAGAGACGTTTATAAATAAGACTGAAGCTTGCTAAGAGGATGGTAAGAGGGAAGATGGCGGATTTTATTTCAATCAGCGATCGATTCATTAAGATTATTGTGTGCTTCGAAGTAATTTTGTTCCTAATATAGAGTTGAGCCTTAGTAAATATGGATTTCGACAATCTTTTACGGGATTTCAGAATGACATAGAAAAATTGTATAATTTTGAAGCGGGAAGTAGATGGAGGAAGACTTAGAAAGCTCATTTAAATCAGCTACTAGAATGATTAAATTATCTATTACATATTCTTTATTCGAAATACACATGATGAAAGGATTTATAGGGACTGCTCAATCAGGAGTAGGCTCAGTAGGTGCTCAGGACTAAAGAGAATCAGTTCGTGAGGAAGCTCATTGGAGATCACTATCTCCGATGAGCTTCCTCACCAACTGATTCTCTTCAATCCTGAGCACCTATTATCCAATGTGTTATCCCATGTACCCATCTTATGACGCCAGCTCTAAAGCACAGAACTAAAGAAAAGCCACGTTGTGGCTCTCACACACAAATAACAAGAGACATTTTATAGAAAACAATTTATTTTACTAGGTACAAAATAAAGCTAAATACATTTCATTATTTTTTATTTCCAATTATTCTTCCTCCAAAGACATGGGTGCCATTATTTTCTCATGCCACTCTCATTCCACATCATTTTCACGTAGGTTGGTCTCCTCCGTCGCCGTCTTTGCGAGGTTTAGGGTGTAATGTTTTATTAAAAGACACTGAAACCCAGGTGCAAAAACAATAGGAAGTAATATAAAATAGACACAAGTACCTTACAAGCTTAAAGGACATGAAAAAACATAGCTATTATCGGCTACTGCTTTAACATTTATTTAGTCAGTTTAGTAAGTACATATACATTCAGAGTTAAATACCTTTTCCTGTTTACTCCAATTTATTTTGTGTCTCCGATTTCTTACAATCTATCACTATGTAGTGTAATCAGTAATTTAAATGTCTTGCTTGGTATGTGTCCTATGACACATCCTAGTAAAAAAATCCTGTCGAATTTTGTGTTTTAGCCTGCGTATTCCTTTTTATCCAATAAGTGGTTTTCCAGGATGTTTGGGTGGCGAGTAATTCTTTCTTAATGCGACTTGATATAGCTGTTTATTTCCACTTTGAATGTCGGTATTTTCAGATCATAGTGTAGAGCTTCATTTGTGGAAACCATGAGACGTTTGTGATTGTTCTTAGAAGCTTGTTCTGAAATCGCTAAATAATCTCGATGTTAGAGTGTGATGCTGTTCCCGATGTCTAGATGCCATAGGTCCATAAAGGCTTGATTACAGCTTTGTATAAGAGGGTTCTTTTTTCCATGTGTAATTGTGAATTTCGACCAATTATCCAGTAGAACTATCTTTATGTCAGTCCAAGTTGCTTCCGATTTGTAAAAATGTGTTTTTTCCAACTAAGATGTGTGTCAAGGTCTGTTTTTCACGTGGCAGCGTCTTGTGGCTGCTCCATGTTATATGGCATGCAAGTGATAAGAGTTGAGTTTATGGCAGTTTTTATGGACATTATTTGAGTTGCGTGGGTAGTATTTAGTGCTGGTGCAGGTGTATGGCCAGTGGGGTAATTGTGTAACACACTTTTTTTTGGGGAATTATCAAATAACTTCTCCCGCTCTGCGCGGAGCGGGTGGGTGTGTCAGACTCTTACTGACTAAACTAAAACCCACCCGTCATACTTCTGTTGCCTGTTTTACCAGAGGCCACGGTATCCCTTTTGGACTTTCCCGCGACCCCAGCAGGCATCGGCCCTAGTGGACCCCTACACTTGTACTGACATCTCTTTGTTCACGTGGAATACAACGCACCGGCAACCCGGGCCTGGTCCTCATCGGTCAGCGGACCAGGGCCGGACATGAGAGATCTCCGCCGCCGATCGCCTCCACGAGGACACGGCGGCGCTCTGCCCAAGCCGGGCAGACCTCCACAGTATGCTCCACCGTGTCCTACGGGAGGTCCACACAGTGGTGACAGCCGGGCGTTTCCTGGGAGCCTTATCCAACACTGGAACCTCCCGAAGCAGCCGTGTCCGGTGAGGACCTGCGTCAGGTGGAAGGTGAGAACGCCGTGGCACCTCTCTAGCCACTCCTCGAAGAGGGGACTTATCGCCGCAATTGTGGCGTGACCATGAGACACCTGTCTTCTATTTAACGGAGCTCCAATTTATTAGAGCTCATTATTTTCATTGCGATTATTGCAAACACATTGAAATAAACTTAATAATCAAATTCAATTTTTTCAAAGATATTTTCAAAGTCAAAGTCACGACATACAAAAATGGTGGTTTTGACAACTTTATTCGTAAAATTCTGTCGACTATTTTGTGTCACCTCTATTTCTGATCTCCGCGACTAATCACTTGCCAACTAGCGTTTATAAATAAAGAAAAGTTAATTATTGGTGAACAGCTGACTAATTATTAAGCTGAACAGTGGCTAATCAGTGATTATTGAGATTTTTATAAATAAGGCTATAAATAATCATTCGTTTATTTTAAATTTTAAAACTTAAGTTATTTCGAAACCACACAGTTCAACTGCAAAATTGGAAACGTTCTATAAATTGGCTTACTTTGATACATTGAGAAACGTTCTTCATTACACAGTTCATGGTCTCCAACTTTATAAAGGGCATCGACCTCTGAACAGCCAATAAATAGTAGCTACGACATCTTTTATTTATTGGTTTCACTAAAATTAAAGATGCTTAGATACGTTTATTTTAATTATTAGATTACAGCAAGAATATAACAGCAGATATTTCTATTGGTATAAATAATTTATACTGGAGCTGAAAGGACAATTTATTACTATTTGAGAGAAATAATTAAAAGGATTTACAATTCTCGGAAAATTCAGGAATGCCGACAGCAAAATAAACCTTACAAACAAAAATTAAACAGAATTTTGATACCATTACAATTTTATTGAAAACAAACAAAACAAGGACAACACAAGTTCTCGGGTGACGCCGTCAGGTCGTCATCAGATCAGATAACTGTATTGTCATCGGGACTATATAGGTAGGTACTTAGAAAAATATCAAGACAGTGCAGTGGGACCAGTGGAAGTTGAACAAAATAGAATTGCATGATTTGACGTAAATAATACAGAGTTCCATATCATGTAAAGTTAGATGAGCTTGTATTCAAACTATTTATAATTAGTTTCAACTAAAGTTTTTTTGCTAATGGAAACTGAAATCGAACCTCCAAGACAAATAAGAAGCCACATTTTTTACGACGAAAATGTTGGCTTATCCTACGAAGACAATTTTAAATGAAAATTGTAGATTAAAAATAATAGATTTCGTCGCATTGCACTAAAACAATACAACCATTAAGAATTAAATAAAAAATATCACACATAAGGTAACAAAACTGAATATTGAACAAAATAACATGAAAGTAATCATGTAAATGATAAAAATAAAATACAAATATCGTTCTTAGTCCAATTACACTAAATTAAATTAAGAAATTAAACTGACATTATTATTATTAAATTAAAATAAGTGAATGACTAATGGTGGGCAGCTGATTACAGGTAAATTTTGTATATTTTAGTTTTAAATATTGGCAGACTATCTAGGAAAATATGAATATTGTTGTCGACTGAACAGGTACTGCTGTAAAAAGTCAACATTATATTTAGGGGTACATGCTGGCCCAGGTTTGTGCGACACGGTTTAGTGGCAAACGTCCTATTGGTACGCTTAGACCAGAGATAAGAATGACGAGGTACATCTAGGTTGATTTTGTGGAGTCGATGTTATTCCGTTTGCTTAGAGTAATGTGCTGAAATTCGAGAAATTTCCAGCGGAAAAATATGCCTTCCTAAGGCCTCAAATATTCTAATAAGGCTATTCTAATATATTAGGCGTCGATGACGACGAATGCAACCTCGACCAAGCTCCTCAAGATTGACAGTGAAGGTTGAGTGCGCGCGTCTAATAGGTTGTACAACAGACTGCAAAATGAGAGCTTATTGATTCCAGTCCATTAGTTTTATTGAAGTTTTCAAGTTTCAAGTCCCCAACTAACATAACTAACATAGTTGCGGAAATAGGAGGGGAGGGGCAGCAAATTTAGGATTTGCCCCGGGTTGCAGAAATACACGCCACGCTACTGACTATTCTGTTTCGAGCAATAGCTAACACCAAGTTTTTGAAAAGCTGATAAATTCAACTAGCATGCTGTCATACCTCATGTTAACTGCTCAGATTAGATAACTGAAATAATTGTTATTATTAATACTCTTTATGACGGCGTATTTGTCTCGTGTTCGCATTCGCGTCTGCTGCAAGGGCAAGTCCTGGGTTCGGCAAGATTACCAGGTCGGGCAAAGTGTTATTGGCTTTTCTATTAGGAATTTCTTACTAATAATCCGGAGTTTGGTGACGGCGGTGTGATACCCCCGTGACTCGGCAAGCACGTTAAGCCGTTGGTCCTGCACCTGATCTCTCTTCGGTCGTGTCGGATTGCGTGGCGTCCCATCGCACTATGAGAGTGAGAGAAGAGAGAGTGCATCTATGTCTGCGCACACTTGTGCACTATAATATCTCCCACGTCGATGGCTTGTCTCTTGTAAGTTCTGGGTTGAGCTATACGATTACTGACAAATGCTTGCACTGACTGGACAGGTCCACTCAAATTCGTGTGGTTCTTTGAAAAGACCATTTCAGAGAGATCTTCATGGTCCTCACATGATCTGACCAAGATTATGTCTGTACTTTAAAAGAGACATTGACCCTTGAGTTTGTTTCGCCATTTCTTTTCAGGGGTAGTCAGATAGGAAATGTCGACTCCATCTAGCTTATTTGTTTTTAATATGACGTGTAATAGTGATTCTGGTATCCTATTTACAGAATAAACAATTTCATTTCATTTCGTTTCTCCGTTGAGATTGGCCGCCATGGCCGAAACACGGACTATTTTTTTTCATATGACAGCGTCTTTATTGAATTTATCAGCTTTTCAAAACCGGTTTCAATAAAAGGTGTTAGTTATAGCCCGAAACAGAACAGTCAAGACAAAGAACAGTCACGCTACTGTTTTACGACACTAGTATCATAATGCCCCCCGCCTTAGGCCCCTCGCCCACGGCGACTATTTGTAGCGATGCAGTAGCGATGCTGACGCGCGTCCGCATCGATACAGTCGCGAAGGTCGCGATGCAAACGCGATTCAGTAACGGCACAAAAACACCTGCGATCGCTACAGTTGCAAGATGGACTCCGTTGAGGCAACATTAGTCACGTTGTCTTGTCATTGCTGTAGCGCGTTAGTAGCGCGTTGGCGTCGCTTCTGTAGCGCGTTGCAAATGCGACTAACACGCATTAGTAGCGATACTGTGAAACGCGCGACAGCATCGCTACTAAAAGTCGCCGTGGGCGAGGGCCCTTAGAGTAAAACGTTTGTAAAGAAATTCCTCTTCGAGAAAAATGGCGTCCTTTCCGAACGATTGTTTTGATTAAAAATATGTCTAAACGGTTGGACCACTTAGCTAACAAGAAAAATGTGAAAAGTGTTCGTTCCTCTGAATTCCTCTTTAGACGTTCCTCCATAATCCACTTGCTTTATGAGAAGTGTTTTAGTATAATATTGATAAGATAAACTGGAGATGGGATTCAATTGATGTGAAAAGGTCCTCATTCATTTGTCTGTATGTTTGTCCTTTACAAATACCTACTATTGAGTAAGTGAGGTGTATTTTGCCATAAATATGTTTTATACAAGTAAAAGAGATTCGCCAGAAAAACGAAAAAAAATATTCATCATGTTATACTTGTTTGGCACTTACTTCCCCGAAAAGACTATCAATATTACACAAGCATTTCCCAGGTTACACGCCCAGTGACATAATAAACGGATCCTCACACATATTTTTCTTACATTTACACTTGATAAAGATAACTACCGAAAAAAGCACTCTGATAATAACGAAAACCAACCCCACACACCTGGGCAATGTAACTCAGCCCTAACAACGTGTACCTACATATGATGTCCTTGCAACACACACAGTGTCGGTAATAAGGAATTATGTTACGACCAGGAACATTTTTACAATGAACTGGCTTTTATGGCAGCCTTGCCAATTTGCTCCATCAAGTTATTGCTAGTCCCCCTACCCTCCCCCCCCATAATGTAATGGGGTCATCACTAGAATGACACCATTATATTATAGGGGGGTTATTTTTTAAGGAATGCAGTAGCTATAAAAATGATTGGGCTTGACGTGTTTTGAAGGAGACTTTTTTTTTTTAATCTCTTCTTTGGCAACTGAGCCGATGTCGACTATTCTGCCAGCGTCATGTGGTGACGACAGGTGAGTCGTCGAACTTTGCACTTTGTGGTAGTTGTCTAGGTATGTTATTTGTTAATAGCTGAAAGGACGAGACAATTTTTGTTAGTAAATCTATCTACAAAAATAATAATAATATATATATATTTTAAAACACTACAAATCAACACATATTTTTACAAGGTTATTATGACTACACACCAGACTACATCTTGATATCATTTACATTTAAAAATTTTGATAGAACTTGGATTAGTTTAGGAAAAAAGTTAGTCAGGAGGGAATGGAAGTTAGTAGGAAGATGGATTTTTATTTTGGGGAGCTTATGGTACAAGTCAAAGGAATGGGAATTCAGAGAACATGAGAAAAATATATGATCCAGAGTACCATCGTCAAGACCGCATTCGCACAAGGAACTGTCACGAACACGAATCTTGTTCAGGAATACTGGACTGCAGCAGTGACCAAGTCTCAGTCTGCACAAGGATGTAACAGTTCTTTTGGACAGTTTGGGGCATTTTAAAAACCAAGGTTTCCGCTGGATGTCAGGTTGAATACTGGCGTAATACGTCCCTTTGAGTTTCGAACTTACTTGCCATATCGCTGACCACAAATTATACAACTTGTATTTGGTGTCAGTTCGTAGGTCGTAACTTTGCACCATGTAGTGCTTCCGATCCACCGGGTTAGATGAAGCAAATTTAGCCAGTGAGTCAGCGCACTCGTTGCCACCAATACCCGAATGACTGGGTACCCAAGCTATTTCAATGCTTAAACCTTTGTTCGAGCAAGTGAATAATAAATTTAGTATGTCGGAAATGATTTTACTGTGAATTTTGGATTTTAGTTGACACTGAGCTAAGGCTTGAATGCTACTGCGAGAATCTGAGAATTTTTTTTTTTTTTTTATATTGTGGGTTAAAATGAAATTGATGGCTTCTATTGCCGATACATTCACCCATAAATACGGGAGCCTCTGGTGGGCATTGGAATAAAAGAGCAATTTTAGAGTTCTGGAAATATATTGAAACACCTGTACATCCAGTTGACGATAATTTGGATGCGTCTGTGTAAAATAAATTCCAACCCTCCCAGTATCTCTGAATGGCCCGATCAAAGTCGCCCTTTACGTCCTGGGAATTTTTAGAAATACCAAGTCCCTAAACGACTTTTGGCCTGAAATGGACCACCTCATACGCGGAAGAAAATACAGGAAGAGAGGGGTATCGACAAACAGGTGAGGAGAGGTGTTTAAGCTCTCTGTACCTATTCATCAACGGAATAGATTTATTATTCCAGTAAGAAGACGCGTTACGAGAGAGATAGATTTGTTCCAAAATGGGGAGTAAAGGATGGGACGAAAGGGAGAAAACTTTTGACAAGAAACGATCCGCTAAGTATTGTCTTCGAAGGTTAAGAGGGGGTTCTGCACATTCAACCTGGAGAGCATTTATGGGGGAGGATTTCATGGCACCGATTATGATCCTCAGACATTTGGACTGGATAGAATCCAGTCTACGCAAAGGTTCCTTGTTACAGGGCTCAATTAGGAAGCTGCAATAATCCAACACGCTTCTGACCAGTGCATTGTAAACTAGCTTTAAGGTGTATGGTTGAGCTCCCCACCAGACACCTGCCAAAGCCTTGAGGACCGAAACCGAGTGCTCACATTTTTTTAATGTGGTGTTAATGTGATCCATTCCCGACAATCTGTAATCCAGGGTAACTCCCAGAAACCTGGCCTTCTCCTCAACTAGGATAGCTTGACCGTCAATATTAATATCAACCTGGGGGACAAAGCGTCTACGAGTAAAGATAAATGCGGTACTCTTTGGAGCACTTAAAGATAGCCCGTGATCTAAGAGTCATTGGTTTAATGAGGACAGAGAAATGTTAATGGAGTGAGCGGCATCTTTGATGGAACTGCCACAGACCAATAGTGCAATATCGTCAGCATACTTTACAGTTAAAATTTAGGCAAGAAGGAAGATCAGAGGTATAAATATTGTGTAAGGGGGGGCTAAGTACGGATCCCTGAGGTAGGCCTCTCCAAACCGACCTCGGTTCAGAGCCCTCCCCTGGAATCCTGAGTTGAACGCTACGATCAGAAAAAATGCTGCAAATGATTTGCCGAATCCTCGCCGGGATTCTCAGCTCTTGCATTTTCTGCCTGAGAACTGGGAGGAGGACAGAATCATAGGCAGCTGAAATGTCTCAGAAAACGGCTACCACAGACTCATTCCTACTGAGGGCCAGCCGGATCTCTGAAGTGAGGGTACCCACACTATCAGCAGTACCCAGGCCTTTCCTAAAGCCGAATTGAGTCGTTGGCAGCAGTTTCCTGTTTTCGACAAACCATTCCAGTCGGTTTTTAATCAAGTGTTCTAACAGCTTAATAAGTATGGATGATAGAGCAATTGGTCTGTAAGAAGAATGGTCACTAGGATCTTTACCAGGTTTTAATATGGGGATTACGACTTGAACCTTCCAATCGGGAGGAATATAACCGGAGGTAAAACAATAATTGACTAAATCCAGATAATATTGGTGGGTCTTGTCACCAGCTTTAGTGATGAAGGAGTAAGGGAATCCATCCACTCCAGGAATTCAGCTCCTGGAGTGGATGGATTCCCTTACTCCATGTCTCAGCGATGCCGCAGATTAATGGTTTAAATATATTAATTAGGAAGAGGAGGTCAGGCTTCCTAAGAGCAACACTCCTCACGTTCCATTGAAGGAATGCCAGGGGGTGGAACATTGTGGATGTAATTAACAATGGATGTCAGCTTGTCGGCAACGTGGTCAGGTAGGGATTGAATTGGGTTTGCTAATACAGTCATTAGCATACTGGATATAATATTCAGAATATTTTCTGAGTTGTCAGGACTGATTGCACCTTCCCTAGGGTAAGCGCAACCGTTTTGGGAAGGGGAGAAGGAGTAGTTCTGTGTGAGGGCTTGATGTGCCTGCTTATCATAGCTAGGTGAAAGAGGGGCACGGGATTTTGGTTTAAGGAATACCGTTTTGCGGTGAGATTTTGGAGTTTGAGGGAGAGGACTGGGAGAATAAAATGGACTGGTTACTAGTTTGGTCTTTTGAGATATTCTTGACACTTCAGCATATGATCTTGAAACCGATGGAAAGACCTGACTTGCTTCCGCATATGAGACTGACTTCTCTGCCATGAGAGCTTTTATGCCCTTCTGTCGCCCCAATTCAGGGCAAGTCTTATCGTTAGCATAATGATTGCCAGAACAGGAAACACAAAAGGCACAATCAGAGGTAACTTGGCATCCATCACCTGGGTGGTCTTGACCGCATTTAAAACAGCGGGGTTTTGAGCGACATACTGTGCGTGTGTGGCCATATCGACAACAATTGAAGCATTGGATGGTTGGGTACATGTATGTCTCAACTGAGAGAGCAGAGTAGAAACAAAAGACTCGCTTAGGTAAAATTTGGCCGTCAAAGGTTAAAACAACCGTTTGAGTGGGTTTCCATTCGGTAACACCCAGAGAAATCACCTTACGGCTCATTCTCCTAGCCTTAATTACAGGGCCACATCCAGTGGGAACCTTGATGTTCTCTATAACTTCTTCCTCAGTCCATTCTATGGGAACGTCTCTGACAAGACCTAAACGAGTGATGTTAAATTGTGGGATTGAAGCAATGAAATTAGTTTTAACTAAAATGGGACTGATTAAAAAACTATTAGCATCCTGGTGAGACATGAACTCGACTGAAACCCGGTTTCTTCCTACGCGTTTGACACTGCCTAGGAGTATGTTGCTGTAATTATTTTGTGTCAAGAACATACCAAATTTAACAGGGTGCAGAACAGTACCTGTGGTCTGACCATCTTTTAAAGATATGTGTACTATGTATGGGGGGTAATCTCTCATTGTGTATATCTGTCTTCCAACTATGTTTTTAGCTAGCTTAGGAGGGTTAGTTAAAGTAGCCGGGGGGGAATCAGCTGATCTTTTCCTATTTGCAGATTCTGAGTCCATAATATCTAATTGCACATTGTTGTTGGGGAGAGTAACTGTTAACATCGGAGAGAAATCAAAGGGATCAGGGGGGTCGGGTGTTTTTTTGGCATCCATAGTGGACGCCAGTTAAAATCTCTAAAAATAATCTAAATCAGTGTTAAAACAAACCTTACGCCAAAACACAAACGCAAAGAATGATCTCGATTGAAGTTCAAACCAATAAAAACCACTAAAATCTAAAAAACTCGTAACACAAAAAAAAAGCACGTGTTAAGCTACCCACACCACTACCAACCGTATCTCGAAGGAGACTTTAGAGGTTGGTGGTACAAAAAGGAATGGTGAAACTATTAGTTATCTGAAAGCTGTGCGCACAGATTACTATAGGCCAGCGGCGCGTACGTCGTTGCCGATGGTACGGAATGTTGCCATTTTAAATATTTGTATTTATTTTATTTCTTATTTTAATCTCACTGTGTGCTGCACCGGTCGACGTCATCACGTCATTGCTGAAAATCAGCTCTGGGGCTCTGTCTCGCATAGGATCACAGCATTATGCTGAGCGATGGCCGTTTTGCGTGGATGTGACGCATATTTTCCCCAACTTGTTCTATTTTGCATTTGTGTTCCTTCTTTGCGTCATGTTTACCGTAAATAAACGTATTTGCGTTATTTTCTTTCTGGTAAAAACAAAACTTCTAAAATATTGATGACTTAGAACTCATCAAAAGCATGTGTAGAAAAGTGAAGGAAGAATGGCACATATGTATAATAAATCAAGAGGACCTAAATCAAGTCTTCTTCTCAGCGTATTCTTGGCAAATAAGAGAGTTGTGCAAATTCAAATAGCCCAAAATTCAACCATAAGACCGAGTTACATTCTGACAGTGATTACTTGAGATGATAACTTTTTTTTGCCAAGAGCGGGAGAAGTTATTTGATAATTTACTTCTCCCGCTCTTGGCGGAGCTGGAGGATGTGTCTCTTACTGACTAAAACCCACCCGTGTTCCTTTTGTTGCCTGTGTTGCCAGTGGCCTCGGTAACCCTTTCGTACTTTCCCGCGACCCCGGCAGTGTGATGATAACTTGACTTTTGAACATCGAAATTATAATTATTTCAAAGCATTTAACCGTTTCGGTAACTTTACCGAAAAGCTTAAATGTCAACTTTGTCGAAAGTCGTTGTAGAAATAAAAAATGCTATGAAAGCGGTTACATTTTATATTTTAGCTATTCGTCGCAGCAAACATGTGTGTAAAAAAACAAAAAACCCGACTGCATAAACACATACCTAACTGAAAAGAGAAAAACAAGCAGTTAATCTATAGAATTTTGGTATCGCAGGCGGGACAAACAAAAGTTACACCATGTTTCGGGTTATTGGTTTTTGCAGTCGGGTTTTTGTTTTTAAATAATTTGTTTTATTTCAACATTTTTAGTTTTATTAATATATATATATATATATATTTATATTATATATAGAATTGACTTTTTATATTCATTACTAGCTTTTATTTGATATCAATATTGTTGTAATTTATTAAAAAAAAAACGTTTCCCTACCTTTTTTTTGACAATGAAGACGAATCTAAAGACACCTCTGTAAAAATCCATCAAACCGTTTAGGCTACAGAGCGTGCCAAAGAAATAGACATACATACATACAATATACATACTCTCGAAAAACATTACCCTCCTTCTGGGGCAGTCGGGTAAAAAGAGGGTGCTAAACCAACGTCTGTTTAATCATTATAACCTACCATAGCAAAGGTCTAGATAGACTTTAGTAATTCAATTGAGTACAAAAAAATACATACATTGTATACAACTAGCTGCGCCCCGCGGTTTCACCCGCATAAGTTTCGATTCCGTGAGAATATCAGGATAAAAAGTATCTTATATCCTAACACAGGTCATGGTCTATCCATGTGCCAAATTTCATCCAAATCCGAGCGTGGAAGCGTAATGGATCATGCAGACTGGCTCGATATCGCGGGCGCGACTTTTTCCACGAAGTTTTCATAGAAATTGTGTTGCTAGTGTCGCGTCGCGCCTGTCTGCGGAAGCCTTAACAAACAAATTCACTTTCGCTTTTATTTATAATATTAGTTAGGAAGTGGAGAAGAAAATACGACATTAAGTGAAAACACTAACAATACGAGTACTAATGCATAGGAGAATTTTGAAATCCAAAAAAAACTAACATCCAAATTGAAAACGTGATTTTTTCAAAATAGCTAAATAGTAGTACTTACATAATCAGTCTATAATGTTCCCACTGCTGGGACACATGCCTCCTCTCTGTGAGAGGGAGTGGGCCATAATCCACCACGCGGGCCCAGTGCGGGTTGGTAGATGTCACATATCTTCGAATTTTTGATTCTAGGACATGCCGGATTCCTTTCGATGTTTACCTTCACCGTTTAGAGAGCAGTGGTGATGAAATAAATTACACAAAGTAAAGCGCCTGTCTGGGTTCAAACCTACGACTTACCACTCGTAAGTCGCTCGTAAGGCCGTTACCACTGGGCCACCACTGTTCTCTCACTGTGCTACTAAATAGTAGTGAAGACTATGTATTTTGCCGATCCTTGACTAAACTATTGGGAGTTGTTTGATTTTTTTTATGCAGACTGGGAACGTTATTATATATACAAAGTTTAATTTACTGTCGTATTGTCGTCTCCACCTCCTACTCTGTCATATTTATTATCATTCATACCTCACACTACAAATACTACAACCCTCAAACTAAACACTCTATCTAAGATAAGAACAACGTGCAAAGAAAACACAAACTGGCACAATAGGGTTGTACAATCGCAGAATAGTGCTGTCCTCAATTCTGTGTTTGCACAACAATTGAACTGTAGAATTTCATTACGAGAGCGCACGCGATGTTTGTCGGTCGTGCCAGCCCTAGTCTTGGAGTTGAGTGACTTATGTTAGAGTTTAAAGTGCATCTATTCGAGTAAGACGATATCAATGTTATTTTTTTTTTGTTTATTTATTTATTAATAGAATGTTGTCTCAATGAATGAAAAGAAAGAAAGGAAAATAGGATTTTTGACGTGATAACGTCTTAATCGATGAACGAGGCGCTGCACGCACGTAAAAGCATTAAGAGGCCGACAACACCTAAAGCGCGGTCACCGTCGGACTGCATAGAAAAGAAAGAGAAGCGCGATGACACAACGCTGGTAATTTATTGCAAAATATGAAGCAATTATCGATTTACAAAAAAACTATAGATTTTATAAAAAAAAATAAAACACTATTATGCTAATATGTTGCTTGTAGAATAATCTGACAAAAAATCAGAATGATTGCATGTATTTTAGTATGGTTTTTAATCGTTAAAATAAATTTTTAGAGGTATATTCGTGATTTTTTTTTATCGTATCAAGTTAGTTATTTTATGTTTTCAACACACTATCTACCTAGCATATATCCTTAAGAATATCATATATTTTTCTGATTTTGTTTACTGTAGTATTTATTAAGGCATTATAAAACTTATAAAAGTTGCGTTTAGGTCCTGTAGTCCCCTTAATTCAAAGCACTCATTGTCACGTTCCGTCTGAGCCGAGCGTGCAAGCGAGAGCACGGCACTAGCGATACAGAGGCACAATCGGCCTAAGCGTTCGGCTTGTGACGCATCTTTCTCTCGTTATCACGTAAAATATATCGTCCGTAAACCGACTTTACAGACAACAAAATTTTTGTGACAGAAATATGCACGTGGCACACAAAAAGATCAGACAAGGCTATAAACAGTCCACTCAATTTCATTTAACTCCACCAAGACCGATCATCACGATCCTCTGATACCTCTCACTGAGTAACTTACAGGCAGCGTTTATGTTCTTGTTTCCCTTCTAAGCGAAATCGTTGTAATTTCTACCTTAAATATTAATTATATTTATTAATTGGTCCTTCTACCGATAACTTTTGAATCGAATAAAGAAACGACGCAAATTTTCAAAATTCAATTAAGCAAGGGTTCGTGGGTTGGAGAAAACTTTATCTTCGGGTTCAAGTTCCACAAAAGGTCTTCGTTTTCTATGTGTCATCGACTGCATTTGGTCATCGTGAACATCGATACGGCATCCGCCGTCCTCATCGAGTTCAAACAAATGGGCGGCGCAAGAAAATACCTCAGAGACTTCGGGACAAGAATACTTTGAAGACATATTTACGTCAACATTCGTGAACTAGTACCGGGAAGACCACTGAATCTACTCATTGGAACCACAGTCGTCAGGTCATCATCAGAGGTTGACAGCATAAAACCGTGACAACGTTCCAATTCCTTTGTTCGAATTTTTAGCCTATATATTTTTAGCCCATCCAAATTCATGTTCAATTAATTGAACTTATTTAATAGTTACAATTCAATTAGTAAAATCCGTCAATTCATGATCTTTAGCCTATCAACTTGTTTAAACAGTTTCTTTTGTTTTATAAAGTTTTAGATAAGATATTTACAATAGTGATTTTAATATTTTGTTTAGTTTGCCAATCACAACTCATTTCATTTTTAATCATATAATACAATTTACAATCAATATAATTTGAATTATTCCATTTAATATTATATGTAAAAATGTATTTACATAAACGAATTACAAGATGATTATTAACATTAACTAAATTAAATTAAAATTTAGTTAAACCTAAAAAAGGCCCTCGAGGCATTGTACCAAGATTGCTGGTGGCATTTCCTCGCTGAATTGCAATGCTGATGCGTTGCACGAGAAAGCCAACTTTTCGGTCACCAGTTACAGCAACTAGACGTTTCGCAATTTCCGCAAATAACTTATGCGCACTGTGACCCCACGGACCGAGGGTCTCGATGCCAAAGGGCACAAAGTTGTACTCTCTGCCAAGGCCTCCATATTTAATAAGTTTGAGATTTTCGGCATTTTCTGCCGCTGCACCCGCTTTAGAAGAAGTCCGTTAGAGGTGGGACGGTGCCAGTGTGTCTACACAAGTAGCGTCCGACACAAGCATCCGTCCCAAACTCCACGGGACCAAAGACACACCATCAGGTCTTTTGCCATTATCTCTGACAATGCCAGTCGGCTCGAGAAGAGCAGGCACATTGATGCTTGCAAGAGAGGATTATGTCATGAAGAATTAATTGAATTAATTAATTCCATTTAATTGAATTTGTTTTTTGTGTAGAGAAAACATTGCAGCATTCGCTTAACATTACTCAACAGATTCGATCGGAAACGCCTAACGCTTTTGTAAAAGTAATCTCATTTCCTACTGCTTATCTGTCGTGCCCGCTTTGCAACTTATTGCTAATCGTTTGATATCAATAACTTTCGTTTAATTTAACATTACATAATATCTACTTCTTTTTTAATCTTCTCTTTCTTGCTGCTACTGCTAAATGTTCATTATCATGGCTGACGAGAAAAGCTATATTAAGAAGCGAGCTTCAATTAAAGCCAAGCTTTCACAATTTACTTCTTATTTAAATTATTCTAAGTCTTGCAAAAAGTTGATTGAGGTACAATGTCATGCCGGGAGGGCACGGCGCGGGCAGAATGTGCCGGTTGGGAGGGACCACGCCGTGCCCTCATATCAGGAGTAGGCAGTGAACTATCGCTGCCAGCCGTGGTCAACTCCATGGTTGACAGCGAGGAGTCCTGGGACGCGGTGGTATCCTTCTGCGAAACAGTCATGTCGCAGAAGGAGGCTGCGGAAAGGGAGCGGGGGATCTCTTCCACTCACCCTGCCCGCAGCAGGCGCACCGGGCGTCGGCGGAGGGCGGACAACGCCCTCTTCCAGTCCCCCTAAATGGGTCCAGGGGCGACGGACTGGGGGACATCCGTCGCCCTACACATAGCAAGACCCGAGGTGGCGGCGCGTAGTGTTCCACGTCCACGCCTATTGGACAACGCTGGGGGGGGGTTTTACACCTCATTCCCCCCACGAGCCTGAGGTGGCCCGCAATGGCGGGCCGGCACCAGCCGGGGATCGCGGAAGTCGCACTAGATCCCATGATCCCCGGTGCATGTGTGGGAGGGGAACACCGCGGTGGATTTTAGGCAGAAAGAGTCTGACAGACCCCTCCGCTCGCCCCAAGGCGGAGGACATCCATGAGGATTTTCCACACCGGAACAAAAAAAAAGTTACAATGTCATAGAATTGAATATCGACTTAATATATTTGAAAGCTTATAAGAGAAATATGATGCATCACAGGATGAATTGGAGGCGTCGGTGGATGACTCCAGCGAGCAATATGCGGCACGCGGTGGCTTCTGCTCGCCAGCTGACAGCGGCGCTCGAAAGCTTCATAAGGGGGACTCCGCAACCGAGGTGGACTCTTGTATGACTAGTACACACTAACACAATTTAATTCGTTAACCCAAAATTGATTTACCCAAGTTTTCAGGCAGCTATCACGATTAGCTAGAATATAGAGATACCTTTGTTTCTCTAATACATAACAACAAAACCTTAGACAAAATCAATAAATTACACTATCTGCGTGTTTCCTTATAGGGTAGTGCTCCTCTTGTTGTTGATAACCTAGACTTCAGGTCAGAACACTATGACGCTGCCTGGAAGTTACTCTGTGAGAGGTATGACAACAAAAGATTGCTTGTCAACAATCATGTGCAAGCACATTTGGCAACCCTTGGTCAAGCAGTTCAAAACATCTTCGTCGATGTTCTTATCTGATGATCTTATTATGAGCAGTAAGCTCGACCACGTTACAAATCGTCAGTGGGAAGAGCACAGAAACACTTTTTCCGAACCTCCTACATTATCTGCATTCATTAATTTCATCAGTAGCAGGGCTGACTTGACACTTGAGGAGTCTAAGCCTATTGCAATGGTTAAGTATGAACCCACCACAACTGCGACAATCCTAAGAGCAGTAGTGGTAACTGAGGAACTACCTATTAAAACCTTTGCCATGTCATTATGTGTCATCTGAATCATTTTATTTTTGCATGTTTTAGTTTAAAAGTCTGTCAGTTCAGGCTCGTATTAAAAAGGCTCAGGGTGCAAATGCATGTATGAATCATCTTCATTTGGAGATGCCATGGCCTGGATGTCATGATATCTCCAAATGCAAATTAGGTCATTTTAAATATTGTCGACAAAACGCAACACTCTGTTACACATCGATAGTGACAATGTTCTTCCTAGTACACACAAAACTGCATTATTAGCTTGTCAATCTTTTACATCTCGAGTAATTCTGCTTTCCCCAGCGCTCGTGAAGATGACCGACGCTGATGGTAATTACAATACAGCACGAGTCTTGCTGAACAGTGGAAGTACAACAAATTTCATATCTGTGGACTTTGTTCGTATGCTACATGTTCTTACCTACATTACCAAATCCAAGATAACAGGTACTCGTATAATTTCAAACATCTAGTTATACTCAGGGGTGCTCAGTGTCATTAAAATCAATTGATGAAAGTGAGTAGGAACTTAACATTGATTGTCTCGTATTGCCAAAGTCAGTTTTAGTCAAATCAGTCCCTAATACTTATGTATATTGATATTAGCAATATACGTATATGTACCTACGAACGTGCGTCTTGCTGACCCCACTTATTATGTTCCATCTCCAATCGACGTCCTTGTTCGTGTAGAAGTAGTTTTGGGGTAACATAGGCAATGGCCGCATTGCATTAGGTACCTAGATATGTCCACTTAGCTTGAGTCAAAATTAGGATGTTTCATTTCGGTCCATATCATCAGTCGGATTCCTCTTCACATGTTTGTATGCATACTAATAACTTACAAGTAGATTTAGATCGGTTTTGGGAGTTAGATTATGTGTCGTCCATACATAAACACTCTGGTGAAGAGAGATCCTGTGAACTACTTTTTATAGATACCACGTCCTGATGGGCGATTTGTAGTTAGTGTTCCTTTTAAAGAGTCGCTGGACGTATTGGGTGGTTCATACATAATGGCTAAGTAGCGATTCTTATCTCTTGAACGTCGTTTGGGTAGAGATCCTCGCCTCAAAAGCCTATAAATTGACTTTATTAATGAGTAGGTACATAGAGCTGAGACACATGTCTGAATCTTCTAGGCGCCCACTCGACTTGTTCTAACTATCTACAACATCGTTGTATTCTAAAGGAGTAAAGAACTACCACCAAATTAAGGGTAGTTATTGACGATTCCATCAGAACTTAAAAAGTGTTATTTTCAAAAGCGCTAAGCGTTATTTTCAAAATGTTCAAGTTTTAGCACAATACAGCATGTTACGGCGACATAAGTCATGCGATTCATTAATAAATGCAATAAAAAATCACTTGAGTCTGGTTCACTAACTTCCACTGAACAATTCTTTAATCTTGTTGTTAAGACTTAGTCAAATGGAATCTATCCCGGAAGAATACAACTTACTTAAATCAGGTAAACACTTACCAGAAAAGAACATGCTATTATCTTTGTCTCCTTTTTTTGATACTCTTTCTAATCTGATTCGTTATGGAATAAGATTAAACAAATCATTTTATGATTATAGCATGAAGCATCCAATTCTACGAGTATTATCTAGTTCTCAGATAATTTGCAATATTTTGTTCAACATGTTTCATGTAGGTACGCCTTTTGCATGCTGGGCGACAACTTTTGTTGGTCACTGTTCGTCATCACTACTATCCAATCAGAGGTAGAAACCCGGCTAAAATGATCACATATCAATGCGTAAAATATTGCAGGGTTAAGGCCAACACTATCAAACTATCATGGATGATTTCCCAGAGCAGCGTTTACTTTTAAAGTTTCCATTTTTAGACACAAAGGTAAACCCCGCCGGTCCCATCATGATAGCTGACTGGAAAGGTAGATGATGTAGGCTCATCAGATGCTTCATTTGTGTGTCTAGCTACGAGAGCCATCCACCTCGAGCTTGTGTCCGCCCTTACGAAAGAAACTTTCTTAGCTGCATTAAACCGCTGTATTGCTTGAACGGGAAAACCCCGTAACATCTTTTCCGACAATGGTACAACCTTTCTCGGTGCTTTCAATGAGTTGGCCAGGCTCCTCTCGCAAGACTTAAACTTAAACAACATCGACCCTGCCATAATCTTTTCATTCATACTTGCATATACTTCACACTTCGGAGGCCTATGGGAGTCTAATCCACCAAGTCCACTCCACAAAATCCACCAAGTATCATCTACGACGCACTTTGGGTTTAACAAACCTAACCTTTGAGGAGATGGCTGCTTGTTTAATTCAAGTTGAGGCTATTTTGAATTCAAGGCCCTTAATTCCACTATGCAAGGACCCTTCCGACCTCACTCCTTTAACCCTGGCGCACTTCCTAATTGGTCGTTCTCTAATCATACCGCCTCATCCACAGATCCAGATTGCCAACGTCAACAACAACGTCAACAACAACAACGATTTCGCCGAATTGAATACTTCTGGGCAAACACTTCTGGGCTCGTTTCTCCCATGAATATGTTCTGTGGCTACGGGGGAGAACAAAATGGTGCCGGTCATCTGGCGAGCTCAAGGAAGGAACATTGGTCGTCATAAAGGACCAAAACTTACCTCCTCTTATGTGGCTTCAAGGACGCATCACACAATCATGTTTTCCCAGGCAGAGATGCCGTCGCGAGGGGTGGCCGACATCCCCACAAGAAAGGGTGTCATCCTGCGTGCCTTTAACACCATCAGTCCGCTGCTGCTCACCACTGTTGAATACTCTTGAACGGGGGAGTATATTGAGACTCTCTTCTCTATTGAACCTGGCCGCGTGCTGGCGGTAGTGAACTAGGGGTGCGGGAACACCGGTGAGTCAGCCGGCCGCACGGCCGAGCACAGTCCCCTGCGCCACACCAGTCTTTCTTTAGATCATTATACAAACTCAAACTCAACTCAAACTCAAAGCATTTATTTCAAATAAACCAATTACAGGCACTTTTGAATTGTCAAGGGTTCGGTCAGTCAGTCAGAAAGATGAAGCTAGTTGCCCATTCTAAAGCGTAGTAGGTACCTATGGAAAAGAACGAGCAAGAAACTCCAAGGACTCTCTTTTAAATCAACGTATTATGGTTACAAAATATTGTTTACATCATTCATTTTGAAATTATACATGTGAGAACGATGCAAAACGTAAAAGCGTCCGTAATAAAAAGATTACAACAAAAACAAAAGCAATTCAAAAATTAAAGTTAAAATAAGCCGTGGCAGCTAAGAGATCTCTACTGACGGCGCCCGTTCACGAACATGACGCGTGGATCAGCACCATTCAGCTCAACCATTTTGAAGGGAGCTAAATGATCCAACACACGCGCCACCATCAGCGAGACATTAGAGTGAGCACGACATACTCCCAGCCACCAGGGCACATTCAAGTCAATGAAAGACGTATCCAGTAAATGGCAGCTTTATAGTACATAGTACTCACATAACAATGTGCTGTGCAGCTATACAATACAAAGAGATTGAATTTATACAATGCAAAGAGTTTTTAAAATCTTCAGCAGCTCCAACACTATTTTCAATACCTGATCAATTAGTTTTTGCGCCCTTGTGGAGCAGGACCAGCGTTGAGCCAAGCATTTTTATCAGCAATGTAATCCCCCAATTTATAATATGCTTGGCTAAATAGCGTGCGTTTTATACAAGATTTAAATTTCATCTCTTTCAGTTGAAGTATGTGGGGAGGTATTTTATTGTAACATTTTAAACAGTACCCCATGAAAGATGAGTCTACTTTAGCCAGCCTGAAACCTGGTTGGACTAATTGGTCCCTATTTCTAGTGATATAATTGTGTCTTTCACCTCTTTTACTAAGAAGATGTAGATTTTTCCTTACGTACATGATGTTTTCATAGATATATTGACAAGGTACCGTCATGATGTTAATTTCTGTAAACAGTTACCTTAGAGAGTCGCACCTGCGGAGGCCATATATGGCTCTGATGGCTCTTTTTTGCAGAATAAAAATAGACTCGATGTCTGCAGCCCGTCCCCATAGTAAAATACCGTACGACATAATACTATGAAAGTAACTAAAATATACTAGCCGTGCGGTATCTGCATCAGTAAATTGACGGATTTTTCTCACAGCATATGCTGCTGAACTTAGCCGTCCTGCAAGGGAAGTTAAATGAGGCCCCCATTGGAGCCTTGAGTCGAGCGTAATCCCCAGGAAAACAGTTTTATCGACGAATTCTAATTTCTCTTGATTCAATACTATCTCACAAATACTACTTTTGACATTTGGTAAAGAAAATCTTATGCACTTACATGTTATACAATCCACTTAATTTCATTTAACTCCACCACGACCTGTCGTCGCGATAATTGGTCCTTCGAGCCGGATCAATGATCGCGACGACAGGTCGTGATGGTTGACTTCTGTACTTACTACGATTATAACAGCTGTTGTAGTTTAGAATCGGGCACGTGGATAAATGATTACAGCCACACGAGTCGATCGAAGGTTAAGCTACGCTTGCCGCGGTCGATTCGTGGATGAGTGACCATCCATTACATATCGGGACCCCTCCGTGCCTTGGAAAGCACGTTAAGCCGTTAGTCCCGGCTGTCATTCGTAGATCTTTGAAAGTCGTTGGGGGTAGTCAGACGCCCAAAAGTCTGACAATGCAATCAAGGGGTATTGTGATACCCAGTTACTGGGTTGTGGAGGTCAGATAGGCAGTCGCTCCATGTAAAATACTGGTATTCAGTTGCATCCGGTCAGACTGGAAGCTGACCCAAAAATAGTTGGGCAAAGGCGAGGCAGATTGTTAGTTTAGACTGGATGAGGAAAGCTTCTCATGCGAACCAAGTGTTGTAGCGTATATTACCCAGGCCTACTTATAAAGCACTGAACCGGCCGTTATAAAATAGGACACTTTTATCCTGAGGATACCTATCTGACTGAAGAAGGACATATGCTACTTTTAATCATATATCGCAGACGAAGTCGCGGTGATCAACTAGTGCTTTTATATATTTTAGTCGAAAACTAATATCCAGTATTCCGGATATTGGGAATGAATTATTTACTTAGTTTATTTACCTGTTAGATTTATACATCATGGAGGCAGTTATTCAGTTCAGTTAACAGAATTTTGTTTGCTTAGAATGCAGTCAGAACAATTAAACTTTATTGATCAATTCGTGAATCATTTGTTGTGCGTTACTCTCACAAAAACTCGAAAATAGCTCGACTTATTTGAATTTTTAATTTAGTTTTGTCTATATACAAGCTTGAACTTAAATAACGCACAACCTCTTAAAGGGTCATTGCACTCATCATTATCAACAACTTTTACTATGGGATCAAACCTAAAATCGCTAAAAAAATCAGCTGTTCCTTACATTTTGACGAGTTATCTACACTAATACTAATAATACCCATACGTCAACGCAGAGAGGTGAGGGCTCTGTCTATGTTGTTCTCTATTCTCGACAAACCCACTTCTCCTTCTTACCTGACTTCCCATATTCAATACTTGTGCTCTTGTGCTCCCATAGTAAAAATCTTCGTTCTACCAACAATCGTCTTCTTCGATGTCCTTCTCACCGCTCTAGTTTCATTCACTCTTCTTTCTTTGTCCAAGCGGTCTTTCTTTGGAATGGGCTCCCTCTGAACATCAGGACGGTGACTAGTCGGTTCTCTTTTAAAGTGAAGGCACGTGAACAAACCCAGCAAATCACCCAGTGCTGATTGTCTGGGTTTGTTTTTCCTCTACTGTTCGTTATTTCCCCACTATCGATCGTTATTTCTCCTGACAAAGTTTATTATGTTTATATGTATGTATCTACGAATTTATTATTGTATTGTATAGTTATTTTTGTGTTATCTATCCCATAAGTTGCACCTGCCATGTATTGTCTCTGCATCACCCTAAGGTTGACAGGTAGAAAATGCCTCAGGCATTAAGTCCGCCTTTGTACGGTATTTTTTTTACTTGTGCATAAAGTTTTAATAAATAAATACGTAATATTATAAAGAGAAAAGATTTGTTTTTTGTTTGTTTGCTTTTCAATTCTTTCGGCGATAGAAAGCTACATTAACAGCGAGTAACATGGGTTGTATTTTATTTTCAATAAAATTCGAGATCCCTACCAAAATTACAATAATTTAACCCAAGGTACCAGTTCGACTCGGTGGCCCGGGTCGACGGCGCGTTCTATTCCACGCGCGCCTCAAAGAGATGACGTCAGCACATAGTTAGGGGTCCACTAGGGCCGATGCCTGCCGGGGTCGCGGGAAGGTACTTATGGGTCACCGAGGCCCCCGCAACACAGGCAACAGGAAGGAATACGGGTGGGTTTTAGTCAGTAAGAATCTGACACACCTTCCCGCTCCACCCAGAGCGGGAGAAGTTATTTGATGATTTCCCACCTTCAAAAAGAAAAAAAAAGGTACCAACAATTTTGCATGCGAATTATATTAATGATATATAAAATAATGTAAAAAGTCAATTATCCATCACCAAAAAGTCCGCGAGGCCATGTCTAACTATCTATAGTAATATTACAAAGAGAAAATATTAGATTTTTGTTTGTTGGTTTGTTTGTTTGTAATGGATAAACTAAAAAAACTACATAAGTAACTGAATTAAAAAAAAATTTAAGTAAAAATTTTTTTGAAAGCTACATTATCAGCGAGTAACACGGGCTGTATTTTATTTTGAAAAAAAAAATAGATATCTCTACGAAAATTACAATAATGTAACCCAAGGTATCATAAAACCGTGCGCTGTGAAACTTATTGAAGATACATAAAATATTGTACTACATGTTTATAGTACTCATCATTCCCCACAAAAAAGTCCAGGAGATATACATATGTCTAACTATTATAGTTAAGCCACAATAACCGTTTTTGATAAAAAATTGTCAAAAGTACTAATTTACGTATAGTTTAATAACCTGGATTAACACATAATATGATTTAATATTTTAATACCGGTAATACGGTCCCGTGGGATATTTTTCGACATCTACACGGGTGAAGCTGTAGGAAAAGCTAGTGCGAACATAAATAAGTAAAGTAGGGAACAATAGATTTTTTTTGCTTTTTTTTTGACAATTCAAATGCCATGCGATAGCCTCGCAAAAATACGAAAATAGCTAGACTGATTTGAATATTGTTTTTGTTTTGTTTGCCTCGTCGTGTCTGGTTTGGGAAAACAGAATACGACTATTAGGAAAAACTTAAAGAAAATTTTTGTATCGATGTCACGTGGTACGAAGTTCACCGGGTCATCTAGTATAAAATACTTTGATTTGAAATATAAAAAATAATTCGATAAATACATATTCACTGAACGTTAGAAAACTATATTTTTCTTCCTTTCTTTATATTGGTAAAATTCCAATATGTAATCTTGAAAGTTACTGATGAAAACAAAATTAAAAAAGGACTCGATAATAAGTCTTAATTAAGACTGGCCCCTAAGAATTTCATCAGGACTAATAAATTTAAGCAATCACGTGATTAAAATTGACAGAAATAATTTCATTAAGCACGTTTTAATTTTCATAAAAAAACTCAAACATAATAATATCGTTAAGAAAATATTTTCGCATCGAACGACGAAATGCGACCAGTTTCATACTTTATCAACTTTTTTCTGAATATCGTAGTGCTGAGATGTGAACACATTGAATATCGATATTTTTTTATCGATAATTGCTAGTGGTGAGAAATCGAAGTTCCTTCCCTCTGATTTATGACTCCAGGCAAATGATTTGTAGCAGCCCGAAGTTACTTTCGAAATGTGCTTGGGCAGTGGTATTGTACTCGCACTTGGGACTGAAATAAAAATATAAAATCTGATCCTAGATCTCAGTATTAGGCCCCCGGGTGTCACCACTGTGTGGATCTCCCAGAGGACACGGTGAAGATGGAGGTCTGCCCGGCTTGGGCAGAGCACCACCGTCTCCTCGTGGAGGCAATCGGCAGCGGAGATCCCTCGCGTCCGGCACTGGTCCAGGTAGGCAGTCGTCACCTCCTTCTGCGAAACAGTAATGCTCGCGAAGGAGGAGGCGGGACGGTTGACGGAAAGGCAAATTTCGTGCCCTCTCGCTCCTAGCCGCCGGAGGAGACGCCCTGGGCGGCGGGAATCCCGGGCGGATGGCCGGCCACCGTAGGCGTGGGCTTAGTAGGGGTCCACTAGGGCCGATGCCTGCCGGGGTCGCGGGAAGGTACTTATGGGTCACCGAGGCCCCCGCAACACAGGCAACAGGAAGGAATACGGGTGGGTTTTAGTCAGTAAGAGTCTGACACACCCTCTCGCTCCGCCCAGAGCGGGAGAAGTTATTTGATGATTTCCCACCCTAAAAAAAAAAAAAAAAAAAAAAAAAAAAAAGGCGTGGGCTTGCGGACGGTGAGCAATGGGTAGCTCGCCATCCGATAAAGACCAGGCCCAGGTCGACGGCGCGTTGTGTACCACGCGCGCCTCAAAGAGATGTCATCAGCATAAATGTAGGGGTCCACTAGGGCCGATGCCTGCCGGGGTCGCGGGTAGGTATGAAAGGGTTACCGGAAGGAACACGGGTGGGTTTTAGTCAGTAAGAGTCTGACACGCCCTCCCGCTCCGCCTGGAGCGGGAGAAGTTATTTGATAATTTTCCATTAAAAAAAAAGTATTAGAAAAAAGTAAAGGTCTGAATTATGATGAACGGATGACCCAATTGCCAACTTCATTGGACTGAGAAACTTAATCCCGACATCTTCACAAAAACACCAACAATTCCAACCCTCTAAATGAAATTCAAAAGTATTTTATAACTTCGTAATTTTCCTCGACTACCTCGTTGTTCTAGTGATCGCAAGCGCTGCTGTTACGTGCGCGGATTTCCGGCCACCGTAGGCGCAGGTCTGCGGACGGAGAGCAATGGGTAGCTCACCGTCCGGTAAGGACCAGGCCCGGGTCAATGTCGCGTCGTATTCCACGCGCGTCTCAATGAGATGTCGTCAGCACAATGTAGGGGTCCACTAGGGCGCATGCCTGCCGGGGTCGCGGGAAGGTACTAATGGGTCACCGAGGCCCCCGCATCACAGGCAACAGATGGAATACGGGTGGGTTTTAGTCAGTAAGAGTCTGACACACCCTCCCGCTCCGCCCAGAGCGGGAGAAGTTATTTGATGATTTCCCATAAAAAAAAGCGCTGCTGTTGAGGTAATTTACAGATCGGCCAAAGTATTATTTGATTTTTCCGTTAGAAATATTTCACTAGCAACCTGGATTTGTGCCCGGTTGATGCCAATAGGCTTGCCTCCTATTACATGGGACTTAAGTATAACTGGCGAATCGTGAGTGCACTATAGGTTTACCTTTGCCGAACACTTCGGGGATCGTCGTCGATCGATCATCGTCATCGTCTATATTCGTCGTTATTTTCGACACAAACCGCACATCACTACCTACTCGTTATAAAAAGGACTCAGCTTCATAATATGCGTACATATTTCAAGGGGATATACCTCCACACTTACTCCCCCATACATTTTGGGAACCTAATTACATTGACAAATGCGAAATGTAGCACCGTCGGTCGCAATGATAAGTGGGTGGTGTTTTTTCACGTGGCAACATCTTGTGGCTGGTCCATGTTGTTTGAAGGTGATAAGAGTTGAGTTTATGGCAGTTTTTATGGACATTATTTGAGGTGCGTAGGTAGTACTTACTGCGGGCGTACGTGTATGGTCAGTGGGGTAATTGTGTAACGTACTTACAGTAGCAATAACTTTCATTTTGCCAGCTCAACAACACTCATTGCGATATTTACGTTGTGAGCAGACGATGTTTTCAAACATATGAAGCAATGGATTAGCAATACTTATTCTTCAAAATCATTCGGTTTGTGATTCAAAGTGTTACGCAATTAGAGTGCAGATGTATGAATGTGGGGCTTGTGCCTAATAACTAGAGATCGGATATTCGGATGCATATTCACCTAAAGTTGAGATGTTGGATAATATGGAATGCGCTTTTGTATCGCAAAATCCCGCGGCTCTGGGAATACAAATTTAGGTTTCTGATTATAGAATCGAATGTATATTAACTTACTTTCAAATGTTAGCTTATATGGAATGCACTTTTGTATCGATCGTAAAAATCCCGCCCGCCATTCCCGAATCGACAAATTTTATGTTTTTTCTGACTACATTATGTAATTGGGTGCTTATGTACCTACCTAATATTATGATGTAAAGTAGGTAGAAACATTAATTTTAAATAAACATGCAATCCAATAATCCCGGGTTTTTTTTTAATAAATATTTTTGTAGAAGTCGCTTCCATACTATACACCGGACTAGTTATGCATTCCTGTTGTTCGTGGCCTCTTTAAAAAAAAAAGATTTTTAAGAAGCCGCTTCCATACTTTCATAGCTAAAAATTAACTTTAGGTAAATATGCATCCGAATATCCGATCTCTGGTAATAACAGACGCATGGGTCGATCGATCAGGTTAAGCTAAGCTTGCCGCGGTTGGTCCATGGATGGGTGACCACATTTACATACCAAGACCCCTCTGTGCCTCGGAAAGCATGTTAATCCGTTGGTCCCGGCTGTCATTCGTGGATCTTAAATCGTTACGGGTCGTCAGAAGCCCGAAAGTCTGACAACCAGTCTTACCAAGGGGTATCGTGTTAAGTAAGACTGAAAGCCGACCCTGACATAGTTGGGAAAAGGCTAGGCAGATGATGATATATGAATGTGGTGTAAAAAGAGTATGTAAGAATGTAGCTGGTGGCGTTTTGTAGTTTTTATCTTTATTGAAATTAGGATTGAGTGCTATGTAGGAATGTAAGTATTATAATTATTTATCACAGGGTGATCTTGTAGGTACACGTTTTCGTCATAGAAAAATAGCTTTGGCTGTCGAAAAAAAAAACATTTTAGGCATATATATACAAATAAATACAATTGAAGTGTCTGTTTGTAATGTCAAACTAACAGCTTTTACCAGACTGCGCAACGCAAAGGAGGGTAATGTGTTTATCAGGCCATGGATGTTTGTTTGTTACTTTGTGGCACTCTAGAGACCAAACGCGTGGATCGGTTTTGATGATTCTTACGTCAATCGATTTGTTTTAATCTTGTGAGCGTCACTAAAGACATGACAGTAATCAAAATTCAATATGGCGACAACCAGACGCCATATTGTGAAAAAGAAAAAAATAAAGTCAACGAACTATGTATATCAAATGGGGTATCATTAAATATGTATTTGAAAATATCTTTAGGTTTCTCTAAACATTTTTCGAAACTTTAATTAGAGATCGGATATTCGGATGCATATTTACCTAAAGTGAATTTTGAGCTGTGAAAGTATGGAAACGGCTTCTTAACATACGTTCTCTGTACTTAAAAAAAAAAACTGGGATGCCAGGAACACCGGGAATGCATAACTACTCGGGTGTATAGTATGGAAGCGAATTCTAAATAATATTCAGTATAAAAAAAAAACCCGGAATAAGAAAAATATATTTATACGATCGATACAAAAGTGCATTCCATATAAGCCAACATTTGAAAGTAAGTAAATATTCATCCGATTCTATAATCAGAAACCTGAATTCGTCAATCCCGGAACCGCGGGATTCTTTCTATACAAAAGCGCATTCCATAATAGCAAACATCTCAGCTTTAGGTGAATATGCATCCGAATATCCGATCTCTACTTATAATCAAGCTGTGATAAAGTTCGTATATCAACACCTAATCAGCATCTTCTTAAATTTAACAATAACCTATTGCCTCCGACTGCATGAGATTGTTTATATGGTATATAGAAATAGGTCATCTGGTTTCCATCTTTATTAAATTTCATATTTTACGCAGTCGAGTTTTTTGATTTTTCAAATAACTTTTTATTACTAAATACAAATGAAAGTATAAACGGTACTTATAACAATTATTTTATTTATTTTAATTTTTGTTAGTCTGTCTGCTTGTTACGGCTAATCTCTGAAACGGCTGGACCGACTTTTGACAGGACTAACATGACGACCACGTCTTGTTACTAAATATTAGTAGGATGAAAATATGCAAAACTTCTTTTTTATTTGGCAATCGTTAATAATAGAGAGCAAATGTACGGTATTTTGAATTCTAAATTATGTTCAGTTAGAAAATAAATAGAATAATAAAATAAAATAATTAAAGAATAATAATAATTTCATTTTAGACATTCCATAAGTTATTGGTGATGAAATAGTAATTTTAAAGATTTTGCTAATATTTGTTAGTATTATGTACAGGGTGTTAGGCAGACGGTTGATCATACGAACATGGCGGATCCATAGGGCCATCTGCTACGTGTTTAGGTCTAATAACATGACGCAGGCCATACGCATTTAATTTTTTTTTTTATTCGAAATTCGTCTAACATCAAACGTCAATAAAAAAATAACAAAACTGGCAACATTTTGTTTATTTTCATCTAGAATAATTGTAGAATCTTCGTATTTGACTCAGATGGTTACTAAAAAGTTAAATATAAATATAACTCTAGATAAAAAAAAATGTTGTCAGTTTGTTATTTTTAAAAGAAATTATTGGCGTTTGAATTTTGAGCAACAACGAATTAAGAATAAAAAAAAAATGCATGTGGCCTGGGTCTTGTTATTGGGCCCAAACACGTAGCAGACGGCCCCATGGATAGGTACGCCATTTTCGTATGTTCAACCGTTTGCCTAACACCCTGTATAATAGAATATATATTATAATATTACTTCTACTATATATATAATATTACTTAATTTAATTAAAAAATGTTTCGAGTTCTGCAGAACGTAATTAGTAATCTGTCGTGCAAACGAACCTAAATCAGCTAACTAGGTAAAATTTAATTAACAGTAACTAGCAGTATACCCATTCACGTAGTACGTGGGTAATGCTAATAGTCTTCCTAAAAGGGCACTATTATTTTAGTCTGTGGTTCAAAGACACGAGGTGCCACGATATATTAGGGTAGGGTTTTTGTGCAAAGTAATTAATGGAGCCGCATAATTATTACGTACTGTGATTCCAAAGTACTTTTAAGTATACTGTGTAGAACATTAAGTTCCAACGAACCTGTGTTAAAGTGTTAGGGACTGATTTACATTATCTAGTCTACATTGGTAATTTACTTCGTATAAGTTGTTTTGGGACTTATGCTCAAAAGGGAAACTTCTCCTTTCATTTGTTGGTCTTCACTTACTTACATAACAGGTTGGCAAATAGGCTGACCGGCTAATTTGATGGAAGTGGATTCCTGCTGCTTTCAACACCAAAGAGTTTGTTAGCTGTAACCTAAATTACCCCCATAATTTATACTTTACACTTTTACACTTTTTGCCTTCTCTTAATTTTATTAACATGCGGATAATGTAGTGAGCTGCAATGTTGTTAACTAGCTGCGCCCCTCGGTGTCACCCGCATATGTCTCGATCCCTTGAGAATATCTAGATAAAAAGTATCCTATGTGTTAATCCAGATTAAAAACTATCTGTGTGCCAAATTTCATCCCAATCCGTGCAGCCGTTTTTGCGCGAAAGAGTAACAAACATCTATACATACACACAAACTTCATCAACATCTTACATCACAAACTTTCGCGTTTATAATATTGGTAGGATACTACTTATGAGCCTACATTATTGTTATTTGTAAAAATTTCATATTGTAGCTGTTTATTGTCCCATGATAAATAAAATAAAATAAAACATAATTAAGTCGAAGTCAAAATAATCATTTATTTCAAGTAGTAAATAAAGACTGGCAACATTGCCATGTTGAATGATAATGCAAGAAGCATTGCCTTTGTTTGGCCAAAGAACGAGCCAACCCTCTGGATTCGCGTAATGTCGTAACCAATTGGCGAAAAACTTAAAAATGGAGTCGCGCTCTGTCCCTCAACTATGGCCTACTCACATTCCAAGGCAACAACGTCTTGCCGTCTGGTTTTTTCCCATCGCCATGTACCAAGCCGTTTGGTTCTAATACCGCTGGTACAAGTGACTAGTAATGGCAAGGGCTCAATGAATAATATCGCTAATGCTGGCGTGCCGTGCTTTGCGGCCTGCGGTCGTGCAATAAGGCAGGCCATGGTGCCCAAGACAAGCAATTAGGTATATCCAAGGTTTTTTTTTTAAACTCCTAAATAAAAAACGTGATTATTTTATGAAGGTGGCGATGGATCTAGAATTGTATTATAACATAAAATTCACGGCGAGCTTGCTGCGTAGCCGACTAGCCGGTAATATTGCCCGTTTCGAATAACGCAACACTAAAAGGGATTCTTCAACCAGTTGTAGCATCAGCACGCTGCACTGACTCTACACTCGCTAGGCTCGCCTTCAACACTTCCTCACCTGATGGTAAAGATGATGCGGCCGACGACGATGCACACCTTCCCAGAATTTATATATTCACTCGAAACGTGAAGACTCCCAGGACATCAAGCTGTCCGTAAACATATCTAGGACTTCCAGTCCTTAGGAGTACGCACAGTGAATGCGTTGCATAAACGCTTTGTAACTGCGTGGAATATTGTAGTGGTACTCGATAATAACATATGATCGTGGAAAAGGCTGAAGCAGCTGGATAGAATTAAATTGAGCCATTCCTATGTACACTCTCCGAAATGCAACCTATAAAACACTGATGTGCTCGCGTTATATGTTTACAGGATGTCAACTCTACACCATGTCACCATGTAAATATCGCCTATTTCACATAACCCTACTAGAGATGAGCCAACTAGCCGGATACAAAGAGACTGACCAGTTGGCCAAGCCAAGAATTGCTTTCGGTGGAGTTCGTCCAAGAAGATTTAAGGTTAACCTAAAAGATCTCTTCTTGATTCAGGTTCAATTAATATATCCCTACTAGAGGTGGGCCGAGTAGCCGATTACAAAAAGGCTGATTGACTGACTGGTTGAGTCAGTCAAGCTAAGAATTGCTTTCGGTGGATTGGATTCAAGAAGGTTAAACTAAAAGATCTCTTCTTGATTTAAGTTCAATTAATTACTGCCAAACGAAGATTTTCAATTCTTATATTATAATACAATCTGTAAGGCTCCGGATGAAAAGTATCATATGTCCTAAACCAGGTCATGGTCTACCCATGTGCCGAATTTCATCCAAATTCATTTAGCAGGAAAGCGTAACAAACAAACAAACTCACTTTCGCATTTATGATATTATATAGTTAGGATAAGTAAAGGTTGTAACCTTTTTTGTATTTCAATCACCCTATTTTTAAGCATAGACAAAAGAAATAAGGAAAAATAAAAGAAGAAAGTAAATTGTAAATCCGTAATTGGCTGTAATAGTAGTAAAAATAAGTGTGTTTTTAAGAGCTGTGGTTTTTAAATAAATAGAAACATGAATAAAGTAACGAGTCAACTTGGTTTCTACCGACTAGATGCCGACTAGTCGCCGACTACTAATATAGCCGGATAGTCGGCTTTCCCGACCAGTTGGTACATCTCTAATGCACTGTCACCGAAGAAGTAAACTTTGTTTAGATTTATATCCAAATACGTCTTCCATTTATTATTTGTGTTTATGGATAGTTTTAATTGAATCTTAGTATAATAGGCAGTCGTTAGTCGCCACAGCAGTACTGTCACAGCTTAATACTGTGCTCAGTCAGTTGTTGCTGTCATCATCGGCTGTCGCTGAAAACCAGCGCTGGGGCTCTGTCTCGCATAGGGTCGCAGCATTATGTTGAGTGATGGCGGTTTTGCGTGGATGTGAAGCATATTTGTTTTTTGCGTTATGTTTACCGCAAATAAACGTATTTTCTTTATTTCTTTCAACTAATAGAAATAAATTACAGTGTGTTTAACGCGGTTATAGCTGATTAATTAATGTTAATTCTCAGCGAACATTCAAGAACTACTAAACGGTAGAAATAGCGAACATTATAATCAGTGATAAGTTTGTCTAGTTTTAATGATTTTTCAGAAAAAAAAACTGTTTTTGTGGATCAGTTTTATGGGAAATTCCTAAATTGGTGGCAACATTTTTTTTTTTCACGGCCCTGTTTGTAATAATTAGGTAACCTTAATAAGCTTAAAAAGAAAACAATTGATAATTTAATCACTTCACCTACTATGAATTTTGTTTGTTGGGAATACCTACTTCTTGCGACTAATTTAAATCTGACTATTTTAAACTCACACTTAGGAGGCAGCTAGGGAATGCATCTCGAGATCTCGAGCTTTTTTCGAGATTCAATATCGTGGAAAGACAATCTCATCCTTAAAATCTCGGTCGACTTCTCTCTGTATCGAACGACATTTCGACTCAGAACACGCGCGACTCAGCTCACAATGCTTCTTGAGAAGCCATTTACAATTTAATAATTCATGGATTTATAGTGTGCTGATTTGTTGCGTAATGTACCAACATATTATACATATATACCTACGTATGACATATGATTATTACTTAGATAAACGTTGATTTTTTGTTTCAAGATTCGGTTAATGTTTTTTTTTTATTTACAAAATATAACACGTTTACTCTTCTTCAGTTTTATTTTAATTATTTAAAAAAAATGGTGAAAACTCGACCGCGAAAATCTCTAAAACGATATATAGCCTGATTGCCGAACGAAATCTCGAATGGCCAATCTCGACTCGAGGTTGCATTCCTTTGGGACAGCCTAACCATGGCTGCCAGTACAGCCAACTTATATGATATCGTTGGCCCCAGAAATTATATAAAATCAAATCTGATTATTCAAAAAAATATTTTGCCATTTAATAAGCCGTTTAATAACGTAAAGTTATCCAATTATACAAGGCAATCTGCTATACTAACAGGATACAAGGATACATACCAAAATATACAGACTTTTTATTCAATTATACAAACTTCCAGCCCTCAGGCTAATGTTGTCTTGCGGCGTGGGCCCTGGGGAGGTGCGGGCGGGAAGGCCGCGACGTCTCCACACTTCCACAGCGTTTACTCTGGAACCACCTATCTCAGTGTTGTTTTGGGCGTCTTGTTTCTTGGCGTATCGAACGTTTTATCCTCTCTCGTCTTTGATCTATATGTATATGGCAACAGATTCGACAATCTGTATACGACATAATACATCAAGGCATATTTTCAAACCCTAAACATGGCTATGTAGTATTCAAGCTCAACACTAAAAATCGTTGGTTGCTCTGCGCAGGTTTTCTTTTATCATATTTGTGTCATGATTTGGTTAATAAGAAAACAACTGTTTCAGGCTTACGGCTGCGCTTCAAGTCATATTATTATATCAACTTGCGCGCACGAACACAATACTTTATCTCGATGATAGTGTTCAACACTTTTACTTCGACAGAATAGCTGCACTGATGTTAAATATATCTAATTGGAATGGAAACGAAATGGAGAAAATAACCGTCGCTATAAGAGTATGGATGTCTTCTGATCGAATGCTAACGTTAATCCGTCAATCCCTTCAGATCCATTTTACAAAACAAAACTTTGTTACACTGATATGTTCAGGTCATTCTGGACGCATAAAAATACTAGCAGGATCATTTAATTACATTACGAAATGTAACAGGCTCGTCTGTAGCCGTCAAGCTCAGTTTTTACCAGATGAACAAATAATTGAGGATAATTTGTGACACAGGACAGACCGAAGAAACTGTCCTTGACATAATTTAATGGTTTTCAGAATATATGGTAACAATACAGGAAGCACCTCAACAATGGAACAGAACACCATGGCCCTACTTATTTATTTATTTATTTCTATTTAATTACAACGGCTTGCGCCAATGACAGTAATGAATAGGTAAAACTAAGCATATTACATTAAAAAAACATGATTCAAAAACAAATAACAAGTCAGAGATCAAACATACTTAACAATAACTTTAAAAAGAGAAAATAAAATAAAATCGAATATAACAACAAAAAAAAAGAAAAAAAAAAGAGAAAAGAGATAAAGAGTATTCTATATATCTATCTAACAACATACAATTTATTTACCTAACAGACATAGCTTTCACAGAACATGAGACAATTTAACATGATCAACCTGATTATGCCATTAAAAATGGCACATTCCGGGACTGTCTCCATTAAGGAGTTTATAGCACCATGCATGCGACACAACGGGGATTGCGCGCGCGACACAGTGTGGCAATGGGATGTGACCAACAGTTGGCGACGTCAAGTAGGCCTATCACACAGGTAGTTGCCAGGCACATAAAGTGTACACAAAGTATTGTTTAGCTCTGGGGAATCTACCATGCTTCTCAATTTTTTTATGGCTGTTACAATCTGATCTCTGACTCTACGCACTGACAGGGAATTATATCCTAACATTCCCAGCAGGAAAGGAGTAGGATATACATATAAATGGATAATATCCGTAATTTTATTTATAAAGAAATCGCAGGAACGCTTTCTGAACCTTTTCAATCACTAATACATATGTGGGAATTCCAGACGGCTGCAGCAAATTCTAACTTACTTTTAACTAGACAGTTAAATAATAATTTGATGGCAATAGGATTATTGAAATCATGGGCATTTCGTAGGCTGAAAACCTAGGCGCCCGTAAGATTCCAAAGCTAGGGCAGACTTGTGTGAATGGAATGTCAATCCGCAGTCAAATGTCACACCAAGATCTCTAATGGTTGACACGCACTTTATCACGGATAAAAGCAAGCTTATATCATTGTTTAAATCATTCAATTTAAAGTGTATATTTAAAGAAGCAACTAGAATAACAGCAACCTCAGCTTCGTGCATAGACAATGTATATTAATTGTAAAATAAAAGACTCTTCCTTAATTAGTGGCGTCAGGTCTGACCATACTGGTCAACTTGTATCATTTGACCTAGATAAAAAGTTACACATAGATAAAACTATTTAATTAAGACCTCTCACTAAAAATAAATTGAAAATAATAATTTTCTTAGCAATCTTTCAACAGCTAGTTTTGATTCAGACCCCAATATAAACTACGGTACATTATTTTCTACAGTTTGCCAAGAATTCAATAAAGCATGTCCTGTGAAAAAAGTTGCAATCAATACTAAACCAAAATTTAATGAATGGGCCACTGCTGGCATTAGAAAAAGCCTCTATATTTTATATAATTTGTACTACCAGAAATCATTGACTTCTGATCATGCCCTTCATAATTATGTCAGAAATTATTCTAAGATATTCAAAAGAGTCTACGCTCAAACTAAATCTAAATTAATAAGTAACAAAATGAGTATTTCTAACAATAAAATAAAAACTGTGTGACAGGTAATTAACAAAGAAACTGGAAACACAAAACAGCGAAATCAAAATGAATTGTCTTTAAAAATTAATAATGAAACCGTTACAGATAAGTTAAAAGTTGCTGAGATACTAGAAAATTACTTTACCAACATCCCAATAGAGGTTACGAAATCTCTCCCCTCATCACGTATATTAGCTGAATCTCTTCTCAAAAAACACTTCTCTAAGGACATTCCAAGTTTTGAATTCAAGCCCATTTCTATTGTCACAATAAAGACGGCATTCAAAAGTCTTAACATAAAGAAAACTGAAGACTTATGGGGGATTTCTGTTAAGGTTCTTGGAGATATCATTGGCACAATAGCCCCTGTCCTAACACGCATATTTAATCAATGTTTAGACAGCGTTACGTTTCCTGATTTAATGAAACATAGTAAAGTAGTACCAATTTTCAAATCGGGAAGTAAGAGTGATGCCTCTAATTGTAGACCTATATCTGTGCTACCAGCAATGAGTAAAGTAAATGAAAAAATCATGCTAGACCAGATGCTGTCACATTTCAATTCAAATGAGATTTTACATAGTCGCCAGTTTGGTTTCACGAAAGGTAGGTCGACGACTGAAGCAGAAGTAAAACTCATCAGTCACATTTTGGAATCCTGGGAGAAATCCCAGGATGCCATTAGCATTTTCTGTGACCTCTCAAAAGCGTTTGACTGCGTTGACCACAATACACTGACCTGTTAATTACACCACTACGGAATTCGTGGACAAGCTGCTGATCTTGTTTTGTCCTATCTATCAAACAGGCAGCAAAGAGTAAACGTTAACGGGGTGACGTCCTCGGGGTCTTTAGTAAAGATGGGCATGCCCCAACGTTCAATGGCCCTTTCCTATTTCTAGTTTATATTAATGATCTTCCTTACATGATGGCAAACTTATCGGATATAATTCGATTCGCTGACGACACTTCTCTTATTTTTAAAATAGATAGAAAAGATCCGGATGTCTTACACGTCAACGATAGTTTGGGTGTTCTTTCGAAATGTTTCGCAGCAAATAATCTCTTACTTAATGCGAACAAAACAAAATGTCTTAAGTTCTCACTACCAAATGTACCCCAAGTGGCTTGGTGGCTATTACGGAGTCTATATTTCTAGGAATTACTCTAGATTCAAAATTGCAATGGGGAGCCCACATTAGAGCTCTTTCAGGTAGATTAAGTTCAGCTGCATATGCTGTAAGTTCTGCTGTGGGGGTCGGCAGCTGATGTAGACTCAATTTTTATTGCGCAGTCTATAGAATGGGTCCTCGTAAGTCCCTTAGAAACAAATTCAAAGAAATTAATGTACTAACTCTGCCTTCTCTTTATATCTTAGAAAATATTTTGTATGTTCGCAAAAACTTATGTCTTTTCAAAACAAGAAGTGATTTCCATAATATAAATACACGTAGTAAACATGAAATTGTGATACCCAAATTTAGATTAACAAAAACAAGCAAATCATTTGTTATCAACAGTATCCGCTTTTATAACAAGTTGCCAAAGTCAGTTACAGAACTTAGCGATGGAAAGTTCAAAACCCACATCAATCGTGTCCTTATCAATAACGCATATTATAAGATTAAAGACTACGTTGAAGACAAGGAAGTTTGGCAATAATTCCTTCTGCACATGTGGCTTCCCTGGTACATCAGAAACGGCATAACTACACACATCAACACGGTCTAGGGATATTTCATACTCAATTAAATAACTCGAAAAGTACTGGCCGCATTGTAATCTTTCATACACCGATTTGTTTGTAATTTATCTCAGACTAATTCCAAATTCAAATTTTTGAAAATTCTTTTGTTTCGGTGGCATAAAAATGTCTTGATGTGTAGGAGAGGGAATTTTCATTTGTGCGAAATTTAGAAAACAATACGAATTACGTTTAGTTACAGTTTTTTTTCATTTTTTAACGAAAGATAAAGTTAAAATTGAGGTATTGTAGCCATGCAACGCCAACATTTGACGAGGGCGGAGATGTTACGAGCTGTGGGAATGCTGGAAGCTGGGTCTGTTCAGCGTAATGTTGCTGAGGCCATAGGGACCCACCAAAATGTAATTTCAAGATTGTGGACACGCTATCGTGCCACAGGTGAAGTACCGGAGAGGCGCCGGGGGCCAAGTCGCATCACTACCCCCAGACAAGATCGATTTTTGCAAATTACTGCGCGAGCTCAACCAAATGCAACGGCGACTCAATTGGTCCAAAGGCTGCGAGTGGAACACCAAGTGCTTGTGAGTGACCAAACTGTAAGAAGGCGACTGCATGAAAGCAATCTACGCTCTCGTAGACCACTCCGGGTCCCACCTTTACGGAGAGGCAATCGTGGACGACGATTAGAATGGGTTCGGAACCACGTGGACTGGGGCCGTGAGCAATGGTCCAATGTGCTGTTCACGGATGAATCCAGGTTCGGCTTCCATCCAGATTCACGAAGGACGCGTGTTTGGCGAGTTCCTGGACGATGGAGCCGTCTTCAGAACCCTCAGGAAGTTCACCCATACCAAGGAGGAACAATTATGGTTTGGGCAGGAATTCGTCTTGGAGGACGGACGGATCTCGTTTGGGTGCGGGGCAATATGACGGCAGAACGATACGTCCAACAGGTGCTGGGGCCCGTAATCTTGCCCCACAGAACACAAATGGGGCAAGATTTCCTGCTCATGCACGACAATGCCCGGGCACACACGGCGAGAACGGTAGCAGCTTGGTTACATACACACAATGTTAGGGCCTTAGACTGGCCTGCTCAATCGCCAGATCTAAATCCCATTGAGCATGCGTGGGATATGCTGCAAAGAAGAGCTCTGAAGGAAGTTCCTGAAAATCTGGCTACGGAAGATCAACTTTTTGCGCACCTCAGAAGGACATGGGACAATATTCCGCAGCAAGACATTGACAACCTTGTTCTGAGCATGCCGAATCGTTGCCGATGTGTTATGAACATCATGAGCGCTTTCTCAGACTACTAACTTCAAGTTTATAAACACAAATTTAATGATTTTTCTATTTTTTTCAGTTTTTACTCATAAATTAAAAGTTAATTCATATACGGTTTCCGTCTATGCTTAATTTTTTTTCCATTAAATCCTGAAATTTTAATCGAAGTACCTTAACCATTATTAAAAAATGGTAGAATATTAAATAACGTATCTTTTAAATATATACATGTCATATAAATAATTAACACATTGATAGTAATTCGCTTTTTTAAAAATATCCCTAGACCGTGTTGATGTGTGTATATAAATGTCTATTAACTACTCCAAAATTACGATGTTTATTATTATTATTTTTAGACATACTTTTTTAAACATTATATTATCAATATTTGACATTATATACCTACAATTTTGATTTCAGACTTGTTGTAATGGCAAACATGTCATTTGGTTTCAATAGGTTTTATTTTTATTATTTTAATATTATTTTACATGGATTCTTGTGTACGTTGTGAATGTGAGAACATTGTAGGCTTAATAGACTAGATCTTTTGTAGACCTTTTTATTTTCTTTTTTTTTTGTTAAGTACTTCTCGACAGGCCTACACTGTCCTCCCATACCTATTAACACTGTAATTTGAAAACATTTTAAAAGCCAATTATTTTTAAAAGAGTAACCGTGGAGTTTCTTGACAGCTCTTCTCCATAGGAAACGACCAATTGGAACCGTGCACCTAGCTTCTGACGTTTCATAAGTGCCCATGTAGGTTTATGTGAAATAAAAATATTTCGATTTTTATTTTTTTTTTAATTTTGATTTCAACCCCTACTAAGGTATAGGTGGCATGTGTAGGTTGTAACTTGCAGCAAAAGGTCATGACGAAACATTTACGGGCATTATACATCATTTTATTATTCACACTCCACTCATGGATTCGGTCGATGTCACTTTGAAGATGATCGGGAGTTACATTCTTATTAATTACTTGAAAAAATTTAATTTTGCAATTTTGGTGACCGAAAAGCTGGCGGCTTTCTCGCACAACGCATCAGCATTGCAATTCAGCGAGGAAATGCCGCCAGCATCCTCGGTACAATGCGCCGAGGGCCTTTTTTAAGCTTAACTTAGTTTTAATTTAATTTAGTTAATGTTAATAATCATCTTGTAATTTGGCTATGTAAATAAATTGATTTTATTACTTGAACTAATTTTAAATCGTCAGCATATAGGAGGCATTTGGCGTGCATTACAACTTTAATGAGATCGTTCACCATAATGAGAAAGAGAAGGGGAACTAAAACTGAACCCTCGCTTGCACCTGACCGCGTATGATATGACTTCGAAATAAAGGAACCATGGCTGGGGGCAAGCTAGATCGCCTCAACGCAAATGTACATGTACATCTATGGTGGGGAGACCCAGACAGCCACGCACTTCTTCTCTTGCAACCGAGCGGGTGGGCAGGTTGCGGATAGCACAACTCTGGCTGCGGGACCGACTGTTAAGGTCGATCCCGCATCCGGAGCATCTCGAAAGAGATCCCGGACAAGGGAAGTTACCGAAAGCCAAATCCCAGGCTCAGTTACCTTGTCCTATGCACCTATCACCAAACCAACCATCCCTCCTGTATCCATACATCCCGTCGGTCCCCAAATCACTTGGCCTAATCCCAGGCGCAGGATGACCCCAAAAACCACACCACTTCACCTAACCATGCCTTCCTGCCTATCCCTATATCCCGTCGGTCCTCGAGGAGGGGTAACCTCGATTCCTTAAATGCCCACCCCCACAACCACAACCATGTAGCAGAAAGAGAAAGTAACTACCCAGTTGGGTGCCGGCCGTGCCGAGGAATCCCACACCGCTTTGGCGGTCAGCCCCCATCTTAATCTGAGGGGGGCATCCAACTGCTCTTTGGTGCCGCGCTCTTCAGCGCGGCCGGCTGCTGACTCAGCGCCCACAACACAGGCAGTGACCTACGCGCCATCCCACCCTACCACGGCTGCGACCAGCGCGCCAACAGACTCAACTCCAGCTGCATCTCACGCGCCAGCACCCACTACGACATGTATGCCTACCACAAAAGATTCTGGCAACAGAGTCTCGGTGCGGAAAACGGCCGGATTCAGAATCACGTGACCAGCCGCAAGTACGCGAAGGGGAAACCCAACGCGAAAACCCTCCGCACGCGACTGAGCCTGCCGGGGCCGCCAGCCAACCCCAGGACACCGACTTGACCCACGACTGACCTCGACCCCAAAGGAAAAGGGGTAGGCGCGCTGGATCCTCACGCCAACCGCTACCGGCGAGAAACACCCAGACGGGTACCTCCGATCCGCAGCCTGGACCAAGCGGTACAGAGCCGGTGAAGACGAAGCCATACCGCCATCATCACCTGGCTGGAACGAGCAACTGTTAGCCTCGTCACCGGGCAATCGACACGACGACCAGCATAGGGTGGAGGGAGCGGAGGGAATGTCTGATGGATCCATCTCCGACTAACTCCACCCCACCATCGCCATCATCCCCCCCTCAACATCATACAGACAAACCTCCAGCATAGCCAGACTGTCCCGGCTAGCTTACGCAGGGTGTTGGAGGTAAAACCCCGAACCACAACGCACACACGCACACACGCACTGATCCATCAGGAATAATAAAATATGTGGCCTCGGTAACATCGGAGGTAAGCTAAACACACACAGCGCAGACAAGCCAAGAACCTGCGTCTACATACCCAAAGGGCCTTCCTTCTTATCCCCTATTTCTATCACACCATTCACTCAATTCTGTTCCAGAGACTTAACAGCTGTCAGGCTCCACAGCGATGGAAGCGCTCCAGATGTTGTACTGGCCTCGGTGTACATGCCAGGCGATGACGTAAACTTTCCTCCAAAGGAGATGGCCGACCTAGTGCAGCACTGCGAGCGCGCCAAACTGGAGCTGATCATCTGCACCGATTCGAACGTCCACCACCCTTTATGGGGCAGCGACGCATCGAACTCCAGAGGAGAGGTACTATCCACCTATTTATTCTCTACTAATCTTAACATCATTAACCGCGGCTCTGAACCCACTTGGGTCACAGTCCGAGGACAAACGATCATAGATTTAACACTCGCTACAAAAAACGCGACTAACGTCATTATGAACTGGCATGTATCGGACGAGCCATCTTGCTCGGACCATGGAAGGATACGCTTCACAATAACTACCAATACAATGAAACCAACACCAAGGCGGAACCCGCGGCGCACCGATGTACCCGGGTTTAAACGTTTACCAGCCTCTCTAATAGATAGACACCTATCACAGGTAACTCTAAGAGACCAAACGCAACTGGAATACACCGTGACAAAGTTATCAGAATATATAACCGAAGTATACCATGCATGCTGCAAACTAAGAGCGCCAAAAACCAAGGGCGAGAGGAACCCCTGGTGGAACGCAGAACTTTGTAAACTCAGATTGCATTGCGGAAACAATTCAACAGAGCCAAAAACACTAGACTCCCGGACGACTGGGAGCTATACAAAGAAACCCAATATGCATAAAAAAAACAGATTAGAACCGCTAGGAGATCAGCTTGGTGGAATTTCTGTGAATCCATCGAGACAAACAACGAAGCCGTTAGGGTAAGGAAGATTCTGGCAGCAGACCAGGACCGAACTCTTGGCGTGCTGAAAAAGCCTGATAATTCATACACAGTAACCGACCAGGAAACCAGTAAGGTCCTTCTCGAAACCCACTTCCCAGACTGTAGACTCTTGGAGGATGGGAGATGGGAGGCTGAACCAGAATGGACCCCAATGGGTCAGGGTTTTGCGGGCTCTGGACCAGTCCAGAGCCCGCAAAATAGTAACAGACGACCGGTTAAGGTGGGCTATTGACACCTTTCAGCCGTACAAGTCCGCAGGGCTGGATGGCATTTTCCCAGCCCTGCTGCATTGGAAGGTTAAATCATCAGGTGCCATTGCTGACGGAGATCTATCGAGCCTGCATGGCACTCAGGTACATACCCCTCACGTGGCGTGAGGTGAAAGTCATTTTCATACCCAAACCTGGCAAAACCGACTATACACAACCCAAAGCTTATAGGCCTATAAGCCTCACATCCTTTCTACTGAAGACCCTCGAGAGACTATGCGACAGACACATGCGAGACGGACCACTTTGAGCCAAACCCCTTCACAAACAACAGCATGCGTACACCACAGGCAGATCAACAAAATCCACACTACACAGCGTGGTTTCCAAAATTGAATGCGCAGTGCACCACAAATGCTTAGCACTGGCCGCCTTCATTGACATCGAGGGCGCCTTTCTACCTGTGATAGGGAAAAATAGTTTATGTTGGTATGTCTATCGCATGACCAGGGAGTACTAGATATCAATATATGTACACTGCGGTTAGAACTCAAAAGACGCATCGATTCAGCATACAATGCCTATATAGCAACTGTTGAAAATGGCATTAAGAAAAATCCAGTCCCATATTACACTTCAAATTGTTGAAGTCTAATATGAGACTATTTGGTAGAAACACACTAGCAACATAATTGTCAAAGGCGTCTGCGGCTTCACCACCGGAAAAACTACAGTCTTTATAGCTCACGGTGGGCTCAAAGCCACCCTTAGTACGAAGCCTTTTCAACAGCTGCTAGTCGTATGTAGGCATTGTATGCTGCCTCGATGCGTCTCTTGGGTTCTAACCGCAGTGTGGAAAATGCCGTGTAGACATTCTGATTATTAAATCGTTTCCTTTCTTTGTAGAGTTTAATTTTGCGATTGACATCTTTAATTATATCATGTGAAAACCAGACAGGAAAGCCTTGCCTGTTTGAAGCTTGTCTGCTTTTTTTAGGTACGCAAAGATCAAAAATATTATACAAAAATATTATAAAAAAATCATAAAATTGAGTAGTCGCAGATTGCACATCTGAGGTATTATATACACAACCCCAATCCGTTGCAGACATCATCTCATATAAAAGAGAAAAGTTAGCTTTGGTTAAATTCCAATTAGAGGCTGAGTCAAAGTTACTAGGCTTAACATTTTCGTTACAAGTATTGGAAAATAAAATGCAAGATCAATATCCAAAGGAGGATGGTAGGAGTCCACATTAACAATGCCACCAGTGTCGGAACAATTTACTTGCACTGCGCAACTAGAGCCCTTTACAAGGACAACATCTAATAAAAAGACAAAATCTATCTCCAATAACCAGTACGGTTCCATTAAGGTCATTTATAAAGCCTTCAACTTTACAAAACCAATCAAAATATACAGAGTCTGTAGCACTGGGAGGTATGTCCACTACACACACATGCTACTCTCTACTGCTACTCCGGTAAGAATTCTCAACAGAAGAGTCTAGGAATGTCTGTGGCTGCCAACAGGTCATGTTCCATGAGCGACAAATTAGTTCTCCACAAATTGAGTTTGGTCTTAATGCCGCGAACATTTTGATAAAAGATGTTTAGCGAGGTTATTCTTTTGCAGACAGTAAACTGGTTAGATGAATCTGAGTGCAGAATGTTGAGGTAGTTACAGAAAAAACTGCGAGTTTGTCTGTTGTGGTTCTTTAGACATTTCGTTTTGGCTTTGCTTTTCTGGGGAGCAGTCAACCACCTGGTGCAAAGTATTCAGGTTGCCTAGATCAAGAATTAGGTCTTGCAAATCCAATACAACAATATTTAAACCATATTTATTTAAGGAGCCATAGTGTCTGTTGTACGTACCATGGTCATAAGGTAGGTTAAGGTTTTAATCTAGGATGTGCGCGTAATTAAATGAGTTCACATCTAAATAAAGAAGGTTAGCATTTTTCATATACTTAAAAGTTGGTAAGCAAATTATAAAGTTAGTGTGATTTAGGTTTAACATTTTTTCTCTGAGAAACATGACAAGCTCTATGTAATTATGGGTTGCACGAAAATCTTCATCGCCAATATAAATATGTAATGTAGTATAAGTAAAGGTCCAAATGAGTAAAAGCTTTCACTTTTCCCTCAATTCCGTCTAGAGTTTGACGTAGGCCACATTTAGGTTTCCGATAATGACAGATTTCATTTTTTTTTTAAATGGTTGTTTCGGCCATAGTATATAGTGTTAGAGGTTTCACTGCATAAAAGGCATATTTTCTGTTTACTGGACCGATATTTGGTTATTTGCCTAGTTTTTCCATTGGGGGTTTGATCTAAGTTAGTTAAACATTTATCTCTGTTATTGTCTATTATAGCTTAATTGACATTCGAAGATAGAGAGTGGTCTTTTTCCGCAGTGTCAATAGTCTCCGTTTCTTTTGACTTTTGATTTTTCTTGGACTTTTTTGTTGGTGTATTAGTTTTATTTTTATTTTTCCCTGGACTGTTGACAAAATTTTTGTAAATATTATTCTTCTTTTAGAAGAAATTTTTCTTGGGAGATTTTGAAGGTCACTATGTAAGAGTAATATAAGAAAGTATTTCAAAGTTTTAATAAAGTGTAGTCCACAATATTGAGTCAGGGAGTCACTGTATGTACACAATCAACTTACGAAAAACCATTTTCACATAATGCAAGTCACTGTTAGCGTAAAGTTTACTCACTCTTATTTTAGTTATACGTGCACGATGACCGTCGATAACACGGTCACAGTCAGTTTAGGTGTTGAATATCACTTTGATGCACATTTCACAGTCCGTAGTTTTGATAAACTATTTTTAAAAGATATTTCATTATATGTTGTAATGTCATGTATCTTGTCTGCTCGCCCAATCGATTAAAGGCCAAAGTCCTACATTCTCATCACCAAAGTATTACCTACTACTCATATATAAGGTGTCGTTTTGCATTCTCGTCAAATTTCAGGAGGCTGCTATGAAAGACATATATAATCAAATAAAATTACGATACCTGTTCAATAATTAATACATATTATACTTGATTTTTTGGTTAATTAAGTTTTACAGTATTTTAGAATACACCACTTTCACAGAACAGAAACATCCCGTTGCGTATGCGGTAGTGTGTGTGTAAAAGGGCAGTTACAGTGCGGTATCACACGGGCCGCGTTTTAACATGCGTGTCCCACACAAGCCGATTTCCGAAAATTAGAAAAAAGAAGTCCTATTTTTTATTATTGATTCGTGTCGAGAATCATTAGCATAATTACCTCCTTGAATTTAACGAGGATGCAAAACGACATTTTTTGACTAGAGATCGCGAAATAAGACGACCAATGGGTGGCGAGCTACCCATTGCTCACCGTCCTCAAGCCCGCGCCTACGGTGGCCGGATATCCGCTTGGGATTCTCGACGCCCAGGGCGTCTCCTGCGGCAGCTAGGGGCGAGAGGGCGCGAAATTTGCATTTCTCTCAACCGTCCCACCTCCTCCTTCGCGAACATTACTGTTTCGCAGAAAGAGGTAACGGCTGCCCATGCCCTCTCGCTCCGTACCATGACCAGGGCCGGACGCGAGAGATCTCCGCCGCCGATCGCTTCCACGAGGATACAGCGGTGCTCTGCCCAAGCTGGGTAGAACATTTTGAATACCTGCACTTTAATTATTCAAGGGAAACACCACCCGAGTCTTTTCCGGAAAGTAAAGAGTTGTTTAAATAATATAATACCTGCCTATTTTATACCACTACAGGGCAAAGGCTTCTTCTATATAGAGAAGGCACGAGCATTGATACCCACGCTAGCTCAAGACTGGTTGGTGATTTTAGACTCATATTAACTATAAGTCTAGGTTTCCTTACGGTGTTAACCTTCACCGATCAGTAATATATAAGATAAACTCAGAAAGTACATATGAAGTGAAACGGTCACTTAAATAATTGCCCGGATTTGAACCCGAGGTTGTCCTCGTCCATGAGAGGCGAGGCCATCACGACATCCCACAAAGAATAAAAAGTAAAAAACATCTTCCTTTATCAGCACACGGCAATAGCCATCACTAACCGATTATTTACCCACAAAAGTGCTTTTCATTTTCAAAACACTCTCCCTTTAGTGATATTTAATGACATCCACGTGTCACCGATAAAGGAGCGTATACACGTGTGACTAAGTCGTCCAGAATGTGCAAAGAAATTCATGCTCTAACTAAAGTAATCTTTTCACTTCATTAGCTTCTGTCAGATGCTCGTGGAAGCTTAACAAACTTTCTATTACTTTTTAACGTTCTTTTCTTGGATACTCATATTTTTTTGTAAGGCGACTGTTACGAGAATACCGTTATATCGAGTTCTTTTGTTATATTATAATAGGTAAATTGACCACCTACTAAACTGGAGTTCTGGAGATGAAATCTGGAGTTTTGCAAGGGCTTAGGGCTGGTAGTATTCTTGATATTCATTAACGATCTGATTTTGACAATTCAATTATGTAATTACTCCTTGTACGCAGATGATCAAACTGATGATCTAAAAAACAGTCAAATCCCTTGATGATGCAACTCAAATACAAAATTATATATTAACCGTTGCTGTACCTACCGATAACTTAATGATCCTTAACGCCACTAAATGCCATCAATTCATATTAACTGGAAATAAAAATTATGTGATACTCGTATTTGAATACACTTAACAACACCAAACTAGAATCCGTAGTTGAAATCAAAGATCTAGAAGTGACAATAGATAGCAAACTGCAATTCACATCCCACATTGATAACGTAGTTATATACAATTTACACTGATGCGTCAATTACTAATAATAATTAAAAAAAAAAAATAAATAACATCATTTAATTCGGACAACTAATAGAACAATAAAATGTTAGTAACAGGTTTTCACTTAAAATAAAGACGAATTAGTGAGAAGACCACCCAACAACTAGACACAACGAGTAATTGGAAAACTATGGTATAAGACTTCGCACAAATTGCCTTATAATGGCGGAGGAAGTATCTGCCGCCACAGCCTTCAGAATGCTATTCTGACTGCGTCTTATTCTGCTCAGGAGTGAGGCCGTTTTTTTTGCAGATAATGGCATAAAATCCATCGGTATGGGTTACCGCGAACATTTCTGAGGCACTGCAATAACGAGGCAGTCGCAACAGCATCCTATAAACATTATTGTATTGGATGCGTAGGACATCCAGCGACCTTTTGGAGTAGTTGACCCAAAGATTACCGGTGTAAAAACTCTGACAATAAGCTTTAAAAAGCGTAATCTTAACTTGGTCAGTACACCGAGCAAATCTTCGAGCCAACATATTACCCATGACCGCCAGAGCCCTACACTCCCTCTCAATGTCACTATGGTCCCTGAGGTAATCGGTAAGAAAATGCCCAAGATATTTAAACTTTGTAACTCTTCGTATTGGCGTACCGTTTATGGTAAGTTCGAGGGCATCTTCCCGGCACTTACCTGCCACCCCGAAGACCATATATTCACATTTTTTGGCATTATAGACCAGTCCATGTGCAGCCGCGTAGGTCTCACATACTTTTAGCAACTCCACGATAGCCCCCGGCGACGGGCCCAGCAGCACCATGTCATCCGCGTAACTGATGTTGTTACAACTAACACCATTTACCCTGCATCCGACACGCATGCTGCTGAGCTCGGCAATGAGGTCATTAACATATAGATTGAAGAGCCGGGGAGACGACAAACCACCTTGCCTCACCCCGCACTCCAACCCATATGATTCCGAGAACGCATTAGACCATCTAACACTGTTTGTCTGGTTGCGATACCAAAACTGTAATAAACTGAGCAGATCCTCCGGTATACCCCTGCTCCTCAATTTACTCCAAAGCAGATCATAAAAAACGAGATCGAAAGCTTTAGAGAGATCAAGGAAGCAGGCGTACACCGGCGTCCTACGGTCAGTGTAGTACTTGACAGTATGCTTGACACCTTTTTTTTTTTTTTGAATGGGAAATCTTCAAATAACTTTTCCCGCTCTGGGCGGAGCGAATGGGTAAAACTAAACCCACCACTGACTAAAACCCACCCGTATTCCTTCCGTTGCCTGTGTTGCGGGGGCCTCGGTGACCAATTAGTACCTTCCCGCGACCCCGGCTGGCATCGGCCCTAGTGGACCCCTGCATTTGTGCTGACCACATCTCTTTGAGGCGCGCGTGGAATACAACGTGCCGTCGACCCGGGTCTGGTCCTTACCGGTCGGTGAGCTATCCATTGCTCACCGCCCGCAAGCCCGCGCCTACGGTTGCCGGAAATCTGCCCGGGATTCCCGACGCCCAGGACGTCTCCTGTGGCGGCTAGGGGCGAGAAGGCGCGAAATTTGCCTTTCCCTCAACCGTCCCGCCTCCTCCTTCGCGAGCATTACTGCTTCGCAGAAGGAGGCGACGGCTGCCCATGCCCTCTCGCTCCGTACCATGGCCTGAACCAGGGCCGGACACGAGAGATCTCTGCCGCCGATCGCCTCCACGAGAACACGGTGGTGCTCTGCCCAAGCCGGGCAGACCTCCACTGTATGCTCCGCCGTGTCCTCCGGGTGATCCACACAGTGGTGACACCCGGGCGTTTCCTCCCGCCTTATCCAACACAGGAACCTCCCGAAACTGCCGTGTCCGGTGAGAACCTGCGTCAGGCGGAAGGTGAGGACGCCGTGGCGCCTATCTAGCCACTCCTCAAAGAGGGGACTTATCGCCGCTATCTTGGCGTGCCTAGCACTGGGTTGCGACAACCGTACTCTCCATGTCGCCATGAGATCCCGCCGGAGCTCCGTCCGCTGAACCGCGATTTCTCGCGGCAGCGGAGTTACGCCCCGGCGTTTCGCCTCAAAGTCAAATTCAAAGTCAAAGTCAAATTATTTATTTCAAATAGGCACATAAAAGGCACTTTTGAACGTCAAAATTAACGAAAAAAAATAGAATTGATTCTAGTTGCCCCTTCCAAAAGGTAGTTTCGTATGGAGAAGAATGGGCAAGAAACTCCACCGTTACTCTTTTAAAATGTTTTACAAAATTTTGTATAGGTACATTTTAAAATTATATGTGAAGACGATGCACCTAGAATAAAATTACTATACTAAAATAGGTAAACAAAATAATGAAAAATAAAGCAATGACAGATAAATGAATTATGTGATAGGTACATGATGCTCGCGCCACTCCCAATGCTTGACACATAAGATAGCACTTTCGGTAGATAGTCCAGGACAAAAGCCAAACTGTGCATCGTGCAACTTTACAAACTTAAAAATAAGAATAAAAATGCAGTAATACAATGGGTGCCTTCTCACATTGGCATTGAAGGTAATGAGATTGTCGACCACCGTTTGCTAAAGAGGCGTCAGCAGACGGTGAAAAGTATTCCTGTATCCCGTATTATACCAAACTTTACTCTAAATTAAAACACCTTTTCGATGTTATCTGGCAAGAATACTGCAATGAAAGGAGCCGCAGTAAAGGTATATGGTATGCCACTATACAACCAAACGTTTTTAAAAGTACTAATATCCTATATAAAAGAATCATAATATCCAACTTCGCTCCGGATACATACTCTTAAATAAATTTGCATTCCTAATGGGTAAAGTTGAGTCACCAAATTGTGTAGAATGCAACTTAATTGAAGATGTTTATCATATCATTATGGAGTGTGTCCGGAACGAGCCGTCCGGAAAGACGAGATTTGTTAATAGTATTTAATCATAAACTGGGGTCTGTAACAGCGTCCTTGCTGCTCCTGCTTCGGAAGCAGCCAGGATGCTGTACAGGCTCGTAAACATTGGCATTAATCTTTTTTAAAATTGGGAAAATGATAGATGTAGATAGTGTAAGATAATTGTTAGTTGTGATTGATAATTGTTGTTGTTGTGTGTGTGTTAAAGTCGATTTGTAACGACGAAGGTGGCATAATCTGTCAAGATTAAAACCCTCTTTAAAGAAAAAGAAATATAATTATATATAACGTAGTTAAAAAATCTGCTCAGATGCTTGGTGTCCTACAACGTAACGCCAACTGTTTCAGGCGGCCTCAAACTAAGTTGCTTTTATTCAAAACACTAGTAACAAGTAACTTAGAATGCGCACGTACGTAGTGGAGCCCGTCTTATGCTGTTTACACAACGTATGTTCACACACTCCTTGGCGTTTAGCACTCGCGGTATTTCTCATAGATGTCTATATAACCAGCGACTTTCTTTCATCAAAGTTACTTCTGTCCGTGACCGTCGAGTAATGCTTAGTATTTAATTTTTGCACGATATTGTTAATGGAAATATTGATTGCAGTCACCTCCTAGCAGTGGTTCCCATCACAGTTCCACGTAAGAGACTCCGCGCTGTCCTAACTAACATAATTTGTCCTCCATTCTGTCGTACTAATATCGGTGCCCAAGTTCCGGTGATAAGAACTATTAGCCATTACAATATTATGCTCAAAAAAAACTTAACAAGCCAAGATTTACATATATTTCATGACTCCTTGGGTGGTATTCCAAAAAGAAAATACTTGACTGTTTAGTATATTTAGTCACGTAATTGATGTTATAGTGGTATTTATTGTGTATTTGAATTATGTGTGTAATGTAATATGTTCATATCCTTCATTAATTTGTACGTATATTCTGTTGTATTTTATTTTATTGAAGTTATAATTAAATTTGTTAGTTTATAAGCAGATTCGGTCCAATGTCTTTTTTATTTAAATGTTATATACACCTATAATTTGTGTATATGTTACGCTCAAAACCGAAGACGCTCATTGAGCGAAAAAACAGCTCACAACGCGTTGTGGTCACTGTAATACTCGTACATCCACATCGCGAAATTCGTGTTGTGGTTTTTATGAAAACGCTCACGACGCGTTTTGGCCATGACAGAAAGACCACATAGCGGAAAAAACTACATAGAAATTGGTGTCGTGACTGTCAAGTTATTCGACCACAATGCATTGTGACAATGAAAAAAAGTCATAACGCTGTAACCATATCAGACTAACAGGTTGTAACTTGTCGGCTCGAGTACAATGATATAACATCAGTAGAATTATTTATTAATTTCTACTCTGATTCAGGATAGTGAACATATATCAGCTCTAATTCTGACCAATAAAAAAAAGGTGTTTCATGATAAGTTCAGTAAGTTTGTGGAAACAAGCACTAGTCGCAGTTTTATCATGAGTACAGAAAAAAAGGAAATGTTACTTAATTAAACAAAGCAGCAGAATGACGAGACAATAGATATGCGAACGTTGTTTTAATAATAAAGCCTGATTTATTTTAGTATGACGCTCAAAATGATAAGCAGATCCTTAAAATTCAACTCATCTAGCTGAATACTAACACTTAATTACTTTAACAACCATTTGTTATAATCATGGGACAATAACTTAAACTAATCCCTATTTGAACGGTGACGTTCCGCTATCGTCACAACCCAGGAGCTCGCAATTAACATCCAAATGCCCTTCGGAAAGTTCTCGAAGTCTCGTTCGCACGACACTTTCGTGGTAATAAAATCACGGGCTGTCTACAATGAAACTCTGGTACTTTAAAAAGTAACAAAGTTTAGAGCACGACACCGGCTGCCAAAAGGACGTGAGATGCAACATAAAACCGTCACGTTTTAAAACCGGAGCGGCCCAATAGATACGGTTCTTTAAAGGGAATTTTGAACTTTTTGGACGTAATAAAATCAGACCGCTAATCTCTTTGAGCCGTGATGTGGGGCTACGCGTAGGCGCTACGTGCTTCGTGCTACAAGCTACGAGCTACGTGGGTGCTACGCAGTGTTTTTCGGTCTGATCTTCTGTCAAACGTAGTCTTAATAATTCATGAGATAATATATCTGTTGGCAGTCTTGGATTTTATATTAAAACGGCTTGGAATGCGAAGCAGTAAGCATAACGTAAAAAAATATCAAGCAATAGTTCTGAGGCTTAAAGTTTTGCCACTTGGTTGAAAATGAAAACACTATATGAACCTACAAAAACGTACATATTCTCCATTTTCCCACTAAAATACGGAAATCATCCTCCTAAATCTTCTCAACAAAAAGTCGGTTTTAAACACTACCCACACGCCAAAAAGAGGTCATTTCTAAAATGTACTGTATAATTTACGAACAAATGCCGCGGATGGTTGGTCAGCAAGAAACAATTGAAACGTTAAGGGTAGGGTCACATTATCTGTTGACCACGCTTCGCCGCGCTCACACGACGGGAAATTAGAGCTCGAACCCATTAGCTGGTTGATGAAGGTGTTAATGAGATTGTCCATTGAAAGTGACTTGAGTGAGAATTCGGACGTGTGTAGTTAGTTTGTATGACTGGGCATGGCTTGAAAGGATGGTTTAATAGTGGTTGAGATAGAGAGAGAATTTTAGTTTAAGTATATAGTGCTTGTGATTAGGCAGTTAGTTAATCTATTAAAGTAAAGTGACCGTGAAGCGTTTAGTTCAAATATAAAGGATTTTTTGCGTGGGTTTATATACGTAAAATAACGTCCACTGAAAGTTGCTGAAAGTCAATTATACTTACCATAACACCATACCCGTGAATGCCCGAAGGGTTAGGCTGAGGTAAACTACTTAATGGAACACCCTCATTTCTCCAGTTATGTTTAAGTCCCATATAATAGGGCGAGCCACTACTGACTTTAATTTAAGAACTTATTAAAGTCTTTAGTAACGTGTATTTACTGGCTTTTATCTTTTAGAATACTTTATTTTACTAACATAATTATATAAATCCGCACCGCCGTATTTCTACGTTGACGTCGTGGGGGGTGGCATGCGCGCTCCGAACTCTGGGTCTGTGCCAGTAGAGTTAGTTTGCCGGAACAGGTCAAGAGAGGCACAGAAACCCGCAGGGCAGCATGTGGCGAGCTGTTGGGCAGTAATGATCCCACGGACCCTAATTCCCGGAAGAAGTCTTGTTCCTCATCCCTGGCTTGCCTTTAGTGGCAGGCTGGAGTGAACACTGACAAAGAACAGAGCTCCCACCTGATTCTTGCCTTTATTGGCCGGCTTGAGTGGAGATTCGCAAGATCAAACGTGTTCAGATGAAGGAAGTATTCCAGAAAGTGGTAGGGATCTTGACCATGTTGCGGGCTCTGGGATTGTTCTGAGAGCCGTAGAATACCTCTCCACTCCTCAAGCACCTCAGAAAGTGTTGCCCTCTTGTCGCTAAGTCACTATGTGCTAGAGACAGTTTCCGGGGGCCCATTATTAAGTCTGCAAGTCACCCCTTGCCATTTAATCTGTGTATTTCATAATATTGATCAGGCATAGGACATAGTCCTCCTATAATCCAAGGGGACTAACCGACTATAGCCACCCAAACCCATAGCCCAATACGTTTTGTTTCTATGTTCTGCAATAATCCAGCACCAACCGGGGGTTTTCCTTGGATGCAGTTGCATGTGTGAACAGGCATAACAGTCGGTTGGTACCTTAATTTATTAAATCGTCTTAACGGGCCTCTGCTTCGGCCCTTCGTACGCATTTCAAAGGTGTGGGATCCCAGCGTCCCGAGATATGTCAAAGACACTTAAATAATCTAATATATAAAAATCTCGTGTCACGGTGTTTATGGTCGCCCTCCACAGAAACGGTTCGACTGATTTTTAAATTTTTTTAATGTTTATTTGGTAGGGATGAGAATAGGTCTTAAAGTTTATTTCCCATATTATATGTTTCTTTAAGTATTTTATCCCGATATTCCCACGGGTTGGCGACTTACGCGCTAGAAATCGCGGGGCCTGCTAGTAATAATATAATATTCATTTAATTCAGATAAGATTCCAGAGAGTAAAGAGTTACAAACATTTAGAGTAGGATAATAATTTACAACTAGATTAACTATCACACTACTGAGATTCCAAAGTTACAGTAAAAGCATTGTGGCGGCCATCTACATTTCCACATGCGAACTACGCAGCACACTGACGTCACGCAAAATCCTGCATCGCGCAAGCAGAGTTTACCGCGCAACTAGCATATATCGTCGGCTTATTGCAAGAACTCATTAACTGCAAAAATTCATTAAATACGTTTTTATCTTTATTGGACTCCTTTTGACACATTCTACTAAATGCAAAAACTCACTAATTTCTATCTAGTCTAGATAGAAATTAGTGAGTTTTTGCTCACTAATTTCAAAGTAGAATGTGTCAAAAGGAGTCCAATAAAGATAAAAACGTATTTAATGATTTTTTGCAGTTAATGTGTTCTTGCAACAAGCCGACGATATACAACATCCCGACATCAACCGTCGGGCAGTTGCCCAGACACGACACCCGTCTGGTCGGAGGATTCCTTTCCTATGGAGGATGAGTGAACTTTACACCCTGTGCCTCATGCCTCTATAGCATAAAACAATATTTGTATCTACAAAACAAATCGAATGTGAAAGTGCCAGAGGTTACATTGCATGCAACGTAACCTCAGTGCTTTCGTATTGGCCTATCAAAACATTAACTTTCATTTTTATCAAGATTTTTAAAAAGAAAGAAAGAGAGAAACACGAAAAGAACAAGAAAGAAAACAGACATTGTACCTACTTTTAACTTCAAACAAACCGTTCCAATACTCGTTCCAAGAAATGTTTATTGGTATGAACCCAGTGTTTCTCATTCTGTGTAAATAAATTGTATTCTGTTTTGAGAATATATGTCTTAAACCATATATTTATCAACCAATCAAAACAACTAACATGACCTTTGAGAGTAAATCTTGACTTAGATCTTAATCAGCCTTGTGAACCAAATGAAAATCATCACCATCTTTTTAGCCAACGAATGGATAATTACAAAACAGCTAACCTGTTTGTACCCTACACCTCATTATTATTCTATTCGCCGCTTTTCTCAGATAAACTGAACTCTCTATAAATTAGAGTACAAATCGAATTCCTCGGCTCTTTCGATTGTATCGAACCGTTTGATTAATTGCTCGTTGAGGCGGTCACGTCTGTCCCTGTAAGGGTCCGCCAGTCCCTAAAAAACAAACGGGCCCCTTCCTGAAACCATTAATCTGATCATACTTTTGGAAAATAAAGTTGTGCAAAATGGCTTGTTTGGACACGTTATGTTTTGTGTTTTAGTTTGTTTATTATTTGATTGAAATCCCATCCATGCAAAACGTTGTTTTGTGTGCATTGACTGTGTTTTCTAATTCTCTAAAGGATGGTTTTTTATAAATTACTTTCTGTGGCTTCTGGAAAGTTCGATTAGTATTAAAAAAAAACTTTTGCCCCGTTTCGTTATTGTGACCTACTTTTATTTCATTTCAGGTTTGTGGATGATAAGTAAGAGTGTAATTATTAATATTAATATATTATATTTTAATTAAAATACATATAAATGACCTCCATAACACTCTGTATGGAACAAATCTTAATTACCAGAAAGGTAAAACTATTAAAACATTATCAAAGTTCAAAGTTTTTATTAATGTGATTTTTCGTGATACAACAGGGTCTTTAAAATATTTCATAGTAGCTCAAAAATCTACCATATTAGAAATTAAGTTAAACTGGTGACCGAAAAGCTGGCGGCTTTCTCGCACAACGCATCAGCATTGCATGTCAGCCAGGAAATGCCGCCACATCCTCGGTACAATGTCTCGAAGGCCTTTTTTAGGTTTAACTTAGTTTTAATTTAATTAGTTAATGTTAATAATCATCTTGTAATTTGGTTATGTAAATAAAGTGCGAATATAGTTAAAAATTAAATGAAACATTGAAGTAATTAATACGTAATTTAGACCCTATTCTATCTTAAACTAGCTTTTGCCCCTGGCTTCACCCGCGTGTAGGTCGGAAATTATCCCACGAGAACGTACTGACGAGAAAAAAGTATCCTTTGTGTTAATCCAGAGTATAAACTATCTGGGTGCCAAATTTCATCCTAATCTGTTCAGACGTTTTTACGTGATTGAGTAACTAATATCCAACTATTACAAGCTTTATATTTATAATATTAAGTAGGATAACACAGAGGCCGTTCGTGTGTTTACTTTAGCAAATCGAAAGCGTATGACATCACGTACGAGTAAGATATTCCAATGCATAAGGGCTCCTTCGAACAGGCGCGACCCGCGACGCGACAGAAAGGCACCGCGTGTAGCACTACAAGCGGTGCCTTTGTGTCGCGTCGCGTGTCGCGCTTATTTGTAAGAGTCTAAACTCGAAGATTTTAACAAAACAGTGACATACAACCAGCAAGAAAAGCGTTTAACACAGATAAACAGTTTTAGCTGAGATTTAGGATTGAAATCTTGCTTAATCTGACCTAATTGTAATAAATGATTGAATAGTACATATTCATTTGAAGACTAGTGTTATGATTTATTTTACGATAATTAGATTCTAGGAAATACTAGTACTTGGTTGGAAAAATAGTACTTTGATTTAAATTTAATAAAATAATCACGACAACCCTCTAGAAATGCGAAATTGCCAGCTCGCGCGGCTCTTAATATTCAGAACTCCAAAATGATCGGTGAAGGATTTTTTTATTTTTTTTTATTTCAACTGAGCCGTTACCGATTATTATGTACTACCTACTACGCTTTGGAATGGGCAATTAGCTTCATATTTCTAACTGACCGACTCCTTGAAAAAACGCCTGTAAATGGTTTAATTGAAAAACATGTTAATTTTTTTTTTATATTAAAATCCCATGATGCCAGGATCACCGGGAATGCATAACTAGTTGGGTGTATAGTATGTAAGCAACTTCTAAAAAAATATTTATTTAAAACCAAAAAAAAAACCCGGGGTTCCTGGATTATAGTCAGAAAAAACACTAAATTTGACGATTCATAAATCGCGGCGTTTTACGATCGGTACAAAAGTGCATTCCAGATAAGCCAACATTTTAAATTAAGTAAATATACATCCGATTCTATAAACAGACACCTAAATTTGTCGATCACGGTACCGCGGGATTTTGTTCGATACAAAAGCGCACTCCATATTAGACAAAATCTCAACTTTAGGTGAATATGCATCCGAATATCCGATCTGTGGTGATAAAGACTGTAAAGTGACTCGGCAATGTTAGTATCTGGCGGTACCACGTCGGTAAGGTTGTCACTAACACACAATAGATCTCACTGTCATGTCAACAGCTTGGCACACGCGCCGGAGCGCCAGCCACTTCGCATTGTGCGACGTTTCAAGCACCCACCTTCTGGTTACATATATTGAGCTAGTTATTAATCGAGGAACTTTGTATTCCTGATACTTACCTAGTTTTTATTTTTTTTATAGTAAAAAGCACATTCCAAAGTCGAGTTATTAAAACACCGAGTAATCTGTCATGCGGTAGCTGTCATTTTGTGCAATAAAATGGTCATGTCAGATTACTTCAGTTGTTATTCAAGCTCGACTGTCAGCATTTTTATGAACGACTTGAACAGTTTGATATATAGAGGCATGAGGAACAGGGTGTAAAGTTCACTCATCCTCCATAGAAAAGGGAGGATCCTCCGACCAAACGGGTGTCGTGTCTGGTGGGCCACTGCCCGACGGTTGATGTCGGGATGTTGTATATATGCTAGTTGCGCGGTAAACTTTGCTTGCGCGATGCGGGATTTTGCGTGACGTCTGTGTGATGCGTAGTTTTGTATGTGGCGCTGTAGATGCCGCCACAGATATAAGTACCTACCCGAAATATGGAGCATAGCGGTAAGTACCTCCCGGGCGATTTCCGGCCACCGTAGGCGCTGTCGTCAGCACAAGTGTAGGGGTCCTCTAAGGCCGATGCCTGCCGGGGTCGCGGGAAAATTCGAAAGGGTTACCGAGGCCCCTGGCAACACAGGCAATGGAAGGAACACGGGTGGGTTTTAGTCAGTAAGAGTTTGACACACCCTCCCGCTCCGCCTAGAGCGGGAGAAGTTATTTGATAATTTCCCACCCAAAAAGCGGTATCTACTTATGTATTACCCATATTTGCAAATAAACGCTATTCTATTCTATTCTATTCTATTCTATTTAAGTAAAAAAAAAAATATGAAAAAATAATAAATGAAAAATAATAAAGATGGTATATGAAAAATAATAAAGGATTTCAAACGATTTATTAACTTTTCGCCCAAAATATCTATCAAAGCAAAATATTTAAAATTTTAATGTGGGTCTACTATGGGTACACCTCTGCCTAACCCTTAGGCGTGATGTTATGTTATGTTAAAATATTTAAAAAGTCTGATGATGTCACAATATTTGTCTTCGAAAGCAAATGCATGATTAGGTACAGTCGCCAGCACATTAGGTTATACGAAACTGTAAAAATCTCCAAACGATTTTAAAACTTAAAATGTTGATAGATAAGTTCAAAATCAAATACATGAGAAAATTTGACAGTTTGTGGTAACTTTAAGTGCTGGCGACTGTACTTAAGAGCTCGTTCAAATTAACGTAACTATCTTTGTAGCTTTATTAAAAATGAATTGGCTAGGCCAAGTATTTCGGGGTCGCGGGAAGGTAATAATGGGTCACGAGGCCCCCACAACACAGGCAACGGAAGGAATACGGGTGGGTTTTAGTCAGTAAGCGTCTGACACACCCTCCCGCTCCAACCAGAGCGGGAGAAGTTATTTGATGATTTCCCATCCAAAAAAAAGGCCAAGTATTTAACTAAAAAAATATAAACAAAATATACTAAATCATTCCATAAAGTTCACTTCAAAAGATTCGCCCCAAATGCGTATTGTTAATTATATCAATTACAGTTTACCAAGGGTCTAATTAATTAGACCCTTGGTAAATTCCCTTTTTCGAACAGACGAATGCTAGATTAATCTAGGACATTCGTCTGTTAGAAAAAGGCCTTTAAGGTGGATACGCAGTGGCAGTCTGCGAAAGTCAAATTTTCTTACGTTTTTTTTTGCAATTTGCACGTCAGTGTCCGGTTATTTCTTGATCAATATATGATCGCGACCATAACAAATATGTATTTACAGAATTATAATCATTAACACATCTCTATAAGTTAGATTTGTTCCACAAGAACTATCCATTTTGTTCTTAAGGAACAAAACTGACTTCTAAATTTATATGGGACCATCGCCCAAGCTCTACCATTGACGAAAATGATGAAATGACAGACGAACATAGAACCTCCTCCTTTTTGAAGTCGGTTAAAAATTATTTGTAATGTGAAAGAATTCTTAGCATACCACTCAGACATTACAATCGTGATAAACTTCACAAGACATCGATTTATATCGAAAGATATGTCCCGCTTCAAAAGGCGATTTCGTTTGTGTATAATTGTCATCTGTCTCACATCCGTTTTATTGTCAAAAGTTACTTTCTTTTATGTAGGTTCGATATAATGTATCCGTCATACATAATACATAATTTAGAAATCGAAATTTATTTATAAAAATGTACTTACACAAGGAAAGTTATTACTTTCCATGATTATTATATTATTTCCATGCTAATTGATTTCCGAGGAGAGTAATACCCCAAGCTCTTTTGGAATTGTTGGTACATTTGGTTGATTTTTTACAACTGTTTTTGCTAAAAACAACAACATTTCTCCGATACGTCACGAACTGTTTTTGATTGAGCGAATGATTCGTAATGTGCGACGTCCCATAACTTAGCATTAACACTTCTCGCGCGACATAAGTACGTTGAGGGCAAATCTTTGATTTATATCTGTGGCGAAAAAACACCTCCCAGGCACACATCCCCATTCTATGACTTTTCAGCTTTCGGAAACTCAAAGTACCGTCCTTTTGAACCTGACAGTACATGTTCAATCGCGCAGTAAAGTGCGCAATTTGAGCTCAAAAGCCATGGCACTCATAGCTCTATTGGCGTCGAGCAGTGGGGGATTTAACGCAATTTACCGGTTTAATCTGGATCACGTACCGCCCAACGGCGCATTGTTCACCACTGTACCAAAGAAATGCAGATATTTCACCCTACGTGTGTGAATTATTACATATTTGGAATACTGTCGCTTTTGTGTACGACTGTACTGTGAGTAATTGAGTTTGCTCGTCTTTTTTTTTCCTTCTAATTAAATTGGCAACGATAAAATTAAATATGGCGGAGCCGTAATTAAATTTTGTGTCTTAGTACTTTTTATTTGATTTACTTTCCGGGATTAGGGCGCTCTAATTATTTGTAGAGGATGGAAACATTTTTACTTTTATGCACGTATTTAATATAGAAAGGTGTAAATGGGTTAGGTTTTCAATTAATTTAACATTGTTACTACCATTAAGACGGTAATGAAACATAACAACCCTTAAAGCCTCTACATAAAAACAAAACTAATAACAACTACAAATTAAAATACCTTGAAGTACCTTGGAGTTCTGCTTGTTGAACGCAAAACTTCCAGTCCTGTAAGGAGCTGCAGCTGGCAGCGCAGTGGGGCTGGAACTATTACTTGTAAACTGTTGCCAACATTAAAACCTTAAAAATAAAACTACCGACAATTATAATTCATTAGTCATTCATTAGTCGGTTGCGTGGAAGTCGCCACAGCATCTTGAGTGCCATTGCTGCTAGGCACGATGGTCCCCTAACATGGATGTTAGTGCAGCGGACCAAGTCCCTGCTTACTATTTTGTATTAATTTATGTCTCATTTTTGTCAGTTTATGGATCAAAGTAATTTGAATAAATAAATTTGTATTATAACTTGATATAAATAAAACTACTATCTAAATGAACTTGCCGCGTTGGTCTAGTGGTTGCAAGCGCTACTGCTGAGCATGAGGTCCTGGTTCAATTCCCGGGTCGGGCAAAAGTGATATTGGATTTTTCTATCTGAAATTTCTCAGTAGCAGGCCGGAGTCTGGATTTGTGCCCGCTTTATGACAATAGGCTCGCCCCCTATTACATGGGATTTAAACATAACTGGCGAAATGTGGGTGTATTACAGGTACACCCCTGCCCAAACCTTCGGAGAAACACGGCATGATGTTATGTTAAAACTATTGTAACGGTTAAATACTGAATTATTGAATGCTTGGTGAACAATGGTACCGATTCCCTTGTTCACAAACTAAACTAAATTTAAGTTCAGGGGGGTAACCATAAGTAGGGGTCCACTAGGGCCGATGCCTGCCGGGGTCGCGGGAAGGTACTTATGGGTCACCGAGGCCCCCGCAACACAGGCAACAGGAAGGAATACGGGTGGGTTTTAGTCAGTAAGAGTCTGACACACCCTCCCGTTCCGCCCAGAGCGGGAGAAGTTATTTGATGATTTCCCAAACTCAAAAAAAAAAAAAAAGTATCACCAATACATAGTATAACATTACTTCACAGTGGGAAAGTGATGGAGCTATACAGGACTTATAGCTCCATCTCTTTCTCACGCTGAAGTAATATTGAAATAATACTGCTATAAGAGGTGATGGTTACCCCCCTGTGCATCTATTTCTTTGTATTTCATTAAGAAGAGGACAGAAGATAAATTTTAGTTTAGTCCTGTCAAATTAATCAGCGCCTGTCACTACTCCTTAAAAGTTTAGACGTGATTAAAAACTTGCCTACTAAAATTACGTCAATTTACGTCAAATGCTGATTAATTTGACAGGACTAAACTAAAATGTATCTTCTGTCCTTTTCTTAATGAAATAGAAAGACAAAGATGCACTGAACTTAAATTTAGTTTAGTTTGTGAACAAGGGAATCGGTATCATTGTTTAGATACGAGTAGGGGAAGACCAAAGAAACCATGGATGGGCTGTGTGAAAGATGATATGGCTAGAAAGGGGGTGACTACCAAGATGACGACTAATAGAGAAGAATGGAAGAAAAAGATATTGCACGGACCCCAAATAAAGGCTCCTGCAGACTTTCGTGACGCGACATCGGTAGAACAATTTCCGTGAAGTTTTCATAGAAATTGTTATATAGGTGTCGCGTCGCGCCAGTCTGCACGAGCCTAATTGGGATAAGGTCAAGAGAATTATGATGACGGTGAAGATTGTTTATCATTTATTTTCTGAGATCGTACTACAAGAATGGATGTACAAGTGAATGGGCTCAATTGGGACTTTGTAATAAAAAGTAGTGGACTGTATTAAAATAGGTATAATAATAATAATAATAAATAACTTTATTTCACGAAAATACAGATTTGGCATGTTATATAAAATAAAAAAAATAAATACAATTTAAATGAGCTTTGGTAGTAACACAATGCAATATAAACTAAGAACTGAAATCTGTAAACAATATGGAAAACCCTGCCTCTCAAACTAGGAAACCTGTATCTTGAGAGACAGTGATTCAGCTTAAAAGTGGTGCTATAAGTATAATAGTAGACTATAATTCACAATTATCAATGATTATAGAACAGTATAAATTAGGGGTGGAGTAGAGATGAGTGTTATATACCATAAATACCATAATACCGTTAATCATGAGGTCACGCAATCAATGGTTCTTTTACCCACTGACGAAACAGAAGTTGCCAATTTGATAATGTCCCTACATAGCGACACCGCCGCGGGCTGGGACAGAATATCCAGCGGGCTCATAAAGCAACATTTAGACATTATTGTGCCACCGCTCACGTATATCTGCAACCTTGCGCTCTCATCCGGTCAATTTCCAAAATACTTCAAAAAAGCCATATTACACCCGATATTTAAGAGTGGGGACAGAAGCCGTGTCAACAATTATAGACCCATAGCAGTACTTCCTGCTCTTTCTAAAATTCTTGAGCGAATCATGAACAATAGGCTTGTGGATTACTTAGAAAAGTTTAACATCCTCTCACCGTCACAATATGGTTTTCGGGCTGGCAAATCCACGGCCGATGCAGTTCATGATCTGACTAATTATGTCATCACTAACCTGGATGCTGGTCAGAAGGTTTTAGGCATTTTCCTAGATCTTGCCAAAGCGTTTGACACGGTGTCTGTCCCGACTCTGATCCGTAAGATGGAAACCATAGGAATCAGGGATGTTCAGCTCAAACTCTTTGAGGATTACCTGAGTGAGCGTACCCAGTGCGTTAGGATAGATGATGCCATTAGTCAAGAATGCTCTGTCACCTACGGCGTGCCTCAGGGCAGTGTAATCGCCCCTACACTCTTCCTCATATACATTAACGAGCTGGGTATGCTTACTCTTCCTAAAGGTAAGATAATAACCTTCGCAGACGACACTGCCCTTCTCTTTAGTGGTAATACATGGCCTGAAGTATATATGAAAGCTCAGGCTGGTTTCGGAGTCGTGACGGAGTGGCTGCGCAATAATGTTCTCACTTTGAACGCGGAAAAAACCATTTACATGCCTTTCTTTCTAAAAAACAATACGCAAACCACACACATGAACTCATTATATACTATAATAGCCCATACATGTACAAATCATAATTTAAGTAACTGCACCTGCACCACGACCATTAAGAAAACAGATAGTGCAAAGTACCTAGGGGTAATATTAGATAGCACCTTAAGCTTCAAAAAGCATATTCATACCCTCAGCAGTAGGTTACGCAAACTTATATTTGTCTTCAAGACACTAAGACATGTGGCAGACGTAAAGCTTATAAAAATGGTTTACCTGGCACTTGCCCAGTCCTTACTAACCTACTGCATAACATCCTGGGGTGGTGCTGCAACGAATACAATGTTGGAACTTGAACGAGTTCAGAGAGCCATTCTGAAAGTATCTTTGTTCCTACCCTTCCGATATCCAACAGTTCTGTTATATAAGGAAGCAAAGGTGCTAACTGTTCGGCAGCTGTTCATATTGCAAACAGTTCTAAAACAACATGGCCTCACTACCTTCAACCCCTCACTATCCCACAATATTAGACGATTTGATCCCATTGTCCGATATCACACCCGGCTCTCGACTGTTTCCTCCAATCGCTTCTTTTGCTACCTTGGTCGCTTTCTTTATAATAATATAAATAGAACAATCCCAATTTATAACCTCACAAAAGCCAAATGCAAAATCAAACTTAGCAGTTGGCTCCGGGAGTTAAATTATGATGAAACCGAACAACTACTTGCTGTCCCATCTTAACCATTTATCTCATTCACACACTCACACACACACCCCCCACTCACTCACAGATACACATTCACACAAACACCTACTAACCATACTAACACCTTGCATAAATGATATTAGGTTTTTTTTTTTTTTTTGTTAATTCCAGCACTTCCTATTGTACTAGTACATAACTGTAAAATGTAAGTAATACCCAAGGGGTGGAGGCCTGGTGTCCTGAAATACAGACTCACGTCTAGTTTAGGCACCAGTCTCCCACAGTATATTATTTAAGCTTTTATGTATTGATACCTTTCTACTGTACCTATATTGTGGCGAGAAAAATAAATCATTATTATTATTATTATTATTATAAATAGTTTCAATAACTATGTATTGGCGTAATACCTCAAAAATGCGGTATTGGCTTCCACAATAACTATGTACTGCGTGAAACTACTTATTAGATTGATATGCGATAACGAATTACCGAGTACTAGCGTCAACATCCGATTGATGCCCGAGCAGAACGCTGCCGGAATAATATGAACTGGAACTCAAGGTTAAACTTATTTTTAGCCAGTCCTAAGCCTAGATGAAGTATGAAGGAAAGTTCATTTACATAAAAATATAAACCAGAATGTTTATTTCAACTCGTGTTTAAAACCGACCAAACATTCACGATTGCGGCGATAAGTCCCCTCTTTGAGGAGTGGCTGGAGAGGCGCCACGGCGTCCTCACCTTCCGCGTGACGCAGGTCCTCACCGGACATGGCAGCTTCGGGAGGTTCCTGTGTCGGATAAGGCGGGAGGAAACGTCCGGGTGTCACAACTGGGTGGATCGCCCGGAGGACACGGTGGAGCATACGGTGGAGGTCTGCCCGGCTTGGGCAGAGCACCGCCGTGTCCTCGTGGAGGCGATCGGCGGCAGAGACCTCTCGCGTCCAGCCCTGGTTCAGGCCATGGTACGGAGCGAGAGGGCATGGGCAGCCGTCACCTCCTTCTGCGAAGCAGTAATGCTCGCGAAGGAGGAGGCGGGACGGTTGAGGGAAAGGCAAGTTTTGCGCCCTCTCGCCCCTAGCCGCCGCAGGAGACGCCCAGGGCGTCGGGAATCCCGGGCGGATTTCCGGCCACCGTAGGCGCGGGCTTGCGGACGGTGAGCAATGGGTAGCTCACCGTCCGGTAAGGACCAGGCCCGGGTCGACGGCGCGTTGTATTCCACGCGCGCCTCAAAGAGATGTCGTCAGCACATAGTAGGGGTCCACTAGGGCCGATGCCTGCTGGGGTCGCGGGAAGGTACTTATGGGTCACCGAGGCCCCCGCAACACAGGCAACAAGAAGGAATACGGGTGGGTTTTAGTCAGTAAGAGTCTGACACACCCTCCCGCTCCGCCCAGAGCGGGAGAAGTTATTTGATGATTTCCCACAATCAAAAAAAAAAAAAAAAAGTATCACCAATACATAGTTACATACTAGAATAAATAGTTTCAAAACCTGATATTGGCAACCAATAAATAGTTTCGGTATTACGGTATCCCTTTCGGACTTTCCCGCAACCCCGGCTGGCATCGGCCCTAGCGGACCCCGACACTTGTGTTGACATCTCTTTGAGGCGCGCGTGGAACACAACACGCCGTCGACGCGGCGAGCTACCCATTGCTAACCGTTTCGGTGGCCGGGAATCGGCCTAAGTAGGTATGGCCTATGAATAGAGCATGATGTTTTTAAAAAAACTGTTTTAGGTTAAAGACGTTTCTGTTTTTTTTTAGTAAATAGATTCCAAATTAAAATAAGATCGATTTGATATTTTTTTAAATATTTATAAAACATGAATATTTAAAAAAATATCAAATCGATCGATCGAAATAACATCACAACTGTTTTCCCCGAAGGGTTATGAACTTATGATTATGTAAACCTATGAAAAACCCACATTTCGCCAGTTATGTTTAAGTCCCATGTAATAGGCCAGCCTATTGCCATCAACGGACACAAATCTAGATTTCAAGCTGCTACTGAAAAAATAATTTCAGAAAAACCCAATAACACTTTGCTCGACTAAGGAATCGAATGTAAATAAATGGTCTGTCAGTAAACCAAACAAATATGTAAGTTTTATTGCAAAAACATATCTTCATTTTAATCTCCCTAATTCATATTTCACCCTCGACATTTACTGCCATTAAATAGTTACAAATCCCGAGCCACCAATAAAATAGTTTGAATAACCATAAAGTGCTGTAACTCACTTCAAAATACGGCTGTAAAATCAGGCCAAACTCGCCTACTTAATATTCAACCAAAGTCAGATGTTTTTGAAAGGTTTCATAGAAAATACGTAATGGCCGCAGACATTTGTTTCCGGACACTGAATTAATGAAACAGTAGAAGAACTTTGAATATGGGCGGAATCAGCGCGCGCTATTTACACATTAACTAATCTAGACCTACTCTCGCATCCGGCCCTCGTCCAGGCCATGGTACGGAGCGAGAGGGCATGCTCGCGAAGGAGGAGGCGGGATGGTTGAGGGAGAGCCAAATTTCGCGGCCTCTCGCCCCTAGCCGGGCTTGCGGACGGTGAGCAATGGATAGCTCGCCATCCGATATGGACCAGGCCCGGGTCGACGGCGCGTTGTATTCCACGCGCGCCTCAAAGAGATATCAGCACAAGTGTAGGTGTCCACTAGAGACGATGCCTGCCGGGGTCGCGGAAAAGTACGAAAGGGCTACCGAGGCCCCTGGCAATAAAGGCAACGGAAGGAACACGAGTGGGTTTTAGTCAGTAAGAGTCTGACACACCCTAACTCCGCTCAGAGCGGGAGAAGTTATTTGATCCCATCCAAAAAAAAAAAAAGGATTACTTAATCTTTCAGGAGGGGCTCGGGGCTAAATAATTCATTCATTCATTTCATTCATTTACATACCATAATGTGTATACTAATAATCGATAATATAACAAATCCGATCAGGTTAAGCTACGCTTGCCGCGGTAGGTTCGTGGATGGGTGACCATCTTTACATACCAAGACCCCTCCGTGCCCCAGAAAGCACGTTAAACCGTTGATCCCGGCTGTCATTCGTGGATCTTTGACAGTCGTTACGGGTCGTCAGAAGCCCGAAAGTCTGGCAACCAGTCTTACCAAGGGGTATCGTGTAACCCAGTAACTGGGTTGTGGAGGTCAGATAGGCAGTCGCTCCATGTAAAATACTGGTATTCAGCTGCATCCGGTTAGACTCGAAGCCGACCCCAACGTAGTTGAGAAAAGGCAGGCAGATGATGAGTGTGTATACAAGATGTTACATAAAGCTTAAGCCTTGTGTAACATCTTTGTTTGTAACAGGGTCCATAACTGTACTTTAGCTTGAAAGCTAAAGTACCAGTAGTAGTACTTTAGCTTTAAGGTGCTGACAAGACCTAATTGACGAAAATAGGCTTCATTCAGAAAAAAAAAATTGCCATATCTGTATAGTTTGTGGTAGCGGAAAAAATATATGTTAATTTTGAACATATTTCCCAGAACTTGGTTGTTACCAAAACACTTTTTGGAAAAACATCGCGATTCAAACTAACGTTAAACTGACCTTGGGTTCTAATCCAAGATATCTGTATTAAATATCAACATAAGTTACGTATTTAAATAATACCAAGAACGTCTTATTTGAATGCAGAACTTGGTTGTTTTTTATTTTTGATTACTCAACTCCATTTTGAGTAAATAGATAATTGCTTCATATTTTGCAATAAATTACAACTGTTGTGTCATCGCGCTTCTCTTTCTTTTCTATGCAATGTGACAGTGACCGCGGTTTAGGTGTTGTCAGCGTCTTAAAGCTAAAATACAGTTATGGACCCTGTTAGGGCACAGCAACATAGAAACTTAAAATTAAAATTCAAAGATAAAAATTTTGATAATTACAATTCTTATATTATTCTTATGTGAACTTATAAAATACGTATTTGTTATTTAGATAAAGGTAATGTTAGTGTTATTAATATTAATATAACAGCCACACGGGTCGATCGAGGTTAAGCTACGCTTGCCGAGGTCGGTCCGTGGATGGGTAAACTTTCGTTACCCCTCCGTGCCTCGGAAAGCACGTTAACCTATTGGTCTCGGCTTTCCATTATGGGTTGTCAGAAGCCCGACAGTATGACAACCAGTCTTGCCAAGGGGTACCCTATTACCCAGTAACTGGGTTGTCAGATAGGTAGTCGCTCTATGGAAAATGCTGGTATTCAGCTGCATCCGAAAGCCGACCCCAATATATTTGGGATAAGACTGGACACATGATGACTTGCTAAATCTTTCTTTAAATTATCTGGAAAAAATAGTACAGTTAGGATGTATGAACGTAAACGAAGCAAAAGGGGTATGTAAGGAGCGTACGTAAGGAGGTGGCGTTCTATAGTTTCTGCCTACCCCCATGGGAAGAAGGCCTGAGTTTATGTATGTATGTATGTAGTACAGTTGGGCCTTTTAATGACTTATTTTTCTCCAGTATAACGATATACTATCTTCAAAAGTCTACAACGCTAACTGCCTCGTTGGTCTCCTGTCGCAAGCATAAGGTCCTGGGTTTGGGCAAAGTGTTATTGGGTTTCTATATGAGGAATTTCTCAGTAGCAGCCCGGTTGATGGCAATAGGCCACCTCTATTACATGGGACTTAAACATAACTGGTGAAATGTAGTTGTACTATCGGTACACCGTATGGTGTACTGCCTAACCCTTCTGGGAAAACAGGTGTGATGTTATATCTGCAATGCTAAATTTTGTGACCTGAAAACGGTCAATTTACTACTCTGCAGCTCTCCCGTCCACCCGCTTATCTTAAAACAGCTCACGCTCAAACCGAGTGAAGATAATTAAAGAAAAAAGAAAGAAAGAAAATACGTTTATTTGCGGTAAACATGACGCAAAGAAGGAACACAAATACAAAAAAGAAACAATTTGGGGGAGAATATGCGTCACGTCCACGCAAAACGGCCAACGCTCAGCATAATGCTGCGACCCTATGCGAGACAGAGCCCCAGCGCTGGTTTTCAGCGATAACCGGCGTTGACGGCGTTGAATTCACAAATAAAGGCTAGTTACGCTTATGTTCTGCACTCAGTACTTCGGCCAACTCACAATCGCTTTATTGAGTTCCTGCCGCAGGATGTGATCGGTTTAATACTCTCGCCATTAAATATATGGATAGATACAGAAGGTTGGCTTTACACAACGAGCCAAAACAAGCGCACGCAGACAGACGCGTATGGTTTGTTACGCCGCGTAAACCGTACGAGATACATAAAATGTATGTGCTACAGGGTTGTACATCTTAAGAAGTTCAACAAAAAAGTCCATGATAGGATATGTCTATCTTCTAAGAGTGACCTACAGTAACCATTTAGATCTTTCAGAATTTGACAAAAAAAATATTGTTATTTCTGAAGCTAGTATCCCGGTATTATATTAATCCTTATCTGATAAAAGAAATTATTTAATATCGGCATATAATTTAGATTAAAATATGCGCTTACATTATATCATTTAAATTAAACCTTTAAAAGATATCACAGATTCAAAATTACGCGAAACAAAATAATTATGGTTGACTTCAGCGGCGAGCGCAGCGCTAGGAGTCAATGACCTTTTCCTCGGCTATGAGGTATGCGATCGCTTCGTATCCTTTTAATCCCGGTAGTACGTTCCCGTGGGATATTTTCCGACATCCACGCGGGCGAAGCCACGGGCAAAAGCTAGTATCTGTTAACATGTAAGTAAACAAATGCATCAGAAAACGTAACTGTGCATACCAATTTGTATTGCCACTTATAAAATGAGTGCTTAGATTTGATTCTTTGTATACTTAAACCCAAAAATCTGAGTTTAATTGACCTTACAGATGTTTTTTATTTGGCAATTGAGCATGAATCTTTAACCTCAGATTTCGTCGATGATTTTTGAATAATAAGTTAATAATGTTATTCAAACTATAACTTATTGGAAAAGAGGTAAGATATAAAATTGAAACCTTATAAAACAGGTACTTAAATGTGTTACTATATCCCTTAAGGGAGTGATTTCGTAAGAATTTTACCCGAACATGGTTTGTTTACACTTTCATCAAATATACATAATATGGTGATCTCAAACAAATGCCTGTCCCGAGTGCACTTGCACGTGAATCGTGCCTATGTGTGCGTGCGTTTTCTTTCCTTGTGTGAAGCTGACCTTCTTGTACCTAACTATTCTGTGCTCACGCTGCGGACGGTAGAAGCTAGCGACAAAACTTTTGAGCCATGTGCTTCATTGCAGGCGGAATTTTGCAGATTAAATTATGTTGTTAGCGTATTTTTGTCTGCAGACATTGTTGTCTTGAATTTTGACAGACCGAAGTTTGGCTTTAGTCCTCCTTTGAATGGACTACTTTATTTCACGTCACTTTTATGATCTTATTAAGTCGTCCATCTTACTTAAGCAAACACTCCAAAAACGAGAACTAAGCAGTAGAAATAAATTATGCAAGAAGCATAGAACGCTAACGTTATTACATTACGTCGAATTAAAGCTTTTCAAGTTTTCCTCGCATTAGAGATATATTTGTTTAAAATCATCTTTTATCATCTCCCTTCCCATCATCTACCCTTGTCCGATGTTACTTGGTGTTGGCGCAATACTTTTCCTTCTTCCATTATCCCCAGTCAACCGTCGCGCTATCTTTCACTCCCTTCTCTTTCATATCATTCCTCACACAACAAATCCATCTTTTCTTTGGCCTTCCTCTCCCTCTCCATCCATCAATATTTATATTCATCACTCTTTCATTCACATGCATTTCCTCCCTCCTCATCACATACTCATACCAAGCTAAACGATTTTCTTTCAACTTTTCTGTCACTGGCGCCACTATCAAACTTCCCCTTATACACTAATTTCTTACTTTATCCATTTTCTTCACTCCCCACACTCTCAACATTCTCATCTCCGCAGCATGCTATTTTTTGTCATCCAGTCTTCTGAATACGCCATGTTTACACGATGCAAATGACAACTTGGCAAGTATACACTATTTAAAACGGAAATAGCTACAAAACAAACCTTATCAATAGACCAGCTAAGGAAGAAAATATATTTTACAAAACTGTTAAACCATCAATAAGAAAGTAAAAGGCACGTTTAAGTCTCAAAACGAATGACCCATTTTAAGAAAAGCTACACCTATTGTACAACATTTAGCTCGCAATAAATCCGGCAATATATCAACGTATTTAACAAACAATTTATCCAATTTTATAGCGAATAAATTTTTAATGAACAATAATGCAGTCCTTTGCTGCAATATTTTGTCTTGCTAGTCACACTCTTCGGGAGCAACGGGCACTGGGTTGAACGCGACTTGACACAAGGAGTTTTTATGTAGTGTTTTCAATACTCCAACAAAGTTGTTTGAATTTTAGCCAGGCTATTTGATGTCTCTTCAAACTTCAATTTATGAACAGAGCTAGGTAAAGAGCGTGTGCTTTCCTCAGAGAAGTCTGCATTTGGGAATAGTCTAACTTAAGCCTTCTCTTTCTCCTCTTAACTTGCGTTTATATACAAAATTTTTCTTCTTCTTTTGTTTATACCTACTACTTACTTCCAGTGTTATTTTTCCAAAAGCTATACAAAATCTTCGAAATAGGTCATGCAATATCACATTTACAGCCGCGAAATCGTCTAACTGACCAACCAAAACCGACACGGCGCGATTTCCCGCACAGTATGCGTTTCCCCTAAACCGGTATCATTAGTGGTGCCCAGGTTGGAATGCACCTCTCGCCCACCGAGAACTTACTTTGGCCGGTCGCCAACAACTACGAGTACGTACTATCAGTTTTTACTAGTTTATCTCGTTGCGAACTCGCTTTGCACTCTATATTTTTGTTACTATGGAAATAGTACTTATTTGCTTTGAGTTTCTGCTTCCTTGGCCGTTTGCATAAAACTACAATGTGATGCAATTAAGTCGTATACGGTTAACAACACGTACACAGTGTCTAACTATCTATTTGCACCCAGAATTGACTACTGACAACGAACAATAACTTCCTAGGAAACACTATTTACACACACTATGGACACAACGGATCACTAGGTAATGACGCAGCTGACGAACTAGCTAGGAGAGCATCCAACACGTTAGTCTGTGAACTCGAACCTATCGTACCCATCCCCTTAAACCAACTACGCAGGTGGCTTCAGGGGTTCACCCAAACACAAGCGGAGAACTGGTGGACCTCGACACCGGGCTGCAGGCAGTCCAGATAAGCTATGCCATCCTTAGATGGCAGGTTAACCAGGCGTCAACTATGCCTGGGCAGGAACGGGACACTGCTCACTAAACAAACACAATAGGCATAACGGACACTCCTCTGTGCAGGGCATGCATGGTTGCTGAAGATCACGTCGCGCCTGTGCTCTTTGAACGCACAGGCGTCACACAGATCATAACAGAAACCCTTTACTGATATCATAATCAGCTTCTGGAAGGAAGTGGGCTGGTTGGAATAACCACCGATTACCGCCTATGGACCACACACAATGGTCCACATGAAGGACTCGGTGCGAAACCAAACCTTATTACATAGAACACTACTTACTTACCAAATGCGAACCGGGAACTCACACGTGATGATATAATCGTCATCCACAGCCCGACTTCAACCACTACTAAGCATAGGCCTCTCTTTCCTTTGCCAATAACCACGCTCCTATGCCAGGCTCATCTAGGTTCTACCCGCGATGAAACAATTTCGTCCGCCATCTATCCGCTTGACGACCAACACTTCATCTTCCAGTACTTGGACGCCTTTCGGTCACTGCCTTACTTCACCTGTCATCACTGCGCCTTGACAGGTGACAATTCAACCAAAACAGATTTACCAATTGGTTATTGTGTTATACTGAAGTGGAAGAACCCGCCGGCACTCAAAAACTAAACCACGAACAAAAAAAACTCCATGGATCAATACGAGTAGGGGATGTCTTACCGGAAGGAGGTCCTTTAGAGTACAATCGGTCTCTAAAGGACCTCCTTCCTCGAAGGGTTTCCAAACTTGTCCATTAGAAAACCAGCGTCAGACAACATCTGTCTGGCATTAATGCCGCGCCAAAAGGGTTCATCCCTTTTGGCGCAGCCGTGAGGCACACACTATTGTTGTTAAAACATTATTTTCACTTTTTATTTTGATATTTGTATTACATGTGTTTCACGAACTGTGTCCATACAAACGTCATTATTTCTCTTCTTTCTTCTTAGATACATAGATCAATAGTTTATTTTACAAAGAACAAGATCTACACCTTATCATAGATGAGTAGCGAATGTAACTCATCATTCTCCTGCCCTTATCAAATATATTTGCTGTCGACGCAGATGTATATTTCTTCCATACTTGTCTATTAGTCTGACGACTAATAGACAAGCTAGAAAGGGAAGCTACTGAGATGACTCTCAGTAGCCTCCCTTTCTAGACATATTATCTTTCACACAGTCCATCCATCGTTCCTTTGGTCTTCTTCTACTCTTATAGCCATCCACATTCATACTCAAAATGTACGTAGTAGCGAATTTACCTATCGTTTCTAGAAGCCTAAGGACTCGAACACACGTACCACAACGACAACACGTGGACGGGTGCTAATTTGAATAAAAATTAATAGTTTATTCGCACGGACCACATTTGACCATCGAAATCAACCGTGTGGGCGATACTGACCACATCAAGGCTACGTCGCACGTAACCACTGCTTGCCCACATTTTGTCCAAGCGTTGTGGTGTGGTTGTGATACTGTATGAACGGGCCCTAACACACAATATGATTTTGATAGCGAAATTCAACAACGCAGATTGGTAAACAGAATGGCCACCGCTATCTCGAAACCAACTAAATCCTATAGTAAGAACCAGAGAGATCACGAGTTCTCGCCAGTTAATTGTGGTCGACAAAGTTGGCAAGCCAATATCCAGTGCAGGCTTACCTTCGAACTTGTGACCCGCTTGCCAAGACAACTCGAACATGCGACCGAGTTTCAAGTACTTAGTATATGCAAAAAAATTGGCAGCTTTGAGGTGGGTAATAAACTGGCAGATTTTCATTTTCATTTAGGTTATGTTTAGATAGATTATTGGTTACATTTGTGCCTGGTTTCGTGTTAAGAGTAGACACTTCCAAATTCACAACAAATTACCTACTGTAAGAATTTGTTAAACATTATTTTATGTTCTCCTCAAAATTTTAAATTTTCTGCAAATAGGCACCATAACACTATTAAACATATCGTTACAAAAAAAAAAGGTTTTTAACATAAAATAACATGACGCGTATAATCCCCTAAGGGTTACCCAGTGAAGGTGTACCCGTAGTACACCCACATTTCACTAGTTATGTTTAAGTCCCATGTAGGTAATAGGGGGCCAGCCTATGGCCGCTACCGGGCACAAACCAATGCAGACTCCGGCCTGCTACTGAAAAAAATCTAAGGCAAATATATAATACAGGATACCAATCCAAATAGAAAGTTCGATTCCTCAATAATAACGTAACTTGTAAACTGTAGACCAACTTCACCGTCGCTACTTATATATAAACCGCAATGTAAAATAACTCCAACACCAGGTTAACAACTTTATACACCCTTATGTCAACGAAGCACAAACTTTAATAAACTAGTTGGTTAACAAATACAACCAGTACCTAGTATCGGATAAAGTTCTTACTGATATTATAAATTTGAAATATTTTGCAGTTTAGTGTTAGCTACATCCAATTCATATTCGCATTTTTTTAATATTTTTTTTTGTAACTCTTCTAAGTTTCTTAGTAACAGCCCGGAGTTTGGAAATTGGCGGTGTGATGCCCCCGTGCCTCGGAAAGCACGAGCGCAGGTCCAATGGCCCGCATCTGGCGCAGGGCCAATGCCCTGCGCCAGATGCGGTCGTGTCGCATTGCCGTCTCATCGGACTATGAGACTGAGAGAAGAGTGAGTGCACCTGTCTGCGCATGTCGCCATGGCCGAAATTCGGTCTAGAGAACATTTTGTTTTAAATATATTATTGATAGGCCTTCTACCAATTTCTTATAATATGTATAATCTTCTCACTGCTGGAACACAGACCTTTTTTTTTTCAGGTTGAAATCATCAAATAACTTCTCCCGCTCTGGGCGGAGCGGAAGGGTGTGTCAGTCTCTTACTGACTAAAACCCACCCGTATTCCTTCCGTTGCCTGTGTTGCGGGGGCCTCGGTGACCCATAAGTACCTTCCCGCGACCCCGGCAGGCATCGGCCCTAGTGGACCCCTACCTTTGTGCTGACGACATCACTTTGAGGCGCTCGTGGAATACAACGCGCCGTCGACCCGGGCCTGGTCCTTACCGGACGGTGAGCTGCACATTGCTCACCGTCCGCAAGCCCGCGCCTACGGTGGCCGGAAATCCGCCCGGGATTCCCGACGCCCAGGGCGTCTCCTGCGGTGGCTAGGGGCGAGAGGGCGCGAAATTTGCCTTTCCCTCAACCGACCTGCCTCCTCCTTCGCGAGCATTACTGCTTCGCAGAAGGAGATGACGGCTGCCCATGCCCTCTCGCTCCGTACCATGGCCTGAACCAGGGTGGAACACAGGCCTGAGAGGGAGTAATCCGCGAGCCCAGCGTGCGGGTTGGTTATGGATGCCAGTGTCATTACAGACAAATGACACATTTCAGCTTTGTGCCGCCACAAATACCTATACGCCTGCATTGCTAGAAAGAAACAAAAATGTTTTATTTGGGACACGCACAGGAAATACAACTGTAAAAAAGAACATTAAAACTAACAAAAAAGTGAAAACAAAAACAAAATAGTAGACCTGTGCGAGGCCAAAAAGGCTCCTATCTCAGCATGATGCTACGATATTTAAAACATAAAAACAATTACCGCAGCGCTGGTATTCTGATAGGGCCCACAAAGAAGCATCACAGATGTAATTGTGATATTTATGAGGGTGACCCCTTATTCATTCCATATTCTGGTGAGCCACCTGTTTATTTGCTACAAGACAACGTGACGAAATAACTAGGTTTATTGAAAAAAGACAAGTAACTTGATATCTGAATAAAATAGAACAGAATTCTTTTATCATGGAAAATAAGAACAATTTTAGCTAAAGGCGACAGATGGAAACGAATCCTAATATAAAACCAGAATATTTCAGGAATATGAGATGTAACATATTCGCTTTGGTTAGGAACATATTGGGCTATTTATTTGTACCTAGCTATTTGAGATCCATTGAATGATGATCGTTGTTATATCTCAAAGTTTGAATATTTTCAATCAATATTAAAGATAGAAAGATAGGTGCTGCTGAGAACTTCCACTTGCCACTTATTCTTCCCCGCTAAAGCACTAGGAAGTGGTGAAGGGCGGGTGTTTTTGGGGGACTGTCTTAAGTAATTTTGACGTTTGAAAATTGCTGATTATCAGCCTTGTTTGAATAAATGACTTTTGGTTCTGATTTTGATTTTGAGTGGGCCTATTACTTAAATGGTTAAACACTAATATTTTTTACAGAATAAAATAATTTATTGATAGGAAACTTTTTGTAATGTAACCTATAATATTTGCATGCTATGGATATATGCAAAACATGTATGCTCTATAATGTATTTTTAAAACAACTTTATACACTATGTTTTATGCAAAGAAATATTATTTATATTTCTATTTCTAGTGATTTTTGGTGCAAGTGGGCCTTAGACTTGTATAATATAAATTAAGGTTGAATTTGGATTCAGTTGAATCATTATAATAGAATGTGATCCTGAAGACCTTTTACAGAAATAAATACAGAACACAATAGTGACTTCAACGTCGTCACAAAACTTATAGCATAAGTAATTAACTATGTGTAATTAAAGCAAAAGCATCAATCAACCCGGGTGACCCTTCGTCCGACAATAGGCGAATAAACAAGCAATTTACGCCCAAAACCGGCACGTCTTAATCACGGCAAAGGCCGCAATAGCCTGTGCAAGGAATTCAATTAGGTGACACGTTGGACCCTGGCCGTTAATGGAATCGACCCTTATAACGGCCATGGCTGCCCTATGTGTGTTTCAACTACTGGCAATGCAGAAGGTAATTTTGCAGACAGTGGGTTGCATAAACTAGATGCTGAAAACAAATAATTTGCATATAAGAGTAACAAAAAAATAAGTCAACAGTATCGAAAATATTAATATAAACCCTGCAATCGCCAGGTCCCTTTATAAATATGCACGATAAATATATACATATATGATAGTGATACATATTCACACGTACGCTCACGCATCGTCTCTCTCACTCACACACACTCACACACGCTCACACTCGCTTCAACATACACACACATGGATAAACACACACCCTCACACATACGGCTCAAGCAGGTATTGTATAATTTAAAATTGATTAAATTTTATTGCATAACATCTGTGTAAAATTACTGGGAGAAGACACTGATTCCTGTAACACAGGTTTCAACCTAGCGCAGGAGTCAGGGCTTCCATATATAAATGTAACAAACTTTTTATGTCAATAAATATTATTATTTTCTTTTATATTATTATTTTTATGTCCTTACATATCTCGCGACCATGGGGTCCCGGTCCTTTGGAAGGCGTACGAGGGGCCGAAGCCACCTCGCAGAGGCCCCTTGGACAATTGTAATGGAATGAGGCACCAACCGACGATTATCCCTGTTTGCTCTATGAAGGTGCACCAAAGGACAACCCCCGGTTGATGCAAGACTATTGCAGAACATGGGAACAAAAAATATTAGGCTATGGGTTTGGGAAGCTATAGTGGATCGGTTTCCTAAGACTATAGAAAGGCTATGGCCCCTACCTTACCAATGCTTTATACAAAATACACCGACAAAATGGCAGGGGGTGACTTGCACACTCAATAATGGGCCCCCGAAAACGGCCGCTAGCACATAGTGACGTAGTGACAAGGTGGCAACACTTCCTGAGGTGCTTGAGGAGTGGAGAGGTATTCCACGGCTATCAGGACAATCCCGGAAGTGCGGTCAAGATCCCTACCAGCATCTTACTGGAATACTTCCTTCCTTCGAGCACGTTTGCTCTTGCGAATCAACACTCAAGCCGACCAATAAAGGCAAGAATGAGGTGGGAGCTCTGTTCCTCGTCCGTGTTCACTCCAGCCGGCCAATAAAGGCAAGCCAGAGAATATGAGGTACAAGACTTCTCCCAGGAGATAGGTTCCGTGGGGTCGCTACTGTCCAACAGCTCGCCACATGCTGCCCTGCGGGTTTCTGTGTTATTATTATTTCTATATTATTATTATTATTATTATTAATATTTATATGTCGCAGCGATGGCATCATCATGGCTCCATCTTTTATCTTGATTAAGAAACTAAGAAGCTACGTACGTCAATGTAAATTAATCAAACGGAAACGTCAAGTGTGACACTTGGGTAAGGTCGATACAGCTGTGGTGACATTTAATTGACAGCCGTCACATGACTGACGGTAGACATCTGTCAGTCACAGACATTTGTCATCTGGCGGAAAATGACAGTGACGGTGGGAGCGGACATTCATTCTTTGGTGAGACATAAAGGCGAACGGTCGTGCTTTCGATTGTAACCACGTGCTGTATCGAATTTACCGCGTTTCCCATTCTAATCTGTTCTGATCGGCTCAATCCTTGAACATTGTTGTAATTAGTGTGTGTAAAATAATAAATACACAGTTCCTTCTAGTTTTCGAAGTGTTATTTTTAATCTACGGCCATGTGTGACCATGCTGATAGCGAGGCGCCCCCTCTAACCTCGTTATCAGAAGTGGGATGTAACCCTAACGACCCACATGGTGCGAACGGTGAGACGAACGGAAATTCGTGTAATAATGAAACGCGTGCTTATGAAAGTGGCAAAAGTGACGAAACATGGCTTTTACTATTAGAACAGCAGAACCGCAATTTTCTGGCTGCTGTACGAGCAATGCAAACATCATCGTCAGGCACGGATCGCCTTCGCCTGCCGGATTTTGACCCAGAAAAACAGGATGTTGACTCTCGTGCCCGAGTAACAACTGCAGACATGTGCGTGACCGATTACGAAAAATGCCTGACGCCGACAATCCTGACGACAAAGACTCTGACACTGACAAAATCGATGCGATGAACTTTGATGATGAAGGGGATGGACCTTCGAGGAATCTAATTGACAAAGGGGATGTACCTTCGAGTTACGAGTTGTAAAATAGTATGCAAGTCGCTCAGATCGCTTACATGTCCATGCCATTCGTAGGCGTAGGCGTAAAATCGGGCCTCATTTCCCGTTGCAGTGCGGCCACGAAGGTGTGTGGCGTGCGTTTGGCTTGGATATGTAAGTGCTCGCTGATGATACCGCCGGATGGAGGCGATGTGTTGAAATGGGTACCAATAGAAGGTAGCCCAAGTGGCCGGATGGAGGCTTAAGTGTTGAATTGTAGAGTATTGCATACTGGATTTCATTTGAATGCTTTTGAGCTGATATAGTAGAATTTTGACTTTTGTTCGACTGCTTAATATTTTTTTCTTTTCCTGGAGAGATTATTGATGATTTGAGGTAATATTGGCTGAGCTTTGCATTCTGTAGTGACAAAACGAATAGTGTTAAACCCTCATAATATTTGAAATAAATTATTTTGTTTGAGTACCTAAATGTTAAATTATCCTGACTCATTGGTCAGGAAGGCCGAGCTAGAAAATTGTACTGTGCGAAGGTATTTTCTTTATTTCAGAATCCACACACTAGGACGTGTGAGTTGTCATGATGGCCGTGTCGCAGCGATGGCATCATCATGGCTCCATCTTTTATCTTGATTAAGAAACTAAGAAGCTACGTACGTCAATGTAAATTAATCAAACGGAAACGTCAAGTGTGACACTTGGGTAAGGTCGATACAGCTGTGGTGACATTTAATTGACAGTCGTCACATGACTGACGGTAGACACCTGTCAGTCACAGACATTTGTCATCTGGCGGAAAATGACAGTGACGGTGGGAGCGGACATTCATTCTTTGGTGAGACATAAAGGCGAACGGTCGTGCTTTCGATTGTAACCACGTGCTGTATCGAATTTACCGCGTTTCCCATTCTAATCTGTTCTGATTTCTGATCGGCTCAATCCTTGAACATTGTTGTAATTAGTGTATGTAAAATAATAAATACACAGTTCCTTCAAGTTTTCGAAGTGTTATTTTTAATCTACGGCCATGTGTGACCATGCTGATAGCGAGGCGCCCCCTCTAACCTCGTTATATAAATAAAATGTTGTAGTTGTTTGTAATAAATTAAGAGTTATATTTGTCGGATCAGCATCCTAATTGCGTAAAACATTATCAATCACAATCTGAATGATTTTGAAGTATATTGCTAATCCATAGCTTCATATGTTCCAAAATGTATCTTCTCAACAAAGTAAATAACGCAATGAATTTTGTTGAACTATCAAAATTCAACCCATTGCTACCGATAGTGTTACACAAATTAGCTCGCTGGTAGATTGGACGGATTGCACACTGGATCGATGAAATGGCAGCAGGTCACGGGAATCTGCGACTCCTGCATTCCCCTTAAACTTAAAGATATATAAAACAATGGTTAGATCTGCTGTCTTGTATGGATCAGAATGTTGGGCCACAAAAGGGATGAATGAAAGGCAATTGCATGCAGCTGAGATAAGAAAGCTAAGAGGGATGTGTGGTGTGACCCAAATGGATAGAATAAGAAATTAGTACATAAGAGGAAGTCTTAAAGTGGCATCGGTGACTGAAAAGTTGTGCGGAATTCGGTTGTTGGAGGAATGAGGAGAATGTCGTGAGTTAAGTTTTGAGTATGAATGTCGATGGCTATAACAGTAGCGGAAGACCAAAGAAACAATGGATGGACTGTGTAAAAGATGAAATGGCCAGAAAGAGGGTGACTACCGAGATAACAACTAATAGAGAAGTATGAAAGAAAAGGACATGTTGGGCCGACCACAAATAAATTGGGATATCGGCAGGAGAATCATAGTATGTCGAATGAAAACAATGTTCATAAAGTGATAAAACTATTAATTTAGTATAGATTTGAACCTCAAATAATTCGCATTTTGTTTGCCTTAAAATATTATTAAACACTAATTAATATAATGATAGCGCTTCTTTTTGTGAACTGAAAATAATTCCTATTGTAGGGTTCTAAAAATACTAAATAGCCCACAAACTGCGACCAACTTAGTGTTGGTCACGATTCTAACTTAACCTAAACCTTGGTTGGGGTATCCTAGCTTAGTTACTACGACCAACTGTGAAAAAAGGTGCATCATTAGGACCGCAAGAAGCTTTTAGAAGTTCATTAATTTTGAAGTGACCATCACTAGTAGGTCAATAAGTTTTTAGAGGATCAGTTAACTATTTCCCTTTTGGTAGTATGATTAAAATAATTCATTGTTTATGTGATGCAAAGCACAATGTAGTGAAAAGTTAACACCAACAAGAATAAAATAAATACGTATTAATATTAAAGAAAGGATTAAAACCTTGCTACTAGTTAACCAGGTAACTAGTCTTTTAAATTAAAATAAATGTGCCACTCCATTATGTTCCTGCAACCCGGCCATTTTAAATGCTCCATTTTCAAGAAAAATAACAAAGAAAATGCTGTCACTGCTACATAGGTTCAGTTGTTTAATGCACCAACAACTTGCATGCACCCTGCAAGTTGTTGGAAATATTTAATATATTAATGTCCCAATTCTTTAGTTAATATATATATATAATATTTTAATATATATATATTAACTAAAGAATTGGGACAGTTCAACGTTTCAAGCTCAAACTTGATCCTCGAGAGAAGTTTGGCATGTATTTATTAGAACCCCTGATAGTTTCCATTTTGCGCTCCTAAAAATGTTATTGAACACTCTCATACAATAATTGCGACTCTTTTTGTGAACCTCTAATAATTCCTATTATGGGGTCCTAAAAATACTAAATAGCCAAGTAACTGCGACCAACTTGGTTGTAGCGCTCGCCGGACGCTGCCGTGGCACCGCTCGCTGTGCTCGGTCGGCTCGCGCGTCACAGTTTTAACCTAACCAAACTCATTTGTGGAACGATTGAGTAAAACACCGGTTGGAGTCTAACTAAAATATTGAAAAAATGCATGTACCCGACATTTAAGAAAAACCAAACATTTTATAACTACCCCAATTTCCCCCCTTTAAATTACAAAACATTTTTCTTATTTCTATTGTATGCACGCAAAGCTCGATCTGATATACGGGCACGGGGCGGGGATTGAGACTCTTTCGCCTGTACCTGAGATACTGAAACTGAAGGTTCCATTAGGGGCTCCTTCCCAGTCTCCTCCGTCCCGGCCCCGTCCGATGCATCAACATATTCATCGGCTTCCACACAATCATTTTTAACCCCGACGCAAAAACGACGGGGTGTTATAAGTTTGACGTGTCTGTCGGTGTGTGTGTGTCTGTGGCATCGTAACTCTCAAATGCATGGACCGATTTTCATTTTGTTTGTTTTTGTTTGAAAGGTGACTTAATCGAGAGTGTTCTTAGCTATGGTTCAAGAAAATCGGTTCAGTCGTTTGAAGATTATCAGCTCTTTTCTAGTTGATACTTAACTCGCTCACCAACTTACAGCGCAGGTATCGTGTTTGGGCTTATTGTACAGGTCTCAATAAATAGGTTATAGCTAGATGGTGATTAGGTTCAGGATCAGTGAAAAATAACTACAGGGGTGCAGATTTCGGCGAGATACCTAGATAGATCAGACACGCTGCCATTGGTACCAATGGCAGCGTGTCTGATCTACTAGTAATATATTTATAAAGGTTAAAAAGTAGGTAATAAAAGTTAAATTTAAAATGTAAAAACCCCCGACACTAACAAAAACATGTAAAACGTAATAAAATAATACGTATTGGGCCCTTTCAGTTTAATATAAACTTATGTAATATTTTGAGCCCAGCGTCGTCTAGTCGGGGGACGGCTAAAGAAAACGTCAAACAGACGAGGCTAGTACCTAGCAATAATGAATGTATGTTATTGTAGAAAGAATAGCCGCTGTTAACTTCCTATTTTCATTAGCCGTCCCCCGACTAGACGACGCTGGGCTCAAAATATTACCTAAATTTATATTAAACTGAAAGGGCCCAATACGTATTATTTTGTTACGTTTTAGAAGTTATTGTTAGTGTCGGGGTTTTTTTAAAGTTTAAATTTAACTTTATTAGAGTTACTTTCGCCAGATGATGTTTGTTTACTTGTGCGCGACAGTGAGTAACAGAAATTAATTGATCTTGATGTCTGCGCCATTCACAGCCATCCCCCATATTTACTTTAAGAGGCCTACAGGAGCTAAACGCAAGTTTTATAATGCCTAAAAGTATATGATCCACTGCAGTAAACAAAATCAGAAAAATATATGATATACTTCAGGATATATGCAAGGTAGATAGTGTGTTGAAAACATAATATAACTAATTTGATACGATAGAAAAAAATCACGAAGTTACCTCTAAAAAAATCTTTTAACGCGTAAAAATCATACTAATATACATGCAATCATTCTGATTTTTTGTCAGATTATTCTACAAACAACATATTAGCATAATAGTGTTTTAATTATTTGATCTAATCAATGGATTTATTGTAAATCGTATATTCTTATTTCCGAGCATAATACGTACGCATGTGTGCGTAAACGCCTGTGTACCGACAGTGTCGGCCGAGGCCTGATGCTATACAGATGTGTCGTTCTTTTCGCCGCATTATTTTCGCCCCGATTGTTTAATGTTTTTATAAAGTTTTGTTTGTGAATTCATTGTTTCATATTTTCTTTGCGTAAATATTTTTATTTCGTGTAGATATAAAATACTTTAAGTTATAATAGCGTAATAAAGTAATTTGTTATAAAATTGTAACATTTGTAAAAGAAAAATCAACAAAAAAAAGAAAAAGAAAACAAAAAGAAGAAAGAAATGGAATGTCATGGGAAAGAAAGTGAAACCCGTTGCGAGGACTAAAAATTAAAAAACGTTCATATAAACCAAATGCCGAACTTATGAACGAAATTAAAAGGTAAGATAGAGCATTTTATTATTACTAAATATTTATTTTTATAATCATAAAACTAATAACTAAAAATAAACAGTAAGTGCAATCAGTTCATATGATCTGTATTTTTGGTACCTCTTTCATATGATACAGTAGCGTATTTAAAAGAAGTGTGGATTTACAGTCGAGAATGCCTGGGTTCAAATCTCAGAAATGTTGTTTTTTATTTAAACTACTACGATGTATATATATTTATTAAATACAATTCTATAATCAAGTATATAAATAATTAAAAAAAGAAAACCTTTAAAATCGAATTATTATTTACAGGAGAAAAACGGTCGAAAATATCAACACGGAAGTTATTCCAATACGTAAGTACCTCCACCTTGAGCTATAATAACAATAAATAGAAGCTAAAAATACCAAATGTTTTTGTTTTTTCAGAAAAAGACCTCGGCTTATTTGATAATAGGCATGACGAAATAACTGGTTCATCTGAAAATTGCGATGTTATTTGTCACAAGTAAGAATTTTATTTTATTGATTTTGTTTATAATACACAGGCACTATAATTATGTACATACTTTAGGTACCTACCTAATCTTTTACTTGCAGCTTAACAATTTTTCAAAGTCAAATACAAAAATAAACGAAATGCAATTACCTATCTTGTGAACTACAATATTTAGAATTGACATTTCTACGTAATTTAAAATCTTCAATATTTTTATAGATTGAAAACAGAGGTGAAAGATCACGATTGTGAAGTTATTGATAAAAGTACATATTCATCTAAGCATGTACTCGAAGAAGCCTTTAGTAGACAGGTAATATTTATAACATCACCTTGCCACAAACACGTTTAGATTTGTTTCAATTGGTTTTAAAAATAATAATGGAATTTTAGGTGGCTTGTAAGGCAATATCATGTCCAACGTGAAAACCGAGAAACAGATCGGTTAAATTAAAGATTATTACGAGTATATAAAACTTAAATTATTATAAAAGAAGATTTTTCCGCAAACACATTTTACTTAGATTGATTACTTAGAATTTTTGTAGGTTTAATATTTCAATGTGTTATACGAATAAAAATGTATCTTATCTATCAAGAAATTATATTTGTATTCATTTCTTTTTCATATGGAAAACTATAGGTACTCCTGAAAAGAACATCCAAATTGGACATAGGATTATTAACGTTTCCCATTTTTTGGAAATGTTATATGAGATCTCAACGGACCATTAGATAGAAACCTAACAAAAAGCTTGAAATTAAATTTCACATAACGTTAACCTGAAAAAGAGCGTAAAACTAAATGTCACATAATGTTAACCTGAAAAAGAGCTTAAAACTAAATATCACATAATGTTAACCTGAAAAAGAGCTTAAAACTAAAATGTATTATAATGTAAATCTGAAAAACCCTTAGTGCTTAGTGTAAACCATGAAGATGTATAAAGAGCGCCACTTAGTATTTTTTTTTGTGATAAAAATGTTTTTAATTTAATTGAATCAGTTTTATTTAAAAATAGCTGTTGCCCGCGATCCAGGATGAAAAGTAGCCTATGTCCTTCTCCAGATCATGGTCTGCCCATGTCCCAAATTTTATCTAAGTCCGTTTAGCTAGTAGTTAGGAACACATCCTTAATTTTTCAAGTAACACATAAAACAAATAAAAATAATTTCACTGTCCTACCTATTTTTTGTTAGATCTATATCTTACTTGCGCGTCGTTGCTGCGCCACCTATTAGAATATTCGGGCGTAACCTCGCTATGCCGTTAGTTATATGGGCGTCGTCGTTAGATGGCGTTCACGTCGATTGTGTAAATGTGTGCGTGCATTTTTCAAGGACACTTAGGTCTTGTAGTCCTCTTAAATGAAACCGGTCCCGTTTTGTCGACCACTTTACCTTCGGTCCACTTACTTCCCTTCACTGAATAATTGCGTGCAAAAACAGGATCACCAACCTTAATATCTCTGTGTGCGCCGCCTGCGTAGCCAACGCCGGTCCTGTGCCATGCGCACTACCGCGGCCACATCGGGCCTTACCGCGACCAGTCGGGCTCGCAATCGACGACCTAGCATAGCCACCGCCGGCGACACGCCCGTCGTGGCGTGCTCACAATTACGGTATTGAAATAAAAATTTGCTCAGTGCCTTAGATACATTTTCACCTTCATGCAACGCTCTTTTAATTACTTTTTTGACAGTTTTAACTGCGTTTTCTGCGGCCCCGTTCCCTTGAGGGTGGTACAGCGCAGATGTTACGTGCCTGATACAATTATTATTACAGTACGTTTTAAGTTCCAACAAAGAAAATGGTGGGCCATTGTCTGTCACGAGTTGTGAGACTAAACTAAAACGGGCAAATATAGACCTTAAAGCCAAAATAGTGCTTTCAGCCCAGTACGCTTCATAGTTACGACTTCTAACCACTTAGAATGGGCATCTACTAAAATTAAATATTTAATTCCGGACAACTCCACGAAGTCCGCGTGGACGCGTTGCCAGGGATGGAGCGGGAACTACCCGACATGCCTCGCAATTCCGGCACACATTCTCAATGTCTTGATCTAGACTAGGCCAATATACATATACAGATTCGCGCAAAATTTTTCATTTTAGTGATACCCAAATGTCCTTCATGAACTTCTTCTAGCAGTCTTTGACGTAAGGATGACGGATTTATGATTCTATATTTATAAATCAAGCAGCCTAAATCTGTAAAAAATTCTTCTTTGCGCGCAAAATACGCTTTTTCCGCCTCGGAACTTGCAGTCAATGGCCAACCAAACATAACATAACCGAGTATCTTACTGAACAATGCATCTACTTTGTTTCTATACAAATATCTTTAAAATTAATAGGTAAACAATCTTCTACTAAGTTAATATAACTAATCGCTTCGGATGGGCGGGGCTCAAGTGCCAGCGGTAATCGAGATAACGCGTCAGCCGGGCCATTGCTGGTCGAACGGACAAATTCCACTGAAAAATCATAAGCAGCTAGCTGCGCGGCCCACCGCTGCAGACGGCTAGCAGCCGTTTGCGGTATGCAGCTTTTCTCGCCGAATATAAAACTTAACGGCTGGTGATCAGTGCGTAACACGAACTTTCTGCCAAATAGGTATTGATGGTGCCTTGGAATACCAAAATATATTGCTAAAGCTTCTTTATCGAGTTGATTATAGTTTTTTCAGCCGGATTCAGTGTTCGTGAAACGCAGCTGATCGGTCGTTGAGCATAAAGATGTGAAAGAATAGCTTCCAGGCCATAACTGCTACTATCAATTGAGAGCACTAGCGGCCGCCCCTCCTTATAATGCGCCAACACGCGCTTACTTAATAATGCTCGCTTGGCATCTGTAAATGCCCCAGCACACTGTAAGTCCCACGTCCAAAGAGCCTCTTTTTTCAATAGTAAGTGCAAGGGATGCAATAAGGTGCTTAGATTAGGAATGAATTTACCATAGTAGTTTAACAATCCTAGGAAGCTCTTCAGTTGTGTCACATCACTTGGTTCAGGCGCATTTTTAATCGCCTTAATTTTATTCGGGTCCGAATGCAACCCCTCCTTATCAATAATAAAACCTATGTATGTTACACTTTTTTGTAAAAATTGGCACTTATTTAATTTTACAGTTAGGCCCATTTGTTGTAATCGTTGGAGTACAGCCCAGATTGCGTAAATGTGTATGTCTATCCCTACCAGTCACACAAATGTCATCCAAGAAAACGACTGTACCTGGTACGCCACGAAGCGTCTCCTCCATCAGGATTTCTCGGAGGTCTCCTCATTCTGGATTTGTTCCGGTACGCACGACAAACCATAAGGAACACGGCGGTATACAAACGTACCGGCCATGTGTCGTAATAGCAGTAAATCGCTGTGAGGCCTCATTCAATAATACCTGTTCATAAGCATGCCGGAGGTCAATTTTTGTATATTCTTCTCCATTACTTAAATTAGCAAACAACTCTTCGATCCGCGGTAGTGGATAAAATTCACGCTTTAATCGCGGATTTATGATGATTTTGTAATCACCGCAGATTCTTATTTCACCGTTGGATTTTACAACAGTTACTATTGGTGTGCCAAAATCGGAATGTTCAACTCGATATATCTAGCCATCCCGCTCGAACCGCTCGAGTTCGCGCTCAATCTTCCCCCGCAGCGCAAGCAGCACGGTCGCGCACGCACTTACACACCGCTGCTATCTGTGAGCTGTAGACGCAACGTTTTCTTACACGTACCTAATTTATCACTAAATACTCCAGGAAACTCCACACGAAGTCGGTTTACAAATTAATCATCTATTATTTCGTTAGTACTTATTCGGTTAATTTTTAACGCTTTAACCAATCCCGAACGAGTAGGGGCCGACCCCCGCCTCTGATAATATATAACATTAAGTTATTAGCCGAAACATTATTTAACGTAACGTTTACTAACAAATAACCCAGAGGCTCAATTCGTGAACCAGAATACCTATGTAAAATTATATTATCGGGATTAATATGTTTACACTGAAATAGTTCTTTGTAACAATTCTCATTAATGGCCGAAATCCGGCTACCCGTATCAATCTCACAATCCAAGAAAACGTCGTCGATCTTCAGCTTAATAAAATAAGGTTTCTTACCTCGCGAAGAAATATGTAGGTTGTAAAATTCGTCCTCCGAATTTTCGTTCATGAAGTTTTGCCGCCTGGAGGCATAATTAACACTGTCACGATTACGCACATCACCTCTTTTGCACATCACCTTTAAGTGACCGCGCTGATTAAAACTATCACAATTGTAGTTGGCAAACCGACACTTATCTGCACAGTGCGCCTTGCCGCACCGCCAGCAGGCCGAATCCGTCCGGCGCGCTACACCTACCCCCGCGGGCGGCGCAGCCGGCCAGCAGGCCGAGCCCCGCCGTCACGCTGCCCTCGCACTGCATGCAGGCCTTCGCCCGCCTCGCCACTCGCACCCGAGGCGCCCGAGACCGGCGGCGCCGCGCTCGCGCCGCTCACCTCTGCGTGCCTGTCCGCGGCCTCTAATGCCAGAGCTAGCTCCACCGCTTTACTGTAGTCAATATATTTTTCAGCAAATATTCTAGACCTCATCACGTCACTTGCCAGCCCCGAGACGAACTGGTCACGAAGGTTTTCTTTCTAATTTGCTACCGAAATTACATGTCGCTGCTATGCTATGCTGAAATTAAATATTTCAACTAACAGAATACCTACAAAGGTATTCTGTTAGTGGTTCACCTGGTCGCTGTTTACGTAAACGGAAAACATGTCTTTCGGCTATTTCCGACCGCTGCGGCTCAAGATGGTTGGTCACCAAATTCACCAAGTTGTCAAATCCTTTGGTCTCTGGATGGTCTGGTGCACAAAGGTCACACATAAGGGCGTAGGTAGCCTCGCCAACCACCGTGATCAACATCGGCACTTTCAATTCCTCCTTCACTTCATTGAATAATATAAATTGCTCTACTCGTCGAGTTGAGGTCAAATGTAATTTTTTTCCCAATCGGCATGTTGCACTTTGACAATATAACACTATTAACGAATACTAACACGATATTCCGTCGATCAACACGCGTATTTGGGTCATTCTACATTTTCAAAATCGCAAAAATAAAAATCGGGGTTTTTAAGGATTTTAATGATCATTTATTGCAAAATATTATAAAAAACGATATGGAGTGAAAGATACAAATAACAAGTTATGTTTAATATGTAAATTTCAGAAAAATAAGAAAAATGTGATCACCGAATTGACTCATGTGTTCACAGAAATGTTGAAAGTGATAATAAAACAGCCACCTTATCAGATACATTGAATTTTAGGCAATTAACAAAAAGCCTATTATTAAAAGTCGTATTAATAAATCAAAAAAAAATAATACCATATGAAATGCTTAAAAATAAAAAATAAATCTTTGATCACCGACTATCATTTCTGTGATTTCAATCAAAAATATTTTCAGAATCACCGCTGGAGTCATTTCTGAATTTGCATCTTCTGTTTATGATGGTTTCCTTCTTTCCGAATGTGAGTCTGCTAAATTCGTCTTGTTCTAAAAAAAAAAATATCGCTTCTTTTGCTCTAGCAAATTCTAAATAATATTGCTTTTCATTTGTCGTCTTTTGTAGGCTTGGTCTTTTTTTTTTTTTTTGAGGGTGGGAAATCATCAAATAACTTCTCCCGCTCTGGGCGGAGCGGGAGGGTGTGTCAGACTCTTACTGACTAAAACCCACCCGTATTCCTTCTTCTTGCCTGTGTTGCGGGGGCCTCGGTGACCCATAAGTACCTTCCCGCGACCCCGGCAGGCATCGGCCCTAGTGGACCCCTACTATATGTGCTGACGACATCTCTTTGAGGCGCGCGTGGAATACAACGCGCCGTCGACCCGGGCCTGGTCCTTACCGGACGGTGAGCTACCCATTGCTCACCGTCCGCAAGCCCGCGCCTACGGTGGCCGGAAATCCGCCCGGGATTCCCGACGCCCTGGGCGTCTCCTGCGGCGGCTAGGGGCGAGAGGGCGCGAAACTTGCCTTTCCCTCAACCGTCCCGCCTCCTCCTTCGCGAGCATTACTGCTTCGCAGAAGGAGGTGACGGCTGCCCATGCCCTCTCGCTCCGTACCATGGCCTGAACCAGGGCCGGACGCGAGAGGTCTCTGCCGCCGATCGCCTCCACGAGGACACGGCGGTGCTCTGCCCAAGCCGGGCAGACCTCCACCGTATGCTCCACCGTGTCCTCCGGGCGATCCACACAGTGGTGACACCCGGACGTTTCCTCCCGCCTTATCCGACACAGGAACCTCCCGAAGCTGCCGTGTCCGGTGAGGACCTGCGTCAGGCGGAAGGTGAGGACGCCGTGGCGCCTCTCTAGCCACTCCTCAAAGAGGGGACTTATCGCCGCAATCGTGGCGTGCCCAGCACTGGGTTGCGACAACCGTACTTTCCATGACGCCATGAGATCCCGCCGGAGCTCCGTCCGCTGTGCCGCGATTTCTCGCGGCAGCGGACTTACGCCCCGGCGTTTCGCCACTCCCATACGTGCGCGAGGGTAGGCTTGGTCTGGGCTTCAGTCTCCTAAATCTCATTTTGTACTTAGATATGACATTTTCGAGTTGATGAAGCTTTTCCTTGAGGATTCTATTTTCTAGCTTTCTACTTTTCAGCACGTAAAATATTCCTATTTCTTGTAGCTACATTTCTTCTAAGCCCCCTGCGAAGGCGTAGGACTTGATGGTGGTGTATTTTCGGTTAGCATGACTTCAACTCTTTTTTGCATAGCCTTTTTTGTCCTATATTTTTTATAATTCTCTTTCCAGTATTTTCTTATTTGTCTTTGTTTTCTAGGTGGTTGATCCTTTATGGTCTTAATTAATTAATCCTTTTTCTTTCTTCTTGTGGTATCTTTCTGTCTTTTTTATGTACGTCTTCCAAGGCCGCAGGATTTTCTTTCAGCTTTTCTCAGTGTCGCCGCATAGAGTTTTATTTGCTCTCTTCGTCTAGCTTTCTTTTCCGCGATCGTCTTTTCTTTTCTAGGTTTAGCCATTTTTTCCCGTCCCTACATGCAAAAAAATAAAAAAATAAAACCCATAGCAATAACAATTCACAAACCTAAGCAAATACGATACAAATCAGGTGCACACAAGATACGAAACAATGTCACGTCATTACTGTGAATTATATCAATTCCGTGAACATTATCGCTTCTAAGGAAATAGTAAGGTTTTGAATATAATTTGGTGCAAGCAGACAGTTAAAACAGCTCGAAGTAGCTTTTTACGAACATCTAAATACTCAATTATTGCAAAATCACGCTTTAACGTCATTTCTGTGAAACCAGTCAATTCCGTGAACAATAAGTTCACAGAATTGATGATCACAGGATTGACGAATCGTACCAAAACTTATTGCAAATGGACGTTAAACAAGTTACTTTGCAATTTATAACCTCAACCAATATTAGTCCCCATGCTGTAAATTATGTGCATTATTTGAAAAAGAAATACATAATTACATACCAAGAATCTCTCTTAACCGAATTGACTCGTACAAACGACCAAAATCCGTATAATACTTTGTTTTTCACAATTATAATTCGGACAAACTATACTCCTTGTAGGTTAATCGCACACGACTGATTTGACAGATCTAGCAGTGTTGCTAGTTAATAAAATAAATAGTTTGGTAGTTTTGGTAATTTTTTATACCGAAAAAGTGGTTCACGGAATTGATGACTATTTTCAAAACAGTGGCTACAAATCAGAAAATCAAACATTTAAAAAATATATTCGTGCTTTTCATAATGAATTGGAATGTTTATAAACCAATTTTAATAAATAGATTTGATGAATACTGTTGCATTTAATTAAATTTTAGTTTATGTTTTAATTTAATTGTGTTTAGACTGGCCATGGTCACATAACAGCTCACGGAGTATGATTTCGACAACTATAAAACATTTTTTCTCGAATTTATTAACAAATAATGTTATAAATTGTTTTGTTTCTAAAAAGAAGTTACAAATATGCAGTTATTTGGACATAAAATCTTTTAATATCCCTATTTTTCTATAAATATTAAAAAATAACAGATTTTTAGTACTCGGTAGAATGACCCATTATTGTTTTTTTTTATTCTCGTCGCCAGTTGAACGATTGAGTAAAACACCGGTTGGAGACTAACTAATTTATTGAAAAAGTGCATGTACCCGACACTTAAGGAAACCAAACATTTTATAACTACTCCATTTTTGGGGTAACCTACAGCAACCAACTGTGAGAAAAGACCAGAAAGTTAAAAAGGTCCATACAACTGTTGCTTAAAATTATCGTATCAAAAATACTGTGTGATCTCACTGCGTCTTATTTATCTAGGCAATTGTTTAATTGGGTCATTGGGTTGGTGGTTCAAATCAATCAATCAACTCAGCCTATCGCAGTCCACTGCTGGACAAAGGCCTCTCACTAGCGCCACAACTACCCTGTCCTCCGCCTTCCGCATCCAGTCTGACCCAGCTATCTTTTTAAGATCGTCCGTCCATCTGCCTGGGGGGCGTCCCACACTACGCTCGCGCGTCGGTGATTGAAGCACAATATATAAATCACAGCGTAACACAAAGAATTCTAGCCCTTTTATTAATAAACGCGGAGTAAAGGGACAATCAATATAATTAACTTCTGATTGAGTGTCTTTAGAATTTCTTGCCAAGAAAGGCAAGAAACTCTATGGATACTTCATGTGGAGATCTCCTACAACGCTTTGGAATTGGCAACATCTTCTGACTGACCGACTCTTTTGACAATTCAATAGTGCCCGTAAATGGATTTAATAGAAATTAATGCAAATTTTTAATTTTTAATTATTTGTCTTACACCTCACTCCCGCGGGCCTGACGTGGTCGGGCTGGCGCCAGCCGGGGTTCCCGGAAGTCGCACTAGATCCCATGATCCCCGGTGCAAGTGTGGGAGGGTAACACCGCACTATGGGACCAACCGGTATTTTCCATCTCAAAAATCGATAACTCTGTTGTTTTGTGATTTATCTCCTTGATTTTTTTTTCACGTATTTGTGAATATCTAGGCAATAAAAGAAATCAAACATAATCATTCTAAAAAAAATATTTTTTCCGAAAAAAAATGACAAAGATAAAGTTATACGAAATTTCATACAAAAAATCATACAGTTATATTAAAATAGCAATAAAAGTTACACTTATGCTTAAAATAAGTTTAAAACTAAATTATTATTATTAAACAAACAGTTACATGACAAAAAAAAATTATTACTTAAACTTATCCTACTCATCACTTTCTATTTCCAACAATTCTTTAGCTTCGTCAAATAATTCTTTGGATATTAGAAAACTTGGTTTATTTAAGCTAGATATATAAGGATCAGATGTATATAACAAAATATGCAGAACGTCTTCGTTTGTTGCTGATCTGGAACACTTCCTAGCGTGATGTAACCTATATTTCTTATAATCTTTATTTCGAGCTTCCTGGGCATCTTCGGATAATTGTCCTATAGGCAAAACTGCATAATGCTCTATTATTTTAGCACCATGTATAAGTACTTTATGGACCGAAGATGGCATGTAGTACCAGTTATATTTGCTTACATATAATTGCGCGGTTACCAATGTATACTGACCAAATTTTTCTGCGTTTATAGGAAATCCCGATGACATAGTTTGAAGAATTACATATAGTCTCTTGATTAATTCTTCATCAATTCCGGTTATCTCTGCAGAACATTGGTAATTTTGGAAAAATCTCCTTGCCGTATTACCGTCATTGCTATTACCGGAACCTTGACGTGGTTTATCAATATGCAAGCCAAGCACTTCTCGGAAACGTTTTTGGACAAATTTTTTCTTGTCTTCTTTCAGTTGCTTGTTTTCTGGAGTTGTTGCAGACCACTTCTCAAAACCTAAATTGTAAGAAATATGGAGGATCATTTCCATAAATCTTATCCATGCGTGTAGCGTCGACAATCCGTATTTAAACGCATTTTTATTTTCAACTCTCGTTGTAACTTTTAAAAGATCATTCATTTGTCTGGGAGTTGCTCCACAAACAGTGCAGGTAGCACTGGATGATGTGTTTGTCAACACTTGAGCAACTTTCCCATCAATCATTGTCATAAACAGTTGATGTTTAACTTCGATGACTTTGTCTTCTATTGACACAAGAGTTGGAATCAATTGATTAATTTTGGCTTCAATTTCACTGACAACCGCTGTAGTTTTTTCGGGAGTTTCTTTTGCAAATTCTAATGAAATTGGTCTGCAATATCTAACAGATGAGCAAGTAGGGTTTTTCCATATGACCGTAGAAGTTTCTTCGTCTACTAGTCGCAGTGGTACAAGGGACACTATAAACAAATTAGCGTCCGATATTTGTTCGTTTTCTTCCGGTAGAGTTTGTTTATACTCACTTTGCCCGGAGGATCCATCACATCCCCATTTAGTGAAAAGCTTGAGACGATTGTAAGTCGATCCTAACTTTATCCTTATAATACGGCAGACTGTATGGTCTAAGAGATCTTGCAGGTTGATTTTTGCGCTTATATTTGTCACCGTAATGCTGGATGCAGGCGGATAGCAAGCCTTTTTTGCTTCACTTAGTGTTTGATACGAAGGCAATACAGAACTTAAATTCTTATCAACGAGCCTTTTTCTTAGGTACGCATATTGTGCTTTGGTTAAATTAGTTTCAATGCATATACTCAATGCTTCCTCTTTTGTAAAGGAAAGTGCGTTATCTGGATTGAGTATGTTTTGTAGAATAACTTTTTTCTCTTCTTTTTCCTTATTTCTGATAATAGTCACAATCGACGCTTCGTCATTTTCCCCCATGGATCTTAAACCTTGCACATAAGCGTTACGGACATGTCCCATTCCATACTCCTGGACCAGCTCCATATTTTTTCGTTTCTTTGTGTTTTCCGAGCACTCGTCATATTGTTTTGTTGGTCTTCCACGTTCACCAGAAGTATTCAAACCAGAATTTACAGTGGTTGAGGTACTGCAAGAATTCAATGATACTTTAAACTCACCATTTAACCAATTTGAGTATAGGCTCTCGAACCGGTCCGGCTTTCTTTGAGCTTTGGTCCATTTCTGGTTGCAACTCGATGTTAGATTTTTTTGAATACACTCTATTACAGTATTAACGTCAGTTTCCGATAGTTGAAAATTTTCCAATAAATATTTTTTGAGGTCTGAAGTACTTTTCCCTTTTATTATTTGATCACAAAGATCGCGTCGAACACAAACGAATTCACTCATTGTTAGATAATAATGTTTTTTATGCGTTAATTGTTATTGAAAAGAAGTATCTGAACACTTTGATGAATCGTATGCTGAACATACACGGGTATTTAAAGGACTAATATTTTAGTGCCTTGTGCAAAAACCATGGGACAATTGATTATAACAGTTCTCATCGAAATAGTGTAATCAGTACTGATTGTAATTATTTACCACAACAGATAAATAGAACTTCCGCAGCAATATAGTTTATCATACTTGTGGTTAAGGTGACCACCCCAAACAAAATTGCCATGGGAAGATTCTTTCAAATATAATAGCAGTTTTTTAATTTGCAAATGTATGTTTTTATCATAGAAATAGAAAAAAACAATATAGACATCAAAGGATAATAACTAAATATAATATTTCATAATAAAAAAGAAGAACCGTAATTTTCGAGGATTTTTCCCCGATTGACATTATTGCTTCAAAATCACCTCTGGCGCAAAAAACGCGCAAGTTTTTTTTAAATCCTCATATTACTGAGTAGATAAGGTCTCTAATAGAGTAATTAACTTGACACCGGCTGCTTTCGGCAACAACGAAAACTCCAATTGAAATTAACAAAAACTAAATTTTCTTTACTTCACTAAAAAAATATTAAAAAATTAAATAAAAATATTTTTTTTACAAAAACTGAACGTGGTTGCAAAGTGTATATTCTAAGCTATCTAATGATGTATAACACTAATATGTTTCCTTGGAAAACTTCCGAATAATTATGTGTTGAACTCCCTTAACGGTAATTTAATTGGCATGAAAATATTTATGCCCAATGTTTGAGGTTCATTTTATAAACGTAAAACTTTATATTTTTTTATATTTTGTAATTTATTCGTAAGTTCCATCTTTTGAGAGTATAAAACCATAAAACAATCTATGGATTTACGACTTTCGACAAAACCATTTTTGAGATGGAAAATACTGTTTGGTCCCATAGTGCACCGGGGTGGTTTTTAGTCAGCAAGAGTCTGACAGACCCCTCCGCCCGCCCCAGGGTGGAGGACATCCATGAGGATTTTCCGCCCCGGAACAAAATAAAAAAAAAGATACCGGCCAAGTGCGTGTCAGACCACGCCCAATGAAGGGTTCCGTAGTTGGGAAGTTGGTATGAATTTATCCCAAAAACAAACTTAACATTGTAGTTGAAAAAAATGTTCTCCCATACATCGATACATGCCACAATCAATTTTCCAACTGCAAATTTAAGTTGTCGACTATTACTCGTTAACTTGTAAAGCCCACTTCGCTGTGATAGTTTTCCTTTTAATTTCATTATATTTACTACTGCCATGATTTTTTTCATATCATAGCTGGAGAGGCGCCACGGCGTCCTCACCTTCCGCCTGACGCAGGTCCTCACCGGACACGGCAGCTTCGGGAGGTTCCTGTGTCGGATAAGGCGGGAGGAACCGTCCGGGTGTCACCACTGTGTGGATCGCCCGGAGGACACGGTGGAGCATACGGTGGAGGTCTGCCCGGCTTGGGCAGAGCACTGCCGTGTCCTCGTGGAGGCGATCGGCGGCAGAGACCTCTCGCGTCCGGCCCTGGTTCAGGCCATGGTACGGAGCGAGAGGGCATGGGCAGCCGTCACCTCCTTCTGCGAAGCAGTAATGCTCGCGAAGGAGGAGGCGGGACGGTTGAGGGAAAGGCAAGTTTCGCGCCCTCTCGCCCCTAGCCGCCGCAGGAGACGCCCAGGGCGTCGGGAATCCCGGGCGGATTTCCGGCCACCGTAGGCGCGGGCTTGCGGACGGTGAGCAATGGGTAGCTCACCGTCCGGTAAGGACCAAGCCCGGGTCGACGGCGCGTTGTATTCCACGCGCGCCTCAAAGAGATGTCGTCAGCACATAGTAGGGGTCCACTAGGGCCGATGCCTGCCGGGGTCGCGGGAAGGTACTTATGGGTCACCGAGGCCCCCGCAACACAGGCAACAAGAAGGAATACGGGTGGGTTTTAGTCAGTAAGAGTCTGACACACCCTCCCGCTCCGCCCAGAGCGGGAGAAGTTATTTGATGATTTCCGACCCTCAAAAAAAAAAAAAAAAAAAGTTGTCGACTATTACTCGTTAACTTGTAAAGCCCACTTCGCTGTGATAGTTTTCCTTTTAATTTCATTATATTTACTACTGCCATGATTTTTTTCATATCGCAATAAACAATTGAATACTTGACTCTATCAAAAATTAACACTTTAAGGCTTATATTACGCAAGCGGATCCTTGAATCGAAAGTGGTGTTCACAGACCCGCAATATTTGAACGGCCTATCCAACGATACCCCACACCATGGGGTAGACGAATAAAAAGATATCATCCCCACATTACGTGCAAGGGAGGTACCCTCTATTAGCACTTTGTCGGCGTGATTAATATGTATACCTATGCTAAATTACTAGCGTGTCTGAGCTACAGTGGAGACAGACAGACAGACAGACAGTCGGACATGGCGAAACTATAAGGGTTCCTTGTACTTCGGAACCCTAAAAAAGGTTAGAAGTGTGACGCGCCAGCCGGCCGAGCACAGCGAGCGGTGCCATGGCAGCGTCCGGCGAGCGCTACAACCAAGCTGGTCGCAGTTACTTGACTTACTTGTTACACAAGAGTCGCAATCATTACATTAGAGTGTTTAATAAAAATGTTAGGAGCGCAAAATGGAAATTATCAGAATGTCTATTAAATACATGCCAAACTTCACTAGGAGTGAGAGATCGAGTTTGAGCTTTGTCCAACGTTGAACTGTCCCAATTGTCTTTGGTTAATTATCTTTTGTAAATGGACAACTTTCCAACAACTTGCACTCTGTGCTTTCAACAACTGAACCTATGCAGCAGTGACAGCATTTTCTTAATTATTTTTCTTGAAAATGGAGCATTTACAATGACCGAGTTGTAGGAACATAATGGAGTGGCACATTTATTTTAATTTAAAAGACTTGTTACCTGGTTAACTAGTTGCAAGGTTTTAATCCTTTCTTTACGTATTTATTTTATTCTTGTTCGTGTTAACATTTTTACTAAATTGTGCTTTGCTTCACATAAACAATGAACTTATTTTAATTATACTACTAAAAGGGACATAGTTAACTGATCCTCTAAAAACTTATTGACAAACAGACTAAAATCTAACATCAAACTAAATGAATGACCTACTTACTGAATTATATGCATCAAATAACGATACCTTATATAAACTGCTCTGAAGCAAGTGTTCCTTTTACATAAAAACATCACGTCTTATTTCCCCGAAGGGTGGACACCCACGTTTCGCCAGTTATTTTTAAGTACCATGTAATAGGGGGCGAGCCTATTGCCATCAAACGGGCACAATTCCAGACTCCGGGCGGCTATTGATAAATTCCAGATAGAAAAACCCAATAACACTTTGCCCGACCTGGGAATCGAACCCAGGACCTCAGCAGTAATGCTTGCGACCTCTAGACCAATGAGTCAGTTCCAATTGATAAAGCAAATTAAACTTAGTTTATTAGAGACCCTTGATACAATGGTTGACCACATTCCACTTTTTTTTTTTTTGGATGGGAAATCCTCAAATAACTTCTCCCGCTCTGGGCGGAGCGGGAGGGTGTGTCAGACTCTTGCTGACTAAAACCCACCCGTATTCCTTCCGTTGCCTGTGTTGCCAGGGGCCTCGGTGACCCTTTAGTACCTTCCCGATATTTATTTATTTATTTATCTATTGGTCTATCTAGAATCGTTACACTGTTTAACCTTGTCATTTTATATATAAAATGACATAGATATTTACTTGTAAAGTATTATATTGTTTTAAATTATTGTGAATGTGAAGACTATGTGGGTCATTGTTGTTTTTGTTTTTTTTTGTTTCTCTCCTTAAGTATTAATTATGGTCTGGCAGTTTGAGTAATTTATACGGCCTACCCAAATGTTCTTTCTTTAGTATTGTTCGTTGCATCGTTGAGCTCCTTAAGTTCTAAGTTGAGCTGCACGATTACTGACAAATGCTTGCACTGACTGGACAGGTCCACTCAATCTGTATGGTTATTTCCTCAAAAGGACCATTTCAGACACCAGTCTACATGGCCTTCACATGATCTGACCAAGATTATGTCTGGACTTTAAAAGAGACCGTGACCTCTGAGTTTGTTTCGGCCTTTCTTCTCAGAGTAGTCAGGTAGAAAACGCCGACCTCATCTAGTTTTATTTAAAAAATATGATTGACGTGTAAAAGTGTTTGTATAAGCCTACTTACAGAAATAAAAATCATTTATCATCATTTATTATTGAACTAATAAAAACAAGCCAACATACAAGCCAAGTGCACAAAATTAAGCGATAGACACAACATGTAAAAACAATATTATATTAAATAAAAAATAAAACAATATAACTACAAAAACTACACATATTTTTTGGGGTTCCGTAGTAAACAAGGAATCCTTATAGTTTCGCCATGTCCATCTCTGTCTGTCTGTCGGTCTGTCCCCACTGTAGCTCTGTGAAGCTTAGTTCTGTGAAGCTGTGGACTTAGTACTAGAAAGCTGTAATTTGGATAGGTACATACATATTAATCACGCCGACAAAGTGCTAAAATAAAATGTAGATTTTTTTAGCTTATGTGCTCCTTGCACACGGTAATGTGGGGATGATATTTTTTTTTCTGGTCTACCCCATTGTGTTGGATAAGCCGTTCAAAATATTGCGGTTTGTGACCACTTTTCGATTCAAGGATCTACTTGCGTTATAATTAGCATTAAATTGCTAATTTTAGTAAGAGTCAGGTCAAGTATGTCCCGCCCTGCCAGCTAAATGGTTATAAAAGGAGATGTGAAAAAATTCATGGTAGTAGTACATATAATTAAATTAGAAGGAAAACTATCACAGCGAAGTGGACTTTACAAGTTAACGAGTAATAGTCGACCAACTTAAATTTGCAGTTGAAGAAATGACCGCGGCATATATCAGTGAATAATTTGACAGGACTAAACTAAAATTGATCTTCTTTCCTTTTCTTAATGAAATAGAAAGAAAAGGATGCACTGAACTTTTTAGTTTAGTTTGTGAACAAGGGAATCGGCATCAGTATCTATTGTTTTACACAACAGCAAGTCATTGACAACGCTGACATTAAATGACAAATTACACTTGGGGCCGTAAATTAGACGCATGTCGCTTAAGGCTGACAAAGTTTGCGTTAATGATATCCAAGATACGGAACCACACTGTTTTGTTGTGTGAGTGTTGCGCGTAATAGTTATCTGTGTCACTCTTGTAATGTGTTTACTCATCAGTAGGATGTTTATTTTAATGACAAGCATAATTAATAATACACAATTAAACACTGTCCGTCTTATTACAAAACAAGGATTATCTTCAGACCCAGGTTTAAATTATTGAGCCATTTTTTAATTTCGAACTTTATTCCGACTACGTTAAAGTTCTTAATGCCAAACTGTCAACTTAGTACCGGACTAAATAGTAAGTTTTGTATAAAGAACTGCATTTCAATCACAGTAACGTTCTTATTACAAAAACTACCTCGATGGTTTAAACCATGTCAAAAGAAATCCTTGTTTTGTAATAACACCGTGTGGGTTCAAGATACTGCCATCCGGTAAGGACCAGGCCAGGGTCGACAACGCGTTGTACTCCACACGCGCCTCAAAGAGATGTCGTCAGCACAAGCGTAGGGGTCCACTAGGGCCGATGCCTGCCGGGGTCGCGGGAAGGTACCAAAGGGTTACTGAGGCCCCTGGCAACACAGGCAACGGAAGGAATATGGGTGGGTTTTAGTCAGTAAGAGTCTGACACACCCTCCCGCTCCGCCCAGAGCGGGACAAGTTATTTGATGATTTCAAACCCAAAAAGAAAAAAAAAAAAAGATACTGCCATCGAATCGCCGAAATGTCAACTTTCGTGTTCGTTTGGCCAGCAGAACACATTAAGCCTCGATAGATGTAACAGAGTACTAGTTTCGTTCTTGTTAAAATAGTATTGGTGACAGCGAAATAGCAAGCACACGAGACATTTCAATTTCGGGGTGAGGATGAATGCAAACTCAAAATGTTTCAAACTCCCCTGAATGGACTTCAAAGGTAAGCAATCTCTGGAGTATGTAATCGCAGCTACAAAATGCTAGCTTCAATTTAATTAAGCGAGTCCTCCACCAGTTCTGTCACTTAGGCTACGGCTACATTGTCGCAATAACGCGAACTACACTTCATGCGCTCTCTCTCGCACACTGCTCGTCGTCTCGCTTTACAACAGAGCGCACGAAGTGTAGTTCGCATTATCGAGACTGCGTAGCCGTGGCATAAGATAAATAAAAAGTACCAACTTGAAAGGCCACAAAGAAACTCCGTCATCTTTCCCAACATCCCTCCAGCATACTTATTTACAAGACTACCGCGGATGACTCTCATTATTTCCAAAATCTAATCTCTTTGCCTCTAATCTGCCTAAGGCTGCCTTTCCACCAGAGATGTGCTAAGCTGCGTATGATCTGTCCCAAAAGTATCCAATGAAAGTAAAAACAAATGATCAAAACATGTACCTGTGGATGCCAATTTGTAGCACTAGGTACTTACAAACACACTGACACAAGGGGGGGTAGGTTGGGGGACACATTTTGTCCCGACAATCTTAATTTTCATCAATAATGTTTGAATTACTCTACTCATTAATCATTATTTTTTTCAATTACAATTTCATAATGTTATTACGAGTATATCAACAGTTATTCTGTTGGTAAAAGGGGTGAGATGTAAGCCTTCTATAAACAGATACAGAACAGCCTGGGAGAGGCCTATTACAGGCTAAGTTGATTGATTGATTGATATAAATAGATGAATGTATTACTAATTCCCCTTAATGATTGTTTGTATAAGAATTGAACCTGAGCAAGGTTTGTTTACACATTCTTCAGACATTTTTGGAACGCACTATAGCGATGGATGAGTATGATAATAACCAATAGGATTGTATGTTTTTGCATAGCGTACAGACCTACGCTATGTTAGTTCTGGTGTAAAGATTCCAACGAAACTAAGTTTTTTACACACATCTTAAGAGCCATTGCGCACTGTCAACTGGTAACCGGCGACTCGGTCTGTCAGCGACTAAAATATTGGCAGATAAGCTGGGAAACCAAGCCAAGCGAATGAATTTAAGAAGTGTTTCTTGTATATTCGTGCAGTCTGGTCGCTTCAGAAGATGCTCGTGGTGTGAACGCTCCCATATACATCCGTGGTGCTATTGGTTGCGGCGACCAGCAGGCTTAGCATGACACTCTCCATTTCTTCGAAGAATAGACACGGCTCTCTCTATACAAAGTGACATTTCGTTTCTCAGTTTTTGACATCTCACCGTAGAAATCCTTCTACAATCAGTTATCTTGTCTTTCGTTTCTAACAATCTTTGTCTAGGTCCTTTTTTATGTAGAAGGACTACGGTGGGATGTCAAAAAAGGAGAAATGAAATGTCACTTTGTATGGAAAGAGCCGTGTCTATTCTTCGAAGAAATAGAGAAATCATCAAATAACTTCTCCCGCTCTGGGCGGAGCGGGAGGGTGTGTCAGACTCTTACTGACTAAAACCCACCCGTATTCCTTCTTGTTGCCTGTGTTGCGGAGGCCTCGGTGACCCATAAGTACCTTCCCGCGACCCCGGCAGGCATCGGCCCTAGTGGACCCCTACTATGTGCTGACGACATCTCTTTGAGGCGCGCGTGGAATACAACGCGCCATCGACCCGGGCCTGGTCCTTACCGGACGGTGAGCTACCCATTGCTCACCGTCCGCAAGCCCACGCCTACGGTGGCCGGAAATCCGCCCGGGATTCCCGACGCCCTGGGCGTCTCCTGCGGCGGCTAGGGGCGAGAGGGCGCGAAACTTGCCTTTGCCTCAACCGTCCCGCCTCCTCCTTCGCGAGCATTACTGCTTCGCAGAAGGAGGTGACGGCTGCCCATGCCCTCTCGCTCCGTACCATGGCCTGAACCAGGGCCGGACGCGAGAGGTCTCTGCCGCCGATCGCCTCCACGAGGACACGGCAGTGCTCTGCCCAAGCCGGGCAGACCTCCACCGTATGCTCCACCGTGTCCTCCGGGCGATCCACACAGTGGTGACACCCGGACGTTTCCTCCCGCCTTATCCGACACAGGAACCTCCCGAAGCTGCCGTGTCCGGTGAGGACCTGCGTCAGGCGGAAGGTTAGGACGCCGTGGCGCCTCTCCAGCCACTCCTCAAAGAGGGGACTTATCGCCGAAATCATGGCGTGCCCAGCACTGGGTTGCGACAACCGTACTTTCCATGACACCATGAGATCCCGCCGAAGCTCCGTCCGCTGTGCCACGATTTCTCGCGGCAGCGGACTTACGCCCCGGCGTTTCGCCTCCTCGCGCCACTCCCATACGTGCGCGAGGACTTTTGCCTCCAGATCCCATGGCGGCAATCCGGCAAGGAGGCTCGCTGCCTTACAGGAGACCGTGCGGTATCCTCGGACCATCCGGATGGCCATGACCCTTTGGGCCGCGCTCAACCGGTGGGCTGGCCGCAGCGCCAGAGAGCGCGCCCATACAGGAGCCCCGTAGAGGGCCATGGACCGCACGACCCCCGCGTAGAGCCTCCGTCAGGAGGCGTTTGGACCCCCTAGATTGGGCAGGAGCCGCTTCAATGCAGCGCCCACCCGCTCCAGTTTGGGAGCCAAACGTCGGAAATGCTCCACGAAGTTCCACCGGTTGTCGAGGACGAGTCCCAGGTACTTCATCGTCGACTCGACGCCGATAGAAACCCCTCCTACCGTTATTTGGGACCCCAACGGTGGCGCGTTCCGAGGACCATGAAAACACATGGCCTCGGACTTGTGCAGGGCCACCTCGAGTCCCAATTGCCGGATCCTTTCGACGATTGTCGCAACCCCGCGTGCCGCTAATTCGGCCGCCGCCTGGTGCGACCTCCCCTGTGCCAGGACCAACGTGTCGTCAGCGTAGCACACTACGCTGACGCCGCTAGGGAGGTCGGCGCGCAGCACCCAGTCGTATCCGATGTCCCACAGATGCGGCCCCAGGACCGATCCCTGTGGGACACCGCACGACATCTCTTGCCGGTTCCACACTCCCTGGTGACCGGGGTAGATGACGGCCCTGTCCGTCAAATAGGCCTCGACCACACGACAGAGGTAGGTCGGCATCCGGTGATACCGGAGTGCCTCCCTGATGCAACTCCAGGGCAGGGTATTGAAGGCATAGGCGATGTCTAGAGACACCGCCAAGACGACCCCACCCTGGGCAACAGCATTCTCCGTCGTCAGGGCTCGCACACGCATGATGGCGTCCACCGTAGAGCGCTCTCTGCGGAAACCAAACTGGCTCTCCGCCAAATCCGGCCCCACCCGCACCAGCTGGCCGACGAGGCGGTCTGCAATGACTCTTTCAAAGAGCTTGCCCACCTCGTCGAGCAGCACGATGGGCCGATAAGCGGACGGAGAGTCCGCAGGGCGCCCTGCCTTCTTTATGAGGACCAGTTTCCCCGTCTTCCAGCGAAGCGGGAACTGGCCCCTCTCCATGCATGCGCTTAGGAGCCCCCTAAGTCGAGGCCCGAGAGCCTCCAAGGCCAGGACCCAGGCCTTCCCAGGTAAGCCGTCGGGTCCTGGGGCGGTATTTTTGGCATTAAGCCTGCGTACCGCCGCTCTCATTTCTACCTCGGTCACCTCCGGAGCATCGTCGTCGTCGTCGCTGGCGGTGTGGTCCGCATCGGGCACCGCAGTAGGCGGAGCCATAGGCGGGGAGGTGTGTTCCCCTCGGGAAGGGAACAGAGCGCTCACCACGTCCTCCACAAGCTGGGGCCGGAGACTCTGCGTCAGCGGGGGAGCCCATGGGCGGAGTTTATCCCGCACCACTTTGTACGGGCGTCCCCACGGGTCCCTGTCCAGAGTCCCCAGCGACTCCTCGCGGGCCAACCCCCTGGCCCGCAGGATCTCCGCTTGGAGGGCGGTCTTCGCCGCTCTGTACCCCTCGTACAGCTCCGCCTGAATGGCTTCCGTATCCGGAGGTTTGATACGGAGCCTGCGGTGCCTGGTGTACCGGCGTCGCGCAGCCACGCACGCAGTGCGCAGAGCCGTCAGCTCCTGCGACCACCAGTACACCTGGCGCGAGGCACGTCCAGGCTGGACCCGGGGCATTGCCACGTCACATATGTCGGACATGGCCTCCCGGAACCACTCCGCCTCGTCGTTGATGTCGGCAGGCCTGTCCGGTGGTGACACCCAGGCCTGCACGATCGAGGCTTCCAGGAGGAGCTCCCGGTCCAGCTGCTTCAGCGCCCACCGCGGACCACTCGGGGCCCGTCGGACCGGCGCGTCCGAGGTCTGGGCGGAGACGTCGAACCGGATATACCGGTGATCGGAATAGGTCTCCACCCCCTCCATGACACGCCAGTCAACTACACGCGGCGACAGAGCGGGGCTGGCGAACGAGATGTCCACCACTGATTCACCCCGCATCCGCACACACGTGGGGACAGAACCCCGGTTTAGGACGACCAGGCCTGTCTCCAGAGCCCAGTCCTCCACCATCCTGCCCCGTGTGTCCGTTAACCGGGAACCCCAAGCCAAATTCTTGGCATTGAAGTCCCCGACGACGACGTCTCTCAACTCCACAAGGGAGTTGTGTAACTCGGCAAGAGTTCGGTTCGGAGAGAGGTAGACCCCCACCACGACAATCTCCCCGAACCGTGCTGCTACGCAGCCCCGTCCTCTCTTGACGGCCTCGAGGGACGGGGTACCAGCGGCGGCCGACGAAATTAGGGTCACTAAGCCGCTCAGGTCCTCCACCCAGTCATCCCTGGGCGGGACAAAGTACGGCTCAGCGACCACGGCGATGTTAATCGACCACTGCGCCATGCTCTGGAGCAACAGATCCTGAGCGGCGGCGCAGTGGTTGATGTTCGCCTGGAGGAGGCGTAATGGGGCCATTAATGGCACTCCATGTCAGCCCCCTGAGAAGGGCCTGCCGCAGCGGCCACGGTGGCGACGGCAACGACGGCGGTGTTGGAGGCGGCAGCGGCGGTGGCAGTGGAGGCGGCTGCGGCGGTGACGGTGTTGGCGGAGGGCTTGCCTCTGGCCCTGGCTTTGGTGGGTGGGGCGCAGGCTTTGCCCCCCATCCGGTGCTCGGCCGGCTTGCCAGCCGCCGCACATACGGCACAGTGCGGCGCGGCATTGCACGAGCCGGCCTTGTGCCCGGGCAGACCGCAGCGGTAGCAAAGACCGCTGCGGTCCACCTCCGAGGTGCAATTCACTTGCACGTGGTTGCCCACCTGGCAGCGGAAGCACCTCAGAGGTCTGGGTTCCAGCAGTTTCACCTGCGCGGAAACCCAGCCCACCAAGAGTGTCATGCTAAGCCTGCAGCCAGTCGGTAACTCATATAAACTAAATATAGTCGCAGTCGCTGTCTACCGTGTCGCTGGCGACCAGTCGACAGTGCGTAATGACTCTTCAGATGCTGACAACAGCTACACCGCGGTCACTGTCAGACTGCAAAGAAAAGAAAGAGAGGCGCGATGACACAACGCTTGTAATTTATTACAAAATATGAAGCTATTTACTCAAAATTGAGTTGAGTAATCGAAAATAAAAAACAACCAAGTTGGCAGTGGAGGCGGCTGCGGCGGTGACGGTGTTGGCGGAGGGCTTGCCTCTGGCCCTGGCTTTGGTGGGTGGGGCGCAGGCTTTGCCCCCCATCCGGTGCTCGGCCGGCTTGCCAGCCGCCGCACATACGGCACAGTGCGGCGCGGCATTGCACGAGCCGGCCTTGTGCCCGGGCAGACCGCAGCGGTAGCAAAGACCGCTGCGGTCCACCTCCGAGGTGCAATTCGCTTGCACGTGGTTGCCCACCTGGCAGCGGAAGCACCTCAGAGGTCTAGGTTCCAGCAGTTTCACCTGCGCGGAAACCCAGCCCACCAAGAGTGTCATGCTAAGCCTGCAGCCAGTCGGTAACTCATATAAACTAAATATAGTCGCAGTCGCTGTCTACCGTGTCGCTGGCGACCAGTCGACAGTGCGTAATGACTCTTCAGATGCTGACAACAGCTACACCGCGGTCACTGTCAGACTGCAAAGAAAAGAAAGAGAGGCGCGATGACACAACGCTTGTAATTTATTACAAAATATGAAGCTATTTACTCAAAATTGAGTTGAGTAATCGAAAATAAAAAACAACCAAGTTCTGCATTCAAATAAGACGTCCTTGTTATTTATTAAATAAGAAACGTAAGTTGATATTTAATACAGACATTTTGGATTGTAACTCTTAAGTTGCAAAAAAACCCTACCCCTTTAACTAACATTTTAGAGGGGTAAAGGGTTAGTTTACCATTAATTTGTATCGAAATTTTTTTTCAAAACGTGTTTTGAGAAATATGTTCAAAATTAACATATATTTTTTCCGCTACCACAAACTATACAGATTTGGTTTTTTTTTTTCTTAAGACAAGCCTACTTTGACCATTTACAAATGGCAAATGACCAAAGTAGGCACATCTTACCCGCTCCGCTTCACCACTTAACTCTAGCGGTAATAAATACATAGTTTCGTAGCTTAGCTTCACCGCTTAGCTACTTCGCCCATTTTTGATGGAAAGGCAGCCTTAGGGGATCGGGTGGTAAGCAAGTTTGCACGATAAGGGGATGCTCTAAAAGCTACTTAAATTGCGATTAACAATTTGCAGGCGCCCCCTATCTCAGAGGCTGGCATTACCGAACGATTAGTGACAACACTGGCGTCTACGTCATCTGTTATAAGGGTGAGAAACTGTTTGTACAGTGACGTTAATATACTTGTCTGTGATCCTTTTAAGGCTGTAAATTATGCAGGTAAATAAATATTGGGTACATTACCAGTCGACAGCGATGTGGATGAATTTTTTGACGCCCTATTCTAGTTTGTGTATAGTTTTAGTTATTTTTATTAATTAATTAATATATTTGTTTTTTTTAAGTACCTGTATTTAAATGTAAATGAATGTAAATAAATAAATCGATTTGTGCTCGGCTCATGACACAGGGCTCGCTATCTAAATATTACGCATCTTCAGGTATGGTATCATGTTTGCCTTATTTTTACCATTAACATAACATAATAGCATAATGTTCCTACTGCTGGAACAAGGGCCTCCTCGCTGTGAGAGGGAGTGCCACCACGCGGGCCCATCGCGGGTTGATAGATGTCACATGTCTTCAAATTTTTGGTTCTAGGACATGGCGATTTCCTCGCGTTTGCCACACCGTTTTGAGAGCAGTGGTGTAAAGCAACTGTCAGGGTTCGAACCTACGACCTACTCGTAAGTCGCGGCCGTTACTACTGGGCCACCACTGCTCTCTCTGCCTTTTACCATTAAGTACGACAAATCCGAAACATTTCCAAATCACTCACAACCCAAACTCAATACGACCAAACACTCCCTAGGTATGTATTTCCCGACAAAAAAGGCTTCACACACCCAAAAGGAAATTTGTTGTCACACATAAAAATGCGTAAAATATCGTATAGGTCCTGTCATATACAAAACCAGACATCGCAGAATATTGGCCTAAGGGTGCTTTTAGATGAGATGTGCGTCGTATACACCGTCGTACGCTGGGATAAGTTATGTTCTCGTCTGGCCTAGTGCTTGAATAGATGGATATAATGATATATCCTGTCTGCTGTTTATAGGGCAATAGTAGTCGTTTTTATTTCGTAGGATTTCTGTGTGCTTTTTTTTGTGGTGTGGACTGCATCGTGCAATATAAAAAACAAACTTGTAAAATACAATGTGGATTTTATGCAATAAGGTCTGGGCTTTCTGTTCTAACACCATAATTAAACCAATAGGTAAATCGTATTATATTTTGCCCATTTTCGAAATATTAATTTTGCGGGGTTTACGGATTGGCTCTGCTTATTGGTTAGTAACAGAACCCCTCCTGATGGCATCAGACAATAATTTTAAGTGCCGAAGTCGCTGAGGACAAACCTTTAATCAGTTACCTACGTCCTACATAAAGATAGTTCACGAGGGATCAGCTGCAGGAATGCTGTGTTTTTAATATTCGTTATCTTATTTTCCCTATCATTCCTAACAATACTATATTAAGGCGCTGACAAGAGGCCAATAACCATTTTTTTTTTTCTTAAGACAAGCCTGTCTTAAGAAAAAAAATACCAAATCTGTATAGTTTGTGGTAGCGGAAAAAATATATGTTAATTTTGAACATATTTCCCAAAACTTGGTTGTTACCAAAACACGTTTTGCAAAAAAACTTGATACAAACTAACGTTAAACTAACCTCTTACCTTGAGTTCCAATCCAAAATATCTGTATTCAATATCAACATACGTTACGTATTTAATTTATAGACCGTCTTATTTGAATGCAGATTTTGGTTGTTTTTTATTTTCGATTACTCAACTCAATTTTGAGTAAATAGATAATAGATTCATATTTTACAAGGCTTACAAGAATAAATTACAAGGGTTGCGTCATCGCGCTTCCCTTTCTTTTCTATGCAATCTGACAGTGACCGCAGTTTAGGTGTTGTCAGCGTCTCAAACAATAATACTTAGGTAATGCTAGCCACGCTAACTACATTCCAAGAACATGCTTATAACGGCAAATAGTAAACAATATTATGCCCCCCGTGAATACCACACACGAAACGACCTATGTTAATTTCGTGATAACACTTGTTCAACGTGTGATCAGTTTGATGATAATAGCGTCATTTGATAACCGAATACCGGTCACAAACAATAGTTTGTTAATTTGAGGACGCGCAGCAATAACTGCGGTGCAAATTACACACTGTTGGAGTGGTGTGCCAACTATTCCAATAGGGTTCGAATCAAATTCATATGACGCCACAGTACAAGGATATGAGCAGTAATGTAAAGGCGTGTACGCAAGCACGAACAACGAACATTGTTCGCATGTGAAATAAAGAAAGAAAAAATATTTATTTGGGGCACGCACAGGCACTACAACAATAAAAAAGGACATAAAAGTAACAAAATCATGAAAAGAATAAAAATAATAATAATGACATAAAAAACAAACAAAAAAGAAGACCTGTGCGAGGCAAAAGGCTCCTATCTCAGGATATTTGAAAAAAAAGCATGCGATATTTAAAAAAAAGCAAATACCGTAGCGGTGGTACCACATACGAACATCAAACACTATGTTCGTGGGGATGCAATTTCAGTTTTCTGTGTGGATGGAGTTCGGAAAATATGGTGTTCGAGTTCGCATTGCTAATTTACGTCCACACGTACGAAGTAAGCATTCCGTGTTCGATGTTCGTGATCACCACGTTTTGTTCGTTTGTGCGTACACGCCTTAAAGTAACAGATGTCAAGCGTGTATGTTAACGTAACATGACGCCTGTAGTCTTCACACTACGTCAAGTTTCCGTGATAAAGCCATTTCATACAACTTTCAAATAGTTACAGTTATTCTTTGAATATACGGACAATTTAAGTTGATCCTCAATCTGGTTATCAATTAATTTCCCTGACTTCACAATTCACTTATAGATCATCCATATTTCACCAGTTATAAGTCATATGTTCTAGAAGGCGAGACTTTTGGAGATAACCCCGCCATCAATTCAAACTCTGCGCTGCTGCTGTGAACTACTTTATGGAAAATCTGAATAAGTCTTTGTTCGACCTGAGGATATTATTTTACAAGTTCAAGGATAAGGTCAATCGCAACACTACGGTTTTTAATTGTATCCGAAACAAACAACTCACCGTCAAGTGTGGATGAAAAGGTATCATCACTTTTACGTTGTTATTTACTCGCTTCTGCTCGCGACTTCGTCCGTGTGCTTCTTGTTTTATCATAAAATATATCGCATAACACTCGGCAATACTGTAGCTTCTCATTACTGAAAGAATTATCGGCATCGGATCAGTAGTTCCGAAGATTACCCCCTACATAATATACATTCTCACAAATACCTCTTTATAAGTATAGAAGGCTCAGGGCCTTCAACAATATCTGTCAAGCCAAGTTCAAGTAACAGAACTGGCGAGCAGCACCGTGTGTAATATTACTCGAACCATTTGGAGCCACTTTTGACCCCCTCATAACTCAAAAACTATTTCACATAAACGTGTCAAATTTAGCTCATATATTGAGACTTGCATTATATTGATACATATGTGCTCTAAATTTCATAAACCTAGAAAGTTCAAATTTGCAGATAGGTGATTAGGTGAATACAAAGGAATAAATCAGAAACAGCTAATTTTTTATCATTTTATTATAATTTTTCACTTAATTGATTATATTAAGAGCACTTTACTTATACTTAGTGCCTGTAACTGTAATAATGTCAGAATCAGCAATCAAAACTTATGACATCCAGTCTTTATGTGGATTTTAAGGTCTTCACGTGAATATATAACGAGTTGAATACCACCCTTAATTTTTTTTTAATCCAAATATTTCCGTTTTAGTAGGTACTTATAACTAAGAGTAGTCGACTTTCGTATTTATTACGTTATTAACTGGGATTTAGTATTAATTATTGTATCAATATTTAGCGCTCATCAATAGTGTAAGATCATTACTTGTAAATAATTATTTAATAATAAAGGCATTTCGGTACAGGGCGCGCAGTGCGACGCCGGAGCAGCGGGATGGGAGCGGTGCGATAAAACCTTGACGCTAACGTGTCCGAGCGAGTGGCAGCCGCGCTCATAAGCGCGAACCGAGGACGACGGCTTTGTGGCCGTCACCGGAAAGGGGAAAAAGAGGAAGCAAAGGAAGGCGACCTCCTCGCAGGCGACAAAGATCGCTGCCACGGAGGTACTAGCTACCCCCTCTCACTCAGCCCCCGTGGTGCCCTCTAATTAAAAACATAAAAGTGAAATGAGAGCTAAGTTCAATATTATGATATATGCCTTAGTTGTTGACTTCAACGACAAAAGAAGTGAGATGTAAATGGGTGCCAAGTTCAATGGTCAGTCCTGAAATTTATTTATAACAAGATAAAATATAATTTCTTCTTATAACTTAGGATAATATATTGTAGCCAAAGGTCTGACTTGGCTAGTTCTCATATACGAATTATTATGTTCGATGGCTAGTTTCTACCAACAAGCCATCGGAATAATAAAATAAGAACCGACAAGTAACAGGTTTAGAACTTGCGAAGGCTATAATATAATTCGTATATTATTATCTATAATGTACTTACTAATTCCATGCTATTAAAAAGTACTTAATCCATAGTCAAGCTGTCACTTCCTGTCTACACACTTCCGTCCCTTTTCACGAAATCACTCTGACAAAAAGCTAGAGGAATGATACACATCAAAATTCTACATTGCATCTGAACTTATACTTCTGTTTTTACCTGTATAACAAATTAACAAGGTAGATTCTAATAATGGATCAAAATGACATCGGATTCCACAGCCGCACCACATTAATACGATTGCCACCTCTAGTTATTTACTGAAATTGAGTTACAATGATAAAATCTATCTGGAAATAACCTTTTGTTCACTCAATGTTACTTAACTAATTGCAATTAAATGTGTATCCTATTGTTTTCTCATCGTCAGAAGCGAATAAAATTACGTTTTCACTACTAAAAAATACAAAGCTTTTCTTATAACTTTCAGTAAGTGATACCAGCAGGCTTAGCACGAGAACCGTAGAAAAGTATTTTGTCGACGGAAGAGAAGAAAACAATGACGTTTCCGTGTAGACAGTTGACAGTTTTCTACCGAGAAGGGTAGACGAGCGATTTCTATTATGCAGTAGAGTATAAATAGAAAGCGTAATGATAAGCCTCATCATTCTCCCAATATTTGTAATCGGCGCAACATGTTCCTTTCTTCCGCGCAACATGTCCCTTTCTTCCATACTTCTCTATTAGTTGTCATCTCGGTTCACCCCCTTTCTAGCCATATCATCTTTCACACGGTACATCCATCGCTTTTTTGGTCTTCCCCTACTCTTATAGCCATCGATATTCATACTCAAAACTTTCCTCACGACATTTTCCTCATTCCTCCGCATCACATGCCCCATGACAACCTATTTCCGCATAACTTTCAATCACCGGTGCCACTTTCAGACGTAGTTATGTAGTAATTTCTTTTTCTATCCATTCGTGTTACACCACAGAGCCTTAGCAGTAATGCTAAGCCTGCTGGCGTAATATAAATAACTACACATTCCCGGTTTCTCGGGTCAAAGTGTTATTGGGTTTTCCATTTAGAATTTCTCAGGTGATGGCAATGAGCTGCCCGTATTACATGGGACTTAAACATAACTGGCGAAATGTGGGTTCAATAGAGGTACACCTCTGCCTAACCCTTAGACAGGCGTGAACTTATATTATGCTACTCGTTAAATAAAAACTGCAACAAAGCAAGATTTATTTCATAATAGTATGGTTTCGATAATTATAGTATGTAGTGTAGTGTGGTTTTAAAGAAAACGCGCTGTACGTGGCATGTAAAGATAATTTCTAAATTTAAAAAAAAAATACAATTTGATTCTATAAAAAGAAATATCAGATACTGGAGTGTAATGTGTTTGGGTGTTGATAAACGACCCCAATAGGATGATTGCAACCAACCCGTGTTAGGTGCGTTCAAGACGCCCATATAAAAATTCGAAAATTTTTGTGGTTATCTGTAGATACTGTTGTTGTAGCCGCAACACCAAGGGCCAGCAGTTCGGCTTGACCAGCTGTGATTGGACACGCCACGAAGTCGCGGGCCACGAGATGCTGCTCTGCCTTTACACCGCTGTGAAGTGGAGATGGGGACCGCTTTGTCGTAGCGGGTAATGCGATGGTATCCGGCCTGAGCGTATAGATGGGAACCGCCCAAAGCCGAACCCTCGGTGATTTCCCTATATAAAAGAATATGGTTAAAATATAGAATTACCAAGCCGGGACTTTGTGTTTTGTGTTTTCATAGCCTTCGGAATGCGCCACCGTTGGGATCCCAAATAACGGCAGGAGGGGTTTAGAACGGCGTCGAGTCGACGATGAAGTAGGGACTCGTCCTCGACAGCCGGTGGAACTTCGTGGAGCATTTCCGACGTTTGGCTCCCAAACTGGAGCGGGCAGGGGTTGCCTTGAAGCGGCTGCTGCCCAATCTAGGGGTCCAAACGCCTCCTGCCGGAGGCTCTACGCGGTGGTTGTGCGGTCCATGGCCCTTTACGGGGCTTCTGTGTGGGCGCGGTGCTGCGGCCAGCCCACCGGTTGAGCGCGGCCCAAAGGGTCATGGCCATCCGGCTGGTCCGGGGGTACCGCACGGTCTCCTGTGAGGCAGCGAGCCTTCTTGCCGGATTGCCGCCATCGGATCTGGAGGCGAAAGTCCTGGCGCACGTATGGGAGTGGCGCGAGGAGGCGAAACGCCGGGGCGTAACTCCGCCGCCGCGAGAAATTGCGGCACAGCGGACGAAGCTCCGGCGGGATCTCATGACGACATGGAGAGTACGGTTGTCGCAACCCAATGCTGGGCACGCCACAATTGCGGCGATAAGTCCTCTCTTTGAGGAGTGGCTAGAGAAGCGCCACGGCGTCCTCACCTTCCGCCTGACACAGGTCCTCACCGGACACGGCAGCTTTGGGAGGTTCCTGTGTTGGATAAGGCGGGGGAAACGCCTGGGTGTCACCACTGTGTGGATTGCCCGGAGGACACGGTGGAGCATACGGTGGAGGTCTGCCCGGCTTGGGCAGAGCAGCGCCCTGTCCTCGTGGAGGCGATTGGTGGCAGAGATCTCTCGCGTCCGGCCCTGGTTCAGGTCATGGTACGGAGCGAGAGGGCATGGGCAGCCATCACCTCCTTTTGCGAAGCAGTAATGCTCGCGAAGAAGGAGGCGGGACGGTTGAGGGAAAGGCAAATTTCGCGCCCTCTCATCCCTAGCCGCCGCAGGAGACGCCCTGGGCGTCGGGAATCCCGGGCGGATTTCCGGCCACCGTAGGCGCGGGTTTGCGGACGGTGAGCAATGGGTAGCTCACCGTCCGGTAAGGACAAGACCCGGGTCGACGGCGCGTTGTATTCCACGGTCCACTAGGGCCGATGTCTGCCGGGGTCGCAGGAAGGTACTAAAGGGTTACCGAGGCCCCTGGCAACACAGGCAACGGAAGGAATACGGGTGGGTTTTAGTCAGTAAGAGTCTGATACACCCTTCCGCTCCGCCCAGAGCGGGAGAAGTTATTTGATGACTTCCCACACAAAAAAATTGTATGTTACTCTTTACGAGTGCGTGCGACGGCACGCAGGACGAAACAGATAAATAATCGTGAGAAATGGTAAATAGCAAATATCATAATATCCGAAAGTAGCAAAAATAGGGACTACGTACCAAAATAAACATGATATATATTATAAGAGACCTGGATACGCCTTTTTACGTAAAATTTTGGTGTAAATATTCCGAGAATTATTGGTAAAATTCTATCAAACCGTATCTGACACCACAAGGATTTTTTTTCTGACCTACCACGATTGCGTCAATTTTTTTTTCCGTACGTATTCAATCGATAGACACTTAATATGTGCCAGTAGGAAACCATAAAAAATGTTGAATGTGTGGTGTAAGAACGAAGGACAAATACAAAAAAAAAGTTGTAGAAAAACAAATACAAGTCAATTTTAGTCAATAATAAAAATAAAATAATAAAAAGATCCAAATATAATTAAACTATGTCATTGTAAATTAACAAACACAAAAATAAATGAATTATTTAATAATCAAATCAGATACGCTACTACTGTCAATATAAATCTTTCCTCTAGGAACTCATTAATGTTATAGTATGCTTTATTTACTAAATATGTCTAACACCATAAATATCTGTCAATACTTTTGGAGAAACATGCATTCTTGAATCTTTCGTAAGTGTAAGGTATTAATGCTCGTGACTATACATCGAGTGTTTTATGTAATTATTTTTTTGTAATATCCATTTTGTGTGTGCAGAATAAACAATTTTTCTTTCTTTTCTTTTCTTTTATGCTATGTTATCTTACACATTCGGTACTTTATTATTTTACCAAAAACGGTTGCCAAGTATCATTAACGACTGTCTCTCTGCAAAGAGTCCAAATGTCCCGTTTCAAAATTACCAAAACGGTATTGTCTCAAAACCTCAAACGCTAGCAATAAATAAACCGTGAAGATAAAATGTCTGCCGTAAAAATACAAACGAAGCAGGTTATGTACCAAATTTTGGGGAAACTTGAGAATTAATCTCACTATCTCATCTCCGCTTGTTGACAGCCCGCTTAATCTATTTCTCTGTAGATAATCCGGGTCTTAAATGTAATTTATCTTTCTAGTAAAAATACGTGAAAGATCCAATAATAAATATTTTCGTTTTAGTGATCAAGAAATTAGGAAAAGCAAACTTGTCTTTTTTTAACCTTAGTGGTATTAAGAGAACAGGCGGATCAGAGTTAAAAAATCCGGACAACTGCGAGTTGAACTCATGTGGAGAGGGTTCCGCACAATTAATATGTTCTTCTAAAAGGTCAGGTGCGTAGTACTCGCAACCGGCGTGCGTGTATGACCAGATGTATGAACGTAATCGAAGCGAAAGGAGTATGTAAGGAGCGTAACAGGTGGCGTTCTATAGTTTCTGCCTACCCCCATGGGAATAAGGCGTGAGTTTATGTATGTATGTATGTAATATAATAATAATAATATCGTTTATTTATAAAAATGGTGCAGATTTACAATAACTTATCTTAAAAATAATAAAGAACACATTTGCTCATTTGCCTGAACTAGGTAGGATCTGTGTTATAATATGTTATCTAACATGTTTATCCCAAGAACAAACTTAACATTTTAGTTCAAAATCATTTTCTCCCATACATTCAAACTGCAAATGTAAGTTTGTATGCACAATATTAAGAAATTGACCATGTTATTTTAAGACCAGATCTTTCATAGGTTTTCTTGTAATTAATAAGTATAGAACTACTTTCTGTATTTTGTTTGAAATAGCCAATTTTCATCTATTTTCTTAATTAACTTTACAACGATTAATTTTAATATTATAATTTAAAAAAATGTGTTTTTCACATCAAGTTCTTTTATTTGATGTACACCAAATTTAAACCAAATTTCAACTTAATGGGTCCAGTAGATTCAAAGCAAATTGGCTGTAACAGACGTACAACAGACATACGAGTGATCCTATAAGTTCTGTTTTGTCATTCGGACGTACGGAAACCAAAAAAAAACGTTAACGACGTTTTATGGACCAAGGGAGAAATAAATACTAAACCAACTGACCCATGCAACGCAATCAGAATAAAACCAGACAGACGTGTAATACAATGGAAAAGTGGCTATAAAATTCTGCTACCTATCCTATTCCTATTATTGCAAGTCTGAAATCGCCAACTCATCTTGAGCAAGAGTGGTGATCAATGCTCTTGCCGTCTCTATATGAGGAGAGGCCTTTGTCCTGCAGTTCGCTAAATACATACAAACATAATCAGCCTATAATGTTCGCACTGCTGAGATACAGGCCTGCTCCTCGTGAGAGAGAATGGGCCGTAATCCACCACGCGGGCCCCTTGCAGGTTGGTAGATGTCACACGTCTTCGAATTTTTGGTTCTAGGACATGCCGGTTTCAAGATTTTCCTTCACCGTTTTGAAAGCAGTGGTGATGAAATAATTCACACAAAGTAAAGCGCCTGTCTTGGTTTGAACCTACGACTACTTACAACTCGGAAGTCGCGGCCGCTACCACTGGACCACCACAGCTCTCATAATAGCCTCTTTTTTTTTTTGTTGGGAAATCATCAAATAATTTCTCCCGCTCTGAGCGGAGCGGGAGGGTGTGTCAGACTCGTACTGACTAAAACCCACCCGTATACCTTCCGTTGCCTGTGTTGCGGGGGCCTCGGTGACCCATAAGTACCTTCCCACGACCCTGGCAGGAATCGGCCCTAGTGGACCCCTACCTTTGTGCTGACGACATCTCTTTGAGGCGCGCGTGGAATACAACGCGCCGTCGACCCGGGCCTGGTCCTTACCGGACGGTGAGCTACCCATTGCTCACCGTCCGCAAGCCCACGCCTACGGTGGCCGGAAATCCGCCCGGGATTCCCGACGCCCAGGGCGTCTCCCGCGGCAACTAGGGGCCAGAGGGCGCGAAATTTGCCTTTCCCTCAACCGTCCCGCCTCCTCCTTCGCGAGCATTACTGCTTCGCAGAAGGAGGTGACGGCTGCCCATGCCCTCTCGCTCCGTACCATGGACTGAACCAGGGCCGGACGCGAGAGATCTCTGCCGCCGATCGCCTCCACGAGGACACGGCGCACAGTGGAACGAATGTATGGGAGCGGTTGGACGTAGACATGTCCGAAAAATAAGAGTAAAATTATGCCAAACTAATGATGCCATCTTATTCGATTACTTAATGCCTTCATAAATTGTGGTGATGAATTTCTTCATAACTCCCATATTTCGGGAGTAATTTGAGAAAATGTGAAATTTTACTATGAAAATGAGTGTATCGAGCTCTCTCCCTCCTGATTCCGGGCTTGTTTCAAGTAGCGGTCTCTAATATCGTAATGCTATTACTAAGAGCTATATTTAATACTAAGACACATAGTGCGCCAAATGTGCACTTTCTGGGATAAAAGGAAATGAAAATTTAAAAAAAAAAACGTTTTTTCCCCATTTGTATTTACTTTAAACCGCAGACAGACTTATTAAGAGGTCTATAAATATATTATATATATACAGAAATATATATTAACAAAAATATTCACAAGAACTGATGAGAGTATGACTTTTAAGTAAGTTGATAATAAATTACCTAGTTTCATTAAAAGTACAATAAATAATTAAGATGTAAGCTCTAATTTACTAAGTTACACATTTTAAAACAATAACATCATTTAATTATCTTCGTCATCATCATCATCATCAATTAATTCAAATTCAGAATCGATGTCCGCTAAATCATTTATGTTAACAAATTCGATATCACTTTTCTCAGAATCCGTAAGCTCATAAAATTCCTTAAAAGAAGATTTTTTTACAAACTTATTTCCTTTTGGACGGATACTTGTAACAAGTGGATCAGAAGACAGTAAAAGATTGTGCATAATATCTTCATTGCATGAGATACTGCTATGCTTTCGAGAATGCCCCTCTCTATATTTTCTAAAATCTTTATTTCTAGCCTCAGATGCCTCTTCGGATAGAAAACCAATGGGCACAATTGACATGTTCTGAACTATGTCTGGCCCATGCATTAAAATTTTATGAAGTGAAGAAGGCATATAATACCATGGGTATAACTCCACGTAAAGCTTAGCAGTATCAAAGCAGAACTCTCGGAATTTAGTTACGTTGATCTTCTCTCCTGATGAAATACACTGCAAGATCACACAGATTTTTCTTAAAAGCATAGCATCTATTCCGGTCAGTTCAGCAGATTTAGTGTAGTTTTCAAAAAATCTCCTTGCCGAGTTGCCATTGTTGGTGGATCCACTGCCTTGTTTCACAACATCGAGAAGTAAGCCCGTTTCTCTTCTTACAGCCTCTTGAACTCTTTTCTTCCTGTCATCAACTTGCCTTTTTGCTATATCACCCCTTACTTGCCATGATTTTATGTCTAATTTGTAGGAAATGTGTAATAAGCATTCCATTGAGCGAATCCAAGCGTGAAGGGTGCTTAAGCTATATTTATACATGTCCTCGTTTGCGTGTTTATCTTTGATTAACTCTAAATTATTCATTTCTTTAGGACAAGCCTTGCATATGTCACACACTGAAGCTGCTGTATTGGATATAATGGAATGAATTTTACCATCAATCATTGTCAACAGCAGTTGGTGTTTGACACTAATTCCATCAGTGATGGTGGATGGAGTTAAGGCTTCAATCTCTGCTTCGATTTCAGCCATCTCTCTCTGCACATTCTCTTTGGTTTCCTTTATAAACTTAAACAATATTGGCCGGCAAAATGAAGTGGAAGATGGTCGCTCGTTTTCCCAAATTGTTACACCTTTTGAGACGAGCCGCAGTGGTACAAGACTAATCATAAAATTACTAGCAAGATCGATTTGCTCATCTTCACTCGTCCTTTGATGATAAATGCTTTGGCTAGATGATCCGTCAAAACCCCATTTGCTGGTCAATACGAGCTGTTGATTGGGATCAACAGGGGTTTCTAACGACCTAATAAGTCTTCTTGAGGTTAAATCCATCAAGGCTTGTAATTTGATTTTTGCAGAGCTCTCTGTAACTGTGAGATCTTCTTTGGCCGGATAGCACTTAATTTTTTCTTTAACCAACATGTAGTAACTCGGGTATTGAAGAGCTCCTTCTTGAGTGTTGAAATCCCGAAGAGTGTTATAGCGCCATTTCGATAAGTTCATCGATACATAAAGAGCCAATGCCTTCAAAGGGGATATTTCCCGTACCTGAATTGATTTACCTTCAATGAAGGCTTTGATTTTTGAGGCCTCTTCTGGATTCTCCGTCAAGTATTTCATAACATAAGCTGTATCGCTTTGTCCTGCCTTTTGAAGCGCCCTTTCGGCCGAAAACATAATTTCAGCGCTGCTACTGCTGCATGAAAGACTATCTTCAGTGCGTCTTCTTTTTTGCCGGTTACTAAGGTCCTCAAAAGATTTACGAGGACTAGGATGTGTACAAGTTGAAGCATCAGATTTAGCAGGAGAAATTATGGGCTCGATGACGTCACTTATATTTTCTGTAGAAGGTTCCATATTTTCATTCTGTAATTCCGGCCATTGAATTGCAGCCTGTAGCCAAATCTCATGTTTCTTCCGAAACTTATCTGTGCTTCTTCCAGACTGTGTCCATTTTGCATAAATGCGGTAGCAAAATCGACGACACCAGTCTTTTAAACTTGTTTCAGCACTTTCACATAACTGAACACAACTGTTATCTTTTAAAACACTGAACAAATAGTTAAAGTCACGTAAATCTTTATGTGCGCGTGCGCATAAAGCAACGTGAATATCAAGATTTGTATTAAAATTTGGAAAATACATTGCGAGATTAGCTTGGATACAACGAGGTGTAAATCAACACTGATTTTAAAGTTACTAATAGTGACCTATTTATATAAAATCCAGGTATCCCAGGTATCCTTTGTTAAATATTGCAAGGTAATTAGTTATTGTGATAATTAGTAAATGATGCATGCTAAATTAGTGTATTAAGAGCCATTTAGTAATTAAATAATAGCAATGTTCTTATCAGTAATCATTAGTGCATCAGTTTTATATGTAAACCTTAAGTCCCTAATTATATATCCTAATTAGCTTATATCTTCTCTAATTGGCTGCTCAGAAATGTTATTGTAATAAGGTAAACCTTTAGAAAAACGGTTTTAATCAACAAAATAAACAAAAAATAAAAAAATTGTGTTATAAAATAAACATCACTCTTTATCCCAGAAAGTGCACATTTGGCGCACTATGTGTCTTAGTATTAAATATAGCTCTTAGTATTAGCATTATGATATTAGAGACCGCTACTTGAAACAAGCCCGGAATCAGGAGGGAGAGAGCTCGATACACTCATTTTCATAGTAAAATTTCACATTTTCTCAAATTACTCCCGAAATATGGGAGTTATGAAGAAATTCATCACCACAAGTTATGAAGGCATTAAGTAATCGAATAAGATGGCATCATTAGTTTGGCATAATTTTACTCTTTTTTTTCGGACATGTCTACGTCCAACCGCTCCCATACATTCGTTCCACTGTGCGGCGTTGCTCTGCCCAAGCTGGGCAGACCTCCACCGTATGCTCCACCGTATCCTCCGGGCGATCCACACCGTGGTGACACCCGGGTGTTTCCTCCCGCCTTATCCGACACAGGAACCCCCCGAAGCTGTCGTGTCCGGTGAGGAAACTATTGAGTATGACAGATAGTTTACCGAAAAACAGTACACAAGTCACTAACACCAACATTTCAGTACCTAAAAAAAATATTACACTCAACTTAGTAACTGTAGCAACGATACTTTCAATTTTCTTAATTATACTTTAGTTGCGTGTGAGGTGCTTCTTGAGGTAACTAATAAAAGTCGATTGTAGTTCTGATGGTTAAATTTTATTTGGAATTATGCCTATTGATATTCGTTTTTATTATATTACAAGTATTTCTTAGCCTACAGTGTTTACGATTTACAACCCACCAATCACAAGAGGGCGCTCGATCCGCCGCGCCGCGGGGCGCGCGGGAGAGGTCGTCCGCGCAGAGCAAGTACTCGCGACACTATAAAACGCGAGAGCGCGCGCGCGTCGATCCTTTTCTTGGGCTGCCGTCGTTGCGTGAAGATCTCTGCGTGTCACCGTGTGTCCACCTCTGCTGCCTCATGATTTTCACGCACGTCGTCAGCCTTGAGTACCAACCGCTCTTTTCAGAGCGTTCTCTTGTTTCTTGCCAGAGTGTCGTGAACGCGTCTTTTTCAAGACGGTCTGTTTCTTGTTTCTTGTCAGAGTGTCAATAACGTAACGGTATGGTTCTTGGTATCTGGTAAGGTTCTTGGTATCTGGTAAGGTTTGTGGTTCCTTGGTACTTGTGTCACTACATTACTCCCCCCTAAGTGAAACGTACGTTCGGTTTCACTGTGCGGCCGGTTCTTGTGACGTAGGTATGTTTCTTACTCGCTGCGGTCGGTGTAGGCGGTTCGGTTGTTGCGTTGTGTTGACCTTGAGTCGGCGTATGCGTCGGAGATGACGACAAGCTTGATGTTTCTGTGTCTTCATTGTACATGTACGCCGGCTTCAATCTGTCGACTGATATAATGGCGGTGCGAAGAGGTAACCGCAACGTAAACAACTTCCCGTCTTCACTGCGTTGTAATACTTCGAACGGGCCGTCGTAAGGTGGTGTGAGTGGGGGGCGCACAGTGTCGTTACGTACGAACACATGCGTACACGTAGCGAGGTCTTTGTACACGAATGTGTTCGTGTTTGATGTGTGCGTTCTTCTTACCGGCGATAGCGAGGTCATTGTTTCGCTCAGCTGTCGAACGAATTCGGCGTCTTCAATTTTCGGCGTTGTAGGCACGAAGAAGTCGGACGGAATACGTAATGTGGTACCGTACGTCATTAGGGCTGCGCTGACGGAGGTGTCTTCACGAAGTGCGGTACGTAGTCCTAGAAGAACTGTGGGTAATTCCTCGCTCCAGCGTGTTGCGGCTGCTCTCGCCATCAGTGCGGCCTTTAGTGAGCGGTGCCATCGCTCGACTTGACCGTTCGCTTGCGGGTGAAATGCAGTGGTGCGAATGCGTGTGATACCGAACTTCTTCATCAGTGATGTGAATAGCGCAGATTCAAACTGTCGTCCTTGATCCGTTGTGAGCCGTAGCGGGCATCCGAAACGTGAAATCCACCCGTCGTACACGGCTTTTGCTACTGTCTCGGCGGTGACGTCATGTGTGGGTATCGCTTCGGGCCACTTGGTGTAACGATCTATCATCGTGACGAGGTATCTGTAGTCACCTGAGGGAGGTAGTGGTCCGACGATGTCAACGTGTATGTGTTCGAAGCGTGCTGATTCTTGAAATTCACTGAGCGGGCTCTTCACGTGTCGTTGAACTTTCGCGCGTTGACAGCTGATACAAGACTTCGCCCACGTAGCTACGTCTTTGTTCATGGAAGGCCAGAAGTATTTTGTTGCGATAATTTTTCTTGACGTTCGAACTCCGGGGTGACTCAAATCGTGTTGCGCTTTGAAGGCGGCAAAACGGTAGGTCGGCGGTACATACGGTCGAATGTTGTTTGTTGACGTTTCGCACAGTATCGGCCGCTGAACTCCAGGTATAGCTATGCGGGTGAACTTGAGTTTGGGGTTGTTCAGACACGACTGCAGTTCGGAGTCGTTTTCATATTCTTGAATAAGTTGGTTGTAGTCAATTGTCGAGTTCAGTAGTTCGATTTCTTCGATTCGTGATAACGCGTCAGCTGCTTCGTTCTTATCGCCGTGAATATACTTTATGATTGAGCAGAACTGGCTTATGTAGTGAAGTTGTCTCTCTCTTCTCGGTGTATCACTGCTGTTCGGCGTTCTTGTCAGTGCGTACGTAAGAGGTTTGTGATCCGTGAATATTGTGAGATCGTTGCCTTCTATTAGCCGACGTAGATGTTGCACAGCGGTGTACATTGCTAATAATTCGCGATCGTACACGCTGTAGCGTCGCTGCGTCTCGCTCATAGTTTTTGAATAGAATGCGAGAGGTTTCCACACGTTGTCGATTTTCTGTTGCAGGACGGCACCGATGCTAGTATTCGATGCGTCGGTAAACAAACACAGCGGTGCGTTGGGTATCGGGTGCGTTAGCGTGGTTGCCTCGAGTATGCTTTGGCGGCATGTCTCAAATGCTTCTTCGGCTTCTGGCGTCCAGGTGATTGGTGATTTGTCGTTCTTTTTGCTATTATGAAAGTATTTGTTGAGTAGGTTTTGATGTTCGGCTTGATGAGGTAGGCAGCTGCGGTAAAAGTTTATCATGCCCAAAAATCTTCGTAGTTCTTGTATTGTTGTTGGTTTTGGATAGTTAAGTATGGCTTCGATGCGATCTTGTGTGGGTTTGATTCCATCCTGCGTAACTTCGTATCCGAGAAACTGTATTTTGTTCGTGCCGAACTCGCATTTTTGAATGTTGAGGGTAATTCCGTACTTATTCAATCGCTCGAGTACTTGATGTAAGTGGTGCTGATGTTCTTCTTCATTATTCGAGTAGATGAGCAAATCGTCGACGAAACAATATACGATGTTGTCGAGTCCGCGTAGTACTTCATGCATGAATCGTTGGAATGTTTGGCCTGAGTTGCGTAGGCCAAACGGCATGCAGGTAAACTCAAAGAGACCGAATGGTGTTATAATGGCGGTCTTCGCAGCGTCTTCTTCTTCGTTTGGTATGGAATAATAGGCCATTTTCATATCGAGTTTTGAAAAGATTTTCTTCCCGTGTAATTGGTACGTAAAGTCTTGCATTCTCGGAATTGGGTAGCGGTCGGGTATTGTCACAGCGTTTAGTCTTCGGTAGTCTCCGCATACACGTAGTGAGCCATCTTTTTTCTTAACAACGTGTAATGGACTGGCCCATGGGCTTTTCGATGGTTTACAAATACCCATGTCCATCATCTTCTCGAACTCTAGTTTTGCTGCGTTGTACTTGTCGGGAGGAAGTGGGCGTGGCCTTGAGTAAATCGGTTGGCCTGTTGTTTCGATGTGATGTTTCACGTCGTGTTTTGCGGGAGTCTTGAGTGAGATTGGTCGCAAAACGTCTGGATACTGTTTCAATATGTCGTGGTATACGTGGTTGCGGTCGATTAAATAGACGATTTCTTCTGTAGCTTGAATTTTTACGGCGTTTACTGTGATGTTGGTAACGCGGTCGATGAGTTTCCTTTGATGCAAGTCGACTAGTAACTTGTGATGTACGAGGAAGTCTGCGCCCAGTATCGATGTCTTGATGTCGGCGACGACGAATGTCCATTTGAAGCTTCTACGTAAACCTAAGTTGAGTTCGAGTGTACGTTCTCCGTAGGTACGTATCTGTGTGCCGTTTGCTGCGAATAGTTTGTAGGTACTGTCTGCTGGTCTTGCATATTTCGTGTTTCTTGCTGCTAAAACTGATATGTCGGCTCCGGTGTCGACAAGGAACTTTTCTCGATTCTTGGTATCGATGATGCAGAGGCGGTGGCTTCGTTGGCTTACATCGACTTCCGCCACAGTCGACGTACGTTCTAGTTTTCCTTCTTGATTTTCGAACAAGGTGATTCGCATTTGCGTGCATTGTCACCAAATCGGTAGTGATAATAACACAGCCAATCAGCGTCGCCCGGTTTGCTTGATCTGCGGGAATTTTGGCGCGAATTGCTGCGTCGGCGCGAAGATGACGGGTAGCGGTAACGGGGACGAGAGTCGCGCTGTTGTTGGCTGGTGCGTAGCTCGGCGATTTCGAGCGATAACTTTTCTATTTGTTTTGACAGCATTTGTACCTCCAAATTCATGATGGCTGACGGTGAGTGATGATTTCCGCAGCTTGACGTATTTGCTGTGGTGATTGCGGCGACTGATGCTGGTTCGTAGTGCTCCATAATTTTGTCGGTCATTGCAGCTAGGACATCAAGCGTGGATTCCGTGTTCACTGAGATAATGGCGCGAATTTGCGTGGGCAGCTGATTGAGCCACATGACTTTGAGTGCTTCGTCTGACATTAATTTGCCGTTCAAATCGCGCATCTTGCGGAGTAACTGGCTAGGTTTCTGATCGCCGAGTTCGAGTCCAGCGAGTAATTTCTGTAGCTGGCGTTGGTCCGATTCTTGATACGTTGATATTAGCCTGTTCTTCAGTGTGCTGTATTTGCCCGTAGTCGGTGGGCTCAAGATTATGTCGCTGACCTGTTCTATGTCGCTATATCCTTCAACTTTTCAACCAGATTTGCGGTTCTCGGGGTTCGGGGTTCGGGGTCACGTCGGGGTCACCAGTTTAGTTGCGTGTGAGGTGCTTCTTGAGGTAACTAATAAAAGTCGATTGTAGTTCTGATGGTTAAATTTTATTTGGAATTATGCCTATTGATATTCGTTTTTATTATATTACAAGTATTTCTTAGCCTACAGTGTTTACGATTTACAACCCACCAATCACAAGAGGGCGCTCGATCCGCCGCGCCGCGGGGCGCGCGGGAGAGGTCGTCCGCGCAGAGCAAGTACTCGCGACACTATAAAACGCGAGAGCGCGCGCGCGTCGATCCTTTTCTCGGGCTGCCGTCGTTGCGTGAAGATCTCTGCGTGTCACCGTGTGTCCACCTCTGCTGCCTCATGATTTTCACGCACGTCGTCAGCCTTGAGTACCAACCGCTCTTTTCAGAGCGTTCTCTTGTTTCTTGCCAGAGTGTCGTGAACGCGTCTTTTTCAAGACGGTCTGTTTCTTGTTTCTTGTCAGAGTGTCAATAACGTAACGGTATGGTTCTTGGTATCTGGTAAGGTTTGTGGTTCCTTGGTACTTGTGTCACTACAATACCTTACTTAGGTATAATTAAATTAAAAGTAACGTTATAATTTAAAGATTATTTTGTAATACTTACCTATCATAATGTAGTAGTTAATACCTAAAATGAAATAAAAGTATCTTGTGATTGTAACTGTTTTTTTTTTTTTTGCATTATTAATTTCCTCGTGGTTCTAATAAGATAAAGCCAGAACCCATGCAGCATGACCCATAATCGAAACTGAGAGGAATGTTTCCGAAACAATTAATTCCAAGACATGTTGCCCCTAAATTAATGACCCCTAAATTCCCTAAATTTGTAAGATCCTGACTTTTTTCTGTAGTGTTCTCTTAAGCGACGGACGTGTCATGGCCAATTTTGAAAACTAAAAGCAGAATAAAGTATGCAAAAATTTTAACAAACAATTTTAGTTTTAATGCCATGTCTGCATATAACTATGATATTTATCTGGTAATTTTTGTTTGTAATAAAAATGAACATAATTATGAATTTAAAGTTGTATACCTTCGAATTGGCCACCCTGTAAGAATATCATATTACAAAATCTCAGTTTAAAAATAATTCTAAGTATTACGAATTCAGCCCAACTTTCTTCTTGAATATCCCAGAATTTATGATAACAAAACCCCAAAAAGTAATAAAAACAAATTGACCTCAGAAAATCAAAATTATTATTTTTTGTCAGCCACAAAGTTTTCTCAGCTGAATTCTAAAACTCTTACTTTGTATAAACATCTTGAACGAAACGCTATCTTGTAACTAGGCCCTAGAGAGAAATTGTAACTTCATAGTTTAGTTCAAAACTCAAGTCAAATTTCTTGACCGTGACCTTTTAAGGAAACTTTTTCTCTCTAAAAATATACTGAACTAGATTCTGCCCGCGTTTTCGTCCGCTCGAATTTTACGGAGTGTGACGAAGCTTATGAATTGAAAATGTCTTCACTTTGTGAAACTTTTGGTACGCAACCTACAGTTAAATAAGGAAAATTAAAACATCTTTTCATTGTGCATACATAGTGATTCATTAAGCATCTACCTCAGTTTCTGTAAAAATAGATGGGGTTTCAGGCTGAGTCTAACTCCTACTTATTAAAACCTCAGAGTGGCAGTTTTTTAGAGGTTTGAGCGAAGGGGGCTCCAGAATCCCCGGTCGAAGACGCCTTCTATGCTACAGAGCCATAGTACGTCCTGAGGAAAATAGTGTTCCTAACCCGTATCATGGTCACCCATAAGTTGGTAGAAGGCGTCTTCGACCGGGGATTCTGGAGCCCCCCTCCAGAATCCCCGGTCGAAGACGCCTTCTATGCTACAGAGCCATAGTACGTCCTGAGGAAAATAGTGTTCCTAACCCGTATCATGGTCACCCATAAGTTGGTAATTACCACACCAATTCCCTCAAAAAACCGAAAAACAAGGAAAATAAAAACACTCAAGAAACAACAATCCGTCAGTCAGCACCGCGGACACATGATTACTTTCTGAAACGAATAGTTTGCGCGCTCCTGACAGATCTGGTCACGTCCAATCGGACAGCCGGTCGCGCTGGACGAGGGTCGGACACCGGACAGAGGTGTGCGGTGATCCGGACGCTATTATTGACATGTGTAGTGATGTTTTGTCTGTATATATCCGATAATAGAGTTTTTGTGGCAGTCTTGAGTCACTGTTTTGGAAATATTAAGTACACGATTTTTTAAGCTCCATTGGCGAAGTAAGCTTGAAAACAATTTGTACTACAAGCTGGCACCGTAGGTGGTTGTCGCTAAGACCAAATGACTACTACATTTGTTCAGCATACTTACTTTAAAATAAGTCAACAAACGAAATTATAATTATAATTACTTACTTACTTTTTAAGGAAATCTCTCGCCGATTGATCGACACTTCACGTGACCAGAGGGCTGGCTCGTTCTTTGGCCAAAGAATTAGCATTGCCATTCAACGTGGCAATGCTGCCAGTCTTCTGGGCACGTTTCCGGATGACAGCGATGCGGACGAATACTTTGACGCCTAAGTGTCCTTTTGTTTTTTGTATTAATTTGTATATATAGTTAGTAATTTAATTTAGTGTCTACCTAGTGTAAATAGTTAGTAGCATCAATATTGTATAGTTAGGACTTTTTTTTTCTGAATACAAATAAAAATTACTTACAGTCTTCAAAACGAGAGCAATCATCAGCTTCGACAATAAAAATCAAAACGTGTAAATTAGAGATGCAAAAATAAAAAGAATTGTAAATGTCCAAAAAATAAATCCGGTGCGGTTAATTATGCCATTTATCGCAAACCGTAACGCGAAAATATCGTTACGTTGCTGACCGCATCAAACAGTCGGGTTTTCGCCATAAGTGAAACCAATTGTGTAAAGCTCAGCAACAATCAACGTACGTCTGGAGGGAACAATGGCAAATTTTAAATTGGATGTGTTGAGCGAAACGGGAAGTAATTGTATTTTTGGGGAAATAACAAAACAACAAAATATTGTACCTATGGGACATGAAACAGTCTCTTTGATGTCGGATTCGGATCAAATTGTTACACAAGATGGTGAACACTTACTAAACAAACCTAATTTTGAGTAAAACTGCTGGAAAACGTAGTTTACATTTGCGTATTGTATGTATTCGGTGTAACATGAAAATGATAGGTATGCAACCATTGCCATTTAATCTATCGTAATAATTTGTATCAGAAACTTGAAACATCATGAATAAGTTACCTGTCGCACTGTCCGGCATGATGAAAAATTTTTTTTCACTTCAGTTGCTCAAACATGTAGGTTTTGCTGCCTGAAATCAGTGTGCAAAATGCGATTTTGCTCCCCCCAGCCCCCACTCCCCAACTTTAATGCGTTTTATCCAAACCATTGTCTAATATTTTTTTTATTATCTGACTGACGGACTAAATAGGATTTCTTTTTTTACCCAAGCATCATCCCTATTAGCGAGAAGCGAGTAGAGCTAATAACTAAAAACCGGCCAAGTGAGTGTCGGACAACGCACATCATTGTGCGTGGTCCGACACGCACTTGGCCGGTTTCTGTAGTTGGGATGAATTTATTTCAAAAACAAACATAACATTGTAGTTGAAAAACATGTTCTCCACGTCTCATACATCGATATACGTCACAGTCGAATCTCCAACTGCAAATGTAAGTTGGTCGACTATTACTAGTTAATTGTAAAGCCTACTTAGCTGTGATAGTTTTCCTTTTAATTTCGTTATAATATTATATACTGCTGCTATGATTTTTTTCACATACCCAATAACAAACATTTAACTGGTAAAGGGGCATAGCACTTCAAAGCTTAATATTACGCAAACGAATTCCTAATTCGAAAAATGGTTTCGACAGACATGTAATATTTTTAAACGGCCTATTCAACGATACCCCACACCATTGGATAGACGAGTAACCAAATATCGTCCCCATTTTACGTGTATGGAGGTACCCTAAAAAAAAGTTGTCTATAAAGATTTTGTGTTACCACTTTGTCGGCGTCATTAACATGTATACTCATGCCAAAGTACATCTTTCTAGTACTAAGAGTCTCTGAGCTAAGCTGGGGACAGAAAAACAAACAGACAGACGGACAGTATAAGGGTTACTTGTTGAATACGGAACCCTAAAAACGAGTTGGCGAGCAAGGACCAGGCTAGTAATCCAGCGAGCGATGAGAGAGTCATGCTTGGTACATACATGCGTATATACCAAGCGGAACTCTCAGCAAATGTTCTGCCCGCCAAGCTAGCGTCGCTGAGCGAATACTCACTTTGATAATTCTTGTCGCTGCGACATACGAGTACCCGCCGGCGCACACTGGTCCCAAATGATAAAAAAGGGGACATTAAGAAATTTTTGACAAAAGGTCAACCGATTCAGCTTATTTTTTTTTTGTAGACAGCTGATGCAATTACAAATCACTTTTGTACATTGAGTTTTTGCCAAAAAAGCCGTATTTTCAGAGAAAAAAAATATTCAAATATTTTTTGTATGAAAGAAATCCTAATTTTGTCTTTATCTTCCAAGATTCAAACGTATTCAAAATAAAACTTAGCGCAGCTTGTAGAGGGGCTAATTTCTCACTACTTTGTCATAGACACTCAACTGCGATTTTGTGCTCCTTTTGAGTTACATGCACTTTAAATATTTTTTGTATGAAAAAATCCTAATTTTGTCTTTGATTCCAAGATTCAAACGTATTCAAAATAAAACTTAGCGCAGCTTGTAGAGGGGTTAATTGTTCATCACTTTGCCATAGACACTCAATTGCGATTTTGTGCTCCTTTTCAGTTACAGGCACTTTAAATTTTTCGTTGTCGGATGAGCTTTACTAGTTTTTTGTAGACAGCTGATACAATTACAAGTAACTTTTAAAGAGGTATTTTTTGTTAAATAAGCCGTATTTTCAGAGTTAAAAAATTAATTCAAAAAGTATTTCTAGTTCTGGGAGTATTTGTGGTAGCTTCTGATGTAGATGCACCCGCTTCCTCTTCGTACGATAAATTATGCTCTTCTACGTCTACTGAAATGTCCTCTATGGTATATTCTGGATCAAACAACATAGGAAAATTCACAGAAGTTAAAGTTGGCCACAAAATTTTAGACTCCAACCACTCCTTGTTTTTAACACCAAATCTTTCGTTTCTACCTGAATTGTCCCATCTTCTAGCTAGGTTTGACGTATAATTTTGGCAAAACTTTTTGATAATACTGAGCTCTTCGTTTGGAATTTCACTTGAAATACGATTTATAATGGTTTGACACAGTAAATCACTATTTTTAAGGCACCCACTATTACTCAAAAAAGAAAAAATGTCTAAATTAGTCACAAATGTAGTCATTTTGATACAAAAATGTTACAGGCAAATAAATAAAAGTTACAATGTGGTGATAGTTGATAAAAAATTGTGTTGTTTTTACGAGCACAAGACGCGTAATGAACAAAAACGGGTTCCGCTTGCCCTTATACTATTGATATATGACTCATTACCCAACTATCCCGTTACTTAATGGGGTAGTTAGATAATGGCTCATTACCTAACTACCTCATTACTTAATGGGGTAGTTAGATAATGAGCCAAATATTCTTGCAATTTGGATGAGTCACGAGAAAATAAAACATACTAAGATGTGCTCCTACATAAATACCGCAAAACTACAAAGGGAATTTTTAATTGCAATTTATATACCTATTCATCATTCAGCGTTTTCGACGCGTTCGACTAGATGACCAAATAGAGCCGAAATCGTCACTTATAGGGTAATTAAGCAATGACTCTATACAAAAAAAAAATTACATACGAGTCACACAATAACTTACCTGTACATAAACATGTCTGAACACGTTTTGAGATTTCCTTGTTTGTTTATTTGATACTGATAATTTCATATATTTGTAAGAGTAACTCTACAAGCTGCGCTAAGTTTTATTTTGAATACGTTTGAATCTTGGAAGATAAAGACAAAATTAGAATTTTTTTATACAAAAAATATTTAAAGTGCCTGTAACTCAAAAGGAGCACAAAATCGCAGAAGAGTGTCTATGACAAAGTAGTGAGCAATTAGCATCTCTACAAGCTGCTTTAAGTTTTATTTTGAATACGTTTGAATCTTGGAAGATAAAGACAAAATTAGGATTTTTTCATACAAAAAATATTTAAAGTGCATGTAACTCAAAAGGAGCACAAAATCGCAGAAGAGTGTCTATGACAAAGTGGTGAGCAATTAGCTCTTCTACAAGCTGCGCTAAGTTTTATTTTGAATACGTTTGAATCTTGGAAGATAAAGACAAAATTAGGATTTCTTTCATACAAAAAATATTTGAATATTTTTTTTCTCTGAAAATACGGCTTATTTGGCAAAAACTCAATCTATAAAAGTGATTTGTAATTGCATCAGCTGTCTACAAAAAAAAAATCAGCCGAATCCGTTGACCTTCTGTCAAAAATTTCTTAATGTCCACTTTTTTATCATTCGGGACCAGTGTGCGGCGGTGTGAACAGTCAGCGATCAACTACTTATTAATATATGTTATCTCTTTTACTTACATGGGACCTTTTGTTCGTCTCATGATCGAGTTAATCGTGGTTCACCGTCGGCGGTGGGTCAGTTGCCTCTCGTTTTGCTTTCCATCATTTTCTTAAGTTTACCAAATCATTATTTTTTGTCGGCATTTATTTTTGGAGACATTTTCATTAGAGAATGATACGCTTTATCTGCTCTATAATAAATTACTTAGTCTTGAGTATCAAACTGTTGTAGACTACTAAATCTAGACTATTTAGTAGTCGAGGTAGTCTAGTGTGGTAAATAGGTAAATGTGATTCCATTCACACAAACCTAAGCTAGCTTGACAATCGTTAATGCTTCCATTAACTCTAAACCGAAGCTTATATATATCTTAATGCTTATTCCAGGTATTAGCAACTAAAACGACTATATTATACACCTTATCCCCGAGTTCCCTTATCAGTATAATAATCATGATGGTAAGATTCCGCGGAAGTCAGTGTAATGTAACGACTCTCAGAGCGCTTAATGTTCATTTGATAAAAGCGGGATTTAAAAAAAAATCAAATGTTACCTGAAGCGACAGCGCTTCTGTTAAAATATTGTACATACTGCTGAAGAGGATGTCGTGCTAATTATGCTAATGTGTTTTTTGACCGAATTTAGGCGTTGACGACCAATCTCAACGGAGACCAGCTTTCGCCGCGGGAGATATAGTGCACAAGTATGGCCGCAGACACAGGTGCACTCTCTCTCCCGTCACTCTCATAGTGCGATGAGACAGGACGGGATGGGATGGGACGTGTTAGGTCCGGAGGGAGATCAGGCGCAGGGCCAACGGCTTAACATGCTTTCCGTAGCATCAATCAAATCAAAATATTTTAATTTCACATAAAGGCTCCTACATACTGGCGCGACTTGTCGCGCGACGCGTCGCGACACAAAGGCACCGCTTGTAGCGCTACACGCGGTGTCTTTGTGTCACGTCGCGTCGCGCGACAAGTCGCGCCAGTATGTAGGAGCCTTGAACCTACATGGGCACTTATGAAACGTCAGAAGCTAGGTGCACGGTTCCAATTGGTCGTTTCCTATGGAGAAGAGCCGGCAAGAAACTCCACGGTTACTCTTTTAAAAATAATTGGCTTTTACAATGTTTTCAAATTACACAAATTAGGTATGGGAGGACAGTGTAGGCCTGTCGAGAAGTACTTAACAAAAAAAAAAGAAAAGAAAACGGTCTACAAAAGATCTAGTCTATTAAGCCTACAACGTTCTCACATTCACAACGTACACAAGAATCCATGTAAAACAATATTAATAATACTAAGTTCGTTCATCGCAAGCTTTCCGTATTACACGGCCAACTTCAAAACTACGGGCTGTTACTAAGAAATACCCATTAGTCTCGTGGTCGCAAGCGTGAATGCTGTCGGGAATCCCGGGCGGATTTCCGGCCACCGTAGGCGCGGGCTTGCGGACGGTGAGCAATGGGTAACTCACCGTCACCGTCCGGTGAGGACCAGGCCCGGATCAACGGCGCATTGTATTCCACGCGCACCTCAAAGAGATGTCGTCAGCACAAGTGTAGGGGTCCACTAGGGCCGCTGCTTGCCTGGGTCGCGGGAAGGTACTAAAGGGTTATCGAGGTCCCTGGCAACACAGGCAACGGAAGGAATACGGGTGGGTTTTAGTCAGTAAGAGTCTGACACACCCTCCCGCTCCGCCCAGAGCGGGAGAAGTTATTTGATGATTTCCCACTCTCAAAAAAAAAAAAAGACTTGCCAAGAAGGTCCTTACCGGACGGTGAGCTACCCATTGCTCACCGTCCGCAAGCCCGCGCCTATGGTGGCCGGAAATCCGCCCGGGATTCCCGACGCCCTGGGTGCCTCCTGCGGCGGCTAGGGGCGAGAGGGCGCGAAACTTGCCTTTCCCTCAACCGTCCCGCCTCCTCCTTCGCGAGCATTACTGCTTCGCAGAAGGAGGTGACGGCTGCCCATGCCCTCTCGCTCCGTACCATGGCCTGAACCAGGGCCGGACGCGAGAGGTCTCTGCCGCCGATCGCCTCCACGAGGACACGGCGGTGCTCTGCCCAAGCCGGGCAGACCTCCACCGTATGCTCCACCGTGTCCTCCGGGCGATCCACACAGTGGTGACACCCGGACGTTTCCTCCCGCCTTATCCGACACAGGAACCTCCCGAAGCTGCCGTGTCCCGTGAGGACCTGCGTCAGGCGGAAGGCGAGGACGCCGTGGTGCCTCTCCAGCCACTCCTCAAAGAGGGGACTTATCGCCGCAATCGTGGCGTGCCCAGCACTGGGTTGCGACAACCGTACTTTCCATGACGCCATGAGATCCCGCCGGAGCTCCGTCCGCTGTGCCGCGATTTCTCGCGGCAGCGGACTAACGCCCCGGCGTTTCGCCTCCTCGCGCCACTCCCATACGTGCGCGAGGACTTTTGCCTCCAGATCCCATGGCGGCGATCCGGCAAGGAGGCTCGCTGCCTCACAAGTCTTCTTGGCAAGTCTAGACTTATCTTTCTTGTCGTTAGATTGATACCTTATCAAACTCAAAGCATTTATTTCAAGTAAACCAATTACAGGCACTTTTGAATTGTCAAGGGGTTGGTCACTCTGAAAGATGAAGCTAGTTGCACATTCCAATGCGTAGTAGGTACCTATGGAGAATAACAAACAAGAAACTCCACGGACACTCTTTTAAATAAAAATATTGATACAAAAATATTGGTTACATCATTCATGTTGAAATTATACATGTGAGAACAATGTAGAAAGACGTGCACGTTAAAAGTATCCGTAATAAAAAACAAAAACAATTGCAAAATTAAAATAAGCCGTGGCAGCTAAGAAATGACCAGTCACTACTAACGGCGCCCGTTCACGAACATGACGCATGGATCAGCACCATTTAGCTCAACCATTTTTAAGGGAACTGAATGATCCCACACACGCGCCACCACCAGCGAGACATTTGAGTAAGCATGACATACTCTCAGCCGCCAGGGCACATTTAATTCAATGAAAGACGTACCCAGTAAATGGCAGCTTTATAGTAGGTACATAGTATAGTACTCACATAATTATGTGCCATGTAATGTTTACTTTAACTCATGCCACCACGAGTCTTGATAACCATTCCATGATATTTCTCTTAGCGCTACTGCTGAGCATGAGGCAGGACCTCATGCTCAGCAGTAGCGCTAAGAGAAGGAGGTTCAATTCCCGGATCGGACAAAAGTGTTACTGGATTTTTCCATCTCGAATTTCTCAGTATTAGCCCGGAGTCTGGATTTGTGGCCGGTTGGTGGTAATATGCTCGCCCCCCCTACTACATGGGTCTTAAACATAACTGGCGAATCCAAGAATGATGTTATGATGTTATAATGATATGAATGGAGAAAACATTATACGAAAAAAACATAATTATGCTTTCCTCAAATTCGAACCATGTGTCCGCCATTACTTTAGGGAAAGTGTGTGAATGAAAGGCCGCAGCCTCCTCTTGTTCAAATACACAACGTTTGTTAATATCAACACGCTTTTATTTGCAAGAATATTAAATTTTAGCATAAAAGAGGATTCATCTTATTCAGATGAATGAGGAATCCTTGCGTAGGATTTGAAATGTATTGTCTCGGACTAGCAATGTATCAAATTTATTATATTTAGACGAATACGTTATTTGAATGAAGATTTTGAATGGAACTGTATTCATTGGGTTTTGTTGAACGTTGTTTTGTAATACGATTAGGGACATAGAGTAATGAAAAGTTATTTTTGGCGAACTATGTTTCCTGAAGACCATATCGGCAAATTTTAAATTAGGTAATATTTCGGTTGTCATCGGCAAATAATTATTAAGGGAAATATTTCACTGATCCTTTAAAAGCTTTTTGCGCTTCTAATGATGCACAGTATGTTAGGACACCCCGACCAAAAGGATTAGGTTCAGTTGGAGCTGTGCCCAACCGCGCGTCTACCGAGCGAGCGAAGCGAGCCGTGCCGAGGTAACGGCCGGCGAGCGTATGTAACGCTCGCCGGCCGTTACTGCGGCACGGCTCGCCAGACTCTCGTCTCAAATGAAAAAAATGCTGCATAATATGGTAATGCATTTACTCATTTGGTAAATCTTCTTGACAGTTGGGTTCAAGACAAGAGTCATGACATGACAAGGATTAGGGATGCCCATTGATGACATTCGATCCGTATCGATATATTTTAAACAAAATCAATACTGTTCAGTACCCAGCGAATTTCTTTTGAAATATTACAATGCATCTCACTCATGTGTAGTAATTGTATAGAAAAAGATAATTAATTATTTAGTATGGATAGATTAGGATATGAAAATCAGTTTTGTTGTTGAATTATTTTTGCACCTGAGGTGTACCTATGGTACAAATAAAAACGTCGCACAAGTCACTACAAAAGCGTCACATCCTAGAGCGAAAAAGGTTAAAAAGGACAAGGAGGAAGTAGATTCAGTAAGACATTTAAGTAATTATGTACCTATCTTATATGGTGTTCCAAATAAGGTAGGTACATAATTACTTAAATGTCTTACCGAATCTTTTAGCTTAACAAGCTACATACAGGCAATAGAAATAACATTAGTGAAAGACATTTATCAGTATGTCGTTCTAAGTATTAAAAGGTTTGTTTCTTAGGAAATATAACCTCAAAATCTTTGTTTTTTGTTTTAAATAAATGCTTTCTGCAAGTTGTCCGTCATTAAAATTTGTCTTCGTGGACATATACTTGTTATTTAGAACACGCAAAGTTGTTTTCCTTCGCTGTTGGTTCTGGGGCGAAAGATGTATGGATGCAGAACAATCTCCTTTAAAAACATAACACGTGTAACTTTATCCTTGCGAACACGCTCAGTGAACATTAGAAAAGATCTATTCTGTCGGCAACCTTCAGCGTGCGCGTTGTTCGCGTCAGCGGGACGTTGTCCAAGAGTTCGACACCCTCCCGCTCCGCCCAGAGCGGGAGAAATTATTTGAAGATTTCCCACCAAAAAAAAAAAAGCTGGAACTCGCGGCACCGCGAACAAATTGGACCGTGGCTGCTGCTTACGCTACGCTATGTTCAATAATGATGCAATGTATGCAATAAAGATGACCATTTTATTCAATGACGTATTATATATAGACATGTCATGAACCAACATCGCGGCGCTTAAAAACGGCGAAAATACTAGATAGCTACTTATACGCGTGAAGAAAGGGAAACGACACGTTTTTGTCTTTAACTTGTGTAGTATAATTTGTACATCGTCTCAACACACGACGACATGTTTTTTATATTTTGCACAGGTTTACCCATCATCATCATCTGCCTAGCCTTTTCCCAACTATGTTGGGGTCGGCTTCCAGTCTTACCGGATACAGCTGAATACCAGTATTTTACATGAAGCGACTGCCTATCTAACCTCCACAACCCAGTTACTGGGTAACACGATACTCCTTGGTAAGGCTGGTTGTCAGACTTTCGAGCTTCTGACGACCCGTAACGACTGTCAAAGATCTACAAATGACAGCAGGGACCAACGGCTTAACGTGCTTTCCGAGGCACGGAGGGGTCTTGGTATGTAAAAATGGTCACCCATCCACGGACCAACCGCGGAAAGCGTAGCTTAACATGATCGATCGACCCGTGCGGCTGTTATTACTTAGCCACAAGCCCCTCTACAGGTTTACACACACAATATAAATTAAAAACAAACGTAGTGTCGCGCGACAGGTTGGTGCGTAACTAAGCGCGATGTGGCCAATTGGCTTTATTTCATTTTGTCATTTTAGAGTGCGGACAACGTATCTATAGTTTTAAATATCATTGATTTAATTACACAAAGTGACAGCCAGTACATGTCAGATTACTCCATTGAATTATTAATTCAACTTTAAAGGCATTGACGACGTTTTAGAAATAACTAGATCGGTATACGTAGGGTACCTACTCTTCGTATATGGAAATCAAGTTTTAATGGTCATCCAACCACAGCACGCAGGGCTGCACGACAACCAGAGGGCCAGCACCTTAGCCACTTAATTACGAGCCCCTTATTGCGCATGGAACAAATCTATCTATTCTAGTGTTATATAACACACACATTTTATATGAAAAAATTCTGAAAAATTACGATAGGCAATATTTTACATCTTCATGACTGGCTTGTATTTTACCATGGCTTAAGAAATTTTATTATAAAAGAGAACCTCATCCTTTTTTTGAAGTCGGGTAAAAAAGAGGTAGATAGGTTACCTGCGCAACGTTCAATCTTCAAAAACGGCCACTAAAGCTATACACGTATAAACGTTCTCTTAGAAGAGAGATTTGTCCTACCGCGTCAAAAGACAGTCGCGTTTCTGTTTTGTTACAATATAATATACAGGGTGTCCAAGAACCTGGCGTCCAACTGGATTCCCACGATGCCCCAAGTTCTAACAGTACTCAGAAAAATATTTTAAAAAATCCACCCCATGTACTTACAGAATTATACTGATTTCAAAAAAAAAAGGGGAAATGAGCACCCTGTGACATACTTTTGAATGCTGTGACTGCTAATGCTGATAATTTCGATATTTCTTGGAGGTTTTGTAATCTAGGGTATTGCTGTGTCTAAATAGAATGTAAAAATAAAGTACTTATTGTACCATTTTAAAATAAAATATTATTTTAACTAAAGGTGATATGGAAAACTATTGAATTTCGCAACTTTGACCGACTGTAGTGTAAAAAAAATGTACCAAAATAGTATGGCAAGTGACGTCAAATTTTGACGCGTTTATTCCTCTTTTTAAAAAGGTATAATACTTACACATTAATTTGAAAAAAAAAATTTTTGATAATATTTTTACTCAACAACCCAATTTTTACGATGTCTTACAGAATTCTTAGAAAGAAAAATTTACGACGAATTGAATCTAACCTCTAAAGAATTACTATTGTATGCTCATAAAAATAACAACAGGCCTCTCAAAAAACAGGTTAGACCGTAAGGGACGGTATGTGCATGCATCTCACCATAGTGATTCGTTATTACAACAGGAGGGAGCAAGACAGAAACTATCTTTGCGATTTGCTGGTTCTTCTTTATGGTACCCCATTATTCAGGTAAGAGTGAGGGAGAAAAAGGTTAGAGGTGCGAGTGAGATAGATAGTGACGCTATCTGGGATCGTGCTATTTAGGATAACAGTACGGTCAGTACGCGTCACTGCCTCCTGCCGTTACTACGCACCTCTCTCTTATTGTTACCATTGATCACGTACTACGATTTAAAGCTTTGTTTATTGGACTCGATTACTCTTTGTGCTCTGGACTTTGAAACGAACTCTTTACGACGACCTTTGCCTGTGTTTGGACAGTTTGTGTTTTGTGTGTGCTACCATGGCGACCTACACTCCGCAAGAATACGCAAATATGCACTACATTTATGGAGAATGTAGAGGTAATGGACGAGCTGCAGCGAGACTTTACAGAGAAAGGTATCCGAGGGCTACGCGATATCCCGACATCGAGTTTTCATTAATGTGCACAGATCACTATGTGACGGGCGGTTCCCCAATCAAGTAGCTGGTGAAGGACGACCCGTAAATGACTTCATACGCGATGAAGTTTTAGAGGCGGTGTCGGCAAATCCAAGCATCTCTGTGCGAGGAATAGAAGCTGATACGGGGATACCGAAGAGCACAGCACACAGTATTCTCCAAAAAGAAGAATATCATCCGTACCACGTACAGCGAGTGCAAAGTCTTTTACCTCGAGACTATCCGAGCCGAGTCGCGTTTTGTGAAACAATCCTGCAAAAACATCGAGAAGACGAAAACTTTATCGACAAAATTTTGTGGTCAGATGAATCAACATTTAAGAAGGATGGCTACATGAACCTACACAACTTGCACGAGTGGCATGTGGAAAATCCGCACTTGATGCGAGAAGATAGATCCCAGTACCGGTTCAAAGTGAACATGTGGACCGGTATTCTCTGTGGGAATATTATTGGTCCATTTGAGATGCCCGAGAATTTGACTGGCGAATCATATTTAAATTTTCTTCAAAATGATTTGCCAAACTTACTAGAAGAGACCCCACCAGATATGTGGTTCCAACACGACGGCTGTCCAGCACATTTTCGCGTATCCGTTAGAGAGTTTTTGGACGAGCAATACCCGAACAGGTGGATTGGGCGATCAGGAACAATCCCGTGGCCAGCCCGCTCACATGACTTAAATCCGCTGGATTTTTTTTTCTGGGGAACTATGAAGGAGCTCGTTTATGCGAAGCCCATTAATGACATCGCTGACCTTCGTGAGAAGATAACACAAGCAGTGCAGGTGATACGTCAAAAAAGTTACTCGCGAAACATAAAGCGGTCCTTTTTAAGGAGAGTGAGAGCTTGTATTGCCGCGGGTGGTCAACATTTTGAACATTTATTGTAATAAAATATCTTTAAACTAACATTCTTTGCTTTTATTCTACTGGGAACCCATCTACCTGTGTGTATTTCCTTCTTGCTCACTCTTGGAACCGAAGTAAATAATAGTAGTAACATAACAGTTTCTAAGATAAGAAAGGGTCCGACAGTTACCGTTAGTAGGTAGGCACTTCGTAAAAATTGGGTTGTTGAGTAAAAATATTATCAAAATTTTTTTTTTCAAATTAATGTGTAAGTATTATACCTTTTTAAAAAGAGGAATAAACGCGTCAAAATTTGACGTCACTTGCCATACTATTTTGGTACATTTTTTTTACACTACAGTCGGTCAAAGTTGCGAAATTCAATAGTTTTCCATATCACCTTTAGTTAAAATAATATTTTATTTTAAAATGGTACAATAAGTACATTATTTTTACATTCTATTTAGACACAGCAATACCCTAGATTACAAAACCTCCAAGAAATATCGAAATTATCAGCATTAGCAGTCACAGCATTCAAAAGTATGTCACAGGGTGCTCATTTCCCCTTTTTTTTGAAATCAGTATAATTCTGTAAGTACATGGGGTGGATTTTTTAAAATATTTTTCTGAGTACTGTTAGAACTTGGGGCATCGTGGGAATCCAGTTGGACGCCAGGTTCTTGGACACCCTGTATACATTTTGTAGCAAATAAGACATCTGACACACAATGACGCATCTACTTGATTGTCATGGAAACGCTATTTAATAATGTGTGAGCTCACTATTCTCAGAATGGAGACTTTTTCGCGTGAATAAGTACGGTGAGGGTAATAAATCTTTGGGTTTGACTATACGTTGTCAAAAACGCTCTCTAGGAAAACACGGTAACTTACTTTCATAAATAACATTTTAGTGACGTCATTCGCCCGTAAACTTCGGACACTATGTGACGGCCACCGTTCATCTAGAATAATGTAATATTGTAATAATAATACAAGCCTGCGAGCAGTGGTGGCCCAATGGTAACGGCCGCGACTTACGAGTTGTAGGTCGTAGATTCGAACCCAGACAGGCGCATTACTTTATGTAAATTATTTCATCACCACTGCTCTCAAAACGGTGAAGGAAAACATCGTGAGGAAACCGGCATGTCCTAGAACCAAAAAATTCGAAGACATGTGACATCTACCAAACCGCACTGGACCCGCGTGGTGGATTACGGCCCACTCCCTCTCACAGAGAGGAGGCCTGTGTCCCAGCAGTGGGAACATTATAGGCTGATAATGTAATACAAGCCTATTAGAATAGAATACTCTTTATTATGTACACCATAAAAATTACAGATATAAGTGTAGAAATTTTATATAGGGTGACAATGGGTGGTCTTATCGCTTAAAGCGATCTTTTAAAGACAACCTTTGGATTGATTAGGAGGGAAAGGAGAGACAATACTTACTGCAGGTAGTCTGCGGTGTACCATTTACATATATACAACAAAGACCTAAATGCATAAAATATATTAAAAATATCTATATAATAATATTCAACAGTAATCATAAAACAGGTATTAAGAACAAAAACAGGTGCAAAGATCAAACAAAATAAAAAATATGTTTAGGAGAGAGATAGTATTTTTTTTTTTTAACCATAATTTAAAAAATGGACAGAGATTGAGCACGCCTTATCGACAAGGGCAAGTCATTTCACAACCGTACTGCTTGAACTGTAAAAGATACATAAAAATACATACATAGAAACTGGTGGAATGCATCAATAATCAATCTCTAGTATCAAGTTTTCCGATGACCACAAGTATCTATTATGTGTGTCATTTAGGAACTTGAAACGTTCCTTAAGATAAGAGGGGGTTGTAGGATTAAACAAAATACTGTAGAGCTGAAATAAGATATGAGAATTCCGGCGAAGACGTATGGGAAGACATATTGCTATTATTATATGCATAGGCATATAATATGTATGAAGTAAAAACATCTTAAAGAAACCTGAACTTATAGGTAATAAGTCTGAAATCGCCAACCCATCTTGAGCAAGCATGCTGATCAATGCTCTTGCAAATTACAATAATTGCAATACTATTATTATCCCACTGCGGAAGAAAGGCCTCTTTGCATACAGAGAAGGCATTGATCAGCATGCTTGCTCAAGATGGGTTGGCGATTTCAGACTTATTACCTATAAGTTCAGGTTTCTTCAAGATGTTTTTACTTCAACGGTGTAATATCCAAGATAAACTCAGTAAGTACATAATTATGAATTGTAAAGGTCATATCGATACTTACCCGGTTTTGAAACCTCGTACGTGAGAGGAGAGGCCTTAATCACTAGGCCATCATGTCATTTATCTACAACAATATTGTAATGTCACAATAATGGCATTCCGTAATTAATTCAAGAGCGACAAAGAAACAATTTAATTAAATTCAAATAATTTACTTTCTCTTCACAAACAATGACATAATAAATATATAAAACAAGTTTAACATCAGTTGCAGACACCAGTCTCTCACAAAAATGTCACGTAGGGTCCTGACAAAGTTTGTGAGATACTGGTGTCTGCACTAGGAAAACCTGTATAGCAGATCACCAGGGTCCCACCAGATGGAGTTTAATTAAACATATAATAATATGTAAATTATATCAACCTGTTAAGCCCCGCGCGACACCGGTTTGGAGTCAAACCATATAAGATCAATTGTGTCTCACTGGCTGTCCTGGACCAATTAAAATTATTCAGTAAAGGTGAAGGAGCTGTGCATTATAATATAAATCAATAATAAAAACCTATACACCACAGACTGTAGCATTGTCTCTCCTTCCCCATTCATCCATTCAAAGGTTGTCTTTAAAAGATCGGTTTTAGCGATAAGACCGCCAGTTGTGTCACCCTATGTAAAATTTATACATTTATCTATAAAACACAACAATAGAGAAGTGGAAAAATGCGAGAAATATTATTAGTTGGGAAATTTGCGGGACGGACTATTTTGGATGAGTAAGTAATTCCTCAGTTGCTTTATAATATAAGTTAAGGAGCCATTCCATTAGAGTACTCTTACATGATTTTATTGTTAAGTGATATATCGTGGAAATGCGATTCATTTTATTATATAGGTCGGAGCCGAGGAATATATAAAATCTTTTAGAGAAGGACGTCCTTAGACCCTTAACTGTATTGCAGAGTATTTTCTGCGTTTACCTGAGATAGAGACGGGATCAAATATGAAGGAGGAGTGTTTCTTGAGCACAGTGTACAGCATAAAAAGTTACCTCACTGACAAGACTTTGAAGTGTTTGTAAAAATCAACAGTAGGACACAAGTATGGCTGAAAACAGGCCACCTTTAGTACCACACGCTGGGCAGTTTCCAATTTCAAAATGATAGATTTAGGAGCACCCCCACATGATGTTGTGCAGTAAGTCAGAAGACACTGACACATCGCAAAATATACCCACCTTATAACGTCAGTATCCGCTACGTGACGAAGACTTTTAAACAGAAAGATTAATTTACGAATTCTAGAAGTTAGACTGTCTATTTGTGACTGGAAGCTTAAATTATTATCTATTATTATTCCAGGGTACTTAATAGAGGTAGTTTTTTGGAGAAAGCGACAGGAGCAAGTATTAGAATTTGAGTCTATGCAAGAGTGCGCTTTAATCTGGAAATGGGATAACAGTTCATTGCGTTTGTTAGTGAGGGAGAAAACTAAATACTTGGTTTTGTCGACATTAAGGGTAAGGACATTATTTTTAACCAAGCTAGGACCGTGTCAAAACCTTTTTGTGCGGAATCGTAGACACCAGCCCATGAGTCTGCTGTAAAAAGTAGTGCCGTATCATCGGCAAAAGATATGATTATGACCATGGGGTAGCTGTAGGTTACAGAGATCATGAATGTAGGCAAGGAAGAGGGAGGGCCCGATCACACTTCCCTGTGGCACACCAAAAGTAACAAGAAGATCATCGCTATATAGTTACCTATTTTAACCCTCTGGAACCGATCAGATAGGTAGTCCCGGAAGAGTTGAATTGGGAGAACCCTGATTCCTGTTTTCCAGCTTGTTTAGTAGGTTGGGTACAGACACTGTGTCAAATGCTTTGGCCAGGTCAAGGAATATGACAAGTGCCTTCTTTTTACCATCCAGACCGTTAACAAGATGACCTGTCAGCTCATGAACGGCGTCGGCACAAGATTTTCCTGCCCTGATTCCAAATTGACCTTGTGACCATTGATAAGAGGTTATTGCGTTCAAGGTATTTAGTAAGTCTGCAGTTCATGAGCCGTTCCAATAATTTAGAAAGAGTAGGTAGAATGGAGTTCAGCCTATAATTTTTGACACGGCCTCTGCCCCCAGCCTTAGGATAGGATGTATAAGTGACTTTTTTAAGGGTAAAGGAAGGTGCCTGTGTAAAGTCCAAGATTAAATAACTTGGTAAGTCTAGGAACCAAGTAATTCTTGTAAGAGGTAAGAAAACGAGCAGAAATGGCGTCAACACTTTCAAAGCAGGTGTTTTTTAGGTTTCAAATGAGGGAAAACGCATTATGTTGCTAAACAGCATTCTTCCGTTGACGCCGCGCGCCGGTGCGACACAGATCAGGTTTGCTAACTAGCCAAGTTTTAATGTGCCACTTGCGGAGCGCGTATATCCTATCTACCTCTGTTTACTTATAACATCGGGGGTAGGCAGAAACTATAAAACGCCACCTGCTACGCTCCTGACATACTCCTTATACTTCGTTTACGTTCATACACCTGGTCATACACGCACGACTTAACAAAACATAATTCAATAATAATGTAATAAACCTAAATAAATACCTTCCGGAATAAATTCTCTAAATAATGGTGAGAACAGACACCAACAACTGTTGCGTAGCTTAGAATACAAACGCAGATACGAAAAGCGACTTTAATTTATAATTTACTAGCTGACTCGGCGAACTTCGTACCGCCTCGCAATCAATAAATGTTGTGTTAACTTTTAACAGAATTGTTAACAGAATTAAATTCATTTTTTATCAAGATAAAATGACTACACAAAACTAAGTTCAAAAAATGTACAAAAATCAAAATGAAAAGTAATTGTTATAATTACATTGAAATGAATGTAATTCACGTGGTAGCAAGGCATTTGCTTTATTGAAGCGAATCGAAATGATTCTCGTAACATTGTAGATAATAGCGTGCCGAGCGAGAAAAGAAGAGTGTTCACAATAAAGCATTATTTCTATTTAACTTTCATCCTGGGACCACTTGAAACTAAGTGCCGACGAAACTTGAATATTTTTGTTACAGTAAAAAATATTAAAAAACTACGAGATGAAAATGTTTAATTAAAAAAAGGAATGATTTAAGAGTCCGTGCTAAGGGGTCACGTTCTTTGGGAGCCTCTTTCTCTTAAGTGCCTGTTTTTGGTCTGCGTCAGGGCAAAATCTTGACTTTGTAGAGACCTTGAGTTATTGGATTTGGTGAAATGAATTATTTGTTTGTTGTTTTGTGATTTGGTTTGACAGGGATTAATATAGCTATTTGTAAGAAAAATAAAAACAACGTTTAATTAAAAAACCTTAGCTGGTATTTTAATCGCCATTTAATCGTGTGTTCTTATGCAATGTGACAAAATGTAATATTTTAGTTTATAATATTGTCTTACTTGGTAATTTTATTATGTATCAAATTAATGTTATTGCTACTACTGTGGAGAGTGCGCGCCTGCTGGCTGTGGGTAAATGGGAGTCGGATCTGTGGCTTCACGCACTACCGTCGTCGAACTTAGGCACTTTGTTCGACGACATTACTTTCCGCCTCGCTGCTTCCCTAAGACTAGGAGCATCTTGTTCTCCTCATCGCTGTCACTATGGCGAATTTGTCAACAGTCTCGGACACCATGGCCTGTTTTGCAGCCGAAGTGCGGGTCGCTTAGCGCGGCACGCGAACATTAACGATATCATCTAACGAGCTCTAGTTACCGTCGGCGTTCCAGCTGTATTAGAACCCAATGGCATGGCACGCGACGATGGCAAGAGACGGGAAAGTATAATAACCTTGTTGGTCATTATATTTTTGAGCCGTTTACGGTTGAAACCGAGGGAAAGGGTGCGTGTGCTCATGGCCTTTTTAAGGAAATCTCCAAACGGCTGGTTGACACCCCGTCCCATCATCCCGTGACCCAAGGACTGGCTTTTACCTTAACCAGAGGCTGAGCATTGCCATACCACGTGGCAATGCCGCCAGTCTCTTGGGTACATTACCAGTCGACAGCGATGTGGATGAATTTTTTCGACGCCCTATTTAAATTTGTGTACAGTTTTAATTATTTTGGTAAAAAATTAGTATCGTTTGGCAGGAGAAGGGGGAGGTAGGATGAGTGTCCCCAGCCCCCAGGAACCACTCCCATGAATAGGTAACGCACCGTTCTTGAGAAAAACAAATTATTGTAACTTAACCTCAAAACACTTAAAGTCGCTTAAAAGGCGTAGTATGAGCCCTGCTTTGCGAGGCTCAAGGGTTTAAAAAAAATAACCTCGAAGGGGATGGCGAGGTCTGAGTCGATATTTCCTCTATCTATAAAAGATAAATAAAAGAATTTTAACCTGTTATTCAGAACGTCTTACTAGATCGACCATTGTCTGTGAACTGAACGAGCGACTCCAAGCGTGAGGCTAGTCTCCATTTTTTCCACCAAGATGCTATTCAAAAGGCATTGCGGTTAACTGTGTTGCCAATCGAAATAAATAAAACGCAAGAACATAGTATTTTAAACAAGAAATCATCACATTAGATACCTACATCTTATGAAAAAATTATTCCTACACTCTTACAAAATGTACTTACTTACACAACATAATTCTTTGAAACAATGTCACCGTACTTGTGGGTTCGACTGAAGAGAACGACAAACATTAGGTTATGCCATAGAACAAAAAACCGTAGAGAAGCGACATATACGTACTCGTAGTTTCCTTTGTGGGATCGCAATCCCACATGTATAATGGGGAAGGCAACTGTCAAACTGGCGCAGTCGTAGCTAGTTCCCAAAACAAGCTAATAATACAAGGTGAGAGGTGTGTTTTTTTTTTTGCGAAAATGATTCATTGTTATGTTTCTAAATGCTCCAAAATTAGAGTCCACCATTTTCGGAAAGACCTTAAAATTAGAAAATCTTGGCTTAAAGCTATTCGTAAAGAAAAAATGTAATTAAACAGACATTCAGGTTATGTCGTAAACATTTTCAAGAAAGTGATTACGAAAAATTAAACAATAATTGAGCAGTGGTGGCCCAGTGGTAACGGCCGCAACTTATGAATTGTAGGTCGTAGGTTCGAACCCAGGCAGGCGCTTTACTTTGTGTAAATAATTTCATCATCACTGCTCTCAAAAACGATGAAGGAAAACATCATGAGGAAACCGGCATGTCTTAGAACCTAAAATTCGAAGACATGTGACATCTACCAACCCGCACTGGGCCCGCGTGGTGGATTACGGCCCTCTCCCTCTCACAAAGAGGAGGCCTGTGTCCCAGCAGTGGGAACATTATAGGCTGATTATGTATGTAAACAATAATTAAGGTTTTAAATTCTGACATTTTCCATGTCGGATAAATATATATATATATATATATGACGAAGAGGGTACGTCTCTCTCGTTATCATCAGCCATATATTAACTACTGTGGGCGTACAATGGGAAGTGTTGGTTATTGCACAATAGAAAAACCGTTTGCAGTTTAAATAAAATTTTAATTTACGATCAAATTATCACACTGGCTATTCACACACTGTAGGTACACGACACAACTATACGGAACGCGCGACAGTTTCTAAACGTGTTCACTTCTTGACCGCCACCGACTGTTTCGATAAACTGCACTTAACCCCGGTCAAGCGTCATATTGTAGACTCTGTCGAGCGCCGCTTGGTAGCGCTGGTGTTCCGATTAGTCAAACGAGTCACTAACTTATTTCCGACATATATATATATTGATTTAAAGTATTAAAATCACTGAAAATAACGAATTAGTGAAGTAAAATCAAACTCATGAATGAACCAATAAAAGGAGACGAAATGGAATGAAAGGAATTAAATGGACGAAATGTCAAATTTAGTATAGGTAAAAATCTTTGAACGGCCATCCCCATTACTAACCTACAGCTACCAGGCCAAAATAGGGTTGTCAATATTGTGGATGATCAAGCGTAACCTGTGCCGATATAATCCCCATTGCATTGAACGTTTCTTACGCCCCAAACTGTAGGCGTTTAGAGCCGTCCAGACCGAATTTCACAAATCTCATCGAAGATCAGCCATCGACGCGGGAGATATTATAGTGCACAAGTGTTTGCGCAGAACTAGGAGCACACTCTCTTCCCTCACTCTCATAGTGCCATTGAATGGCAATCCGACACGACCGGAGAGAGATCAGTCGCAGGACCAACGGCTTAACGTGCTTTCCTAAGGGGGTATCACACCACACAACTTCCAAACTCCGGACTTTTACCAAGAAATTCCTAATGGAAAAACCCAATAACAAATTGCCCGACCTGGGAATCGAACACAGGACCTCACGCTCAGCAGTCGGGCTAGGGCTTGCGGACGGTGAGCAATGGGTAGTTCACCGTCCGGTAAGGACCAGGCCCGGGTCGACGGCGCGTTGTGTTCCACGCACGCCTCAAAGAGATGTCGTCAGCACAAGTGTAGGGGTCCACTAGTGCCGATGCCTGCCGGGTTCGCGGGAAGGTACAAAAAGGTTACCGAGGCCCCTGGCAACACAGGCAACGGAAGGGATACGGGTGGGTTTTAGTCAGTGAGAGTCTGACACACCCTCCCGCTCCGCCCAGAACAGGAGAAGTTATTTGATAATTTCCCAACAAAAAAAGAAAAAAAAAAGCAGTTGTACTTTCGAGACCGAGGCCCATGAGACCAACGGGGGCAACTAGTGTAGGCAATTAGAACGAAAGTGAAAGTGTCGCTTCTATACTTTCTTGATCTGTGATAGTACCTAAACAAACACACTGATATGAACAAAATGTGTTTGTTCTCAACGTCTCTGCATGTACTCGTATAATGGGTATTAATTATACACCGTGTATGAACTTAAGAAAGGTTAACTGAGCCTAAAATAATAATGAATTAGGAACCCAAGCAGGCCTAAAATAATTATAAATTAAGAAGGTATTTATAAGATAATATATAAGTGAAATTATCGCCCGCCTGCGCTATGGTCATTCTAATTGGCGAATAAATAAAATAATAATTACGAGACTCCCGTTTTTACCATAACTGTTAAGGCTCCTACATACTGGCGCGACTTGTCGCGCGACGCGACGCGACATAAAGACACCGCGTGTAGCGCTACACGCGGTGTCTTTATGTCGCGACGCGTCGCGCGACAAGTCGCGCCAGTATGTAGGAGCCTTAAAACTATGATTATCAAAGGGTACCCTGGGAAATAAATATCGAAGGTATTTATTTCCCGGGTTACACTATACTCGTAGGTATACATTTCTGAGTTCAATGACTGAAGCACGTGTAGTCGTGTACCTTTCCTTGTATTTCCTGATCCTTTGATCTACTAAATTGAAAGAATATTATTTACACTGAAACACATTTCTGTACCAATAAAAATGTGTTCACTTTGAACATTTATACCGTTCTCAAGAGTTTCTGAGAAAAGACATGGAATATTGTGAATGTAAACAAGCCACTAGAAGATACATAACATCCTGTGCGACATTTGCTTAGACTTTTGTCAAAAATAGGTGTTTTGTTATACATATTTGGGTAGTCCCTAGAATATTACGTCCACAGTCCTTGAACGTATAGTTACATCTCATAATGTCAAGGCGCAAATAATCGCCGTTGACCTTGGCCACAAAAATATGCGTCGCGCTCACGCCCGCCGCGTCGCCAGCGTTCGGTTTGATAGGGAATATTTATTTTTAGTACAAACATATGAATATTTATTTTAAAAATAGATAATAAAATAGTCTGTTATATAAAAAAAAAACATGAAAATATCATTAAGTAGTTTGAAAGTTATATAGTTTTTAGGATTCCGTAGTAAACAAGGAACCCTTATAGTTTCGCCATGACCGTCTGTCTGTCTGTCCCCGCTGTAGCTCAGAGACGTACTAGAAAGCTGTTGTTTGGCATATGTATGCATGTTAATTACGCTGACAAAGTGGTAAAACAAAATATTTAAACATAGTTATTAGGTTAGCGCAGATTTTTTTTCTCGTCTATCCCATTGTGTGGAGTATCGTTGGATAGGCCGTTTAAACATATTTCGGGTCTGTCAAAACCATTATTCGACTCAGGGATCCCTTTGCATAATATTAAGCTTTAATTTTTTTTTTTTTTGATTTTTTTTGCTCCCTGCCAGCTAAATGGTTGTTTATGGAGATGTGAAATAGTAGATTGTGTCAGAAGGGACCAAAATAATGTATTGATGGCGAGAGCGATTGTTTGAATCTAGAGGGAAGCGAAGGATTCTAGAGTAGAATCGTAACAAGGGATTTAAAGTACGTCGCTCGAGGTTAAATAATTTTGGTACCGTGTGGCACACTCTGCTTTTCATCCCCCTCTATGAGAAAAACCAAATTACAAATTTATATTAATATCAAATTAAAATTGTCTGTAATATTTTGACAAAAATAATGAAATAACGAATAAGAAGATCCCGCGTATTTTTTTTTATTTGCTTGACCAATGCCGCGTCTGCAGGTGCGCTTTTATATTTATTACCGGCCAAGACTTTATCGAAGCGAATTGCGTTCAAACTTTTTAATTAAATAGTGTTCCAAATTATTGTGTATTAAGTGTTTAAATTATTGTTATTAAGTGCGCCGGAATAACCCATTTTGCTCGCACTTATCAAGGAACCCTTCGCCTCTTTTCAAATAGATGGGATGAAAAAAATTATGGCTGTAGTACATATAATGAAATTAGAAGGAAAACTATCAAAGCTAAGTAGGCTTTACAAGTTAACGAGTAATAGTTGACCAACTTAAATTTGCAGTTAGAGAATCGACCGTGACGTATATTTATGTATGGGAGAACATGTTTTTCAACTGTAATGTTAAGTTTGTTTTTGGGATAAATTCATCCTTAGTTCCCAACTCCGGAACCCTTCATTGTACGTGGTCCGACACGCACTTGGCCGGTTTTTTATACAAAATTTTAACACGAACTGTTGACAATAGTTAGAAAATCGTTGTGTAGACATTACTTCCTGAATTTATTTCATAAAGTATTTGACTACAATACTTAAATATTCATACATAGAATTAATGTGTATGCGTTCTAGTTTAATATACATTTGAATAATTTACTTGCATTATATGAAGGCGTAATAACAGATTTAAAAGTCACTAAAATCATAATAGGTTGGGGAAAAAGTTTCTTCGCATTTTTTAAGAAAATTCAAAACATTTTTAATATAGTTTATTTACATTTAACTAAAGTATGTAGGTACCATTTTGTTCGATAACTTTTTGCCATCTTGTAGGTAGGGACATGATCCCATTGCTATAGAAATTTTGGGACTTCTGATCAAAATACCGCGACAAGTGGTTTTGGCAGTCCTCTCGTGATGTTAACCTGACACTGCCTAAAGAATTCTGAAAAGACCGAAACAGGTGGAAATCTGAAGGTGCAAGGTCAGGACTATACGGCGGATGCATGAACACCTCCCAGCCAAACTATCTTAATTTTTGCTGAGTGGCTAAAGATGTGTGAGGTCTAGCGTTATCATGATGAAAAACCACACCCCTTCTGTTGATTAATTCCGGCCGCTTTCTCTCAACTTCTTGCTTTAATCTCATCAGTTGTTCGCAGTAGAGTTCAGAATCGATGGTCCTGCCTGGTGGTAACAGCTCATAATGAATAATGCCCTTCCAATCCCACCACACACACAGCATCACCTTGTTGCGAGTTAACCCGGGTTTCGCCACAGTCTGTGAAGCCTGACCGGCCTTTGACCACGACCATTTTCGCACGTTCTTGTCGTACGTGATCCACTTTTCATCACCAGTTATCAACTTCTTCAAAAATGGTTCGGTTTCATTACGTCGTAATAAAGAATCACAAATGAGTACACGGTTCATTAGGTTTCTTTCAGTGAGCTCGTGAGGTACCCAAATATCGAGCTTTTTTGTGTACCCAGTTTTTTTTCAAATGCGCCAAAACTGTTCTGTGGTCAATTCCCAGTTCTTCAGCTACGTCGTAACTACTGATATGCCGATCTTGCTCCACTTTTTCAAAAATGGCATCCATTTTATTCGTAATAGGGCGACCAGAGCGACGTGCATCTTTGACATCAAAATTTCCGGATTGAAAACGCTTAAACCAAATTTGTGCTACTCTCACAGACACTGCACTAGGTCCATAAACACAGCAATTTTTTTTCGCGGCTTGCGTTGCATTTTTACCTTTTATGTAGTAAAATTTTAAAATGTATCGAATTTTTTCATTAGATTCACTAATCTTGACGGTACGAAAAACAAATGATCAAAAGAAATCACACATTTTCCTAATTTGAATTTGGAATTATGTTTTTTGAAATTTAAACTTTCAATGATATCAAAACCAGCCAGATACAAATAGTATACCCAAAGAGATTTTATTACAAGTTCATACATAATGCGAAGAGACTTTTTCCCCAACCTAATATATCTGCGCCTTAATAAAATCTAGACTTGATACGCTCTCAAACTAAGTCCTCAATATTTTTATAAGGCACCCGTCCCTACTTCATCACCATTTCATAAATCGATGGTCATTCTGTAGTTAAATCACCATTTTACCTAGACCCTCAAAAATCCTTCATTAGGATTGAATTATGAAGATTAGAAGGGTCAGTGTAAGCTGGCCAGTATTAGGTGTAGGCTTAGAGCTAAATTCGGACAGTCATATGACACATCGGGCTCTTTTGTTATAAAATCGCTTCCATTTCTCAAGGGGATGGCTATGTAGGGTTGAATGCAGTGCACGATTTTATGACAACATTTTTTGACCGATACTATTCTCATTGTGAAATGGAGATGCTCTTGAGAACAAAATGTAGGAAGCTTATAGTTCTTTTTATTGTTTCGTAGTCAACAAACAACCCTTATAAATTCGCCTTGTCCGGCTGTCTGACTGTCTGCCCCGGCTTAGCTCAGATACTCTTAGTACTGGAAAGCTGTAATTTGGCATGGGCGTACATGTTAATTACGCCGACAAAGTGATAAAATAAAATCTTTTTTTTAGGCTACCGCTCCTACACGTAAAGTGAGGATGATTTTTTTTCTCGTCTCTCCCATTATGTGGAGTATCGTTGGATAGGCCGTTTAAACATATTGTGGGTCTGTCTAAACCATTATTCGATTCAGGGACTCATTTGCGTAATATTAAGCTTTAAAGTGCTAATTATGGATAGATTCAAGTGTCTCCCCCCCACCCCCCTGCCAGCTAAATGGTTGTTTTTAAATATGTGAAATAATTCATGACAATTGTATATATAACGAAGCTAAAAGAAAAACTATCACAGCTAAGTAGGCTTTACAAGTTAACGTGTAATAGAACAGCGTATACAACGATACCCCACACCATGGGATATGTGTAATGTGTACCAAATTTCAACTTAATCGTTCCCGTAGATTCGGAACAAATTGACTGTGACTGCCGGACAGACAGCCACACGAGTGATCCTATAAGTGTTTCGTTTTTTCCTTTTGAGGTACGGAACCCCTTAAAATCCAACAAGCAACATTAAACAAAATAAACAAATTAAAAACGAACATTAACGTAACGTATTCAACTGCACAATGTTCAATTTCCGAACTTTACCGAGCTTTTACTAGTGCAAACATGCATTTTACTGAATTAAACGAGTTAGCCGAGCAACATAGACGGTGCCAATGGGCCATTCACTTCAATGTATTTCGAAGGAGACTTTCAAAAATTGCTTTCTTATCTAAATTGAATATTCTTAACACCTGTGCTTATTGCCCATTGCTCTGTATATTGCTGAATGACAACTACGGCTCCTACTATTTGTGAAGTAGTTTTGTTGTAAGTCAAAATCAAAGTCAAATGATTTGACTTTGACTTTGACTCTTTCAATATTTTTCTTTCAACATACCATCACGCCTGTATTTGTCGAAGGGTAAGGCAGAGATGCACCTATCGTACAGCCACATTTCCCCAGTTATGTTTAAGTCCCATGGTAACTGGGGGCGATCCTATCCCTCAACCGGGCACAAATTCATACTCCGGGCTGCTACTGAGAAATTCCAAACATACATAATTATTTACTCGCATAAAGTTAGTACTTAAATGTTTTCCGAGACATCGAATTTTCTTAAATGTTATTTAATTTCCAGATGCAACCTTCTAGAGCAGGGATTCCCAAACTATTTTGGGCAAGAGGCCCCTTTTCCAAAATGAACTGATACCTAAGACCCCCACAGCCAAATTGTTCCATCTTGTACGAAATTGTGCACGCTTATCGACTTATTGAGTTTTTTAAAAGTATGACCATGAGCAGTGCCATTTCTGTCCAGCTGATAAGTTGTACGGAACGCTATAAAACCAGAACTAAACAGATTAATAGTAAGACTTTCCACCTACTAAGGTAGGTGCAAAGCATTGCACTGTTAACAAAAGTTATTCCTCATCATCATCATTTCAGCCGAAAGACGTCCACTGCTGGACATAGGCCTCCCCCAAGCACCGCAACTTTCACCGGTTCTGTGCTTCTCGCATCCAGCGGATTCCTGCGATCTTCATACGGTCTATCTTGTGGGAGGCGTCCCAACGTTACGTCTTCCTGTACGCGGTCGCCACTTCAGAACCTTTTGGCTCCATCGGCCATCTGTTCTGGGAGCAATGTGCCAATGTAAAAATTACAAAACCAACTTAACAAAAGTTATTAAGTTTAATAAAAATCATGAGCGACTTTCTCCCTGAAACACGTATTAATATTGTACCTACTTGTCTAAAAACTAAGGAACAATCAAAAGACTAAATTCTTTTCACGTAGCCATGTGCCGTGTTATCGCCTCTTTTATGTCTACATGTGATATTGTTACAAAAGATGCCGGCAGCCAATATCAAAGGTTACTGGGTCATCTTGACCTTTTTATGTCTACAGTATTTTTTGCTGAAAATATTTGAACATTGTACATTGGCTGATATTTTTCACATGTTATTATGTTTGCACTTCAAAATATATGAACATCTCAATATATTTTAGAATAAATAATCCTATATTGCTGTTCGTTGGTAAGCACACCACTTGAGAACGGCTGGACCGACTTGAATAATGTCTTTTTAGGGTTAGTAAACAAGGAACACTTATAGTTTCACCATGTCCGTCTCTGTCTGTCCCCGCTGTAGCCCAGAGACGCTTAGTACTAGAAAGCTGTAACTTTTTTCTTGTACTGTGAGAGTGAAATAAAAAGAAAATAACAAAATTAAAAATTATATTTATAAAAAACAAAAAAAAAAAATTCGGACTATTACGAATATTTCAAAAAGTTATTTTGAAATATTCGTAATAGTCCGATTTTTTTTTTTCTTTATAATAAATATAATTTTTAATTTTGTTATTTTCTTTTTAAATTGTAATTTTAAGATAGTGTAGATGTTATAATTTGTTTCTCAATTTGTTATTAATATTAAGTATTGGAAGTCAATTTCTAGGCTACAAGGTTGTGTCTATGTAAGTCCTGCATCACGATCACCTATTATGAACTGCAGTACAACCATTAAACATATTTTCAAAAATTGTATTTCATAGATAAAGTTTTTTTTGTACTGTGAGAGTGAAATAAAAGTTATTATTATTATTATTATTATTATTATTAATAATTAAGTTTTATGGAAAGAAAAATTGGAAAAGTGCCAACTTTTCCAATTTTTCTTTTCCAATTTTTCTTTTTTTCTGAAACGTGAAAAGTTCGGGAAAAACTGAAAGTGCTTTTTTTCTAAGGGATTTTTGTATGAACTCAACACTATTTTGATATTTTGACGAAACAACGTCTGTCGGTTCAGCTAGTGTCTAAAAATTCCCCCTTTGATAGAAAACACTAAGTTTATGTGTAAAAATTCCTTCAATCTTTTATCGGAAAGATATTAATATTCCACATCCTTCAGTTCCTTCATACATATAGAATACAATGTATTCGAATCAAACAAAACTATCCTTACTTCATACTTGATTTATTCAATTATTACGAGCGACATCCCGATTGTTATTTTAATAATCATGATTTGTACTAAAATAGAAGTTTTTAGCTAACCTTAGTCTGAAAAAGATCAATGTCGTCACACTCGTCACCAGTACCTACATCAACTTACCACAAACTGTCAAATTTCTCCAAATGATTTTAAACCTTAAAATGTTGATGATTTAGCTCAAAATCGAATGAGAAAATTTGTGGTATCTTTATGTGCTGGCGACTTTACCTACTCAGTCAATCGACCTAGCCATTACCCAACTATGTTGAGATCTGCCTCCAGCCTAGCCGGATGCAGCTGAATACCAGTATTTTACATGGAGCGACTGCCTATCTGACCTCTACAACCCAGTAGCTAGGTAACACGACCCCTTGGTAAGACTGGTTGTCAGCCTTTGGGCTTCTAACTACCCGTAACGACAATCAAAGATCTACGGACGAAGGACCAATATTGGTCTCAATATTGTAATCCCAAAAATATTTAAAACAGCATTTAATCCATTTAAAGCCTGCAATAAATCACATAAGCATGAACACAATTTATCTAATACATCGTTCGCGAGTTCTAATTTATTTATCTCATCGTGTATTCATCTCGTGAACACTTTAAAATTATTTGGTGGTGTATAACAAAGATTTAAATCGCTAGGTTTGCCCTCACCGTAATTAATCACGCGAAAAAGTGTTCATGGGGTCGCGGGTTCTACAAAAGGGTTACCGAGGCCCCTGGCAACACAGGCAACGGAAGGAATACGGGTGGGTTTTAGTCAGTAAGAGTCTGACACACGCTCCCGCTCCGCCCAGAGCGGGAGAAGTTATTTGATGATATCCCACCCAAAAAAAAAAAGAGTGAGCTCACAAATAGCGCATCCAACAATGATGCAGTTAATTGACATGATTGTGATAATCGTGTCAAATCACTGCATCATTGTGGGTCCGAGGTGTCAAAACAGAAACGCGACTATCTTTTGACATGGTAGGGCGAATCTAACGATTTAAATCTTTGGTTATAACACAATTTAATATTCATATTATGCCTGCTAATATAATTTGTGCTTTATGTGCTCTACAATCCATCAGCATTTAAAGGCTCTATATTTGTCTAGAATTTACTCATAATGGTGAACCATACGTTGTGTTCAAGCTATGAGATTTTAAATTAGAAATGAGAGGGATCTGTTTCAGACGTTTAGCCCATGTAGGTATTGAACTTTTGTATGAAACAGCAAAGTTTTTTTAAAATAACCAACGATAATTACGCTGGGATGTCTAGAATCATGTGCTGAATTAATTGAACCAGTAAGCATATCGATATTCCTATTAGACCCTGTCTACCTCTCGCGTCCGGCCCTGGTTCAGGCCATGGTACGGAGCATGGGCAGCCGTCACCTCCTTCTGCGAAGCAGTAATGCTCGCGAAGGAGGAGGCGGGACGGTTGAGGGAAAGGCAAGTTTCGCGCCCTCACGCCCCTAGCCGCCGCAGGAGACGCCCAGGGCGTCGGGAATCCCGGGCGGATTTCCGGCCACCGAAGGCGCGGGCTTGCGGACGGTGAGCAATGGGTAGCTCACCGTCCGGTAAGGACCAGGCCCGGGTCGACGGCGCGTTGTATTCCACGCGCGCCTCAAAGAGATGTCGTCAGCACATATAGTAGGGGTCCACTAGGACCGATGCCTGCTGGGGTCGCGGGAAGGTACTTATGGGTCACCGAGGCCCCCGCAATACAGGCAACAGGAAGGAATACGGGTGGGTTTTAGTCAGTAAGAGTCTGACACACCCTCCCGCTCCGCCCAGAGCGGGAGAAGTTATTTGATGATTTACCACCCTCAAAAAAAAAAAAAAAAGACCCTGTCTAAAATTCTCCTTAATTTTAATTGAAAATCTCATAGCTTGAACGCAACGTATGCTTCAACGTCCTTTACAATGTGTTTAAATAAAATTATTGTAAAAATTCAATACTAGCGACCCGCCTCAGCTTCGAACGGTTTCAGGCCCGGACTCCACCAAAGCGGAGATGTGAGCGCGGCGGAGCGCTTAGCGATCTCTACTGGAGCTGAGCGGAGACGAGATGTGTGAATAACGAAATTCTATTGGTTGTTTAAAAAACATCTCTTCTCCGCTCGTCTTGTCTCTGCTTTGGTGGAGTCCGAGCCTTACGACTGACAAAACTTCGAGGTTTATTTTATTACTAGCTGTTGCCCGCGACTTAAAGTGAGTTTGTTACTCACTTTCGCATTTATAATATTGGTTGGGATAATGTATGTTTAATATTATAATATTTTATCTTCCATACCCCTAGTGAGGGAGTCTGGTCTGCCCTACGCGGGCTTAAATTACACTCTAGGGTGTAATTTAATGTCAGTACAAATGTAGGGGTCCGCTAGTACCGATGCCTGCCGGGGTCGCGGGAAAGTCCGAAAGGGTTACCGAGGCCCCTGGTAGCACAGGCAACGGAAGGAACACAGAGCGGGAGAAGTTATTTAATAATTTCCCAAAAAAGGGTGTAATATAAGCCCGCGTAGGCGCGAAGGGGCGAGGCGGCCCGCGAGCTGAGGAGCAACTTCGGCTTGCTGGCGGGCTTAGCCGGCCAGCCTCAGCCGCGGCGGCGAACGTTAAAACCATCTGCGACGATAAGGTCGCGGACCGTCTGAGCCCCGAAGCGCCGGAGCCGTGACAGAAACTATGGCTTTTTTTTTTGGGTGGGAATTCATCGAATAACTTCTCCCGCTCTGGGCGGAGCGGGAGGGTGTGTCACTCTTACTGACTAAAACCCACCCGTATTCCTTCCTGTTGCCTTTGTTGCCAGGGGCCTCGGTGACCCTTTAGGACCTTCCCGCGACCCCGACAGGCATCGGTCTAGCGGACCCCTATACTTGTGCTGACATTAAATTACACCCTAGAGTGTAATTTAAGCCCGCGTAGGGCAGACCAGACGCGCGTAGGGGGTCTTTTAACTATCAATATGAGATGTATGCCAAAAGACGATTCTGACTGCGAACTTTCAGCGTTATGATGTTTCAACTTTCGAATTATTGTGGATATGAAATTTATGCTTAAAGACGTTTCTGAGTTACAAAATTATGAATTTAGAATGTATGATAAATGAGGGTTTGCCAAAAGATTTTCTGCGAAATGAGTTTATGATATCCGCTGTTATGCAAAATAATATTATGACATAAAAAGTTCTGCTATATAGGGTAAACCCCATATAAGAACGTCGACTGGCTGAAAATGCTACATAGATCTGCACAAATACCACAACGAGATGCTGTGAAATAAAATAAACCATCGTTAGCGATCCTTGGCTTGCTCAGAAAAAGAATCAGTTTACTAATTAAGTTTCAGTGCATCTGCAGAATCCAAAAATAAAATCTGTCGCAAGAATCTGTCTGCGTAAGTTAGTGTTACACTAGTTAATTTCGTTTTGTTCTTCTTTCAGTGCGCGGAGTGCACGTGCTGCATCTTCCTACAGCCCCTTCCTAAGATCCACACACTGCGTAAGTTTTTTTAACCTGCTTTTTTGCTTATTTCTTAAGTTGCTGTGATCATCTTTCAGAATTATCGTAGTAAATAACATTTCTGTGTTTCTGTTTGAAATTTGCAGTAACTGGCGCTGTTAAGGCACAGATATATGACATTTAGTGACTTATAAATCTGTTATTACCCCTACATAGGAAGTCAGTGAGACACAAAATGTATGTTAAACTAGAACGCATACACATCAATTCTATATGTCAATATTTAAGTATTTTACCAAATAAAAAAAAAGCGATATTACTTTCAAACTATTTAAGATATTTTCACGTTTTTTTTTATATTTACTGACCATTTCATTACCTATACCTAAAGTCTATCTGTTTTTATTTCAAATATTCATATTTTCGTTACTAAAAGTAAGTATTCGCTGTGAAACCGAACGGCAGCGCGGCGTAAGTGCGACGCGGGTCGAGTAATCGCCGACAACCTTAGAATGGCCATAGAAATGGCGGCGATTGCCCGACCCTTAACATAAAAAATCGAACGTGCTGTTAGTCATTGTAGCAGTAGGCGTTCCGTAGTTTCTGCCTACCCCCATGGGAAGAAGGCCTGAGTTTATACATACATACATAAGCTCTCGCCTTCTTCCCATGGGGGTAGGCAGAAACTATAGAACGCCACCTGCTACGCTCCTTACATACTCCTTTTGCTTCGTTTACGTTCATACATCTGATCATACACGCACGTCGATTGCAAGTCAAAGTCAAATTATTTATTTCAAATAGGCACATAAAAGGCACTTTTGAACGACGAAATTTACAAAAAAAAATAGAATTGATCCTAGTTGCCCCTTCCAAAAGGTAGTTTCGTATGGAGAAGAATGGGCAAGAAACTCCACCGTTACTCTTTTAAAATGTTTCACAAAATGTTGTACATGTAGGTACATTTTAAAATTATATGTGAAGACGATGCACCTAGAATAAAATTACTATACCAAAATAGGTAAAAAAAGAAGAAATAAGTGTACTACGCGAGTACTACGCACCTGACCTTTCTGAAGAAAATCACCAAATTAGGTCACTATATTAGGTCCTCTAGTGTGTCCCCTCCCGGCGTTTCCATGTGTAATAATGTGTATTGTGTGCGTAAGTTAGTCGTTATGTTCGAAAATGACGACAGATTGTTCATTTCCGAAAAATCTAACAAAAAGTCATCAAAACTCCTCATTATTTGGAGCACAGGACTTAGTTACTTCTCTTTAAGTCTGTTCACCCAATTTGCTAGACATCTAAAGCGCCTACACACATTGTACTCACATCACGTAGGTGCCTACTTCTTTGTGTTTTCGTAACCTTAAACGATTTCCAGTACTAATTAATGTACTTTGTTCTAAGTTCTAAGGCGTCCAAAGGGGCTGTTTATTTTATCAAAGTGTGTACTTAAAGGTACACAGCTAAGAACGAAGACAAGGACCTCAATTACTAAGTTAAATTTTATATTAATTAGAATGTTGTTTAAAACTCAACTTTCTTTACATTATGTAAAATGTGAAGAAATAATTTCTTAAGTTTTTTTTAATACTTTGATATTTTTCTGTAGGTACTCGCTTAGGTAATTCTTATTTGAGTAGCATAATCAGCCTTTGATGTTCCCGCTGCTGGGAATTGAGACTCAAATTAAAGGTTAAGTAGTAAAAAATACAAAAAACGTTTATTTACGTTTTTAGGGTACCGTAGTAAACAAGGAACCCTTATAGTTTCGGCATGTCCGTCTGTCTGTCTGTCTGTCCCTGCTGTAGCTCAGAGACGCTTAGTACTAGAAAGCTGTAATTTGACATAGGTATACATATTAATGACGCCAACAAAGTGCAAAAATGAAATCATAAAAAACAACTGCGTGGGAGGTACGCTAAAAATATTTTTTATCCCATGGTGTGGGGTATCGGAGTCAAGTATCACCACCCCCCCTCCCAGCTAAATGGTTGTTTATGGAAATGTAAAAAAAATAATGGCAGTAGTGTAACATATGTACACTACTGCCATGATTTTTTTTACAAATTAGAAGGAAAACTATCAAAGCTAAGTACAAGTTAACGAGTGATAGTACAACTATTTGTAGTTGGAGAATTGACCGTAACGTATATTGATGTATAGAAGAACATGTATTTCAACTATAATGTTAAGTTTGTTTTGGGACAAATCCATCCCAACTTCCGTTGCGGAACCCTTCATTGTGCGTGGTCCGACATGCACTTTGCCGGTTTTTTTTTTATTATGTACCGCTTTCGACGAAAGAATCTCGATTTTATTACTCAAAAGGTTTCAAAGTCCCGCTTTGCCCGAAAAATAATGTAGCTACAGGCTATAATCTACAACGCGGGTACAGTGCGTGTTGGTAGATGTCACGTCTTCGAATTGTTAGTTCTTGGACATGCCGGTTTCCTCACGATGTTTTCCTTCACCGTTTTCAGAGCAGTGATGATGAAATTATTTACACAAAGTAAAACGACTGCCTGAGTTCGAACCCGCGAACTACAACTCTATGTCGGGGCCGTTACCACTGGGCAACCACTGCTCACACTGGACCACCACATATTAATATTATTTAATTAACTGATTATTGACATATTGTCGGTCAGTTATTCTCTTCTGCACCCTGGAGGAGGACCTAATCTAATCTCATCTAATTTTCTAATTTCATTTTGTAACTAGCTACTTCCGGCGTCTTCACTCGCGTGACTTTTTCTAAAATAAAAGTATGTTACTCCTTATAACATCAGCTATCTGTCAGTGAAAGTCCCGTCAAAATCGCTCCAGCCGTTTTGAAAATTAGCCTGGCAGAACAAGCAGACAAAAATTATAAAATTGTTTTTTTGTTATAAGTACCATATACTTTATTACAAACATAATTATTTATTTGTATGTATAGAAGAGGCATGAGAAATCTACCAACCCGCACTGGGCCCGCGTGGTGGATTACGGCCCACTCCGACTTCGAGGGAGGGGAAGGCCAAAGAAAAGATGGATGGGTTGTGTGAAGAATGAAATGAAAAAGAAGGGAGTGAATGATAGCGTGACGGTTGACAGGGGATAGTGGAAGAAGGAACAGGGACAAGGTCAGGAAGATGATGATTTTGTAAAGAAGAAACGCTGTCTGATTGTTTGTAAAATGTAGTCTCTGAAAATACTGATCCTATTACAAAAACTATTTCACTGGTAGAAAGCTACACTATTTTCCAGATGTCATATCCATTTGCATTTTATTGCTTAATATTACGCAAGTGGATCCTTGAATCGAAAAGTTGTGTTCACAGACCCTTGAATATTTTTAAATGGCCTATCTAACGATACCCCACACTATGGGGTAGACGAGAAAAAAAAATATCATCCCCACATTACGTGCAAGGGTACCTAAAACGCCATGGGATCTGGATATGGGAGTGGCGCGAGGAGGCGAAACGTAACTCGCCGGAGCGTAGGTAACTCCGCTGCCGCGACAAAATCGCGGCACAGCGGTCGGAGCTCCGGCGGGATCTCATGGCGACATGGAGAGTGCGATTGTCGCAACCCAGTGCTGGGCACGCCACAATTGCGGTGATAAGTCCCCTCTTTGAGGAGTAGCTAGAGAGGCGCCACGGCGTCCTCGCCTTCCGCCTGACGCAGGTCCTCACGGGACACGGCAGCTTCGGGAGGTTCCTGTGTCGGATAAGGCGGGAGGAAAGGCCCGGGTGTCACCACTGTATGGATCGCCCGGAGGACACGGTGGAGCATACGGTGGAGGCCTGCCCGGCATGAGTAGAGTACCGCAGTGTCCTCGCGGAGGCGATCGGTGGCAGAGATCTCTCGCGTTCGGCCCTGATTCAGCATAGTACGGAGCGAGAAGGCATGGGCAGCAGTCACCTCCTTCTGCGAAGCAGTAATGCTCGCGAAGGAGGAGGCGGGACGGTTGAGGGAAAGGCAAATTTCACGCCCTCTCGCCCCTAGCCGCTGCAGGAGACGCCCTAGGCGTCGGGAATTCCGGGCGGATTTCCGGCCGCCGTAGGCGCGAGCTTGCGGATGGTGAGCAATGGGTAGCTTACCATCCGGTAAGGACCAGACCCGGGTCGACGGCGCTTTGTGCTCCACGCGCGCCTCAAAGAGATATCGTCAGCACAAGTGTAGGGGTCCACTACGGCCGATGCCTGCCGGGGTCGCGGGAAGGTACAAATGGGTTACCGAGGGCCCTGGACACACAGGCAACGGAAGGGACACGGGTGGGTTTTAGTCAGTAAGAGTCTGACACACCTTTCCGCTCCGCCCAGAGCGGGAGAAGTCATTTGATAATTTCCCACGCAAAAAAAAGTACCTAATAAAAAGTACCCTAAAAAAATGTTTTTCTAGATTTTATTTTAGCACTTTGTCGGCGTGATTAATATGTATACCTGTGCCAAATTGCAGCTTTCTAGTACTAAGCGTCTCTGAGCTAAAGCAGAGACAGACAGGCAGACAGACGGACATGGCGAAACTATAAGGGTTCCTTGTTTACTACGGAATCCTAAAAAGGAGAATATATAACTAACAAAATTGACATGATTGATCGATTATACAAAATACAAAAAAAAAACAATCAAAGACTTGTACGATGCCAAAAAGGTATAATGCTGCAGTATTGAAAAAAATAATACCGCAGCGATGGTATTCTGATAGAGCTCGCTGTGATATACAACTTGTTTTTTTTGATATCCCATAACTCTGGGGTTATATTCTTTAAGTAAAAATAATACAAAAATTCCTAGAATATGTGGTCCAAAAATGCATACTTTCGAAGATATCATTATACAAACACTAGACTCTCGATGTGTGTCGGTATCTAAGTTTCATTGATAAATACGAGTAATTAATTTTCATTCAAAGCAATCATCCATATTTAAATCTAAGAAAATGCGACGTTGTCATATTTCATGTAAGAGTGTTTTACATTAATAAAATAAATAAATAAAATAAAATTCATGTATTTATTGTTATTATTTCTTATTATTTAAATATTATTATTAATAATCGTGACTTTGTCAAATTATTTTGTATGTAAAATGAAACCAAAAAAAAAGATAAATGAAAAATAATTCATATGCTAGTTGATTCTTTGTTATGGTCTCATTCAAATCCTAGAGTTATGGGATATCAAAAAAAACACCTTGTATAAATACGTACGGACACGTATAAATCCCGAGTAATTATTTAGTTATTTATGTATAAATAAATATAGGTATTTGGACGTAGCGTTGGAAGACCTCCCCAAGGTGGGCCAATGACCTTGTGATGGTCGCCGGAATCCGCTGGATGCGAGAAGCACAGAATCGGTCGAAGTGGCGGTGCTTGGAGGAGGCCTATGTCCAGCAGTAGACATCTTTCGGCTGAAATGATGGATGATTATAATTTCGACGTACGACTGGGTTAATTGGATATCCGCTCAGACAGAAAGGAATAACACATAAAAATCCATCATTTAATCCAATAAACACAAAACATCTCTTCTAACTAATCGATCAACAACTTGACAAACGCAATCGAAAATCAAAAGAAAAATGATCCTTGAAAAAATAGAGCTTAGTTTCGGCCTCGGCTTAGTCCAATATTCGGCAGTTCCCCAATGCCGGCTGCTGAGGTATTGATCAAACTTATCCGGTGATAATCTTCGGCCCGTCCGAAACTCGACCTTCTATTCTTTCTCTAGGGTTCCGTGGTAATGAATGGCTTTAACTCGCCCAGAATATTTAATTACCAATTTTGTTTTTTTTATGGAATGTTCAACTTTTAATTTTGTGTTGTGCTGAATTTGGGAGGTGGAAATTGAGCTAGATTTTTTAAATGTGTATTCTAGAATATAAACTAACTTACTCGTAAATATGGTTGTGGATGTGACCTAATCAACTTGAATGTTTTTAATAAGAAACCACATGACACGACACGACACGAGATCACAACTAACGCGTGACATCAATTGGCTATTGACGTCAGGCATCAGTCGTGATATCGTCACACTACAACCATCCTTTTCATATTCAAGCCAGTTTATATTCCAAAATACACAAATTAGAACAATTTATTCCACATTTAATTAAGATTTTTAGAGTTACTCTTCATTTATCTTTAAGCTAGTTATTGTGTCTCTTCAATAAACCTTAAATTAACAAAGACAGCACGAGACTGATGACAAGAAATACCCGTAAACCGTACCCTATTTAGTAGAACAACTAAAGGACATTTTCACTAACCGCGATCAGCTCTTGAACGCAGTTTTGAGATGTTGGTGGCGTTCAGTTTCATTAGTGAATTTCGCCCTGAATGTGACATTCTAAAAACTGAAAATAAAAACTATGCTTCTAAAGAACGCATAAATATTCTCCTTCAAATGGCTAACTGATTGTTAGAAGCAGTCGTATTCAGTTACCCACGTCCGCTGAGTCGTATAAGTTATTCAGGGCACGACCGTAACTTGGAGGCACGACTCACGAGGATATCAGGACTTACATACTTTATATTCGTAATTGCTTAGAAATTTCCACTTAAGTGTGTCTTGGACAACAGGATAGTAAGAGTTTTGGTTTTAGTCTTGGTTCTTCGGATAGTAAGAGGGTGAATTATATTTTGTCTATGGAAAAGAATCTATCGTCAATTAAATGAAAATTGACAGATGTCAGTTTGACATATATTGAGTATAAAAACTTTTTTTTTTAATCCACGAGCCATATTACTACTAATAAATAAAAATGGGATCCATAGTCTGTTCCTATGGTAGTGAAAGGAGACAAATAATTATTTGTAGACGTATTCTCAAAGATCATTAAAGCTTAGTCGTTTTTTCATTGGAGTATTTTCGTATCATAATATAAAACGTTGTTCTCTGCCACCGTTGGGTCGTGTTACCTACTCCCACAATCTTTTAGTTTGAAACTCAACTATACGGAACCCAACCTTTTTCTTTCCCAAAAAATTGGTGAGGCGGGTTTTCTTTTAGTTCGCTCCCTTCGGATGACGGATAGGGGCTTTGTCTTTACAAATTGAGATCTCGTTGAGCCCGGCTTTGCTCACAGAAAACACGTATAAATATCCCCGCTTTAGGGAAAAATATAATACAGGCGTTTTATTAAAATTATGACTGACGCCCTCTTGGATTACGTGGTTGTTTCTATTTGGCTGTGTTAAACGTATTTTATTTACTAAAGGATTTTTCTGTAAAGGTTTGGATTTATTTACATAGAGTTGCGATTCGTCGCATCCCATCATCGCCTCATCGTCATCACCTCAGACAATAAAGGAATTAAAGAAACAAATAATAACGTTTATTTGGACACAGTTCATGAAACATAAAATACAAATAACAAAATAAATAAAAGTGAAAATAAAGTTTTAACAACAATAGTGTGTGCCTCACGGCTGCGCTAAAAAGGTTCCTTCATTTCAGCATTAATGACAGACAGATGCTGTCTGACGCTGGTTTTCTAATGTATCTAAGTAGGTACCTTTAGGGACAAGTGACCAGTACAAACAGTTTCAACATACCTAATACAATTTTTTTTTTTTTAGCTAACCTACTAGGAACATGGTTTGAGGTCTATACCAAGTAGGTTATTCTCTCGTGGATGATAAATGTTTATTTAAAAAGTAACTTATTAATTATTAAGTATAACAAAAATTGGCTGAATTTAATTATAGTTTAAAATGTTTTTAAAGGTCTGAGTGCTATGTTTTCTCTTGATACCAGGGAATAGGAATCCAGGCGCGTACCCACTTAGAGGAGACGCTCGTGCGTATGAAATCCCTGAACCATGATAAACGAGTTTCTGGTTTCACTCGAAATAACAGAGTAACATACTATTGTTATTGTTCTACTTACCGAAAAGTTTTTGTTATTCCGACCTGGCTGTAACAAAAATCCTATTTTTTTTTCTTTAAAATTTATTGTACAATATTCAGTTTCGATAATCGCAAAGAACAATTTCAAAATATGAACGCATCAAAATTTCAACGAAAGCAATAAAAAAGTTAGTAAAAAAATAATAATTCAAAAATGGAACAAAAGTAACAGCGTTCTTTCTCCCGTCGAGTCGAGTCGTGATCGTCCACATTTAAAGTTGTTCATATAAGTGCACTTGCCGCGCCACATTTACAAAGGATGAAAAGCGTATTATCTTTGCCCGGACTAGGAAAATAAATGTAAGTTGTAAAGGAGAGACATTTTGGTAAACGACGACGAGATTACTGTTTTATGGCATATGTTGTCACATTTTATCTGTGCGTTTTGGATGGAAGATTGCAGATCAAGTGTAAGTAAGTGTGTGTGGGAAGTGTCAATTTGCTCTATTTAGTAGGAATTTTACGAGTTATGCCACAGAAGCATATTTCTGGGACAAAAAGTATCCTAGGTGTTGAATTCAGGTTATAAACTATCTGTGTGCCAAATTTCATCCAAATCCTATTGTAGGAACTATTAGATTAATTTTTATTAAATTGACTAAAGATTACTATTAAATTAGTTTACTATTAGATTAGATTGAAATACTATCGTGAATTCATTCCAGCAAAGAGATGTCGTCAGCACAAAGGTAGGGGTCCACTAGGGCCGATGACTGCCGGGGTCGCGGGAAGGTACTTATGGATCACCAGGGCCCCCGCAACACAGGCAACAGGAAGGAATACGGGTGGGTTTTAGTCAGTAAGAGTCTGACACACCCTCCCGCTCCGCCCAGAGCGGGAGAAGTTATTTGATGAATTCCCATCCTCAAAAAAAAAAAGCGCTGGTATTCTGATAGGGCCCGCTGTGATGCCACCGACACATCTACGGACACATATAAATCCCACTATGGTAATAAGAAATAAATAAAAAGAATAGTTGTACATAGTGCAAAAAAAAATCCCATTCATAATAATAGTAGTGAAATCAACATAGCCATTTTCAAACCCGCGCCTAAAAACCCGTCACTACAAGCGTCAGTTTTTATCTGGCACCCGATTTAAAAGTCAACACAAGTCCCTTTGTTTTTTTTCGGTCTAACCATTGTCAAAATACAGATTTACGGAGGTTGGTCATGCGTTTATTTCACAGCTGGCCGTTTTGAATTTTGCACTACATTCAGCTCAACCTTCTCGGTACGTAAAACTTTTTGATACGTAAAACCTCCTATCTAGAACATGTCCGTGACACCCGGCGCGATAAAACCTTTTTTGTTTCTTTTTTTATTTTCTATGCACATGCGTCGCTAGGCGAGACATATGAAACCGGCAATAGGTTGTTTATATCAGTTTTGTTCGGTAAAATATTTTCTAGTTGCTACGGAAGCTTTCAAACCCGCATTTTGTTATTTTATATGTGTTTTACTTTTAATGGATTTTTTCTACATATATTGTTGGCTGAAAAATGGATGCAGAGTTTATATCGCTGGTTTCTGTGGCGTGTAAAGTCTAATATACAATATAAATAACTATTGTAATTTTTTAAAAATTAAATTAAATACAACACTTAGAATATAGAAAGAACCAGAAGCCGCGAACACGCCTAATACTGAAGCGTCAAAAACTACTCCTAAATAGAGTAGTTTGACGCGCAGCCGATCAGTTACTCTGTGAACGTTGTATCGCGTAACGTGTTTTACCGGTGTGCAATTTTATTTAATTATGCCGTCTTGTGTCGTTCATACCTGTAAAAATGCAGCGGGGCTAAAAAATAAATAGGATGGGATCACATTTCACGTGTAAATAGCGCATTCAAATATCGTCTTATTTAATTACTGAATAAATTGTTCAGTTTGTAATTATCATAGAGAATGATGCATCCACCTTGTTAGTGTTGCCAGTGTAAGAGTTTTGATTTTCCCTTCTTTTTATTACCTACTGAGGGCATTTATTCATTGTAGTGTTAAATTAATAACAACTTAAACAAAAACCCGACTTGAAAAATAAAGGTTATCAATCCAACCCGTATGTATATTTATGATTTTGTTAGAATTGCATAACATTCATAATAGGTACTATGTTAGACTATTAGGATTTTTAGAGGGGGCGGGTGTATGAAATTATGTATCTATGAAAAGACCAATTGTGATTTTATTATTTATATTATCTTACCAATACTCTCAACGTTTACCCATTAAACGGGTTCATAATGTCCGAGCTAGCAACATTACGCGGGTGGGCAGTGAGGCGGGTGCGGGACGCTTGTTTTGATTTTGGACACAGCGTGCGGCTTGCAATGACAGTTGAACGCGGATTCTAGTTCTTTCTATATTCTAAGATACACCATACAACACCACATATATAAACATCACGGTGATATTCCCCATAAGGCTAGGCAGAGGTATACCTATAGTACACCCACATTTCACCAGTTATGTTTAAGTCCCATGTAATAGGCTAAAAAAGGGTAGACTAGGATGAACGAAAAATTCAAACGATCCACGAATCCATACAAAAACAAAATATTATTCTTCGTATTCCGTCTTCCCACCTGGCAAAACACTGGCGTGGCTAATTTATCAGTAACAATTAATTCTCGATGTCTCTTATCGGCACGAGCAACACAACATTAGCTCATATCACAGAAAAGAATACTAATTAACTTTTACAGCATGAACGGCCACCCACCAGCATTACAACAGCAAAGAAATCTCCCTGATTTATATCCCGATTTAACTTCCACAAATCAATCAATAATTCCAACCTTCCCGACCGTTCCATATGAAACCCATAGTTTTTTTATTTTATTTAAGGGAAAAATATAATAGAAAAAGATGTGCATTCATGTAAAATTAAATTAAATTGTTAATTCTGTATATCGGAATCACTTATACACGTCATATTACACGAAAAAGCTAGATGGAGTCGACTACCCCTGAGAAGAAATGGCAAAACAAACTCCGCGTCAAAGTCTCTTTTAAAGTCCAGACATGAAACAGATCAGGAGTCAGATGTAAGTACGTAGTACCTACGTGAGTTACTGAATGTTTTCCTTTTATGTTATACTTAATATCAAAGTCAAAATTAAATTATTTATTTCAAATAGGCACATTTAAGGCACTTTTGAATGACGAAATTTACAACAAAATAGAATTGATTCTAGTCGCCCCTTCCAAAAGGTGAAGAATGGGCAAGAAACTCCACCGTTACTGTTTTAAATGTTTTAAAATATTTTTACAAGCGGGGTAGTACAGGACAGTGTTTATTAAATGTTTAGAAGCATTTTAAACAGTACTAACTTTTCCCGCAGCTTCGCCCGCGTCGAGGTCGAAAATTATCCCATTGAAACGTACTACCGGGATAAAAGTATCCTTGGTCCTAATCCAGGTTACGATCTACCCATGTGCCAAATTTCATCCAAATCCGTTCAGCCGATTAAGCGTGAAAGCGTAACAAACAAAAAAAGTAACTGACTTTACATTTATAATACTAATATAAAAGTTACGATTTTGAAATGGGTTTCCTTAACTTTTTTTCCAAAAAAAAGTTCCAAATAAAAAAATCCAGACACTTTTTCTGGACAACACCATAGCATTGTCCAGAAAAAGTGTCTGGATTTTCGCTTTCTTCTTAAACTTTGACCTAAAAACAAGCGTTTTGCTAAGTTCCAGAATGTACACTCGCGGACAAAGAATACGGATCAGTACGAAAAACTAGAATTAGTCTTAAAATAATAGAACTAGCGGCATTAATGAAACTGTATGTTGTAGATAATTTACCAGTTACCAATACATACATAACATAATCAGCCTATAATGTTCCCACTGCTGGGAGACAGGCCTCCTCTCTGTGTAAGGGAGTGGGCTATAATCCACCATGCGGGCCCAGTGTGGGTTGGTGGATACCAGTTAATAAAACAACAGCAAATGTTGGGAACATTAGTTTAACTTTCAAAATTACATAAAAAACAAAATATAATATTTTTTACTTTGAAAAAATAATGGACCAACCATTATTTTTTCAAAGTAAAAAATATTATACCTCACATACAACACAAAAACGAGCTTTAAAAAAATACTTGTATGCCTCCACGGGCTCTTCTCACAGCTGCCAGGCGATTGAGCATGCTGTTTATTACGTTTCATATGCGAAGTTGTGTGATATTAGTCAATTCTTCCGCTAACGAACGTTTCAGGTCTCGAAGTGTAGCTGGGGCGGAGTTTCGATTTCTTACACACCTCCCAAGCTCGTCCCAAGAGTTTTCAATTGGAATCAGGTCCGGGCTTCTCGCGTGCCTGTCCATGCGATTAATGACAATGTCTTGAAAATACTCATTTACAATTTGAGTTGTATGAGGACTGGCGTAATCGGTTGTCATGAATGAATATTGAATATTCTCCAAACAAACAAACAAACAAACAAAAGTAAATCAACCGCGAATTGAATTTATTTCCAAATTCGAGGTTTTTATTATATTAAATGACGTTGTAGATCATTTAAGGTTTTATTTCATACGATATTAAAATTCTCTGTAATATAAAGTTAGTTTCATGCATGTACCATTATTAATTTGCAAGTTACAGGGATTTTCGTCATCGATCCGTATTATTTGACCGCGACTGAATTTTAGGATTTTTGAGAGAATGAGGCTCATGTATTTATCTGACCCAAAATACCACTTATTTGCCTGGACTTTATAATATTACAAACACAAACTTTTTAATACCATCACCGAACAAAATAACCTAAAACAAAATATTTTGCCAGACCAGACTGTTTCATGTGAAAAGCTGTTTTATATTTGTAAACTTTTTTTTCATTACTGAGTATAAAAACACCGATTGTCTCTGTATTGTCAAAAATTCATGTGCTTCAAAAGTTTTTACAAAATAAAACAAAGACATGTTGGTATATAAAATAAGTAGGTGGGTATTATGTATCAATGTGATGCATATATTTTTTTGCTTTTATGCAAAAAGCAAAAAAAATATTTTAATTTCAGTTTTTTCCCATAGCTACCTATGGGAAAAAACTGGAATGAAAATATTTTTTTTTTTTTTTTTTGTAAAATAAAAGGAGACTTCACCACTTTAACACGTATATTAATTTGGTCACAAAATAATACCCTGTTAAGCCCCGCGTGTCACGGATTTGGAGTCAAACAATAGAAAATCAATTGTCTCATTAGCTATCCTTGACCAATTAATATCGAACAAACAAAATATTTTAAAAAATAAGTAACAAAATACATAATCCTCCCTTCCGCGGCAGTACCCAACGGTAAAAACAGTTGCAGTGGGCAAATTCGAAAAAATATTATCTAACAGCATTGCAGAATCCAATAAACGATAGGAAATATATGTATATACTCATATATTAAATTTGCTTATTACCTGATACAACTTTAAATAAAATTGTAACGGTCCATAAAACAAATTATGACATCATTTAGCTTCCAATTGTCAGCAAACGATTTTTGCTTTGAATAACTGACAAGCTTGATCAAGTCATATTGAAATATAAAATTAAGAAACATTTAAGGCCAGCTAGAAGCAGTAGACTAAAAGGTTTAAAGCGCAGAGGTCAACGTTGGAGGTTACTATAACTTACCCAACATTTTTTTTTTTGGGTGGGAAATCATCAAATAACTCTCCGGCCCTGGGCGGAACGGGAGGGTGTGTCAGACTCTTACTGACTAAAATCCACCCGTATTCCTTCCGTTGCCTGTGTTGCCAGGGGCCTCGGTAACCCTATGGTACCTTCCCGCAACCCCGGCAGGCATCGGCCCTAGTGGACCCCTACGCTTGTGCTGACGACATCTCTTTGAGGCGAGCGTGGAATACAACGCGCCGTCTACCCGGGCCTAGTCCTTACCAGACGGCGAGCTACCCATTGCTCACCGTCTGTAAGCCCGCGCCTACGGTGGCCGGAAATCCGCCCGGGATTCCTGACGCCCAGGGCGTCTCCTGCGGCGGCTAGGGTCGAGAGGGCGCGAAATTTGCCTTTCCCTCAACCGTCCCGCCTCCTCCTTCGCGAGCATTACTGCTTCGCAGAAGGAGATGGCGGCTGCCCATGCCCTCTCGCTCCGTACCATGGCTAGAACCAGGGCCGGACGCGAGAGATCTCTGCCGCCGATCGCCTCCACGAGGACACGGCGGTACTCTGCCGAAGCCGGGCAGACCTCCACCGTATGCTCCACCGTGTCCTCCGGGCGATCCACACGGTGGTGACACCCGAGCGTTTTTTCCCGCCGTGTCCGACACAGGAACCTCCCGAAGCTGCCGTGTCCGGTGAGGACCTGCGTCAGGCGGAAGGTGAGGACGGCGTGGCGTCTCTCTAGCCACTCCCCAAAGAGGGGACTTATCGCCGTAATTGTGGCGTGCCCAGCACTGGGTTGCGACAACCGTACTATCCATGTCGCCATGAGATCCCGCCGGAGCTCCGTCCACTGTGCTGCGATTTCTCGCGGCAGCGGAGTTACGCCCCGGCGTTTCGCCTCCTCGCGCCACTCCCATACGTGCGCGAGGGTTTTTGCCTCCAGATCACATGGCGGCAATCCGGCAAGGAGGCTCGCTGCCTCACAGGAGACCGTGCGGTATCCCCGGACCAGCCGGATGGCCATGACCCTCTGGACCGCGCTCAACCCGCGGGCTGGCCGCAGCGCCAGGGAACGCGCAACTTCGGTCGGCTAAAATAAGAAGTGTACAAAAAACCTTTACGAACAATAATAGTTCAATCAATGAGAGCATGGTGGTAGGGGTCCAAAAGTGGACCTATCTACATTAAGGTATCATCACTCTTTGAGGCTTTTTAATAAACTTCTACTAATTCCCAATCTAAGGTTCTCCTAAAGGTCCTGTTATACTTTAGTCAACAAGTCACTGTACAAAAAGTAAATAGGTACTTACTTAATCGGTCAAGGACAGCTAATGAGAGACAATTGATTTTCCATTTTTTGGCAGCACATGGGGTACGGGCTTAATGAGTTAAAAAAAACAAGACAGCCCTGCCAAAAACGAACTAAAAAGTAAAAAACAAGATTTTAGGTACAAACAAGGTATTAGTTGCTTTTACTCGCTGATTAAACAGGGGGACCGTTCTGTGGAACACTTTTTAATCTAAGAGGTCCCACGACTGCAATGATAATTTTATATATCCCGTACATCTAAATCTGTTCGGGCATTTAAAAGTAATGGTGGCACAAAGAAATTCACATAGATACATACATACATGAACCCAAAACACATTACACTCCGTTTTGGGTAGTCGTGTAATAACAAAATCACCCACGAGGCACCTATATAACCTATTCGAGGCGCGATCCTAAAACGTTCCGGTCAATTCTAAAGCTTCTGTTCATTGGTCGATAAAGTACCGAACTCTTATTTCCGAAAATCTGATCGACCCTAGGCGTGTGCTAAGATTATCGAGCCTGCTTCGCTCGCTCTTGAATCCTAGGTACTCTATCTTAATTCTTAAGCTTCTTTGTATAAATCGACACAGTTAGTCCTCTTTCTATAAGAATGGACCAAATAAAACTTATCCCATTCGAGGCGGGTGCAAAAATTATCTGCGCTCGCTCTTGCATCCTACATTCTCTTAATTGTTAAGCTTTCCTGCATAAGTCGACAAAGATACTCCTTGTATGAATGGATAAACAATAACCTAACATATCTGAGGTGAACTGCAAAATGATCGAGCTTCGTGGAGCTGAAGATGCACCCCTCTGAAAATAAACTTCCCGGCGCCCATGCAGCTTCCATTTATGTGTACTCATGTTTTAGCAGAATAAATATCTTGTACGTCTTCACAATCTTAAAACGCCATCCTATTTGCGGGAGCGTTTTTCCTCCGCTCATCCTTCAGATGCGCCTTGCAGGTCGCATCTTAGAAGCCTTCTTAAGTCCCCTCCCCACTCCACCGATTTCTACTCCTACTCCTTCACTGGTCACGCGGTCCGGTTGTGGAATTCACTTCCGCCGGAAATTAGGAACTGTCAAACTATTGCAGTATTTAAAAGAAGAGTGAAAGAACACTATCTTTCCACTTCGACATAGTTGCGTATGTATTTATTGCTTTAAATTACACTGTAATTGTTTTATATTCTAGTGATATTTATGTAAATTGTGTATGAAGCATACATAATAATTCACTCATTCCGTTCAAGTGAACGAACATATGTCAACAGTCAGTCTTCATTCGCAATCTGCCAGTGTAACACCTTTAACTATTTCTATTAAAATACAGTCCACTTTAAAGTGTTATTTATGTGGTTTTATTACCAGCGTCCGCCACATAAAAATGGTCCTTCGACGAAAATAATGTTCGCGGCAGATAATCAACTCTATATGTTGTGTGAGTGTGACTCAATTTTGTCGGCGTGGACTAGCGGAAGCGGTCATCAACAAACCCGCGTTGTCATCAGTTGTCATTCATCGCACCGCTCAACTATCGCGTCGCGTGCGAGGAGTACGGAGTCTAAACACAGCGTGCTCAGCAGACAGCGCGCCTACGCGGACGAGCGAGAAGAGTGTACGCGTGCGAACGAGAACCGCGATCAACTCGGCCGCCGGTTGGTCGGCGACGTCGAGAGTTCCAGAAACTTCTAGCAAACTCCATAGCTGCCGGAAGTTATCCGCCGATTTTCAACATCTTCATCCATTGTCCGACGCCATAATCCGCCATTTTTGTGGTGTTCTATCAAGTGAAGTGAATCACACGTCTCATTTTTTTCCGCATTGTGCAATCATTGCATTCTGTACAACTAAGTAGCATCCATATATGCGCAAAATTGCTATTATTGCAAGTTTTTATAATTTGTGTAGTTACACAAACCTTTTAAGCCATCATGGCAAACAATTTAAAACGCCTAATACTGGCCAGGGGCCAGGCAAAAGGAACGATAACCACATTATGTAAGTTTGTTGAGTCCGAGGATATCGACAAAGCCCCTATAAGGGCGCTTATGGTCAAGAAGGACAGGTTGGTCACCGCCTTTTCAGAATATAGCTCATTTAACATTGATATATCTGTTCTAGATGAAAATAACGATGAAAACTTTGGCCACTATGAATCCATATATTTATGTGCCTTAGCCGCATTCGAAGATGCCATCGAAGAAAAATCTAGCCCAGGTAAATCTCCGAAACCCGGAGCAGAGCGTGACGAGGAAGAAAAAGACGCTATGAAACGTCTCCCACCTATAAATATTTCCAAGTTTGGAGGTGAGGTAGGTGACTTCCACGACTTCATCAGCCTATTTAAAAGTGTCATCGACAAGAACACTAAACTATCACAATGTGATAAATTCTATTATTTAAAAACCTATTTAAGTGGCGAAGCCGCCGAACTCATTAAACATTTATCGCTAACTGCACATAACTATGCAACCGCACTGCAATTGCTCAGCGAGCGATATGATAATAAAAACAAGGTCGTTAATTATCATGTTAATTCTATATTAGACCTAAAGCCTATTTCTAAGTGCACTGCCTTAGCTTTAAGAGAAATCATTTCTCAAACCAGACAGCATTTAGCTGCCTTAAAAAACATAAATATACCCGTTCAACATTGGGATGCAATTATTGTATGCATTTTGCAACGCAAGCTCGACATACACACATTAAGGTGCTTTCATCTAGAAACAAAATCAGAGGCTGACCCTGACTTAAATTCACTTCTTAAATTTTTAGAACAACGGGCAGCAGCACTTGAAACTGTGGCAGACAGCCAAACATCCTCAAATTGTGCAGTGAACAGCGGCCGCAGGACAGGTTTGGTAGCCACTAAGGAGGTAAACAAAAATACACAAGTATGCAAATTTTGTAAGACTAAAAATCACCAACTATATAAATGTGAAAAATTTAAACTTGCCTCGCTATCTGATCGTTTCGGCTATGTAAAGACCAATGAGTTGTGTACCCTATGCTTAAACAAACACCTGTCAAAGTGTAAATTTGCCTTTAAGTGTTCAATTTGCAAACAAAACCATAATAGTTTACTGCATAAAAATGAGCCTGAACAGGAGTTAAAGCAAGTTTCATTATCTATGAATAAATGTGTTGATGTTTTATTGCCTACTATAAAGGTAAACATAACTGACAAGTTAGGTCAACAATTTCAAGTTAGGGCTCTTTGTGACTCAGGTAGTCAGGTTTCCTTTGTGTTATCAGACCTAACAGAAAAAATTGTTGACCTAACTTGTCAGTTATGTTTACCTTTATAGTAGGCAATAAAACATCAACACATTTATTCATAGATAATGAAACTTGCTTTAACTCCTGTTCAGGCTCATTTTTATGCAGTAAACTATTATGGTTTTGTTTGCAACTGAACACACTGTATTTCCTTTTGTGGTGAATCTCTCCACAATATATTTTGAAGAGCACAGTGTGCTGGGTTGAGGAACACAAATGTTTGTTACATGCTGGGAAGAAGTTGACCCTAGCCAGTTTATGTCAAAGGTTTTACCTAATTAATGGACTTAGAGAAGTCAAAGGAGTAATTCACAAATGTTTACTGTGTTTCAAGCTAAGAGCCAAGGCATCAGAGCAAATGATGGGATCTCTTCCTTCAGACAGGGTGAACCCCAGCCGACCTTTTGAAAAGGTAGGAATCGATTATGGCGGTCCGTTTTCAATAAAATTACACCGTATTAGGAAACCAGTAATTTTAAAAGCATACATAGCATTATTTGTTTGTTTCACAACAAAGGCCATTCATATTGAGTTGGTATCAAATTTAACAACTGAATGTTTTTTACAGGCATTAAAAAGATTCATTTATCGTCGCAATAAGCCATCTATTATTTATTGTGACAATGGTTCTACCTTCAAGGGTGCCAATAATCAGTTGCATGAGTTATACTCATTACATTTTAATCAGGTACATCAGGAGAAAATTATAAACTCAACTTCAGATCTTGGTATTGAATTCAGTTTTATTCCTTCTTATTCACCAGTATTTGGAGGCCTATGGGAAGCAGGAATTAAGAGTGCTAAATATCACTTAAAAAGAGTTGTAGGCAAACAGATACTAACCTATGAAGAGTTGAATACTGTGATAATTCAAATAGAAGGGTTATTGAACTCCAGGCCTTTACTTTCTTTGCCAAGTATTGACCCAAATGACATGTCTTATTTAACTCCTGCTCATTTTTTGACAGGTTCTATTACATCAGGGCTTCTATTACATCATTCCCTGAACCTGATGTAACAAATGTGCCCACAAACCGTTTGTCATTTTGGCAGCAATGTACTCACATGGCTCAATCCTTTTGGAAAACTTGGTCAAAACAATATTTGACTCAGTTACAAAATAGGCCAAAATGGCACAATAGTGTACCAAATATTGAAAAAGGGGTATTGGTGCTACTCAGAGTTGATAACACCTCTCCATTAACATGGCCAGTGGCCAGAGTAGAACAGACTTTCCCTGGATCAGATGGCAAGGTCAGGGCATTATCTGTAAGAACTAATAGTGGTAAAATCATGCGTACTAGTGTTATGAAAGTTTGTGTACTTCCTATTTATGAATAAATTATACTTAATAATTTACCTCTGTGTGGCTGCTGGACATGTCATGTGAACTTGTTCATTTACTAGGCTAAATACGTAGGGTATAAATATCGTTAGTTAAGCCAACTTTCTGTTAAAAAAAATCACTTAAATTAATAATCATAGTTGAACTTAAACATGATGTAAACAGATATAGCATACTCAATAGATTCATAATTATACTTTAAGAAGGTAAAATGTAATATAAATATGTGCACATCTATTTTGTAATAGACACATACCAACCTATTTAAAATGCATAGTACATAGGTACTTAAATGAACGTAACATTAATGTATGTTATGTATGTATAAGTACAATAGGTTTTATAATCACAACAATTTAGTAAGTAGTTTTCCAGTTATTGATTAATTAAATTTACTTTGTTAGATTATTCCTTAGTAATTCTGTACATAACAATTTAAAGGATTTCAAAAGAATTGAAGCATCCAGTAAGTAGGTACCTAAATAGTTAAGCATTTTTGTTTATATTATAAAATAGTAAATAAGTAGTACCCAAGTTTAAACAGTTTATTTATACTTGTGAAAAGGACACAAATGTTCCTATTTGTCTAATATTCAGTAAATTTAAGATTAAGTTACATTTTGGTTTGTATTCAAACTATAGCCTTTTGGTTTCTTTGTCGGCGTTGCCATTTATGTATGAAGCATACATAATAATTCACTCATTCCGTTCAAGTGAACGAACATATGTCAACAGTCAGTCTTCATTCGCAATCTGCCAGTGTAACACCTTTAACTATTTCTATTAAAATACAGTCCACTTTAAAGTGTTATTTATGTGGTTTTATTACCAGCGTCCGCCACAAATTGTTTAGATTTTATGTATTCTATTTTCTCTTCTACTCTTACACACGGTGTCTACATCTCTTTATCTACTTTCCTACCACAGGTATGCTGGAAGAGATTTCTTTAGAAATAAGCATCACCTTTGTACCTATTTTTCTGTTCTGTTCTTCTTTTCTGTTTTTATATGTGTGTACATAAATGGTTAAATAAATAAATACTTATTAAGTTATAAGCAGGTGCATCGTGGGTGATTTTGTTATTACACGACTACCCAAAACGGAGTGTAATGTGTTTTGGGTTTATGTATGTATGTATCTATGTGAATTTCTTTGTGCCAACATTACTTTTAAATGCCCGAACAGATTTAGTTGTATGGGATATATAAAATTATACAAGATATTTATTCTGCTAAAACATGAGTACACATAAATGGAAGCTGCATGGGCGCCGGGAAGTTTATTTTCAGAGGGGTGCATCTTCAGCTCCACGAAGCTCGATCATTTTGCAGTTCACCTCAGATATGTTAGGTTATTGTTTATCCATTCATACAAGGAGTATCTTTGTCGACTTATGCAGGAAAGCTTAACAATTAAGAGAATGTAGGGTGCAAGAGCGAGCGCAGATAATTTTTGCACCCGCCTCGAATGGGATAAGTTTTATTTGGTCCATTCTTATAGAAAGAGGACTAACTGTGTCGATTTATACAAAGGAGCTTAAGAATTAAGATAGAGTACCTAGGATTCAAGAGCGAGCGAAGCAGGCTCGATAATCTTAGCACACGCCTAGGGTCGATCAGATTTTCGGAAATAAGAGTTCGGTACTTTATCGACCTATGAACAGAAGCTTTAGAATTGAGCGAAACATTTTAGGATCGCGCCTCGAATAGGTTAAGTTTTTTAGGCGTTTTCGGATATTTTTATAGTTCTGAATGTTTCTACACCTTTATTTTGAGGCTTCAAAACTACACCTCGCTCCCGGCGCTTATGGGAAGATGTTACATAAAAACTTCAATCGAGTCACTCTCATGTTTTACCTTAATAATAATACTAAATTCTTTATTTTGGACAACATAGGATCCACTGTGTTAGTAAATTTCTTATAATGAATGTTAGTATATTATCTAATCAGTAATTTAAAGTATTATTATTTAAAAATTAGCTACTGTTTGAGTTTGCTTCATGTGGACGACGCACATGCGAAAGGAGAATTTCACTCTTTCATTACCACCACAAAACGCCCCAGAATAGGAGAGTAGATATTCTCCGTCACTGTCGCGCAATCTTGTTACTAAACGAGATTTTTTTTCGAATGACTGCCTAATAGTCGTCAGTTCGATTCACCGCAAACAACTCAGATGCACTACAAAACCGGGGCAGTCCCGTGTGTCTGAACACATTATTATATTGGATGCGCAGGACCTCCAACCCTCTTTTGGTAAAGCTGACCCACAGGCTTCCCGTGTACATACCCAGGCAATAAGCTTTGAAAAGGGTTATTTTAACCAAATAATGGCGTACAAAATATAAGTGATTAAGAAAATCTAAATCATCATAATGCTATTTACTCATACATGCATTACCTAACAACAATATTTAACGGTCAAAAATTTCGAAACTGTATAATGTCAAAATTGGTTTGTTACCAATCTTATCTAATTACGTATAGGAGAGCAGTAGGGGCCCAGTGATAACGGCTGCGACTTACGAGTTGTAGGTCGTAGGTTCGAACCCAGACAGGCGCTTTACTTTGTGTAAATTATTTCATCACCACTGCTCTCAAAACGTTGAAGAAAAACATCGTGAGGAAACCGGCATGTCCTAGAACTAAAAATTAGAAGACATGTGACATCTACCAACCCGCACTGGGCCCGCGTGGTGGATTACGGCCCACTACCTCTCACAGACAGTAGGCCTGTGTCCCAGCAGTGGGAGCATTATAGGCTGATTATGAATTACGTATATTATCATACTTACACTCAATTCCTGGAACCGAGGATATTTAGTTCAAACAAGGCAAGTTACAGAGTTGCTAATACCCCTAAACTTGACGAGGCCAAACTTCACTCTTGTATATCAAGTAAAATTTTGTTTAAAACCTTCTTGGTAACTCCAATGTGCTTAAAATTGAATTCCGTACAAATTATGTTTTGAAGAAGCTTGAGTTATGTTGAAGGAGTTGGAATTGGGATCGAAAGGGGGCTTTATGTGAATATAATTTGATCAGCACGTTCGACGGTAGATATCATTTTGGAAAGGAAGTAGGGATTGGGTGAGAGTGAATAAGAATAGAATACTCTTTATTATGTACATTATGTGAGAGCAGTGGAAGCCCAGGTGTTACGGGCGCGACTTACGTGTTAGATCGTAAGTTCGAACCCAGACAGGCGCTTTACTTTGTGTAAATTATTTCATCACCACTGCTCTTGAAACAGTGAATGAAAACATTGTGAGGAATGTTGAACATGTCTTTTTCGGGACCAAAAATTCGTGGACATGTGATGACATCTATCAACCCGCACTGCATGTAGTCAGTGGTGTACCAGTTACATATACAATAAATAAATACATACATACATACATAAAGCACATACTTATCTACATAAATATATCTACGTATACAATAATAAACACGAAACAAGATCAAGGAACTATATTATGTAATGATGATGTATAAGGACAGAGATAGTGCTTTTTAGCTGAATAAGTATTTACAAATGTATAACTTGAAACAAGTTCTAAGCCGTGTATCAGTCTGATCAAAATCTGAACGCCGCCGCCGTATCGTACAGCTTTCTATGTTAAGCCATAAATTGTAGATGACCTCAGTTTACGGACGGAAAAAAGGAGTCCCCATAAATTGGAAAAGGAATCTAAAGAAATCTTACAGCAATAATTCTGGACAAATTATCTCTAAGTCATATTTAAAATATTTTATTCACATTCATACCTTTAATTTCCTATTACAGTAAAATCCCAAATGATATAACATAAGTTTAACTTTTAAATCATATCCTACACAAGTTTTATTAAAATAATATAATATGTTGTAATGCAGTTTCTACAAGTGTATGACAGCTAACACAAGCAAAAACGATGAAAAACTACGATATTTACATGTTCTTTTCATTAAAACGTTCTAGTTAGTTACGTCGGAAACGAGACGCGAAAAAACGCGATAAAATTGAAATACCTACCAGAACACTACGAAACTTTGAAACAAACACGTACGGAATCTTGAGCCTTACGCCTTCACAATAAGAGTTGTGATATTAATATTTGAGTAAAAGTCATAAGTTGGTAAAGTACAAAAGTAAAGCCATCCAAACAGCGACTTCTGCCTTCGACAAGCAGTTTGTATAAGAAGTGAAACGTAGAGTTACGAGGATTCTAACTTTTCTATTAAAAAAAACTAATACAAAACAGACGGGATGAAATATGTATTGTGTATCGTGGTTACAAACGTTCACACAAAAGTATTGTATGTTCCTACAGTTTATATTTCCAACATAACTTAACATCGCGCTTGTAATCCCCGAAGGGTTAGGCAGAGATGTACCTATAGTTCACCCACATTTCACCAGTTATGTTTAAGTCCCATGTAAATGAGGGCGAGCCTATTGCCATCACCATGACAAAAATCTAGACTCCGGGCTATTACTGAGAAATTCCTTATGGAAAAACTCAATAACACTTTGCCCGACCTGAGAATTGAACCCAGGAACTCATGCTCAGCAATAACTGCTTGCGACTATTAGAAAAACGAGGCAGTTATATCTGACGGCGTACCAAGTGGCGCCATCTAGTTTTGTAACGAAGTTACTAGAAATCACCGAAGAGGTCGGATAAGAGTGACACTGGCTGGTGACAGTGACTAGCAGAACGTTGCATTGATAGTTGTCTAGGCTGTCTTCTGATGAGAAATGATGTCAGGGGAGCCGCTGTCGTACCACACCCACGACGAACTGCTTTATTCCGGGACAATCCTTGTGATATTGAAGCTGCTGAACCACTAATGCGATAACCACTTTTGGTAAGCGGTATCCTGCGCTGTTATATTTATAAAACAATATAGTTCCATAACGGTCAGCCAGACAGGAGATGTTTTCGTGCTAAGACACGCAAGAAACCGCAAGGCAGCTAATTTAGGAGGCGGGACGGTTGAGGGAAAGGCAAATTTCGCGCCCTCTCGCCCCTAGCCGCCGCAGAAGACGCCCTGGGTGTCGGGAATCCCGGGCGGATTTCCGACTACCGTTGGCGCGTGCTTGCGGACGGTGAGCAAAGGGTAGCTCACCGTCCGGTAAGGACCAGGTCCGAGTCGACGGCGCGTTGTGTTCCACGCGCGCCTCAAAAATGTCGTCAGCACATGTGTAGGGGTCCACTAGGGCCGATGCCTGCTGGGATCGCGGGAAAGTTGGAAAGTGTTACCGAGGCCCCTGGCAACACAGGCAACGGAAGGAACACGGGTGGGTTTTAGTCAGTAAGAGTCTGACACACCTTCCCGCTCCACCCAGAGCGAGAGAAGTTATTTGATAGGTTCCCACCCTAAAAAAAAAAGCAGCTAATTTAAAAAGTTCTTATCACATTATTCTTATGGTGTTATGATTATCTAAGGTAACTTCTAGCTTTTAGAAAAGCCATAACGGCATTGCACTGTCGTGTTACCCAGTTACTGGGTTGTGGATTATTTTTTATTCAGCTGAATTCAATTATACTGGAAGCCGACCCCAATATAGTTGGAAAAAGGTAGGCAGATTAAATGACATTGCATTGTCTGGACAGATGGTACGCATACACCAATCATTTCTCTGCTCAACCCTACCTTAGGGAGCTCTAGGATTTCAATCAATCTCTTCGCCATACAGCGAGCCACTCGCTTTGTGGGCGGCATCACATAGGTATTGATCCGTTTTCTCTTGATTGAGTAGGAGGGCAGTCATATTTCATTCTGTCCCTTAGGGTATACCCTGAGGGGTAAACAGTCTTAAATTTCCAGTCTTAAATGTTCGATATTGTTGCTATATTGACTAAAGGGTTTTATTTGTTCATGTCTTTATTCAGATTCGGAATGTATTGTAAAGGCATGTATTGAACGTGGCGACAAATTAATCTGAATTTGGGATTAAAAAATAATTAAAGGCGGTAGCAAATATAGTAGGTTGACAGCTACAGCGAAGGATAATTTTAAGTAAAAAGTAGCAGCTTAATAATCAGTTGTTAGCTTTGGTTTAATTTAAACTGGCATCGAGTATTTGTTTTGGTAACTGAGAGTCACCAACAATAAATCTGATCTGGCCGTTAGGTTAGAACAGTGATCCGGTAATGGTCACTGTTGTAACCTAGCTTAACCCAAATGATTCAATAATCCTTCGCTGTAGCTGCCAACCTACTATATTTGCTACCGCCTTTAATTATTTTTTAATCCCAAATTCAGATTAATTTGTCGCCGCGTTAAATACATGCCTAATAATATTTAATCGCTGCCAAGTTAGTTTTTTAATAGCAAATAGTGTGTCGCCCTTTAAGATGTTAGTCGCCTGGAAAATAATTACCCTATTGTAAATGAACAATTTGGTAAAGAGTAGGACTATGAACACTTGTTTCCTCTCCTTATTGAACGTTTTAACAACATGAATAATGCAGTCCATGTGTTATTAAAGGGCGCTGAAAATGTAATTCTGACTACTAATAAAACCAACTGTAATGTGGTACGAATATCTGACTTCCATAAAGGTAACGCAGATAAAAACCAGGGCTATTTAGGCAAATATACGAGGACTATACAATTTTGAGATCAAAGTTTCACACTCACTGTTGTTTTTAATCGTATGATAGTCGGATGTTGAAGTGTGATTCCAAATTTTTTATCGTAAAATATCGTACTAATCACCGCCGTGTAAACGAGGGCAGCCCCTGTAGTCTCGACATGGATAGTGATCGCTTTACGACCGAATTCGGTCGCTAAGTCCTAATGTGGTTCCGAGACGGTCAAAATTGCTTGGCAAGCACGAAAAAATCACAATCTTGTCAAGCAGTTCTGACCATCTAGTGACCCCATTAGGACGTTGCGATCGAATTCGGTCGTAAAGCGATCGCTATCTGTGCCGAGACTGTAGCCCTTGACTGTACTTTACTGTGGCAATATTTGTGTAATGAGACCGCCAATTTGTATTTCATATCCCACAAACTCAAGAACCTAATGGGAAAAGTGCCCTGCTGGCTGGTAGCGTTGCCACGTTGTAGGCAACGCTGATTTTTTGATGCCCTAAGATTCTTTTCCCTTCCTTTTTTGATATATGATTTATTTCAGACATAATTCTAGCCCATAGTTTTACACTACTACATTTAAATTATAAACTACTTTAAATTCTAAACAGATAAGCCAAAATAAAATTGTGATTGATTACATTTAAATATTCAACATCTTATTAAAAAAAATATAATAATTAAAATTGTCAACTAATTATAAAACTGACAGAATCGTATAAAAAAAATAAATATCAAAATATACTTATAACTCTATACATTATTATTTTAAGACTTTTAAATTATGTAAATATTATCTTGGAAATTATAATGTTCGTTAAGGCTTGATTTTCGAGAACCTCATTAGAAATCTTTCATTTGGCCAAAAATTCAATGTTGATTCGTACAAGAGCCAACTTACAAGCCAAACATGAAATAAAATCAAATACTCGTATATTCAAGAGCTACTTAATCAAGAGCCTTGTAAGAGAACCTTTGATCAATACCCTACAATTTATGAAGTCCCCGTACACATTAATTTGGTCCGTAGCAACTTGCCCGGCCCGATAAATGAGACTGAATCAAAATTTCTCTCACGAAACGTTCTGGGCGGAGTTACGACTTCCAACACCTGATTAAGAAGGCTTGTATGCTTTGAAAACTTGAGAAATTTAGATGAGTTTGGGATTAAAAAAAAAATTAAAATGTAGGCGTAATTTTAATATTTTACGCAGTTATGGTTGCAAAGTAATCGGAAATGATAAGTAAAATGTGCGTTAGACTACTTGACACAAGTCAGATTACCCCTATCTTTTAGAACATATTATAATAGGTAAACTGATCGTGTGGAAGCATCATAATCACCAGAAATAATAAATATTAGAACTACACTACGCTGTCTGCTGTTCTTACACAAATTATTTAATGATAATACCTTACCCAAAGGAAAAGCTCCCTAAGAGGAATCTTCATAAATTTGTATTGCTCCTTACCAATTTTGCAAAATCTCTGTCTGTTTCTTACACATTTACAGCAGATCTTTTTGATGTATTTTAGCAGACAGGTTGCTTGACTTCTGCAAAAGAATGAAGATTCACCTCGTAAAAAAAATCTTTGCACGCCGAAGCCACGAGAACAGCTAGTATCTCGTAACTTGGTAAAGTTAATAAACTAATATAACGCACGTACTAAATCGAATTAGTTGCCTCGCTTCCTAACTTGAAACAAAAACATTAAAAAGGATAACTTCGAAGAAGAAATTACATTTTTATACCGACTACGTAATACGAACGACCATAAATCTTAATCAGGTTTAATTAAAACCTTACTTTTATTAAAGTTAATTATATTTTTAGTAAAAATTTCGGATGATGTCGAAATATTTTTTGTTAAGAACCTAGTACTTCTTAACAGGCCTACAGTGTCCTCCCATCCCTATTAACACTGTAATTTGGAAACATTTGGCTTTTACAAAGCCAATTATTTTTAAAAGAGTAACCGTGGAGTTTCTTGCCGGCTCTTCTCCATAGGTAACGACCAATTGGAACCGTGCACTTAGCTTCTGACGTTTCCTAAGTGCACATGTAGGTTTATGTGAAATAAAATATTTTGATTTGATTTGACCTCGGTTTTTTTTTTGGGTGGTAAATCATGATATATGACGTATTCCTTCCGTTGCCTGTGTTGCCAGGGGCCTCGGTAACCCTTTAGTACCTTCCCGCGACATTTGACCCCCATGGGGCATGAGTTTATGATTTTATTATATTTAGATTTTTGACTTTGATGCTCCGTGTTGAAAAAGTTTTCGTTTGCATCGGTTTGATGAACACCCAGCAGAATCGAAATAGAATATTTATATGAATAGATAACCTTTAGCTTTTGAGAGATCCGCAGGAGAACTAAGGTAACCGACATAGATCGAAGAATATTATCGCCCGACGTTAGACGTGTTCCGTTGAATGAGTTTTTCATGAAATCATGACATTAGGGAACAAATCTAACTTAGAGAGATGATATTAATGATTCTAATTATTATAATTCTGTAAATACATATCTGTCGCGAAACATATTTTGATCAAGATACAGCATGACACTGACTTGCTAATTACAAACGTAAGAAAGTTGAATTTCGCGGGTTACAGCTGCGGATTCACCAGTGACCACTGCCACTTATGGTGAATGCTGTAGCCCGCGAAATACCATTTTTTTTTTAATCAATTAAATTCAATTCTTGCCCACTGGCAGGGCCCATTGCTCGCAGAACAGGTGGCCGATGGGTCCGAAAGGTTCTGAAGTGGCCACCGCGTACCGGAAGACGTAGCGTTGGAAGGCCTCCCAACAAGGCGGGTCGATGACCTTGTGAAGGCCGCAGGAATCCGCTGGATGCGAGAAGCACAGAACTTAGGGGAGACAGTGGATGACTTTCGGCTCAAATGATGATGACGATGATAGCTTTTACATGTACCTATTTAATTACCTTTCCTTATTTAATTACCGTTTCGTCGTGATTTTGATAAATACCACTGACGACCGTTTTTACAGTGCTAAATGCTCGTATAGAGGTATAAATGTGTGCTTGACTTGGCTTAAACTTTCTAGGCAATTCTGTCTCTTACCCTGCAGATTCAAAGAGGTTTTTTTCACTTTTCATCTCTACAATACTAAGTGTATTGTAGAGATGAAAAGTGAAAAAAACCCAGAGGGACGAAGACAGCTTGAGATCTAACGACGACTAGAAAATGTGTTGTATTTGAGAATTCAGTCGTATAAATTAATTTAATTAAACTAATTTCTACTAGTTTGAAGGAATTTCTGGCCTGTTCTTTTCCATAGGAACCTACTACGCTTTTAAATGGACAACTAGCTTTATCTTTCTGACTGACTGACCCCTTGATAGTTCAAAAGTGCCTGTAATTGGTTTAATCGAAATATTTGCTGAGTAATAAAATACAAAAAAATGCTTATGTAATAAAAAAAGCCTTATTAAAAATGATCATTCTTTATTCAGGATATCCACGTCGGTCGAGTTCAATTTACATTACGTAATTACTTATTAATTATTATATCACGGACCATGAGGAAATTAATTGGAAAACAAAAGCTTCTGAGGACCTGATTACTCAAAGAGTACAACAATAAACGTAATTATAAAATTATTATCAGCTCAGGAACAAAAGCTTTTTATACTTAACTTGGACCAATCTCCTCCCTTGTGATATCCAATGTTACGTTAAATAGACGAAGCAAAACATTTTGTTATTTTTTTATAATAGTAAGTAATCACTCAATTGAACGACTGTCAATCATTTTGACGACAAAACATATTATTCTTTATAGTAATATTAGTCATTTCAGTTAAATGTCATTTGCTTAATAATGGCGCCGATTCCCTTGTTCACAAACTAAACTAAATTTAAGTTCAGTGCATCTTTTTCTTTCTATTTAATTAAGAAAAGGACAGAAGATCAATTTTAGTTTAGTCCTGTCAAATTAATCAGCGCTTGACGTAAATTGACGTAATTTTAGTAGGCAAGTTTTTAATCACGTCTAAACGTGTATGGAGTAGTGACAGGCACTGATTCATTTGACAGGACTAAACTAAAATTTATCTTCTGTCCTTTTCTTAATGAAATAGAAAGAAAAAGATGGACGGAACTTAAATTTAGTTTAGTTTGTGAACAAGGGAATCGGCGCCAATATCGATCTTATCAAGCCATACAGGAAACAGTTTCCACGTTTGGATGTCTTTATCTGTAACTGTTATCGTTTGAAGGTACTTTTACAGTCACCATGCAATCAACTAGCTCTTTTGCCATAGTTATAGCGTATTTTTTTTTTTTTTTTGACTAAAACCCACCCGTATTCCTTCCTGTTGCCTGTATTGCCAGGGGCCTCGGTGACCCATAAGTACGTACCTTCCCGCGATAGTTATAGTGTTGAGTTTTAGCTCAATCAATTGTAACTATTGCCATAGAGGACTACAATTTTTAACTATTTCGATAGCATAACATCAGTGCACTGACTCTCTACAGATGATGTGACTAGCAAACATGACAATGGATAAAACACAATATTTCTTCTATAAAATTTGACATCAAACGAAGTAATATGAAATATGACATATGAAATTAAATAACATGATTAAACTGCAGCAAAACAATAAGATAATTGACAGCCAACGTAAATATAACTGGCACCATGTACATCCCAGCAGGAATCTTGGATAATAACCTGATCTCTATTGGATTCTTCTTTACAAGACGTATGAAGTCCTTTATCAATTTTGCTTCAGCTGAATCTAAAACAAAATGCCTGTGGTTTTTATACGACTATTTCATTATGAAATCATCAATACGAATAGTCTTACCAATAATCATTGTATTGTAAAGTCGAACCAATACCCGGTGTAACTTCAATCCTTGGTTCCTCGCCATCTGTCCAGCACTTAATGGCATCATCATCACTGTTATGTAACTAAATATGATAATAACAATTCTCATGCAGTCATAACTGTCCTTTACCTGCAATTTAAAGATAATGGCGTATGAATAAAAATAGAAATAATTCCATTTGCTTATAATTTTGGAATGGAAGGTAAATTGTCTATGGAAGGTAAATTGTCTATGGAAGGTAAATTGTCTATGGAAGGTAAATTGTCTATGGAAGGTAAATTGAATATAAATTTTTCTAGCCTTTTCCCAACTATGTTGAGGTCGGCTTCCAATCTAACCGGATGCAGCTGAATACCAGTATTTTACATCAAGCGACTGCCTATCTAACCTCCCAACTAAACTAGCCCAATCTGACCTCAGTAAATGGGTAAAACCCCTTGGCAAGACTAGTTGTCAGACTTTCGGACTTCTGACGACCCCTAACGACTATCAAAGATTCACGAATGACAGCCGGGTCCAACGTGCTTTCCGAGGCATGGAGGGGTCTCGGTATATAAAGATGGTCATCATCCACGGAACAACACCGGTAAGCGTAGCTTCGGATCGACCCGTGCGGCTGTTATTACTGTGCCACGACCTCCTCAATAACTGGTTATAGAATAAAAATGATTATAATTATTTTTGACAGATCCTGGCACTTGGCATGTCATAATATGCTGCGCAGACCTAAAATAAAAAGGAGTAAGAATGTTGAGAATGATGTTGATGGTCTCGGCAGTTTTCGTTAGGTGTAGCACTCCACTGGTACACGTGTTTATTTCTTTGCAAAATGCACTTTGCTAGACTTTAACCGAACTTTGCTCGAGAAAATAAAAACTGATCGTCAAAATATAGGTACTTACTTTAAAAACATTCATGTAACACATTTGGTACGTCAACAAAGTGTACTGTGATACTGACAAGACTAGCGAAAATAAATACTGAAACATAAAATAAATACATTATGTTATTCGAACAAAACCAAAATAGACAGACCCAAGAACTCTACAGATGGTGGGGGGATGGATGGGGACTTATGTTCTTCATAATTCATTTTCAAAAAGAAGTAGGTACCTGGCGTCCAAAGCAAAACGACACTTTGTCACAGCTGTTTGCTAAATCCCGATACAGTTCAACCCATCCTTGAATCTGCTCCCTTGTAATACCGCATTGCTCATCCGAACTAATATCACAGCTCTTTACTCTCACATGAACGACTGATATCAATGAAGTCAAACATTTAAACAAGTGAACAACTATCATAACAACAACATACAACATTAGGTGCTGAAATACTATAGTATATCTTATAACCGCTTGTGATACCATCATGGGAACCAAATTTATTGTCGGATGCGTTGGTGTGAATTGTATTAAAGCTTGAGTTATTTTGAAAGCAGCAAAGGCAAAACAAATAATGTTGAAAATTATGCCGATGCAGAATGCTTTCTTCAGAGAATTGATTAATTGCTTATTGTCTTTAAACCATTCAGAGACACGACTAATGCTTCTATAATAAGACATGAAGTCGCGGCTGTAACAGAAACCAGACACTACGGAGAACACAGAGTTTACAAAAGCTAAAATTAAAAAAAATGCAAAAATGAGTTTATATTGACTGTAATCATTTCTTCCCAACAACAAATACAATTCATATATAACAAGCATAGTATGCAGCGTAGTCTGGACAAATATATGGAAGATAATAAAATATTTCTTAATCTTCTGCTGACTACAATAATTCCTGTATATGCCTATTAGATTTTCCATAAAGAGGAAATTGTTCAACCACTTTATTGGAGACATTTTTACTTATTATGTTAAGTGACTCAGTGACGACGATAAAATAAGTGTCAATTGTTTGGAAGCAAAACAAAATATTATTTTAGTTCACTTAACTTTTCGTTAACCGCGTACCTATAGAGCTGTCTTTCGTGGAAGATGGATAGATATACGCTTACTGCAACTTATTTTGGAGCGTTGATCTACCTTCTGATACGATACGACAATACGACAGGTTAATTAGTAGGAAGTAGTTTCATTATTCATTAAAGTACTATAATTATAGTCATTGACTTTGTTATTACGACTTAATATACTCATTTGACATACAGGGTGTAAAAGCGTGTACACCCATTCATCACACTGCCATCGTCCCACTGTTGGGACGAACGAGAATTTAATAAAATAATATTAAATTTATTCCCATTCGTCCCACTGATTTTAATATAATGAATAAATATATATATATTTAGGAATCATTTATTTATTTTATTTTAAAGTCCCATTGGTCCCACCAAATACATTCATATCAATTCAAAAAAACAAAAAATTCGTGTCAATTAGAGTCTAATGGTTCAATGGTAAGAAGATGCCTGGGTAAAAAAAAAACCTATTTAGTCCATCAATCAGATAATTAAAAAATATTAGACACATATTTTTTGCTTTATCATATTAATAAAAAAATACTTAGATAAACCGCATTAATGTTGGGGGGTGCTCGCTACGTCACAATTCAGTATAAAACCTAGCAAGGCGTGACGTCATATTACCTTTTAACTCAATGTATCGCCGTAATCTTTTGATTACGTAAAAAAAGGAAATACACGTGACCAATAAAATAATAATATATAATTTCATTTCATTTCATTATTTTTTAATAATCTTGGTACCAGACGGGCATAAAAAAATGTCATCATCCATATTATCACTACTGACATAACATAACACACACGATAATCAGATGTTTTACTATTCAATTATTTTCTTTTGAAATATAGTGTATGCAATTATTAAATTTAAGGCTAACAGAGAGAGTGAATGATAGGTAAAATACTCGTAATAGGATTCACGCAAATAAAAACACGCCCAACTAGCAAGAACGTGGTATGATTCCAGTCTTATAAGACTTCATGTTATATAACGGTTACATAGTGGTATTTAGCTAACTACGAGTATTCCGTTATAAAATCATTCATCACGACATTACAATCGCGTGACTGTAATGTCTTATTATATTAGTTGAGGAAACATTTTCCGGACTAACTTATATGTCGTAGTCTGATAGTATGAGTGCATATGTTGCATAAACGTTTTCAGAACTGAGTAAACGTTTTCAGTACTAACTTATACGACGTCGTATAATAGTGTCAACCATGGCGTTTATTGGCCCATGTATTGGTCATACTCGTATAAACGTTTCGGTTAAACAAAAGGTTTTCTAAGATAACCTCTGTCGGTTTTTTGTCATTAAAAAGCCGCATAAACGTTTCTGTATGACCTATAACAAAGCTAATTTGGTCATATAGAAGTCTAATTAAGACGTGTATGTGACAAAAATGTTGAATTTCAACGGTTACATAACTTTAAGTAGACTTAAATAATTTAAAGGCAACAACACGTTTCTTGTATGCCCCCTTCAATTATTTTATTTTATTTATTTGTATTATTTGTTGTTATAGCGGAAGTAGAAATACACTATCTGTGAAAATTTCAACTGTTTACCTATTCTGTGAGTCAGCGAGATGCATGAACCGTTTCATGAGATACATCTCGCTGACTCACAGACAGACGGACAGTGGAGGCTGAACCGGATTGCGTTTGACACCCTTCGAGTACGGAACCCTAAAACTAAAATAGTAATGAATATAGGGTATGTTTTATATTTATTTAGTAAAATAATGACTATATTCAACCAAGTAATTCGAAAAGCCATTACTTTTGCGTTTATATTTATATTAAGTGGTATATTGCAATATAGCGATTAATATAAAACGCAAAATTGGGACGAATGTCACTAATCTAAGACTATATTCCCATTCGTCCCACTAAAATGCTTTGTGGGACGAACGGGGATAAATTTAAATATTACTTTTAATTAATTATTATTTAAATTTATGGCCAGTGGCCCAGTGCTAACGGCCGCAACTTACGAGTTGTAGATCGTAGGTTCAAACCCAGACAGGCGCTTTACTTTGTGTAAATTATTTCATCACCACTGCTCTCAAAACAGTGAAACACATCGTGAGAAAACCGGGATGTCCTAGAACCAATAATTCGAAGACATGTGACATCCACCAACCCGCACTAGGCCACGTGGTGGATTACAGCCCGCTCCCTCTCACCGAGAGGAGGCCTGTGGCCCAGCATTGGGAACATTATAGGCTGATTATGTTATTTAAATTTATTATTTTATTCAATTCCCGTTCGTCCCCCATTGCAGGGGGACGGCGGCAGTGGGACGAATGGGAATACACGGTAAAAAGTCCCATTACATAGCTGTTATCTACGCATTCTATATATCAAACTAAGTAACATTGAGCAGCAATTATTGCTGCGATTTTTCACACCAAAAGTAACAGTGGTACTGTTACTTTTGGTGTGAAAAATCGCTGTTTACGGCAGCGCGCAATGTAACGCACGCAACACATTGTGCTTTTGAGTACATGCAACGGTATAGAAGTTGTGGGCGTATTTCAAGTTATGTAATTACATTTAAAACTTGTTTTCGTGAAAAAAGTTCTAAACTTGAGCTGCAATATCTCCGAAACCAGATGGTTCCCAAGTGTATACCAACTCGCGGGAAAGTTCGAAAGGGTTACTGAGGCCCCTGGCAACACAGGCAACGGAAGGAACACAGGCAGCGGAAGGAACACGGTTGGGTTATAGTCAGTAAGAGTCTGATACACCCTCCCGCTCCGCCCAGACCGGGAAAAGTTATTTGATAATTCGCAACCAAACAATAAAAATATATATATACATATATACCAACACAAAAAAAATATCACAATGACGAATGAGTACAAGTGACTCTCTGCTTCGATAACCGTGTTTTTATACCCGTTATATCTATTCGTCTGTTAGGAAATTAAGGGAATCATCCAAAATTAAACTAATAAAAACCTTTTCAAAACCTACTAATTACTTCATTCGATTTCAATCTCCTGGCCAATCTGTATGGAACTTCACCAATTTTCAATACTTGGACGAAAGCTACATAGGCCCTTTGTAATTGAGTTTGTCATGAACGCCCAGTACCTAATGTAATTTGATTAATGACTGATACTTCAGGTACCTTGGCAGTTATTATATGGTTATGTTTACAATGTAATCTTAGAGGATTTGAGTTATTTATATTGAAAAATTTCGTGGCTCAAATCATATTAATGAGAAATATTTACTTGGTTTTTGAGCTCGATTTTTTTTTTTAATAAATAACTAATCATGTTATTTTGAATGCAGCACGGCTGTGGTTGCTACGCCACGCTACGCCATCCCACACTCTACGCCACCTCTGCCTACGTGCTACGAGCCATAGCTGTACTCATACGTCAACTGATGGTTATTTAACAAGTCAGGCATTAATAAGATTATAATATATTAAGTTTTGTTTGAAGGGGTCAAAAAAAACTTAATATATTATAATCGTTTAAGCAATGGTTATAATGAAACTTTCCTCCCATTTACTTATTGCTTAAAAAAACATTTCAAATATTAATACAAAACCTTCTCTGCCCCCAAACAAACTTTATTTGAAACTGTAAAAAATCGCTTTAACATTTAGTAGAGTATTATAAGCATAATTAACTCTTATAAATAAATATCAAGCGAAAAATTCAAATTAGCATTGAAGATTAAAAACATGCTTTCGTTTCATAGCGCGACTTAATCCAGTTTTCCTCCTTTTGAGAGAGCCCTTAAAGTGTAAAGGACGGGGAAGTAATACAAATTAAAACATTAAGGATTAAGGGGGATGACATTGGTGGCAAGTATTGCTGGCCAATATTGGCGGAATTAGAATGAATTACTACCCTCATAGACAAATTTAGAGGAACGCAAAAAAATGTGTATAAAACAAAATATCATGAATTTTTGTGACATTAAGTTTATTAATTTTGATTTTGCTTGTCATTCGTTCATTTAAAATTGAAAACGTTGAAAAAAACAAACGATCAAATGAAAAACATTAACCAAATTAAGAAAAAAAAAATTACAGGAAATAAATATTTTTGTACTTAATTGGTCGTTTCCTTTGGAGAAGAGCCGGCAAGAAACTCCACGGTTACTCTTTTAAAAATAATTAGCTTTTACAATGTTTTCAAATTACAGTGTAAATAGGTATGCGAGGACAGTGTAGGCCTGTCGAGGCGTACCATGTACTTAACAAAAAAAAAAAAGAACAAGGTCTACAAAATATCTAGTCTATTAAGCCTACAACGGTCTCACATTCACAAGGTACACAATAATCTATGTAAAATATTAATAAAATAATAAAAATAAAAACCCATTTACACCAAATGACATGTTTGCCATTACAACAAGTCTGAAATCAAAATTGTAGGTTGTAATGTCAAACAATGAAATATTATGTCAAAAAAGTATGTATAAAAAATAATAATAATAAACATCGTAATTTGGGAGCAGTTAATAGACATTTTCATAGTTATGCCGTTTATGAGGTACCAGGGAAGCCACATGTGCAGAAGGAATTATTGCCAAACTTCCTTGTCTTCAACGTAGTCTTTAATCTTATAATATGCGTTTTTGATAAGGACACGTTTAATGTTGGTTTTGAACTTTCCATCGCTAAGTTCTGTAACCGACTTTGGCAACTTGTTATAAAAGCGGTGTTATTGACCCGCGTCAATAACACCGCAGTACGGAACTCCGCAGTTCCGTAGGTATTTGCCCCCATACCATAACTGACCCTCCACCATATGCCTTTTTACCCGACTGCCAAGGAAGGGTTATGTTTTCGGGCGTATCTTCTATGTATGTATATTTGTTTTTAAATTTCTTTATTACCTCGTATCTTCCAAACGGCTGGATGGATTTCGACAGTTAAGGTACGGTTATATTCGTCTTAAAAACCCAAGTGTATTTAGAATCGCGTGTGCATTTAGTGTTTTCGTGAAGGCGATCGGCGGCAGAGATCTCTCGCGTCCGGCCCTGTTTTCGGCGGTGCGGGAGAGTGACACCCTCCCGCTCCGCCCAGAGCAGGAGAAGTTACTTGATAATATTCCACACAAAAAAAAGTGTACTTAGAAAGGCGTTTGAATAAAAGAATGGCGGATTTTTGGCGCAAAATAGTAATACGTTATACAGGGTGTTTGGTGCATCGTGTGCCAAATTGAAATGGTCGACTGAAGGAGTCATCCGCCAGCCTTTCAGACCCTTTAACACCCCTCATGCTCTGTGGATTTTTTTTTATCGACTTTTTATTGTTTTCCAAAAAAAAGACCCAAATTTTACATTCAAATACAGATTTTAAAAAAAATATAAGGCCTAGACTCTGAATTTTAATTTTATTTCGATGTGTATTGTTTAAGAATACTTTTAAATACAAAATTAGTGATATTAGTCACGTAGTTCTTTTTTAATTCACTCGCAAAGGTAAAACTTAAATTAAAGCTGTACATGTTACAGCTGTTTATAAGGCTACAAAATAAAAATCAAAAGCGACCGGGATCTTCCAACTCCCTCATTAATTCTCCAGTCTATCCTCTTTCTAATGATGTGCCACATGCCATAAAAGTATTTTAACAACTTTGTAAATTCGCTAGAATTGTGAATCGAGTCACCTAAGGCTAATATTCAAAATTATGATTTAAAAAAAATCTCTTAAATGATACCTGTCAAACCTATAAATCTGCTATCTCATTCTTATGGTTAGGTAAATTCGTGTCTCATATCTGTATCTTTCGTGGGATTTACTTGAAATAAAAAAACAAAATTGCATTTTTAACATTTATTTAATCATTGTTACAAATCTTGCTCAAATTGTTGGCCTCTGTTGCGAATGCAGGCCCGACACCTGTTTCGTATTTCAACAGTTGTTGTACGAAGTCGTATTTCCTCCTTAATAGTATTGAATGCCGCTTCTATGCGTTGGACTAATACCTCCCTAGTTGGATCCTCCGTGGCATATACCAACTCTTTGGCACGTCCCCAGACATAAAAGTCTAACGGAGTTAGATCTGGGGAACGTGGCGGCCATGGAATAGGGCCATCGCGTCCAATCCATGCATTGGGGAACACATTGTCGAGATATTCCCTCACAGCCAATGCGCGGGACAGCCGTCATTTTGAAATACAATGGGCACACGTTCATTAAATACGGGCACATCGGTCACTAATTCGGGCAGGTCATTTTGTAGGAATTCCAGGTAGTCTTCGCCATTGAGATTATCGGGCAGGTAATGCGGTCCAATTACCTGATTCCCAATCACTCCTGCCCAAACGTTTACAATAAACCTTCTTTGAGAAGATTTCTGTCTTTTAACACGTGGGTTTTGCGTTTTCGTTGTCCAGTGGTGCAAATTGTGTAAATTGAGGATCCCATCCTTGGTAAATTTGGATTCATCCGTCCACAGTATTCTTTTTAAAAAATCAGGATCATCCACATCCGTGTGTAAAAGAAACCAACAAAAAGCCACTCGTCTCTCAAAGTCGCCACCCTCAAGACCTGCAACAAACAAAAAACTCTTTTAAATTTCTCTTGGGCAATAAGTAATTGCACAAAAAAGGACCCGCTGTTCGTGCTAATAGATTCACTACCTGGAAGTGACGCCATACCATACCCATTACCTGCTAAAAGGCAAGGTCAAACAAAGCTTGCACGGGTTTAAAGTTAGTTTAAAATTACGTACCTTGCACCGGAGTGTAGTGGAATGGATGTTTTTTGTTTTGACGAAGTACTTTCCACACTTTCCATATTGAAATATCAAGATGTGATGCCACATTTCTAATGCTTCTTGTAGGGTCTTCCTCAAAAAGTGCCAGTATTCTCTCGTCTACTTCAACATTATGTCGCACAATATGGCCCCTTGGTTCATTAAAAGTAACACTGCCAGTCTCGCGTATGCGTCGGTATGTGTCTTGGAAGACTCTGCGGCCAGGTAATCGTCTACCAGGAAAGCGTTCCTGGTAAAGTCGTTGCGCTGCACGAGCGACGCCATTAGTGGCTCCGTAAGCCATCATGATGTCCGCATATTCTTCGTTAGAGAATGTCGCCATTGCAATAACAAAAAACTCAAAGTTTAACAATAACAACAAAAATTAAACAAATGTAACAAGAACCAACAAAACTTAACGATAACAAAGTAATAAAATAATCGCGGAGTATGGTGAACTAGCACACACGTTAGGTAGCAGAGGCAGTGATGTCTCGACTAAAAAAATGGCGGGTCGGGCGGCGCGATTTGTTCAAACCGATTTAAGGTATGCAAGAAAGAGATAGAAGATAGATTTTACTGTGAAAGAGTGAGAAAACAAATTTTACCTCTTTCTTAAGTAACAGTTCCGCAATAAATATTTTTTCATTAGAATTTGGAATGTAGTTTTATGTGACTTGATTCACAATTCTAGCGAATTCACAAAGTTGTTAAAATACTTTTATGGCATGTGGCACATCATTAGAAAGAGGATAGACTGGAGAATTAATGAGGGAGTTGGAAGATCCCGGTCGCTTTTGGTTTTTTTTTTGTAGCCTTATAAATAGCTGTAACATGTACAGCTTTAATTTAAGTTTTACCTTTGCGAGTGAATTAAAAAAAAAACTAGGTGACTAATATCACTAATTTTGTATTTAAAAGTATTCTTAAACAATACACATCGAAATAAAATTAAAATTCAGAGTCTACGCCTTATATTTTTTTTTTAAATCTGTATTTGAATGTAAAATTTGGGTCTTTTTTTTTGGAAAACAATAAAAAGTCGATAAAAAAAATCCACAGAGCATGAGGGGTGTTAAGGGGTCTGAAAGGCTAGCGGATGACCCCTTCAGTCGACCATTTCAATTTGGCACACGATGCACCAAACACCCTGTATAATAAAATAAAAATGAACCAAACCTATCGAATAGTGTATCAAAATAAAGGAAATTAAAAGGTGATTACAAAAATATGTATACGTTATGTTTGAATTTAATTAGGACTAATAAATCGCTTTCAAAAGGTTTACATTTTGCCCGACTTATATAAGTAACATAGTTTTTGTTCATAAGAGTGTGCCGGGACACCGAAAAGTCCAAAATAATTAAAAAAATCAAAAACCCGACTGCAAAAAGACAATTTAAAAGTAATGCTCTAAAAAGACCGAAACAAGATTGAGAATAGAGCTTGAGTTTGAGCTGAAAGCCTACGTTAAATACCCGCATTAAGTTTAGTAGCAGGCGGGACCCAATTGCAAATTATAAACTGAATGAAAATGAATGGGTTCCGCTTGTCCTGCGACGGTTGACAAGCAAGAGAGGGTCGCTACGGGTAGCGCCCCGGATTTTTTTGTGCAGTTAACACGCTGACAACACCTAAACCGCGGTCACTATCAGATTGCATAGAAAAGAAAGAGAAGCGCGATGACACAACGCTTGTAATTTATTGCAAAATATGAAGCAATTCTCTATTTACTCAAAATTGAGTTGAGTAATCGAAAATAAAAAACAACCAAGTTCTGCATTCAAATAAGACGTTCTTGTTATTAATTAAATACGTGACGTATGTTAATATTTAATGCAGATATTTTGGATTAGAACTCAAGGTAAGAGGTTAGTTTGTATCGAGATTTTTTTTCAAAACGTGTTTTGGTAACAACCAAGTTCTGGGAAATATGTTCAAAATTAACATATTTTTCTTCTGCTATCACAAACTATACAGATTTGGCAATTTTTTTTCTTAAGAGAAGCCTATTTTGGTCAATTACTCGAAGATGTCGCTGCGCCCCCGCAAGGGGGCGCGGCATGCGGAGCCGGAGCATCGCTCCCTGGCCGCGGAGGGTCTGCGTTGGCCCGTTAATACGGGCCCCTCATTATAGGCGCCTATTGGCGATTTAAAAAATCGTCGGACGCGTTTTAACGCGTCCGTGTCACTGGTTGCTAAGTGTAAATCTGTAGGCACGCCACGACGCTAGTACATTAGCGCCGCTTTCTTCACGACTCCACGGCGGTCAGTCCCCGCCAGGTGAGACCCCCGGTTACCCGGGGGAGGCCCAGCGAAGACGACCAGCGACAGTGGAGCCGACTCGGCGTTCCTACAGATAGGTGTATAGTCCCCGCCCGCCCCGCTCTCAGATCTAGCCGATTACGGTCCGGGCTAAGGAACTGTCATGTGTGTGTGAACGGCATTGTGTTGTGTGTGACGCCGTTCAGTGTCTACGCGCGTCGCGGCCCGCACCGCGCACGCACGTGTGAGTTAAAAGCATGTTTAGTACTGGGTGTCTGGTTTAATTACGTGACGCGCCTATATTAACTTAGCACACGCCACGCAATAGATGTATGTCATCTGTAGAGTTCTATTGAGTCGAGTAAGCCGCGTGTAACCTGGATGCGACTTACTCGAGGCGTCCAGTCCGGTGTATGGGGTCACTCGTCCGCTACCAGGTCGCGGGGCAAGGGTCTCGCGTCAGGGGGACGCGTATGCCAGGGCGCTATCTGCTTGACATGTGGCCAATCAGATGCGTCGGCACGCGCGTACATCCCCTTCGCGAGGCGCCGCACAAACTCATCCAGGCTCTCGATCCCGAGGTCCCGCATGATTACATCATTCCTCACGAAGCGAGGAGCGTCAACAATGGTCCGCAGCGCAATGCTCTGTTGCGCGCGGAGCAGCTTCCGGCTCGACTCGCTCGTGAGGGCGAACCAAGCGGGGGCGGCGTACGTCAAAATTGAGCGCACGTACAATTTGTACACGCCCAACTTGACGCGCACCGGGATGCGGGACGAGAGCACAGGTTTAAGCAGGTTGCGGGCGACCCTACCCTGCGCGGCGACCTTACGGACATGTGGCCCCATAGTGAGCCGACGGTCGATGGTGACACCCAGGTATTTGACCCGGGGCGACCAATCGATGTCGGCTCCTTGTAGATTCAAGGGTGGCGGGAGGCGCGCTGATCCTGTGACCATCGCCTGCGTCTTACCCACATTCACCGAAAGCCGCCACTTCGACAGCCACTCGGGAAGTTGATCGAGCGCGCGCTGCATTTTGACCGCCGCGTACTTCGCATTAAGCGATGTAGTGATGTACGCGGCGTCGTCGGCATACAGCGCGAGCGTCGCGTCGGAAGTGGCGGGGATGTCGTCGGTGTAACGCGAGTAACACGCCGGCGACAGACAGCTGCCCTGCGGCACACCTGCCAGCACTGGGCGCGCGCTAGACAGCGCGCCGTCGACCACCACCCTGAAGCACCTGTGGGACAAAAAGCTAGAGACCACTTTTACTACGCGACGGGGCGCGTCTGACGTGGCCAGCTTATATGTAAGGCCATCGTGCCACACGCGGTCGAAGGCCTTCTCCATGTCGAGGAATACTGCCACCGAGTACTCCTTCTTATTGGCCGCAGCTGCGAGGTGGTGCAGTACCCTCGACAGCTGGAGCGTCGTGCTATGTTCCGCCCTAAACCCGAACTGTTCCGGGCGTGGGGCGATATGGGGCTGGAGATGTCGCAGCAGGAGTGCTTCGAACACCTTGGAGACCGTCGGCAACAGGGTGATGGGCCGATAGCTCTCCGGCTTCAGTATATTCTTTCCCGCCTTGGGCAGCATAATGACGCGCCCTTCCTTCCACGAAGCGGGGAAAGCCCCCGTGCGCAGTATCGCCGTGTACAGGCGCGCTACCGCCGCGACCATTCGGTGCGGCAGGTGGCGCAGCACTGCGTTGGAGATACCGTCGGCACCGGGGGCCTTCCTAGGCCTCGTCTTAAGGATGGCGCGTCTCACTGCGCCAGGCGAGAAAAATATGGGGTCCTCATCGGGAGCTATCGGCGGGCCGAAATAGTCTCCCAGGTGTTTCTCGACCGCTGCGACATGATCGATGTCATCGGTCGGGTTGGGGCGGAACTGACGCTCCAGGTGTTCTGCGAAGACCTCCGCCCGGTCCTCCGCTACATATTTGAGCGCCCCGTCGCTCCCTTGAAGCGGTCGCACCGGGGCTGGGGCGTTGGATAGTTGGCAGCAGAGTTTATGAACCGACGGCCAACTATCTGTGGTCGCGTCGATTCGTTCCTCCCAGCCCGCGGCGGTATGCGCCTTAAGCTCGGCCTTTACCTTCTCCGCGAGACGGTTCAGCTGCGTTTTCAGGGTTGGGCATCTTAATTGTTGCCACTGCTTGCGAAGGCGCCTCTTTTCGGCGATCATCGCTTTCAGACGCGCCGGCAGGGGCGGCAATAGCACTCTCCCCTGCGGCTGCGTCGTAGTCGCCGTTTGTAAGGCGCTTTGTATGCAAGCAGTGACGTCACAAGCCATCTGATCCACGTCCGCGGCGGTGACAATAGGCCGAGTAGGCGTAGTGGTCTCTAGCTCTTCCTCGAACTTTGTCCAGTCCGTTGTGCGACGTGGCGCTATGGGCTTCAGTCGGGTCGGCATACCCGATAGGACGACGAGTACAGGCTGGTGGTCCGATTGTAACTCGTCGTCTATCACTTGCTGCGTGATCTGGCAGTGTAGCCCTCGGTGGACTACGATGTCCAGCACGTCCGGTGTGTTCACTGTTACGTCCGGGTAGTGAGTCGGCATTTCTGGGCCGGACACCGTATAGCCGAAGGCTTCCGCGTCCGCGAAGAGCCGTCTCCCCTCGGTATTCGTATTAGCTGAGTTCCACGCTGGGTGTTTACAATTGAAATCACCGGCGAGGATGGTTGCCTGTGGCGTGTTAATAAGCGCCCGCAGCTCTATCGGGTCCAAATGGGCCGCGGGCGGCTTATAACAGGCATATAAGTTAATATCCTCACCGGCTACATGGAGCTGCACACCCAGCGCGTAAAAACTGCTGAGCGACGGCAAGGGGAGTTGTTGGTGGACGACTCTTCGTCTCACAAGGACCGCCAGACCACGATAACGGATATTGTGAGCCGACCTTTCATCCTTCCTGTAAGCGAGGTATCCCGGGAACCTAACCCGGTCCTCGGGCCCCAGGAGCGTCTCGCTTATGAGCGCCACGTCGATGTCCTGATCCCTCAGGAGGTGGCGGAGGGGGGCGACCTTATCCCGTAGGCCGCGGGCATTCCAGTGGATCACCCTCAGTGGCCTAGCCATGATAAAGCCTTAATAAAGTGGCTAGGCCATCGAGGATGACCGTTTCCACATCCTGACCCTGCCTTATGGCCTTAATAAGGTCCATTAACAGCTTAATGGCGCAGGCTGTGAATTCTTTCTTAGTTTTGGAGGCGCCGGTAGCGCCATCCATCTCCTGTCTGGGGAACTTGTTTGGTTCCGCCACTTTACGCCGCTCCACACCGGCGCTAGCGTCAGTTGCGCCGGTGGCGGCGCCACTCGTTTTTGTGGCGAACTTTTTAAGTTCCCCATCTCTCCGCTGCGCTATGCCGGCGCCAGCGGTAGGTACCTTACCTTTGTTTTTGTCCACAGCCTGCTCTCTGATTGAGGCAGGGTCGGCCGCGGGGGTGTCTCTTTGGGTCGCTGTGGTCGCTGGGGGTTTGGGTTTCCTACCTTTCCCCCCGCGTTTGTGTTTCCTCCGCCCAGAGGAGGAGGCTTGGGTCCTCTGTGTGGGGCCGTTGGCCGCCGCCATCAGCGTCGTGCCTTCTGCCTCTAAAATACTCGCCTGTGGCCTATCCGTGGCCAGCTGTGTCCGGCGATTGGCCGTGATGGCTGCGGTCCCCGCTCGCTTGTTCCGGATTTCATCCTGGAACACAGGGCACTTGATGTTGCACGCGGGATGAGGCCCACCGCAGTTAGCGCATGTGGCCGGTTCCTCCCGCGGGCGCGGGCAGTCTCGTGCCGCGTGCTCCCCTCCACACCGCACACAAGCGAGCGGACGGTGGCACTGGTGCGAGCTGTGGCGAAAGCGCTGGCACCGGTGACACTGTGCGGGCCCACGCTTTCCACGCCAAGCCTCTATTTTGACACCACGCATATACATAAATATCGTGGTGTCAAATATGGCCCGGACGTCAGGCGTCTTTTTCAGGATGGCGTGAAAAACACAGCCGGGTCGTCCTTGTGCGCCTTTTATGTGGCGCACATACTCCGGCTGGTAACCTAACGCCCGGAGCTCCTCCTCTATCTCCTGGGGGTCTGTATCGGCCGGCAGCCCCCTGATGGCAATCTTCATGTTCTTGTCCGCCGGCAGTGAGTAGGCGAACCAAGATACGCCGCTTTCCTTTTCCAGGCCAGTCAGGTACTTCTGGACCAGCCTATATTCCTCCTCGCTGTCGGGAGTGAAGCGAACCCCGCTCCCGTATGGACGAGCGTTAGGAGGCCGGCCCAGTTTGGCACTGATGGCCCTAAAGTGGGCGGCCCAGTTTGGCAGCCTCTCCACCACCAGCGGAGGGTAGCGTAACTTTTTCGGCCCCGGCTTCTGTTTCGTCGACGTAGACGCTGCGACGGTGCCGGGGGTAGCCACAGGGGGCGCTGTAGTTGCAGGGGGGGCAGGGGATATGCGTGTGGCACTTACCCCTGCAGATGTGTCCGGTTTCGGTGACGCCGGCGGTGTACGGCGCACCGCATCGGAGAAGGTAGGCGATTTCGGCGCCCCCCGACCCCGCGGCGCGCTTTCGCGCTGTGGCCGCGGCGGGTCGAGGCAGTACCTCTTCGCCTCCTCCGACGCGGTGTCGCCGGAGCTTCTTCTCCGCCGCTGGGGTCTGGCCTCGAGAGCAAACTCAAAGCCGAAACCCAGCGACGGTGTTGGTGACGCCGGCGACATTGGCTCGGCGTCCTCACCCTCTCCCACGTTGGGCCGCTGACCGGATCGCGGGGTCGTGTCCGGGGACACGTCATCGCGACCGGACGCGGCCGAGCCCACCGAGGCCAGCGACACGCTCGACCCCACACGGGAGGAGCATGCCGACAGCATGGCGGGCGAGTCGTACGCGGAGGTGCGGGGGGGCGCCGGCGAGGCGGGCACCCTAGGCATCGCGCGTGGTTGCCGGGTAGATGGGCCGGTACTTACTGGCCGCTCCTGTTCAGCCATCCCCGGTCCCGCCAGCGAGCGGCTGGGAGCGGAGCTGGCGGTGCTCGGAGCTGGCACAGCTTGAAGCGTCGTCTGCGTCTGCACGGCCGCAGCCCTGGAGGGCGCGGGCGGCGACGCAAACCGCGGCGGAGGCGCGGTGGTGCGGGTTGGGGGCGCGCGGGGGCGCGCGGATGGCGCCAGCGGGCGCGTGGGTTGAGCGGCGGCGGGCCGCGTCCGTGTCCCGTCAGCGCGCGCAGTGGGCGCAGCTGGTGGGCGCGCCGGCGGTGCTAGGGCGCGCGCTTGCGGCGCGCGGCCCGGCAGGCTGGCAGTTGGTTCCGGTGCCTGGATTGGCACCGGACGAAATGCAGCGGGGCGGATAGGTACCGCGTGCTGCCGGCTCGACGACGGCGTCGGCGCAACGCGCGCAGGCGCCGGTGTCGTCGGAGGGCCGGCAGCTACAGCGGTCCCCCCTCCCCCTCCTCTTCTGTCCTCATGGTGGCGGCGATCTCCCTCCTTCTTCGGTGGAGGCCTGACCGGCGGTGCACCGGACGACCCGGACGACGCGTCGCCAATATTAGGCAGCGACGTCGCCCGGTCCAGCGCCGGACGGTCCTCCGGTGACCCGGCATCGCGGCCCAGAGAGCCGCGCTTGCCGGGTTTCGGCATGACGGGGGCGTGGCCTCCGCGACCGCTTCGGTGGGGCTCCACCGGGCGGCACGGCAGGCTCCCCCTGTGTCCGCACAGGTACTTGTTAGGTAGCCTGTGCCTACACAGAGGAAACTTTAAAAACTTGGCGGTCCGCGCGGGTTAAAAAACAATAAACTTCAGAAAGGATAGTGCTCCTATGGCCACGAGCTAATCCTATTTTGGTCAATTGGATCTTGTCAGCGCCTTAAGTAGTGACGAGCTCCCAAGGTCAACTACGAGACCCCCTCCCTAAAAAAAACTCCCCGGATCGTAGCATAGTGTTGCCACTTAGGGCCGGTTGTTTCAAACGGTTGGTTAACGTAACATACGTACGTCAAATAATAACGATTACGTAAGATGTTTGACGTTCGTTAAATACAAAGCGTTGTTTCACTGCATATAAAACCGATTGTCAAACTTATTCGGGTTGCCAGTAAAAAGTAACACTTTTTCCCATTAAAGATGGTTGGGAGATTTTTATATTATGGCAACATTTCGCCGTTCACTTCAAATTTAGAGAAATAACAAGAATAACAAACCACCGCCGGCCGACACTTGTTTGAAATCTTTGATTGGGTGCGTTCCTGACTTACTTATAAAAACCGGCCAAGTGCTTGTCGAACCACGCACAATTAAGGGTGGGATAGTTTGGGATGTATTCATGGACCTCATCTAGCTTTATTTTAAAAATATGATTGACGTGTAAAAGTGTTTGTACAAACCTACTTACAGAAAATAAATCATTTATCATTTATTTATCCCAAAAACCAACGTAACATTGTAGTTGAAAAACGTTCTCCCATACATCGATATACGTCACGGTCAATTCTCAAACTGCAAATTTAAGTGTGTCGACTGTAACTCGTTAACTTGTAAAGCCTACTTAGCTGTGATAGTTTTTCTTTTAAGGCGCTGACAAGACCCAATTGACCAAATTAGGCTTCGCTTAAGAAAAAATTGCCAAATCTGTATAGTTTGTGGTAGCGGAAAAAAAGATATGTTAATTTTGAACATATTTCCCAGAACCTGGTTGTTACCAAAACACGTTTTAAAAACAAAATCTCGATACAAACTAACGTTAAACTAACCTCTTACTTTGAGTTCTAATCCAAAATATCTGTATCAAATATCAACATACGCTACGTATTTAATTAATAACAAGAACGTCTTATTTGAATGCAGAACTTGGTTGTTTTTTATTTTCGATTACTCAACTCAATTTTGAGTAAATAGATAATTACTTCATATTTTACAATAAATTACAAGCGTTGTGTCGTCGCGCTTCTCTTTCTTTTCTATGGAATTTAACAGTGACCGCGGTTAAGGTGTTGTCAGCGTCTTAATATCGTTATGTGTATGATTGACTTGACTCTGACAAAAATTAGCACTTTAAAACTCAATATTACACAAACGGTACCTTGAATCTAAAAATGGTGTTCACACCATGAGATATACGAGAAAAAAAATATCATCCCCACATTACGTGCAAGGGAGGTAGACTAAAAAAAATTTAATTAATTTTAATTTTGTTTTTGCTACTTTGTCGGCGTAATTAAAATGTATACCTATGCCAAATTACAGTTTTCTGGTACTAAGCGTCTCTGAGCTACAGCGGGATCAGACAGACAGACAGACGGGCATGGTGAAAATAATAAGGGTTCCTTGTTTACTACGGAACCCTAAAAACGTATATAAACATAATAGAGGCGACACCACGCATTCTAAGGTGTGTTCACAAATGCACAATAAGCCGGGTCCAGACGAGTGTAACGTGTAATGTAATCCACCGTGTAATGTAACACGAATTCTACGTGTGGACGGCACTACGAGCATTACATGTAACGCTCGCGCGGCGCTCGGGGTTGATCCATCGGCTGTCGGTTTTTCGCGCGAACACAAAGACGCTCGCAGTGCTCGTTTGGACGGCGTTCGTGACGGTTGTGTCGTATGTACGTTCATGATGTGGAGTGACGAACAATCGCTTGAACTTATTAGTTTGTATCAAGAAAAACCTGTTATTTGGGATCCAAAAAACCCGCAATACTATAAAAAAAATCTGAAACACGATGCTTGGAGTGATATTGCTCATTCATTGGAAAGAGATGTAGAAGAATGCAAAAACAAAATGATTAGTTTGCTTGCTTCACATCGAAGAGAAAAAGGAAAAGTAAAGAAGAGCCATAGTTCCGGAAAAGGTATGTTTTATTATAAATTTCTGTTGCTTTATATATTACACACTTTTATTTATTAATTTAGTTTTTACTTAGGTATTATCACTTACTTGCTATTAGTACAATTATTACTTCTATTGTATACCCACTATATTACTATATTCTACTATATTTTACTATACATATATGTACTATATTCTATTGTATTGTTTATTTATTGTAATTTATTTTACAGGTGGGGATTAAACGTACAAAAGTACATGGTTTGCTTACGAGGCGCTGGCATTTTTAGGAGATCGAAATAATCCAAGGAAACGACGCAACACAGAGGTAACTGCATTGAACTAGTTTCCTTCGACTTGATAAAAAAAACTTAACAATATGTATTCTGCCAAGAAACTGTACCCTCGTTCATAAAATAGTCATTAAACTCATCCCTAATTTGTTTTGCCGTTGAGGCAGCTCTTCTAGGTACATTATTCAATGGAAGTAAAGATGACATTTCACAATCTCTCCGCCAACTACCTTCACATAATCTTCCGTTTTGGTCGCTGTCAAGTGAGCCAGGGGGTGCATACAAGTTTTTAGATGAATCCGTGTTTCTCAAAAAATTATGCAAGTGTGCAATAGCCATGACTATAGTCTCCACGGTTTTGGGCTGAAGGAGCATAGGTTTTCGTAGAACTCTGAACACAGATGCTGTGATACCAAATACATTTTCTACAATCCTGCGAGCTCTGCTTAACCGGTAATTAAAAATTCTTCGCGGCGATCCCTTGGGGTATTCTCCTGGATAGGGTTTCATTATATTGTTTTGTAAAGGGAAGGCAGAGTCTCCTACAAAAACATATGGTACTACTTTGTTTCTACCTTGCAGTGCTTCATGTGCAGGCAATCTTAACGAATTATTTTCTAGTTTTTTATATAATTCAGTTTCTTTAAAAATTCCACCATCTGAAATGCGGCCTTGACATCCGACATCCAGAAATTTATAATTATATTCCGCGTCTACTAAAGCAAACATCACTATACTGAAATTCGATTTGTAGTTACGATATTCTGTGCCACTATGTACCGGAGCCTCGAGAATGACATGTTTACCGTCTATGGCTCCGGCACAATGGGGAAAATTCCACAATTCATCAAATCTGTTTGAGATCTGGATCCATTCTGACTCTGGTTTTGGCAGCTGAAACAATGAATTTCTTTTTAATTACAGATTACAAATGAACCGGAACAGAGTGCATCTACAAGTGTAGAAAATGATAACAGTTCAGAATTTATATCACCAACTGGTCAGGCCCCCAAAAAAAAAGAAATCAGACGAAAATAAAAAAATGGGTATGCTTTCGGAAGCTTTTGGCCTGCTTAAGAGTGCTGCTTCTAGTCCTACTCCTGAACCCCGAAACAATAATCCAAACAATTTTGACAGTGAAACCCTTTTCTTTTCAAATTTTATATGCAGCAAGATGCAACAATATAACAGAAGTACTAAAAATGACGTGCAGCGAGCAATAATGGACGTAATATTCAAAGCCGATGAAGGATGCACTAACTTTTCTCAACATTATTATCCATCGGCATTCAATTACAGTGGGTATACAACAGGCTCGGTTCCTTCATCAAGATACTGCAATGAACCACCTTCTTTGTCTAATCGCTCAGAACTTACTTCAGGGTATTCAACAGGTCAGAATCAGACAAGTTGCCCTACTGCTCCATATGCTTCACCTGTTCCCTCAGAATTATCTCAAACTTCATATGAAGATGTAGATTTTGTGAATGAAAAGAATAAATTTTGTACTACATGATTTGAAGATACAATTTGATTTAACTTTCTAATTTTAATTTTGGAATAATTTTAATTTTGCTTACTCTACTTAATACAATAGCTTAATTTGTTATTTTAATAAATAAATAAAAATATGTAAAACTCACTTTAATGTTTTCTTTCAATGCTTTTATAATCGCTTCACAAACTTCTGGTACAATGCAAGACATTGACTGTTTTGAAATTCTGAAGGTGTATTGAAGGCTTGTAAATGAATCTCCTGTTGCCAAAAATCTTAGTGTTAGAGCCAGTCTATCTTGCGGCGAAATTGCAGATCTCATTATAGTGTCTTGTCTTGATATTTTAGGCGCAATGATTGTTAACAAATATTTGAAGTCAGTAGGCGACATCCGGGTAAAGTTTTTATATTGACCACTTATATGTTGAGATTTTAGTTCCACAAGTAAAGAAGATCTTCTTTTATACAAATTAGTTTTCCACCATCGACGCTTCCGACTTTTGCGGTCTTCAGTTAGTAAATACATGAAAATAAAAGCCGCACCAGCTATCACGACCTTCCTATTCGGCATGTTCGTAGCAACTGAGTGGAAACAGCTTTTGAAATATTTTTGCGTTCACAATTCGCTTTGAGTTCGTGTGCCGTCCACACTGTTGATGCTAAATTACACGTAATCTTACATTACACGTTACACTCGTCTGGACCCTGCTATACGTGACGCCACAATGTGCATAACAAAACGATATAATGATTTAGATGTAGAAATCCTTAGTTCACCATACGCATGGACCAACTATGTTTCTACAAACTATGAAGATGCACAAACTATAGGCTCCAGAGTCTGGTTGGAGTAGTAGAAATCGCTCCGTCTTTTAATGACTTCAAAAACATAGTTTTATATCTGCCCAATTTTATAAGTAGCTTGCCATCGGCTTCGCCCGCGTGCATGTCGGAAATTATCTGACAGGAACGTACTGCCGAGATAAAAAGTAACCTTATTCCTAACCCAAGTATTGGCTAGCCATGTACAAAATTTCATCCAAATCCGTTCAGGCGTTTTAGTGTGAAAGCGTAACAAACAAACTCACTTTCGCATTTATAATATTAGTTGAATAGTTAGGAAGCTGCCCGCGACTTCACTCGCGTGGAGATCGACAAACATCCAAATCCGTTTAACCGTTACGGCGTGAAAACTTTCACATTAAGACTTACTCACATCTCATCATCATCATCATCTTCATCATCATTCTCCTGCCCTTATCCCAATTTATTTTTGGTGTGCGCAACATGTCCCTTTCTTCCATACTTCTCTATTAGTTGTCATCTCGGTAGTCACCCCCTTTCTAGCCATATCATCCTTCAGACAGTCCATCCATCGTTTCTTTGGTCATACTTACTCACATCTTTTTTATAATACAATAAAGGCTCGTGCAGACTAAGGCGATATCACGGGCGCGACAGACATATTGCTGCGTGTCGTGCCCGCGATATCGCGCCAGTCTGCACGAGCCTTAAAGCTGAAGAGTTTGTTTTCTTGTATGAACACGTAATCTCTGGAACTTCCAGTCGGATTTGAAAAAATCTTTTTGCATTTGTTTGATAACCCAATTCTTGAGGAAGGTTATACGCGCTATTTAACATCACGCTACGACAACCGAAACCGCGGGGCACAGCTAGTTTATAATATTTGTATGGATATGGATGTTTGCGTCGTTAATCAATTTGCCACGTGCCAGAAAATAGGGCGGTTCAATAAAACGTGACGAGTCGGCCAACACTGGTTTTATGAATTCGATTACATTGGATAACTTAATCCACGTTCGTAACTAGTGGTTCGTTTCTGATTGCTACAGGTTTCACGTGATTGGCCAGATGAGAGGATTTTTGAGATTGATTGCTTGGTCTAACGTAGTGGGATTTTTTGGAGAGATATGTAAGCTGGTTTCGTGTATTTTTAAAATGTATGACGTTTCTGTTTGGATTATACCAATTAAATTCTCCAAAATAACAGAAGTAATACTTCTGTTATTTTGGAGAATTCATGGCCAAATATTTGGAGCTTATCATAAGCAACTTCTCCCCACTGCTGGGACACAGGCCTCCTCTCTGTGAGAGGGAGTGGTCCGTAATCCACCACGCGGGCCTGTGCGGGTTGGTAGATATCACATGAGTCGAGAATACAGCCGGTTTTCACGATGAATTCCTTTACCGTTTTGAGAGCGGCGGTGATGAAATAATGTACAAAAAGTAAACCGCTTTTCTGGGTTCGAACCCACGACCTACAACTCGTAAGTCGCAGCCGTGACTACTGGCTCACCACTACTATACTTTTTATCCCAGCAGTACATTCCTGTCAGATAATTTCCGACATGCAGCCGGGCGAAGATTTTTTTTTTATTTTTATGTATGGCATCTCGTAGTTGACCTTGAGAGGTCGTGACTACTAAACCGGACTTTCCTGTGGCTGCCTTAAGCGAACTCAAAGCCTCCAGCCAGGGGCGAATTTCTTATAATACTAAGCGACTGCACGCTAAGGGCACCCCCTGTGGGGTACGGACCTCGGCTTAGGGCGTCGCTGGGGGGAGGACAGCAAGGTGGGACAGGCTGGATCTGGTTAGTATTATTATTATTAATCGGTGAATTTAAAACTACAGGCTCAGCTGCGGCGCGGGCTGGCACTTCGTCGAGCAAGGGTCGGGGGGGACAATTACGTCGGAGTTTACGCGAGGGGACCTCTTGGCGAGGTCGGAACGTAGGTCGGTGTGTTTTGTGCACTGTAGTCGTTGCCCTACTGCTTTCCTGGAGGAGGGTAATGGGGTCATCGGGGTCGGTGAGAGTATGCATTGGACGGCGAATAGAGCTAATGGTGGAGGGCATATAACTGGCGGCCTGCACAACCAGAGGGTTGCGGTGGGTGGCGGCGGAGTCGAAGAAGTGCTTCGTGATGCGCTTCATGAACTGCTTGATGGTGGGGATTTTAAGATCGAGATGGAGGATCTCGTTTCGGACGAACCAGGGGCTCCCGTTGCCTTTCGGAGGAAACGGTTTTGGAGGGACTGCATCCTGTGGATGTGGTGGGGCCTAGCATGTGCGAAGACTGCACAGGCATATGTCATGATGGGACGGATGCACGCTGTGTAAATACGCAATTTGCCCTTAAGGGACAATTTGCTGCGCGCATTTAGGATGGAGTGTAGTCAACCGAGAGCAAAAGCGGCACGCGAACGTACCTGCTTAATGTGCTCTGAGAACGAGAGATGGTGGTCAAGGGTCACGCCTAGGTATTTGGCTCGCTTCTCCCAAGGGATAGGCTTGCCGAACATGGTGAGCGGTCGGGGGGGTATGAGGTTTCTACGCTGTTTGGTGAAAGAACAGCCTGACTTTTGTCGGGATTGACTTCGATTCTCCACTTTCTAAACCAAGCGCCAAGCTTGTTGACTTCGGTCTGGAGAGTGCGAGATATATGGTCGTGGACTAACCCGGTGTAGTAGATGGCCGTGTCGTCTGCGAACAGAGCCAACTGCGCCTTTCTACTTTTCGGGATGTCGCTGGTGAAGAGAGTGAAAATGAGAGGGGATAGTATAGAGCCCTGAGGGACGCCTGCACGGATAGGGTGAGGGGAGGATAGCGCTCCTTCGATGCGATAGCGGAAGGTGCGGTTTGACAAGAAGTCTCGTAAGATGAGCACGAGACGATCGGGCACACCGAGTTTGTAGAGCTTATATAATAAGCCGTTGTGCCAGACCTTGTCGAACGCTTTCGCTATGTCGAAGAATACAGCACTGGTCGTAAGACCACGTTGAAAGCCGTAGCTTATGTGTTCAACGATGCGGTGGACCTGTTGGACGCAAGAATGTTGGGATCTAAAACCGAACTGCTGGTCGGGGATGAGGCCCTTTGTTTCCACAAAATCTCTGAGGCGCTTTAAAATAAGCCTCTCATAGACTTTGCCGAAGACATTGAGCAGACTGATGGGCCGGTAGCTGGTGGGCTCCGTTTTCGGCTTACCGGGCTTCGGTATGCCGATGACGGTGGCCTTCTTCCACTCTTGTGGGAAGATGTTATTGCTCAGGGCTCCATTGAAGATGGTGGCCATGAGCATTATGAGGTGAGCGGGGAACAGTTGGAGCACCCTAATGGTGATTCCGTCTGAGCCGGGGGCTTTGTGAGGTTTTAGACCCTTGATGATATCATGCACTTCGTCTGGAGTGACGGGAGGCAGAGGATAATCAGGGTCTTCAACGGGCGGGAGGGAGGCTCTACGTTTGACTTCCGCGTCGACCTGGGACAGGTGAGCTTCGTCTACTGGTTGAGAGCTAGGTGAGCATTGAGCCTCAAGACTATCGGCTAGGCATTCCGCCTTGTCGACGTCATCGAAAGCGATGGTCTTGTCAGGGCGCACCAGGGGGGGCATTGAGACGACTCCTTCGGATTTGAGTTTCCTCTGAAGGTCCCAGAAAGCTAAGTGGGTGGGCTCTAACTCGCTCAGCATCTTGTCCCAGCCGGCGTCACGCATCTCCGATAGGCGTGTCTTTACAGATCTCTGTAAACAGCGCATATGGACTTTGTTCGCGTGGTTGGGAAAGTTACTGTACGCACGGACAGCCGCGTTCTTCTCATTCAACAGTTCGCGCACATCGTCCGGGAGCTTCCAGCGATGGTCGTCCATCACCGGAACCTCCCTTGAACAGTCGTTCAGGACTGATTGTACCGTGAATGAGTCGATCGCGGCTGTCGTGTCAGCGATAGAGTTGAAGTGGTCGGGAATGGAGTCTAGTCGGGGACCTAACGTGGTGGATTTCAGGCAGTCGCTTACTTTCCTCCAGTCTGTAACTAATTTGGTGAGAGGGGGTCTATCAGGGTCGTGGAGACCTAGGCGTGGGGCCAGCTTTACGACAACTGGACGGTGGTCAGAGGAGAGTTCGTCGAGCGCCTCTATAGAATCCAACCGTAGGTTGATACTCTTCAGAAGCGCTATGTCAAGTACGTCGGGGGTATGGTTAGGGTCGTGGGGAAAGTGAGTGGGAGTCATCGGGGCTATGATGTCGAAGTTGAGGATGGGTCAAACAGGTGTTTGCCTCTGGTGGAGATCCTGGTGCTGTTCCAGGCATGATGTTTGGCGTTGAGATCGCCCGCTATGATAACGGAGTCACTCAGGCCAAGTAAAATGGAAAGGTCGTCATAGAGGGGGGAAGGGCTAACTCCGATGTGCAGACGGGGGGAACATAGGCCGAAACTATGGTGATTGGCTGGTGGCCAGTCATGCCTAACTTACATATGGACACTTCTAAACGTGAGAGAGGGGAAGGGTCCATTGGGATACAGTGCAGGGACGTTCTATAATAGATGAAGGTGCCGCCCTTATGGCATCTAGTCCTGTCATTGCAAACTATGCGATAGTTGGCAATTGACGGGTTTCGATGGCTGGGCTTTAAAAAGGTTTCCTGTAAGAGGAGAATATCAATATGGTGGTCGTGGAGGAACGCCGCGATCATCGCGTTGTTTTAGCATGCCATTGGCATTAAAGAAACCTAACTTTAGGGATCGGGGTTTAGTACGTGCTTGGACTCGTATATCCATTACTGGGGGGGTTTCGCGAAGTTTTCTAGGGCTTGCGTAATCTCGGGATACGCATGGAAGATTCGCTGGATCTGAGCGAGATCGCAGGAATTTCGGGCGGCAACGAGTTCGTTGGCCATTTTACGCGCGCGGGGCGTAAAGAATAACGCGAAGGTCCCAGAGATCACGCTGGATCCGTTCAGCGTGATAGTACTGGGATAGACGGACCGACCACTGGAGTGGTTGAAGCGGCAACGGGCCGTGGCGCAGCGGTTGCGGCAGCGGCCATGGAAGCGGGCGCGGGTCTTGCGGGTTGTACGGGTATGGGCGCGGGGACGCGGATGCGGGAATCCATCAGCGGTCTGATGGGAGGCGGAGCGGCTGAACCATAGCAGGGAAGGCCTGCTGGTGGTTCAGGTGGTTCCAAGGGCTAGGCCTTTGCGGGCTTAGCCTCTGGGGGAGTTCAAAATCAAAAAATCAAAATCAAAAGTCATTTATTCAAACTAGGCTGAAAATCAGCACTTTTCGAACGCAAGAGTTGCAAGAGGGTCTGTGATGGGGGGGGGAAGAACCCATATGATGGGCACTCTCTCTGCTGGCGGGCGTCTGCACGCTTCACCAGCTTTGAGAAAGAAGTCTTGGGGGCCATACGACAGCCACGGTAGTTGGCTGGGTGCCCAGCCTAACTGCACAGCACGCAGCTGGGCGGCTCGGTACAAAGTAACCTGTCTTTGGGGCGGGGGCAGTCGGCGTGCCATGCTCACCCAGGCACTTGACGCACCTGGGTGTCGCATGGCAGTTCTTCTGCGCATGCCCGTAGAGCTGGCAACGGTGACATTGCCCGACGACGCCGCTCTTCCTGGGCTTCTCGATTACGAGGCTCGTGAGACGGCAGATATTGGAAACTTTAAAAATAGGGTGATGCCCTTCTGACGGGGGCATACGACGAGGACCATGTCGTATGCTGAACCCCCCCTGGCGCGGTGCATGTGGTGCACTTCGTCCACGGGGACGCCCTGGGACTCAAGGTCGGCCTTGATGTTCGCTGTGGGGATTTCCTTCGGGATCCTACGGATCACCACGCGGGTCTGGCGTTCCTCGGGGAGTGAGTAGGTGTGGTATGACACACCTCTCGCCCAGAGAACCCTGGTTAATTCCCGATAGTCACGGGACGTCGGGACAGATATTTTAATACCCTGCTGGGTAGTAGTGGCTTTCGAAAAGCCGATTTTTAGGTCGACGCACCATTTTGATACGTCTAACCATTTGGACTTATCCTGCAAGATTACAGGAGGGGAAGGGGGGATCTTTTTTGGGGCCGGAGTGGCCGGAGTGTCCTTAGCGGACGAAGCGGTTGGGGTGGGAATAGTGGCGGAGGGCGCCACAGAAACTGAGGGAGAGGGGGCGGAGAGAACCTCCGTGGCGGCTATTTTGGTCGCCTGCGAGGAGGTCGCCTTTCTCTGCTTCCTCTTCTTCCCCTTTCCGGTGACGGCCACGAAGCTGTCGTCCTCGGAAGAGGGAGCAGAGTGGGTATGGCATGAGGATGAGTTGAAAGACTCGACATCGGAGTATGAAAATGGGGTCGGGCACCTCTTGTCTTGCGACAAGGGTTCCTCAGTGTCCATAGACACTGAGAGGCTAGGAGGGATGGTCACAGTCGCGGCCGCGGGGGCCAGGGCATCGCTGAAGTCAGCCCGGGCGAAGAAACTGGCAAATACTCGTACTACATTTATAAAATCGGGCAGACTTAAAACTATGTTTTTTAAATCAGTAAGAGACAGAGCGATTTCTACTACCTACTCCAACCAGACTGAATCGCGGGAAAGTACTAAAGGGTCACCGAGGCCCCTGGCAACACAGGCAACGGAAGGGATACGGGAGGGTTTTAGTCAGTAAGAGTCTGACACACCCTCCCGGTCCGCCCAGAGCGGGAGAAGTTATTTGATGATTTCCCACCCCAAAAAAAAAAAACCAGACTCTGGAACCTATAGTTTGTCCATAGCTTCATAGTTTGTAGAAACATAGTTGGTCCAGGCGTATGGTGAACTAAGGATTTCTACATCTAAATCATAATATCATTTTGTTATACATATTGTGGCGTCACGTATTGTGCATTTGTGATCGCACCTTAGAGCACGTGGTGTTGCCTTTATTATGTTTATATACGTTTTAGGGTTCTGTAGTAAACCAGGAACCCTTATATTTTCACCATGCCCGTCTGTCTGTCTGTCTGTCCCCGCTGTAGCTCAGAGACCCATAGTACTAGAAAGCTGTAATTTGGCATAGCTATACATAATAATCACGCCGATAAAGTGGTTATAATAAAATCTAGAAAAATATTTTTTTGGGAAAAAAAAATATCATCCCCACATTACGTGCAAGGGACGTCTCGTTCTCGTCTATTCCATGGTGTGGGATATCGTTGGATAGGCCGTTCAAAAATATTGCGGGTCTGTGAATACTATTTTTAGATTCAAGGTTCCGTTTGTGTAATATTAAATTTTATGGTGCTAATTTTAGTCAGAGTCAGTTTTTCTATATTTACATGTTGTTATCTTTTTTTTGGAGTAACTCGTAACACAATATGTACGATCTAAGCGAATTTAGGGGAATATCAGTATTTTGCATAGAAACAGATGACCCGACCTTTGCTAGTCTTTTCAGGATAGGTTTGTAAATTACAAATTGGGAACACCGAAGAGCATTGGAGAGTTCTAATTGTTCTATTTGGTTTCGTATCAGTGATGATGATGCCATTAGTTGCTGGTCAAATAGCTAAGAATCAAGGAGTGAAGTTCCACCGGGTGTTGGTTCGACTTTACAATACAATGATTAATGGTAAGACGATTTCTATTAATGATTCTGTCGACTAAAAACCTCGCGTAAAAATCATTGACCTTTTGTTACAGATTCAGGTGAAGTTGAAGCGAAGCTGGTGAAGGACTTCGAATACGTTTGATAAAGAAAAATCCAATAGAGATCAAGCTATTGTAGCTATTGTAGCGAGAAAAAAAATATCATCCCCACATTACGTGCAAGGGACGTACCCTTGCACGTAATGTGGGGATGATATTTTTTTCTCGTCTATTCCATGGTGTGGGATATCGTTGGATAGGCCGTTCAAAAATATTGCGGGTCTGTGAATACCATTTTTAGATTCAAGGTTCCGTTTGTCTAATATTAAATTTTATGGTGCTAATTTTTGTCAGAGTCAGTTTTTCTATATTTACATGTTGTTATCTTTTTTTTGGAGTAACTCGTAACACAATATGTACGATTTGTAATGTGTCATACTTTCCAGCTTCTGAACTGGAGCTGGGGTAAGGAACAAAAAAAATAAAAAAAACTCGTACTCGTGCTGACCCAAATAGGGTTTTATACAAAATCAAAACTACCAGCAAATAATAAAAATCTACATAAAGTTACAATTATCTAATTCATTGATTTTCAAAATGGGGGGCGCGCCCCACTAGGGATTCGAAGCACGAAGACATGTACAGGGGGGCGCAAGCGCGGGTGATGTTATCACTCCGCATACATACCGCACGCACCTCACTTCCCGCGCGTCTTGCCAATACGTGTGCTGTTGTGTGTTAGAGTAGTGATAGCGACCGGTTATTTCTTTTGTTTCGCTATGAGCTCGGCGGAGAAACGCAAATATAATGATGATTACATTAAATACAGTTACGTTTCTAAGAATAAAGATGGTATCGATCAGCCACAGTGTGAGCAATAATGCCATGACAAATTTGCGTCTAGAACGACATTTATCAACAAAACACAGCGCTTTAAAAGACAAGCTGATGGAGGTTTTTGCTTCAAAATTCAAGTTTGAAGCGTATGCAATTTGATAGTACTAGATCCTATGCCCAGTCATCTGAGAAATTGCTCGAAGCTTCAAGTTTGCAATGAGTAGTGACAATTCATATGAACGAATTGTCGCTACTCATTGCAAAAGCCAAAAAAGCCCATACTATCGGAGAAACACTCGTCTAACCCTGCTTATTGAAAGCGGCTGATATCGTTCTTGGACCAGAAATAAAAAAAAAAAATCACAAATACCTCTTTCTGATAACACTGAAACGTCGCATTGATGATATGGCTGAAGATATAAAAAATAAGGTAGTGAAAGAATCAAGTTTATTTGCAATACAGTTTGATGAGAGTACGGATGTTGCGCAATGGTGTCAACTGCTAGTTTTCGTTCGATAGCACTAAAATTGTTTTTACCTTTTTCAAGCACTTATTATTGCGAAAAAGCGTTTTCAGCAGTTGTAACAATAAAAACAAATTATAGAAGCAAACTAGATATAGCTAACGATCTACGTTGTGCACTTTCTTCTATTGAATCCAGAATTGGAAATAATGTCCAAAAAATGCAGGCTCATCCATCACATTGACTCTTCTTATAACAAGTGTGTAAAAGCAATATTTGTATAATAAAACATCTGAAAATGTATTTTTGGACTTAATTACCCTTATTTTATTGTATAATTGCTTGGCGAGCCCACTTGCTGCTAATTACTGGACTCTGGGCCGGGTAGGCGTATATTCATTTTAAGCTGTAAGGAGGCTTGATTCTTAAAAGTTTGGGAACCCCTGAGCTAATTCAATAAAGGTAAATTATAATAAATATAAAAAGACTCTCATAAGACAATAAGTCTGCCTTTGTACCCTTTATGTGCATATAGTTAAATATAAAAATATGACAAGTAATATATACACTTCAGAACACATTTTAAGAATTCTGCCTCCTGACGTTTAAAAAACATTGTTTAATTGCAAGATCAGTATTAGATAGTTGACAACCATCGTGAGTATAACAGGCAGTAAGTATATCTCAGCAGGAATTTTGGACAATAGCTTGATCTCTATTGGATTTTTCTTTATCAAACGTATTCGAAGTCCTTCACCAGCTTCGCTTCAACTTCACCTGAATCTGTAACAAAAGGTCAATGATTTTTACGCGAGGTTTTTAGTCGACAGAATCATTAATAGAAATTGTCTTACCATTAATCATTGTATTGTAAAGTCGAACCAACACCCGGTGGAACTTCACTCCTTGATTCTTAGCTATTTGACCAGCAACTAATGGCATCATCATCACCGATACGAAACCAAATAGAACAATTAGAACTCTCCTATACTCTTCGGTGTTCCCAATCTGTAATTTACAAACCTATCCTGAAAAGAGTAGCAAAGGTCGGGTCATCTGTTTCTATGCAAAATACTGATATTCCCCTAAATTCGCTTAGATTGGAAGCCGACCCCAACATGTTTAGGAAAAGACTAGTGATGTTACTTAAGATATTCCAATAATGTGCTGCAGAATCATGTAGGTTATTTTAATAATGTGATAAAATAGGTGACAATAGTTTGCTACAGAATATTTATTTACTTGCTTTTCTTGCTGCTTTCAACCGACAATACAAGCCGGAAAATAATATTAAAATTTGCTTTGACTAATAACGACTTAGTCATTTTGCTCGTGAGGATAAAACTTTTATTTGCAGCTTGTAGGTACTTACTTTTAAAATATGATTGTTAAAAAATTGTACGACATCAAAATGTAGTGTAATGTCGACAATATTATCGAGAAGAAAAACTGAAACAGAAGAATACCATTATGTAACAAATAATGCAAATATAAGTACTAAATAGGCACATGTGTATTATAATAATGTATGACCTCTATTTATAATATTATGTTTTAAATACCTGGCGTCCAAAGCAAAGCATCACTTTGTCACAGCAGTCAGCTCAATCTCGATACCGTTCACTCCATCCTTGAATTTGCTCCCTTGTGATATCACATTGAACATCCGAACTCTCGTAATATCACGGCTCTCTACCTTCTGAACGGCTGATATTAACAAAGTCAAGCATTTCAACAAATAAACCACTACCATAACAACAACATACAACATTCGGTGCTGAAATACTATTGAAATTCTTGTAATTGTTTGTGATTTCAAAACGGACTCAACTGTGGCAACTTTAGAAAAGTGTCCACAGAACTGACGACGAAGACAACAAACGCGATTGAATATAAATTAAAGCCAATGCTGAACCGGTATGGTTTCTTTAGAGAGTTCATAAGTTTCTTGTCGTCTTTAAAACATTCAGAGACATGATACAAACTGGAAAAAATACCAGTCATGACAGAGAACAAATAGGCTGATACTGAAAAACCAGCAAAGAATTAAATTGAATTTATTGTAATCATCTTCTCGTAACAACAATATAATTCATAAATAACGATTATTGTTTGCAACATAATCTGGACGAATATTAGGGAGATAATAAAACATTTCTTCGGTTTCTTCTGGATACAATTTCTATGTATTCCGAAAAACATCTCCATTACCAATAAATTGTTGAAACACTTTACTGGAGACATGTTTGTTTTTAATGCTATGTGCCTCGACGATGACGATATTTTGCTGTCATTCTGTATAACTAAGCGATTGCTTAGTAAGTAATGGACTGTCAATATTTTTTATAACACGACAGTATTACATAAGCTCGTTTAAATGTATATCTCTTCGATCAACACCGCTAAGTTACGTCATAGGTATCACTGAAATAGAAATGTTTTGTTCACAAAACGACGTATTCTTAATTATGTATATATTTTAGATATGGGAACGTACCTACATGTAAAAAGTGTAAAGCGTCATTGCGTCAATATGCACTTGCACATTAATGCAATGAGGTTTCGTGAGATAAACCATATTGCCAACCATAATAATTGTAACCATATACAAGTAACAGTGTTTGTTTAACATTCTCGTTCTTTTACTGGCGCGTTGCAATCAACTTGCATTTTGTCCACAAGTATTATTCCGTTAATCTTTTGTCCTATCATTGGTCAATGCGGATGAGTTGTCATACTTTCCGGCTTCAGAACTGAGCGTAAAGACTGCACAGGGGTTATTTAATTAGTCCAGGAGCTTTCAACAAAATTTCGGTACGGAACCCTGATCGAGCCGAGTGCGAGCTCGAATACCCTATTCGAGCTCGCACTCGGCTCGATCAGGGTTCCGTACCTTACCTTTGTTTGCGAAATCATAACTGCCAGTATACAATGAAAATCTATACGAAGTTATATTTATGTAATTTAATAAAGTTAACAAAAAATTACATTAAATCCACACATATAATACTATATATATCGCACATCAAATAAATGATTAAAAAGAAATGATGATAAATGATAAATGATGAGTGCTGATAACATTTCTGATGCGATTGAGGAGCTAAACTTGGATTTAGGTGTGGTCAAAAACTAGTTTGATCGATTTGGGGTGGCGGTTAACCCACCCAAGTGTCAGGCTATCATAATGAGAAGCTGAATGGCTTATCTGTGCCACCTGTAATCTTTGACAACTCAGTCATTCCGTTTAGCTCCGATGTTAACGCTCTTGGTTTGCTTATCGACATTTGTCTTGACTGGCAAAAGCAGGTCACGACTGTTAGTAAAAAAGTCACCGGAACGTTGCGGCCGCTCTATCAATTTAAAAATCTTCTCCTATCACAAATAAAGGCAATGCTTGTACAGTCCCTAATCTTTCCCATAATTGACTATGGTTATGTGTTTTACTATGACCTGAATGCAGATCTCCTCAATAAACTTGACCGGCTTCTCAATTATTGCATTCGATTCGTTTTCAATCTTCGTAAGTATGACCATGTATCCGCGCACCATGTGCTTCTGAAATGGTTACCTATTCGTCAGTGCAGAGAGGTGAGGGCTCTGTCTATGTTGTTCTCTATTCTCGACAAATACACTTCTCCTTTTTACCTGACTTCCCATATTCAATACCTGTGCTCTGTCCATAGTAAAAATCTTCGTTCCACCAACAATCGTCTTCTACGATGTCCCTCTCACGGCTCTGGTTTCATTCACTCTTCTTTATTTGTCTAGGCAGTCTTTCTTTGGAATGGGCTCCCTCTGAACATCAGGATGGCAACCAGTCGGTTGTCGTTTAAAGTGAAGGCACGTGAACATATACGTAAGAAGTTGTCAGAAACATCTAAGCGCTGATTTACTAGATTCGTTTTTTCCTCTACTGACCGTTATTCCCCGATCATTATTTCTCCTGACAAAGTTTATTCTGTTTATATGTATGTATGTATATATCTGTGTATTTATTCTTGTATAGTATAGTTATTTTCGTGATAACTATCCCATATGTTGCACCTGACATATTTCTTCTCTGCATCACCCTAAGGTTGACTGGTAGAAATTCCTCAGGCATTAAGTCCGCCTTTGTACGGTATTTTTTTTACTTGTGAAGAAAGTTTTAATAAATAAATAAAATAAATAAATAAATATATCTACACTTCAAAATTATTTTAATGAAATCTATCATATAACGGTTAAATGATATGGTTAAATTGCAACATAACTATGAGATAGTTGACAGCCAACGTGAGTATAACTGGCAGCATGTACAACCCAGCAGGAATGTTGAACAACAACTTGATCTCTATTGGATTCTTCTTTATCAAACGTATGAAGTCCTTTATCAACTTCGCTTCAGCTTCACCTGAATCTGTAACAAAAGGTCAACGGTTTTACGCGTGATTTTGTCCACAAATTCATTAATAGAAATAGTCTTACCAATAATCATTGTATTGTAAAGTTGAACCAACTCCTGTCGAAACTTCACTCCTTGGTTAGTCGCCATCTGCCCAGCAACTAGTGGCATTATCATCACTGATACGTAACCAAATAGACCAATTACAATTCTCGTATACTCTTCGGTGTTCCCAATCTGTAATTTTCAAAACTATCCTTACCCGAATGACAACCTGATCTGAGTGAACTCAGGTCGGGTCACCACTCACCCGACCTGAGTTCACTCAGATGTCAATCAGCCAAATTATGACGGTTTCACTTTGTATTTTTTATAAATAAAGTGAAGCAGAATCGTGATTTTAAAAGTAAAGTCAGCTATTTTAAAGAACATAACCTCTTTAAAATAGGTGACAATGCTTTGCTGGATTGGATTTCTTTGGTAGCAAATTTGACGATTTCCAACCAGTACAGGTCCGAAGAGAATATAAGGTGTCAGGCCTGAATAAAGACGTAGTAATTTTTCTCGTAAAAGGTAAAGAATTATTTGCAGTATGTGTTTAAGTATTTACCTTTAAAAGATTCTTGTAAAAAATATAGTACAACATCAAAATGTAGTGTAATATTGACAATATTATCGAAAATAAAAACTGAAACATAAGAATACCATTATGTCACAAATAATGAAAATATAAGGACTACATAAGTACATGTTTAACATATCTAGGACCTCTGTGTATAATATTATGTTCTACATACCTGGCGTCTAAAGCAAAGCATCACTTTGTCACAACAGTCAGCTAAATCGCGATACAGTTCAACCCATCCTTGAATCTGTTCCCTTGTGATATCACATTGTTCATCCGAACTAATATCATGGCTCCCTACCATCTCCTGAACGGCTAATATCGACGAAGTCAAGCATTTGAACAAATGAACCACTATCATAACAACAACATACAACATTAGGTGCTGAAATACTATAGTAATTCTTGTAATTGTTTGTGATACCAAAATTGGAACCAAAATTAACGGACTTAACTGTGAGAACTTTAGAAAAGAGTCCACAGATCTGAAAATAGCAAACGCTATTGAATATAAAACAAAGCTAATGCTGACCCAGTATGTTTTCTTTCCTGCCGGGGTCGCGGGAAGGTACTTATGGGTCACCGAGGCCCCCGCAACACAGGCAACAAGAAGGAATACGGGTGGGTTTTAGTCAGTAAGAGTCTGACACACCCTCCCGCTCCGCCCAGAGCGGGAGAAGTTATTTGATGATTTCCGACCCTCAAAAAAAAAAAAAGTATGTAGGGAGTTTATAAGTTTCTTGTTATCTTAAAGCGTTCAGAGACACGACTAATGCTACTATAATATGACGTGAAGGCGTGGCTGTAACAAATACCAGTCATGGCGGACGTCACTGAGGATAGATAGGCTGATGCTGAAAAACTAGCAAAAATTAAATTGATTTGATTGTAATCAACCTCTCCTAACAACAAATATAATTCATTAATAGCAAATATAGTGTGGAACATAGTCAGGAGGAATATTAGGAAGATTATAAAACATTTCTTCGGTTCCTTCTGGCTACAATAATTCCTGTATATTCCGAAAAAGTTCTCCATTAACAATAAATTGTTGAAACTCTTTATTGGAGACATTTTTGTTTCTTATGTGGTATGCCTCGGTGACAACGATAAAGTAATACTTTTAATGGATGGAAGCAAACATTTTATTACTTTTAATTTCCTAGCGACTACTTTCTTGTGTGAGTAATTGTAAACTAACTGTCGTTACGATGACACTACATGATTAATCATTTTCTGTTTAATTATCTAGCTGATGTTGTCAAACCATATCATAGGTATTACTCAAATGACTTTAAACAGTTGTTCCTGTTTGGTCCTGTTTCAGATTTATTTATGTTTTTGCTTCTTTTGTAGCTGCCTAATGCAATCAATAAGCCCTTTCCCACAAATTTCACAATAAAATATGAGACCACTTCACGCCTACGAAATGAAATCTTGTAGCTTGATAGCCATCTAAAAATCTACTTTGTGCCTATTCTTTAGACCATCAAAATAGTTTTCTTACACGCGACTGAAATATCAACCGGCTACTACTCCATAAATTCGTCCTACCTACACGGATTCTAAGAAAAACACTAAAAACAGATTCCTGCTTCATATTCCATACATTTGTATTATTGTATTTTACATCTGAGATACCCCCCTCGGCTTAGATACCGATACCGTTTCGCATTAGAGGCTTAAGGCACCTTAAACTTTGAATACTGTTTGCGTATGCTTCAGACGGTTCCAATTTGCTAGATCGATATTACACTCTATATGGTTATATGAGAATAAAACCTACGAGTACACGAGTATCAGAAAGGTGTGGTCAAATTTAATGGTGTAGTACAGACCATCAAACTGAACAACTTTCTCTATGGGACCAACGTCGTAATCGCGAAAAAGTTATCAGCTATCCCCTACAAAACGTGAATACCAAAATACCAACCCGCACTGGGCCCGCGTGATGGATTATGGCCCACTCCCTCTCACGGAGAGGTGGCCTGTATCCCAGTGCCAGTGGTGGAAACTTTATACCGGTGGTTACAGAACTTAGCGATGGAAAGTTCAAAACCCACATCAAACGTGTCCTTATCAAAACACGCATATTATAATATTAAAGACTACGTTGAAGACAAGGAAGTTTGGTAATAATTTCTTCTGCACATGTGGCTTCCCTGCTACCTCATAAATGGCATAACTATGTAAATGTCTAATAACTGCTCCCAAATTACGATGTTTTTTTTTTTTACATACTTATTTATTATTATATTTATATTATATTTATAATTATTTCTTACATATTTTGACATAATATTTTCATTATTTGACTTTATATACCTACAATTTAGATCAACTATATACCTACAAATTTGATCTAACTATTTAACTGTTTTTTGGACAGGATATTAATTCAGACTTGTTACAGTTGTAATGGCAAACATGTCATTTGGTTTAAATAGGCTTTTATTTTTATTATTTTATTAATATTTTTCATAGATTCTTTTGTATGTTGTGAATGTGAGAACGTTGTATATTGTGTTTTCACAGGGTCTGTGTGAAAGATGATATGGCTAGAAAGGGGGTGACTACCGAGATGACGACTAATAGAGAAGTATGAGGAACAGGTTGTAAAGGTCATCCTCCTTCTCCAGAGATAAGGGTGGACCAAAGACGGGTTGTTGTCGAGTTTCTGGAAATATGCCAACCGCGCGGATAACTCTGCTTGCGCGATATAGAATTTTGCGTGACATCGTGTGATACATAGTTCACATGTGGCGTTTTACGATATATGCCGCCACAAGCTAAATTTAACATAGCACATTGTTAAATGATTTGTATTTTGCCATCTTCACGATCCATCCGCAGTCATGTTACAATAATTAATATACATATGTTAATTCGATTTGTTATTTCGATTTCATTAGTGTTGAGGTACCAACTTCAAAAGGTCTTTGTAAATTAAAGCAATTGTTTTTACACAATAACCGCCATCAGTAATTCCGCTCTATTGTCCAATACATATATTCAAATGATGCTGTAACTGCGGGCTGGCAATAGGTCCGTTATGATTTCCAATCAATCGATGTATTCACAACATGTCCACAATACATTTGACTGATTAAATAGTTTGCTTTGGGTTCGGAATTAAATTACCTTGGTAAAGCAGGTATGCAGACTTATAGAGAATAGGGACCACTCGGGGAAATTATGAACCAAAGCAAAATAATTAGATAAACATTTTAAAAGTTACAAAAACTCTCAAAAGACTGCCTTGATGCGTGGCATTGCATTGCCGTGATAATATTTTTGCGCGCCGCGCCCCTCTCGCCCGAATACCTGAATAGTTCCGATCGCAAGCTCGCAACACATACTTGATAATGTAGGTAATTAGTTAAACAACATTGTCAACAATATTTATAATTTTCTTTTATTTTCCGCATTATTTAGTTTGTTGTCGGACCGCACGTGTACCGAAAGCGGGCCGCACTTGGCCTGTGGGCTATGGTCTGTAGATCGCTGGTGTTTTTTTTTTTTTTTTTTTTGTGTGGGAAATCATCAAATAACTTCTCCCGCTCTGGGCGGAGCGGGAGGGTGTGTCAGACTCTTACTGACTAAAACCCACCCGTATTCCTTCTTGTTGCCTGTGTTGCGGGGGCCTCGGTGACCCATAAGTACCTTCCCGCGACCCCGGCAGGCATCGGCCCTAGTGGACCCCTACTATGTGCTGACGACATCTCTTTGAGGCGCGCGTGGAATACAACGCGCCGTCGACCCGGGCCTGGTCCTTACCGGACGGTGAGCTACCCATTGCTCACCGTCCGCAAGCCCGCGCCTACGGTGGCCGGAAATCCGCCCGGGATTCCCGACGCCCTGGGCGTCTCCTGCGGCGGCTAGGGGCGAGAGGGCGCGAAACTTGCCTTTCCCTCAACCGTCCCGCCTCCTCCTTCGCGAGCATTACTGCTTCGCAGAAGGAGGTGACGGCTGCCCATGCCCTCTCGCTCCGTACCATGGCCTGAACCAGGGCCGGACGCGAGAGGTCTCTGCCGCCGATCGCCTCCACGAGGACACGGCGGTGCTCTGCCCAAGCCGGGCAGACCTCCACCGTATGTTCCACCGTGTCCTCCGGGCGATCCACACAGTGGTGACACCCGGACTTTTCCTCCCGCCTTATCCGACACAGGAACCTCCCGAAGCTGCCATTTCCGGTGAGGACCTGCGTCACGCGGAAGGTGAGGACGCCGTGGCGCCTCTCCAGCCACTCCTCAAAGAGGGGGATCGCTGGTGTAAAGCTTTCGCCACACTAAGTGGGTCCGGCTGTGTCCGGACAGACGCGACTTTCATAACCTGCCTTTAGTGTGCTAGAAACTGGTAACATATTAACCATAAATCAGAAATACAATTTTATTAATACCCTGAAAGTTACTTCACATCCTAATCATGATCGATATCATCTCATCAACATCTGCCTAGCCTTATCCCAACTATGTTGGGGTCAGCTTCCAGTCTAACCAATTACATCAACACACAACATCATACAAACATTAACACAACAACTTCCTTTAAACAAATTTTTGTCTATATATGTTGCATATACTTAGTAATTTATAGTTTTACCCATCTTCCGATTGGTAGTAATGATGGCAATGTATTAATTAATACCGAACACCTGCTAAATGTCTCGAAATATTATGTTCACTATAAATTGCTTAAGTGTGTGATTATTGGAGAACGAGGAAGACTGACCTACGGTGCTACAGTGTCTACTAGTACGGAGGTCAGTGTGAATTACTCTCTAACAACCATACATATATCCACGCACGAAATGATATCTTATTTTTGTATAGATAGTTTTTTTTCTCTCTTTTCTATATACGTATAAATTGTCATTCTTAAGGTTGTTATGGCGCTGTTGAAAATAAATGTATTTTTTTTTAACCGGATGCAGCTAAATCAGTAGATATTTTACATGGAGCGACTGCCTAACTGTCCTCCACAACCAAGTTACTGAGAACCACATCCTAAATCCTAATACATATGTGAAATTGATTTTGTTTGTCTGTTTGTTCGTCCTACTTTCATCCCTAAGCTGATTCTCATGTTCAAGTCACGAGTACATAGGTATTCATGAGCTTAACACAAGAATCTGTTTTTGGCGGTCAATATTAAGGGGAATGGCTGATCTTTGCGTTATGCTCGTGAACGGGTGCTGCTTGTGGTGACTGGTCGTCTTGCTGACCATGGTTTTGTTATTGTTATTCGTAATTAACTGTTTATTTAACTTCGATGGTCCTAATTTATCATTTGTGACTTCGAGTTACTGCTATAGCTATATGTAAGCGGGCACGCTTTTATTTAGGTTAAGTTCTGCAAGTTTTTGCTTTTTATTTCTTTGCTTAAGTATAATAGTTTTCGATGATTTTTTTTCTTGGTGTTTTGGCTTGTGCTAGCTTACATATGGTTAATAATTTTATTTAACCTGTTAAGCCCCGCGCGACACCGATTCGGAGTCAAACAATAGAAAATCAATTGTGTCTCATTAGCTGTCCTTGGCCAATTAATACTTTGAGTTGCACGTAGTGTAAATTATTTTGCATACTACTGATAGAATCCAGTTTTTTCTAACTGAACAGACAGCTGTGTTGCTGGGGAGTTTGTTGCGCCACTTCTTCTTCCCAGCTAAAGCACTAGGAAATGGTGAAGGGTTGGCGTTTTGGGGGACTATCTTATGTAATTTTGACGTTCGAAAACTGTTGATTCTCAGCCTAGTTTGAAGAAATGACTTTTGATTTGATTTGATTTGATTTACAAGAGAGAGTACAACTTTGTGCCCTTTGGCGTCGAGACCCTTGGTCTGTGGGGTCACTGGGACCCCACGGACCGAGGGTGTCGACGCATAAGTTATTTGCGGAAATCGCGAAACGTCTAGTTGATGTAACTGGTGACCGAAAAGCTGGCGGCTTTCTCGTGCAACGCATCAGCATTGCAATTCAGCGAGGAAATGCCGCCAGCATCCTCGGTACAATGCCCCGAGGGCCTTTTTTAGGCTTAACTTAGTTTTAATTTAATTTAGTTAATGTTAATAATTTACAAGTCGTTTTAACACTGAATATTGATTAGTCCTCATTTGTTTCTTCTTGTTTCAGCTTTTAAGTATTGTAATGGTGTTTCCTTTTTAAACAACCGAGAGGACCATACAGCTTGGGTTTCCTGCAACAGCGGTGGCCGCCCCATAACGACCGCAGAGTCGACCGTCATGAAATGATAGCACCGGGGTATGACTTTACGCTGTCATGAAACGCGCTCTATGGAACACCAATTTACTTTCAAAAATAACGTTTCAGTGACGTCATTTGACAGTAAATTGCAGCCACTATGTGGCGGCACTTTAGTCTTAGGAAACTCTAGCTATAGGGAGAGAAACGTAAGATCGTTCAGCCAAATACAGCTTTACCGTACAATTTCTAAGAAATCTATCGACAATGTTGGGGCAACATTGTCGATAGATTTCTTTACAAAACCGCTTCATTTCTCAATACTTTCCGACATATTCGCCCACTTGCCCCAAGTTAGCGATACAATCAAAGCAAACTAAGTAAAAGTTCAGAAGTGTATCGCGATTTATGAATATTGGGACGACGCGACCGCAACGCACCGCTGTCCATTTATAGTTTGTTTGGGCAGTCAGCCGCGAAATCAAGGGTTTTAGATCCGACAAACTACATCTGCAGTTCACGAAACTTATAATCAACCTTACTACAAAAAAATAGAGACTAAATTTAGATAGATGAATAGTAAAATGGGATTGTAAAACGGATTTTTCTTATAAATTATTATATAAACTAGAAGACTAAAATAATGCTTTGGGAAAAATCTTTATTTTTATCTTTTGCAGTTGCTTGTCGAGGGGATTTCCTTGACTGATTTTGATACTAAACTCGAAGGGGAATACAAAAATGATAGTCCTTACAGAGCTTACTTCGATGTCGATGTTAAAAATTTCCATTATCAGGGACGGTAAAATATTTTTTTTATTTGACATAAAAAGTACACATTACACACACATAATCAGCCTATTATGTTCCCACTGCTGGGACACAGGCCTCCTCTCTGTGAGAGGGAGTGGGCCGTAATCCACCACGCCCAGTGCGGGTTGGTAGATGTCACATGTCTTCGAATTTTTGGTTCTAGGACATGTCGGTTTCCTCACGATGTTTTCCCTCACCGTTTTGAGAGCAGTGGAGCAATAATTTGCACAAAGTAAAGCGCCTGTCCGGGTTCGAACCTACGCCCTAGAACTCGTAAGTCGCGGCCGTTACCACTGGGCCACCACTACTCTCACACACAGATACAGGTGACACTTAATTTAAGCGTGGAAATAGCCTGGTACAAAAAAAATATCGTAGACCCCTGGAAAAACCAGTATTACGGTTCATCCGTCCGTCCATTATGGATATAATAGTAACTTACAAATTAAGTAATGTGCACTTTTGTAAAAAAAAGTAATCTAAAGGCTCGTGCAGAACGGGGCTATATCGCGGGCGCGAAAAGCATATTACTGCCTGTCGCGCCCGCGATATCGCGCTAATCTGCTCGAGCCTTAATACAATGAATTGTGAGGATAAGAAATGGGGGAAAGAAAGTAAAAGGTGTTTAAATGAATTAATAACAAGGAAAAGGTAGTGGAAATAATATACGATTTCAATTTACTTCTCTCTTTAATTATGTTTATTTATTGGAACGAAGTTTCTTTTTGCACATTATACTTTGCACAAACACACACACACAGATACTTAGCGAATGAGAGCCAGATAAAAAAAAATGTTACATTTTTACCGTCACGATACTTTTTTTTTCCTTTATTTGCTTGTAATTTATTTCAGTGTGCCTTTTATTTAATACAGGGAAAGGAACTTTATTTCAATCGGGTGACACCTTTTTTCACCTTTTTTATTTTGCTAGTTATTTATATTTTCTTATTCTATATAACATTTTAAATAAACAATGACATAAATGTTTACTTTGTAAAGTATTATATTATTTAAATTTAATTAGGAATGTGAGGACAATGTGGGTCATTGTTTTTTTTGTCTCTTGGTTAGTTTTAATGTAGGTCTGGCAGTTTGAGTACTTTATACGGCCTACCTAAATGTCTTTTCTTTGGTATTGTTCGTCAAATCATTGAGTTCCTTAAGTTTTGAGTTGAGCTGCATGATAACTGACAAATGCGTGCACTGACTGGACAGGTCCACTCAAATCTGTGTGGTTCTTTCCTCAAAATACCATTTCGGACACCAACCTACATGGTCCTCAAATGATCAGACCAAGATTATGTCCAGATATACTCGTACACATTGACATTGATGAATTTTATTTACACATGAATATTTACTCTGTGAAGTATTATATTATTTTAATTGTGAAAACTTTGTGGGTCATTGTTTAATTTTGTTTTATTCTCAGTTAGTTTTTAACATGGTCTGGCAGTTTGAGTATTTTTTGCGACCTAGCCAAATGTCCTTTCTTTGGCATTGTTCGTTGAATCGTTGAGCTCCTTAACTTCTGAGTTGTGCTGCACAACTACTGACAAATACTTGCGCTGACTGGACAGGTCCACTCAATCTGTGTGGTTCTTTCATCAAAAGACCATTTCAAACACCAATCGACATGGTCTTCACATGATCTGACCTCTGAGTTTGTTTCGGCCTTTCTTCTCAGAGTAGTCAGATAGGAAACGCCGACCTCATCTAGTTTTAAAAAATATGGTTGACGTGTAAAAGTGTTTGTACAAACCTACTTACAAAATTAAAATCATTTATCATTTACCTGTCGACTTTTTATGTATGGTACCTAACTAATTCACCTATCGAGCACTTTTTACCGCGTATTTATCTGTATTTAGTTCCTTATCGTTTGTAATTAACTAAATAGTGAAACCTCTAAATCACGAGGTCAAACATCTTTCTGATATCAATTTAAGATATTGTAAAAGATACATCTACAGACTTAACCAATTGTCGAACAACAAAAAACTTTCCAACAACTAACAATACAGCTCACTACATCATGTATCACATAACAACTGCCAACAACACCACTTAGTCGTGTCTCCTTACAAAACTTGTAAAAGAAAACACAGAGGGCCAGCGGCACTTTGAAATAAAACAAACTACGATCACGTTGATATCTACTTTCATTGGGAATGGAACTTACATGTTTTGGGGGAAGCCGATTTGAAGTATAGAGCTGTATTTTTACAAACTTTTATTTAACTTGCAATGTTTTTATGTAAGTATGTATGTTCGAGTCAAATCTTGCAACTGAATTTTAAATCATTTATCCTCAACCGATTGAGATTAAATTTTGCATACACGTTTAGTTTGGATGACAATGCATTGTTAGCTAACTGACATCATTGTAAATCCAATATGGCGGACGGCCCAAGATGGCGGCATAGTTATTTTTTGTGCTCTCCCATGATATGGGTATCAAATGAAAGGGTTTGCTGAGAAGAATCAACTACCTTACAAATGAAGGTGATAGAACAGATATGTAAACAAATTGGAATGCTAGAAAGTACAAAATAAAATATAAATACGAAAAATCTTTTAAAAACAAGCTTTCAATGATATAAAAAGCTTGAGGCGTGAACGTTTTTCTTACACTTAAAGATAATGCCTCAAGCTTTTAAGAAAGTATTATTCTTGTTTTCGTAAGTGTTATTTAGCACTTTTTAGTTAATTTTTTTTTCCTTATATTTTATTTTACTTCATACTATAGAGCATTTGATACTAGTAAAATGAATCAGTCTTTCTGTGATCTGGCAAGATTTTTTTATTAAAATCTTGTCACTCTTACCACTTCAGGAATGCATTGTACCTAGTCACTTTTAGTTATTTAAGTTACTTTGGTAAGTTCGTTACCTTACTTTTTAAATATGGAATGTGTGTTTAAAATTTTAATTCAAATTGGTATTGACTTGAATAAATTGTTGTTTACGTTCATAGAATTCTTAACGCTAAAGGCTCGTACAGACTGGGGTGATATCGCGGGCGCGACAGGCATATTGCTGCCTGTATATTACATCTAACTAAAATATTTTTTCGAATTCACGGTACAATTACGTCACACGTTTATGCCTCCTCTGTTCGTGACGTAAGGTTTTTCCGTAAAAAAAAAACCTTACTAGTGAGGTTTTTTTTTGCCTAGGCACCTACCTAGTAAAGTTCTAGGCACATAAGTGCAAGAGAAAAGCTTAGCTACTGATAAATTCTTCTTAAGTTTGATTGATTTCGTTTTTGGAAAAACGCCATTCCAAATTACCGTGAAAGTGCTACTTTAAAATAGCTGATATTATTATGAAACCTTTATTATAAGACAACAGAGATCCATACCGTGTTAGTTAAGAAAACCTTAATCTAATTTTAGTACCCTAATCGTGCCGCCATGGGATCTGGAGGCAAAAGCCCTCGCGCACGTATGGGAGTGGCGCGAAGAGGCGAAACGCCGAGGCGTTACTCCACGGCCGCGAGAAATCGCAGCACAGCGGACGGAGCTCCGAGGGGATCTCATGGCGACATGGAGAGTACTGTTGTCGCAACCCAGTGCTGGGCACGCCACGATTGCGGCGATAAGTCCCCTCTTTGAGGAGTGGCTAGAGAGGCACCACGGCGTCCTCACCTTCCGCCTGACGCAGGTCCTCGGACACGGCAGTTTCGGGAGGTTCCTGTGTCGGATAAGGTGGGAGGAAACGCTCGAGTGTCACCACTGTGTGGATCGCCCGGGGGACACGGTGGAGCATACGGTGGAGGTCTGCTCGGCTTGGGCAGAGCACCACCTTGTCCTCGTGTAAGCGATCGGTGGCAGAGATCTCTCGCGTCTGGCCCTAGTCCAGACCATGGAACGGAGCGAGAGGGCATGGGAAGCCGTCACCTCCTTCTGCGAAGCGGTAATACTCGCGAAGGAGGAGGCTGGACTGGTGAGGAAGAGGCCAAGTTCGCGCCCTCACGCCCCTAGGTGCCGCAGGAGACGCCCCGGGCGTCGGGAATCCCAGGCAGATTTCCGGCCACCGTAGGCGTGGGCTTGCGGATGGTGAGCAATGGGTAGCTCGCCGTCCGATAAGGACCAGGCCCGGGTCGACGGACGTTATGTTCCACGCGCGCCTCAAAGAGATATCGTCAGCACAAGTGTAGGGTCCACTAGGGCCAATGCCTGCCGGGGTCGCGGGAAAGCCCCTGGCAGCACAGGCAACGGAAGGAACACTGGTTTTAATCAGCAAGAATCTGATACACCCTCCCGCTCCACCCAGAGCGGGAGAAGTTATTTGATAAAAAAAAAATGACGCAGTATCGGACAATCCCACCTAGCGCACAACGTGCTCAGGATGCTGTGGGAGCTGACACGCATTCTGTGAAGGATCGAGGCACACCGGTTTCGGATGATGGCATGAAAGCCGTCAATCCTTGCCTCAGCAAACATCCCCGAAGCGCTACAAAAACGCGGCAGCCCCGCCAGCCTCCTGAACGCATTATTATACTGCTCACGATTATGAGATTGTGAATTTTTATAATGATTTCATTACTTTCCATTTCATTCAATTAATTATTTCCAGACAGACTTAGCACAAATTTGAATTTAAAAAAGTTTAATTAAATACCAAACAATTCCGCACACCTTCAAAATGAAACTCTCTCAAGCTCGCACAAAACTGAACCAACCCAAGACAACAAAACTTATTAAACTAGCCAGCCGAACAGTGTCACCTCTGAAACAAAACAAGCTGTATCACGTAGCCGGTAGCCGGGACAGCTTGCAGCGAAACAGCTCGGAACAGCTCGTTCTCGTTTCAGACATGCTTTGCAACTGACAGAGGTGGTGTGCTTCTATTTCGGAATGAGGCTGCGATGTCTTTTATGCTGGACTATTTTAGGAAGAACGAAACTGATGTCCTTTTTTTTCTACAGATTATTCTAAACTCTCTGTCTGTCTTTCCGTTAATGTGCTTATACAGCATGCATCAGAATGTTGCCTCGGCTGGCACCGATATAGGGAGCGGCGGTGGCGTCAGGTCATCTTAACTGTATTGTCATCAGGACTAAATAGGTACTTATTTATAAAAAAAAATCAATACAGTCGGACAAATGGAAGTTGTTCTAAATATAATTGCAAGATTTGGCGTAAAAAAAATAGGTATAGGTATAAATGAGTCTTCCATAATACTCGTAATTATATCATGTGAAGTTAAATATTCAAATTATGAAACTAATAACGGAAACTGAACCTCCAAAACGAATAAGAAGGCACATTTTTGGCGACGAAAGTAGAAATGCTTATCGTACGAAAGCAATTTTAAATGAAAATTGTTTTCTTCATTAGATAGAGTAAAAAAAACCCTAATTTCAGCAATTTGGCAGGGTTGGGGACCCTACCTAATTGAAGAAATTCGAAAAAGATTCCAACAGCTCCGGAGTTGTGTAGAAAAATAGGAAATGAAATGAAATGAAATAGAAATGAAATTGTTTATTCTGTAAATAGGATATGAGAATCACTTTTACACGTCATGTTAAAAAATAAGCTAGATGGAGTCGACATATCCTATCTGACTACCCCTGAGAAGAAATGGCGATACAAACTCAAGGGTCAAAGTCTCTTTTAAAGTCCAGACATAATCGTGGTCAGATCATGTGAGGACCATGTAGATCCATGTCTGAAATGGTCTTTAGAGGAAAGAACCACACAAATTTGAGTGGACCTGTCCAGTCAGTGCAAGCATTTGTCAGTAATCGTGTAGCTCAACTCAAACCTTAAGGAGCTCAACGACTCGACGAACAATACCAAGGAAAGGCCAATTGGGTTGGCCGCATAAAGTACTCAAAATGCCAGACCATCATTAAAACTAAGAGAAAAAAAAAAACAACAAGAAATAAATAAAAATGACCCACATAGTGCTCACATTCACAATAATTAAAGTAATATAATACTTTTCAAGGTACATAAATATTCACTTAATTTTGCTTATAATATTCATCAATGTCAATATGTATATACATATAGTTGTATATAATGATGATTTTGCATAATTTAAATGTCAAGTTTTATGGTTTTAGCACAAGGCTTATCAGAGCGAGCAGCTCAATCCCAAGCTTTTTTGTCTTCTAAATAATCTGAAATTTTATAGTACCCTTTTTTACAAAGTTTGGTTTTAATACAGCTTTTAAATCGTTTAATGGGTAAATTTCGAATAGCAATAGGAAGTTTGTTGTAAAAGCGTATACATTGACCCCTTGAACGTGTTGCCTACTCTGTGGAGGCGAGTGTGAAGTACAGCAAGATTATGTTTATTTCTGGTATTTAAACTGTGGATACCGGACATTTTCTTAAAATTTCATACATTTTTGTGTACATACATAAGATTATCAAATATATATTGAGAGGCTACAGTCAGAATATCTATTTCTTTGAATTTTTGTCGAAGGGAATCTCTTGGATAGATCCAAGAGATTCCCTTAAGTTGTAAATGGCTCGAACAGCCCTTTTCTGTAAAACAAAGACGGTATTAATGTCCGCACAGGTTCCCCAGAGAAGTGGTTGCCTGGAACAGATCGCAGAAAGCGATAAGGCCGCCCATTGTATATTTTGTAGTGTTTGATTTATTTTTTTGTCATGTATTTTTGTGGTGTACAATAAAGTACGAGTATATATAAATAAATAAATAATCCCATATGACATAAGACTATGAAAATAACTAAAATAAACAATTCTGGCCGTATCTACATCGGTTATCTGTCGAATTTTTTTAACAGCATAGGCGGCTGAACTTAGCCTTCCTGACAATTTTTCTATGTGTGGTCGCCATTGTAATTTAGCGTCAATAGTTATTCCAAGAAAAACTGTCGACTCAACAGGGTCCAACTCTATTCCATTAAGTTGAACATTGGTAGTTAGCTGCCTGACATTTGGCGTTGAAAATTTAATGAGATTAGTCTTTTTTTCGTTCAGGAGAAGATTATTTGCACTAAACTAATGGACAACTTTAGAGAGTGCATCGTTAACATGTTCAAAGTTGACCAGCAGTCGTTTGATTTTAAAAATGAGGGAAGTGTCATCTGCGAACAATACAATCTTGTGATTATCCCTTATGTGATAAGGTAAGTCATTTATATAAATTAGAAACAAGAATGGACCTAGAATTGAACCCTGCGGAACGCCCATAGTGACCGCAGATCCTGCAGATCTCTTGCCATTTATATCAACCCTCTGAATTCTATTGTTAAGATAGGAAGTCAGAAGGTCGAGAGCCCTGTTCCTCATACCATAGTGCTGCAGTTTCCTGATGAGAGTATCATGATGGACGCAATCGAAGGCCTTAGACAAGTCGCAGAAAATGCCAAGAGCATCCTACGACTCCTCCCAAGCCTCGAAAATGCTCTTCAGCAATTCCACGCCCGCGTCTGTAGTTGAACGACCCTTCGTAAAACCAAACTGTTTCAGATGAAATAAATTATATGAATTGAAATGTCCTAACATTTGTTTTAAAATTATTTTTTTAAAGATTTTGCTCAATGTAGGTAATATCGAAATAGGCCGAAAATTCGTGGGATCAGTTGTGCTGCCAGATTTTAACAGTCGAATCACTTTCATCAGATCAGGAAATATACCAGATGCAATACAAGAGTTAAAAACAATTGCAAAAAAGGGTGAAATAACATCAATTATTGAAGACATTGTATGTACTGATAATCACCAAAGATCAGCAGTTTTTTTTACATCAAGTTCTTTAAAAGATTCCAAAATGTCTTTAGGGCTAACAACTGTGAATTTAAAGTGTTTATCACATTCTGGTACACATTCTTTTAGTATTGAGTAAGCAGAAGTGGAGGACGACGATGATAGAGTTTTGGTTGTTAAAAAGGGAATATTAGTGAAGAAGTTTTCAAACTGTTGCCACCTCCACGTCTGGCCTAATATCTACATCATCGATTTTTAGATGGAAGTCACGATTCCGTACTGTCGTTCTTCCCGTTTCAGAATTAATAATATTCCAAGTTGTTTTAATTTTATTTCCAAAAGATTTTATTTTATTTTTAATGTGTGGCTTTTGCTGTGGAACAGGCTCTTTTAAAAGTTTTAGAATAATTCTTAACAAATTCTTTAATAGTTTCATCATGGTTATATGTTTTTTCATGATACAATTCATATAACCTCAACCTACTTTTGTAAATACCAGGTGTTGCCCAGTCACTAAATATAACGCGATCATAAACAGGCAATGTTTTTGAGGTGAATACCTTCCTAAATTCACAATTGATGAGGTTAAATAGTAAAGTATATGCTTGATCCGGGCCAGTGTGATAAGGCAAACCCGGTAGTTTTTCCATTAAATTATTTTTAAATTGTTCTAAGCGACTTTTGTTAACAGGAACAAAACTCACAAGTTTTCTTTGAACTCTGATTATTTTCTGAGGGAATGTGCCAACTGGCCACAGTGATCAGAGTCCAACTCATTTATAATTGAATGGCTAGAAGGTCTTAAATTGTAAAAATATTGTCAATACAGGTAGCGCTAGTGGCAGTTATTCTAGTTGGCTCAAAGAATGTATTGTACAAATTATAGGACTTTAATAAAGTTATAAATTTATTTACTGCAGCAGATTTTTCAAATATATTAATGTTGAAATCTCCACAGACAACAAGTGTTTTATTACTGTTACAAGTCTTTAATAATACTTCTTCCATATATTTCTCGAAAATATCATATGAAGCACATGGGGGCCTGTACACGCTCATTACAATGAACTGCTCAAGCTCAATGCAAGCTATTTCAATAACTCGCTCAACAGAGAGGCTCACAATATCCTTATGTTCTTTAAATTTAATATTGTTACGAACAATTATTAGAGAGCCACCACGTATCATATTAACTCTGCTGAACGAGCTGGCAACGTGGTGGTTGTTAAAGCTGAACATGAACTGGTGGACTTTTAACCAATGTTCAGTTACACATAGGATATCAATATAATTACAGTTCATGAACAGCTCCAGTTCCAATTCCTTACTTATCACACCCTGTATATTTTGATGAACGATTTTTGGAGTATTATTATTACATTTATTTAGGTTACTGCAATTTGATGGGTGTGATATTAAAGAACTTTGTGTAACATTAAGATGATTTAAACCTTTATTTAAATTATCTTCATTTCTTAAGCAAGAGGTTTCCTCTATTGTCCTATTGGTATGCCTGCCTTCCTATAATAATTATTGGGTGTCGATAAAGACGAATGCAACCTCAACCAACCACCTCAAGATATTGTCAGCGAAGAGTTTAAGGCGCGCGTCCAAGGGTGTTCATATGTAAAACAGACTGTAAAAGAGAATAAAATAGAATAATAATAATAATTCTTTATTTCATACATATAGTCCACTTTGTTAGTAACAATTTGACTTATACACTATGTTTGTAAGAAATATAGCATATAAATAAAAAATAATGAACTGAAAATAACAAGTAGGACGATTCATTTTGGCCTTGATCGAATATCCTACTAAGAGTTTATTCGATCAAAACTCGGATGAAGACCTTCATAATTGGAGAATCGAATTTCTCCGCAATAACCTGCAAGATTCTGTTAAAACTTCCGCGGAACCTGCTCAATAATGAAGCAGTTCTTTTACGTATGACGGCGTTGAAGCCATCAACCCTTGCTTCCGCAAGCATATTCGAAGCACTACAAAAACGCGGTAGCCCCGACAACATCCTAAAGCCGTTATTGTACTGGACATGATTTATTATGTACACCATCAAACCATCAACACCGTCTTATCGCTAAAAGCCATCTTTTAAAGACAAACTTTAGAGAGCTTATTGATTCCGGCCCATTAGGTTTATTGAAGTTTAATTTTTTTAACAAAACAAGTTCGAAGTGCTAACGTTACCTAACTTTGTAGTAATGCTTAGTTACAAAAATAGGGGGGACGGAGGGGACACAAATTTTGTGTTTGCCCCGAGTGGCAGAAATGCACGCTACGCCACTGGTTATAATGATATGTTATCATAGTGATGCTGATGACTGACCATCGTTTGGCGGACGGGTTGATAATCACATTTTACTGTTATCACTAAAGGACGCCGCTACTTACCCTGATGCCATAATCCCTTTTATTAATATAATGTTTTACCCAACCTATCATGGGGAAATTTATTATCTTTTACGGAAACCATCGTGGGGAAAGGTAACGTCATCAAGATTATCTTTATAACTAATTATGTACCTACTCTATTACCCGTTATGAAAATTAATATAGGATAAAGAAAATGCAAAGAAATATCAATAATTCGGATAAGCCTTTATAGCTGCAAATAAGTGAGTTTTTGGTCTTCAGGGCCTCTGGCAAGTGTCCGCCTAGTGTGCCCGCCATAAAACTGAATGGTTGAACAAAAACGGGGCTACCAGTTCAAATACCTAGTGCACTACGTCACTGAGGATTTTGATGACCAAGTTGATATTGAAAAGGAGCGCAGGGCCTTGGCGGTTAAATGCAATTTGCTAGCACGCGGGCTCGCTCGCTGCAGTAAACAGGTAAAGGTTACACTTTTTAAAGCTTACTGCCAAACTTTTTACACGAGTAGCCTGTGGATCAGCTGTACTTAAAGCTCGATCAATGCCTTGCGTATACAGTATAATAATGGATTCAGGATGCTGCTAGGGCTGCCCCGCTTTTGTAGCGCTTCGGGTATGTTTGTGGAGGCTCGGCTTCCATGCTATAATGCGCATTCGAACCGCCTCCCTACCAAGCAGAGCGCGGGATAGCGCTAACAGTATCCTCCAACTAATTGCTGAGAAGTATGACTCGGCAGTCATGAAGGCTTTCGTTCAGATTATGGTCGGATAGCGTGGCAATCTATCCTGAACTCGAGCGGGAGGTTTCATGACTATACACCTTGTATGTACCTACCTTTTTGTAATATGTCTGTATTAACATAGTTTGTAAGAAAATTTTTGTGACTAGCAATTATGGACTTTTTCTGAATAAATACTTTTATGATTATTATTTATACTTTAACTCGGCCTTTAGAATGTGAGAAGATAGAATGATTGATTGTTAATTGGCATACTGTGTTTTGATTCCTTCGATGTAGCAAAATTTCAATATTTCTTACGGTTTTTGCGGCTTTGTTTTAGTGTATATTGATCAAAATTCAATACGCGCTCATTATAATAAAATAATGAGTAATATCATTTAACACACCAATTTATCTCTCAAAATGATATTGCTATATGTCGTAATATTTTCAAGAAATAATTTTAATTCCATGAAATCCTCTTTCGAGAGCTATATCGTTATTTTAAATTATTGCATTATGCAAAATACGTTAATTTTTCGGGCTGCCTTGACGGATCCCCCTTCATGAAATAATTATTTACCCCGCAGCCAACAAGAGAAACCGTAAACAGATTCACCTCACGCACCATTCCATACACACGTCCTACGCCAAAATGTAACATGTTTCTCACTTGACGCTTTCCTAATGAATCACCAATTAAACATAATGACAGTTAATCATTGCCTAGCAATATTACGATCGTAATTACAGCCTAAAGTACAGTCACAGGCACGGGTGCGTCTCGTATCATATAAAGTTATTTGGTATATTTTCATTTCAATAACGTTCACAAGATGTAATAAACGCGAGATATACCAACTGTTGATATAATTTATTTAATATGTAAATAAATTATATCAACAGTTGGTATATCTCGCGTTTATTACATCTTGTGAAAGTTATAACATTTATATGTATAAATGTAATATGTAAAGAAATTTTAGAGTATATACTTTAAAACTTATTTCGTATAACGTTTTTGCCTAACCTACCTATAACGTTTATTTAATCGAAAATCGTTAGGACTATCGTTTAAAATATACATATATTGATACCAAAATTATGGCTTTTTTTTTTAATACTCCGATTCAGAGCAATCTGACTCGGATAGGTTGGGTTAGAAGATATTTTTTTTTATAACCACCCAGACATAGGAGCCTCGAGCTCGGTCAAGCTATTTTGGCCGGTGGTAATCAGTTACTAGGTATATGTACTCAGGTTACTAACTGTGATAGAATTTACAAAAAATATATACTTTACATTATTAGACTAAATAGGTTTTATGTCTTTTGAGTGGTATACCAAACGATTTTATATTCAATGTATGTTATTCTTATAAAAAATTGTTATTTTAAAATTATATCAATCGTTTATTATATCAAATAAAAGATAATTATATCAAAATAAAATTATAGATTCAGTTGTTATATTTTGTAAATATTAGTGATTTTGTAATTATATCATATATTACTTACCCCACAGGCACCACAGGCACCTTACACTTACCTACGCAAGATTCAAAAGCGACTTTCTCTTCTAGTATTGATGCTTTTTCATGGTTTTATGAAAATAGTGTTATTGAAACCGTCAATCAACGTTCCCACTGCTGTGACACAGACCTCCTCTCTGTGCAAGGGAGTGGGCCTTAATCCACCACGCGGACCCAGTGCAGGTTAGTAAATGTCACATGTCTCCGAATTTTTGGTTCTAGGACAGGCCCGTTTTCTCACGATAAAATAAATAATAATAATAATAATGTTTATTTAAAGAAAACTTAGACATAAATTACAAAATATTTTAACAGGCTAATTTAGGACAGTTTAAGTGGTGTGGTCATCTGTAGCCGAACTAGGCAGAGCCTGTATTTCGGCTATCAGCGCCAAACCCCTCGAGTATTACACATATACAAATTTAATAGCCATTAACATTTCAACAGTATCTAGTACATAGTCATTTTAACAATATACTTTACATGTATTAGAGAAAAAACATAAAAGGAAAGATAAATGAGTTTTTTGTAGTTGTCGATGATGTGTTAATTGTTGTTTGATGTTCTCACCTTCATCGTTTTGAGAGCAATGGTGATGAAATAATTAATCAAAATCATACTATTACGAAATAGGTATTTTCTCAGAATTGCAAGTGTTATTTCACGAGTAAAACGCTTTTTGACTAACTGTAAGCTATGCTCGAGACTGTACATAATATATTGGGCAAGTACCTACTCAAGTTTTATGTTCATTACTTCCTACTGGCTTTTGTACCTTTAATGTATATTTTTATTTAAAAGAGTGTCAAAATAAATAGCATAACACACAAAAGTACAATTAAATGTAAGTGCCAATTATACAGGAAAAAAAAAACATATCGTATCGTATGCAATAGGGACGAGCCTTTTGACATCAACCGGGCACAATCCAGACTCCGGGCTGCTACTGAGGAATTCCTGATGGAAAAATCCGATAACACTGCCTGTCCTGGGAATCGAACCCAGGTCCTCATGCTCGTATAGGGTCATGAGGAACAGGGTGTAAAGTTCACTCATCCTCCATAGAAAAGGGAGGATCCTCCGACCAGATGAGTGTCGTGTTTGGTGAGCAAGTGCCCAACGGTTGATATCGGGATGTTGCATATATTATATTCTAGTTGCGCGGTAAACTCTGCTTGCACGATGCAGGGTTTTGCGTGACGTCAGTATGTTGCGTAGTTCGCATGTGGCGATGTACCTAGATGCCGCTACACTCAATAGTAGCGCGACCACTAGACCAACGTGGCAGACACCTTCCTTTCTTATACGGCTCCTGAAAAACTATTGTAAAAGGCCATGATTGAAAACATACATTTTACTAAAATGCCAATGTTACTGCTTTTTTTTTTTTTGAGGGTGTGAAATCATCAAATAACTTCTCCCGCTCTGGGCGGAGCGGGAGGGTGTGTCAGACTCTTACTGACTAAAACCCACCCGTATTCCTTCCTGTTGCCTGTGTTGCGGGGGCCTCGGTGACCCATAAGTACCTTCCCGCGACCCCGGCAGGCATCGGCCCTAGTGGACCCCTACTTTGTGCTGACGACATCTCTTTGAGGCGCGCGTGGAATACAACGCGCCGTCGACCCGGGCCTGGTCCTTACCGGACGGTGAGCTACCCATTGCTCACCGTCCGCAAGCCCGCGCCTACGGTGGCCGGAAATCCGCCCGGGATTCCCGACGCCCTGGGCGTCTCCTGCGGCGGCTAGGGGCGAGAGGGCGCGAAACGTGCCTTTCCCTCAACCGTCCCGCCTCCTCCTTCGCGAGCATTACTGCTTCGCAGAAGGAGGTGACGGCTGCCCATGCCCTCTCGCTCCGTACCATGGCCTGAACCAGGGCCGGACGCGAGAGGTCCAATGTTACTGCTAAAACGATTAGACGTTCCAACATGTCCCATAAAGTCTGTTGTACATAAACTTTTCAATTTATCGTCTTTGTCAGAGTAAGATTGATTGCCGTAAAAAAGCAGTATGTCCGCATAGTTCGATTTATCACCCAAGGCTAAATTTCGCTCTAACTGCTCTGCTCTTGCTCCGTTATACTTGTCACTAATTTTGACACCAAAATAAATATAAAGTCATCTTTTAACCCTGTGTTTTATAGTAACTGGTAGACCCCACTACCTATGACATCTTTTTTTTTTAGGGTTCGTACCTCAAAAGGAAAAAACGGAACCATTATAGAAACACTCGTGTCTCTGTCCGTCTGTCTGTGCGTCTGTCACAGCCGATTTACTCCGAATCTACTTTTTTTTTTTTTTTTCTCTTTATTTATTTTGGGGTTTTTATCTAAACAGATATGTCAACCCCATCGTGCCTTTTACAATTGTCACATTAACACTTATAATTAACACATAAATTACTATACTAAACAGTTAAAGAATATATGAAAAAACTTTATGGTAAACAGAGAAATCACCGATGAAGGACTGTTATTAAATGACAAAACTTTTTGGCGCCTTCTGAAGTTGGTTGGGATAAAATTGATTGTATTAATCCTACGTTAAGCCTATTCAAGTTTAATTCTTTCAAAAGTGACTCCCTCTCGCGCCTGTTGCGGACACAATCCATCAGCAAATGCTGCACGTCCTCAATCTGATTACATTCTCTGCAATTCGGTGAATCAGATTTTTTCATAAGGAATGCAAACTTCGCTGATGGGTAATGTCCAGAGCGAAGTCTTAAAATTAATTTAACATAATTCCTACTAAGTTGATCGACATCGAACCAAGGCACACGAGGAGGCTCGCCTTGTATGCTCCTATACCATATACCTTTTTGTTGACTGATGCTATCAAAGTGTTGTTTCCAGGATTTCTAACAAATGACTTTATATTTAAATATGTATTCCCAATAATCAGGTAAGTAGTCGATTGCTGTACCCTCTACTGCTGCTAATTTAGACAATCGGTCAGCCTCCTCATTACCACGTAGTCCAATGTGAGCTGGAACCCATTGTAACTTCATTTCTATATTATTCTTATACAATAAAATACAAATCGATTCTGAGCCGCAGTTCAGGTCCGGATCGCGCAAGACTTTTGGCGGTCGGAACCAGAGAGGCCGGTCTTTGGCTACATGCCCATCCTTCTCCATATACCGGTACCTTCCTGGATCCGACCTCGCTTCGTCTGGCGACTGGTCTGCGGCTTGGGGTCACGGTATGCACTCCACACACATGCCCTTGTGGCACGGACGTGGACCGACTGGGTCACCACGGACTTTGTTGTCAAAAAAGTGCAGGCCGCTTTTCAAGACATGCAACACTTAATGACATAATCCGCCGGTCTCTTGCCAGCATCAATGTGCCTGCTCTTCTTGAGCCGACTGGCATTGTCAGAGATGATGGCAAAAGACCTGATGGTGTGTCTTTGGTCCCGTGGAGTTTGGGACGGATGCTTGTGTGGGACGCTACCTGTGTAGACACACTGGCACCGTCCCACCTCCAACGGACTACTTCTAAAGCGGGTGCAGCGGCAGAAAATGCCGAAAATCTGAAAGTTATTAAATATGTAGGCCTTGGCAGAGAGTACAACTTTGTGCCCTTTGGCGTCGAGACCCTCGGTCCGTGGGGTCCCAGTGCGCATAAGTTATTTGCGGAAATCGCGAAACGTCTAGTTGATGTAACTGGTGACCGAAAAGCTGGCGGCTTTCTCGCGCAACGCATCAGCATTGCAATTCAGCGAGGAAATGCCGCCAGCATCCTCGGTACAATGCCCCGAGGGCCTTTTTTAAGCTTAACTTAGTTTTAATTTAATTTAGTTAATGTTAATAATCATCTTGTAATTTGGTTATGTAAATAAAGATTGTTTGAAATAAAATAATATTTTCAAGAATATCATATGCTATCGATGCACCTCTGAAACCAGAGGCACATCGAGCAATATGCTGTAGTGCGCTTTTACTGTCTGAAAGAATAACGACTCTTTTTAAATTCTGATTTCGGCTATAAAAGATCGCTTGATAAATTGCAAAGAGTTCCAGTGTCATTATTGATACATTACTATTTATTTTAAAACCACGATTGGTTCCTAAGCTTTGGTCAAATATTCCCAAACCTAGACCGGAAGTACCCTTTGAACCATCTGTAAAAATTTTGTGCCAATTACAATACATAGAATTTAATTCAGCTAAAACATTAAACACTAATAAATTTGGATTATAATTAGATTTGGGTACCTTTACACATTCTAGATCAACATTAATTACATTTTTAGTCTCAATAGCAGTTGTCCAAGTTTCTAAAGTATACATTTTATGAATATCTGTTGAAAGAACATCTATGTGCTTTACATCATTATATGTTTTAACTAGTAAGGGTAATTTTTTGTTTTCCCAATATTTGATACTACAAAGATCCGCAATCAAGCTAACTGTCATATTGTTTAACCATGACGATATTTTTAAACAATATTTATAGGCTAAATACTGTCTTCTTAAAAATAAAGGGGGAATACTCAAATCAGATTCCATTACATGGATTGGGGAACTTCTGATATATCCACCTATAATTCTTAGGACTTGATTCTGTAACTTATCTAGCTTGGAAACACGAGATTTTGCACTACAATCATACATAAAACACCCATAATCAATTCGACTTCGAATTAGTGAAATGTATAACCTACGTATATGCTTTGTGTGTATTCCCCATGAGCTACCCGTTAGAACTTTTAATAGATTTAGAAATTTTAAACATTTACTAACTGTTTCATTTATATGTTTGCCCCAACGCAGACCTCTATCTAGCCACATACCTAGGTATTTGATGCATTCAGAGAAAACCAAGGTTTGCTCATTAACCTTTAGGGTAGGAAGTATTCTACGCCTGCCCCTACTGTACACACAAAAGGTAGATTTACTTGAAGATAATTCCAAACCAAGTCCATCCAAAACCCTTACAATAGAATTTAATGCATTTTGAACATACACTTCACATACTTTAATATCTTTGTGTTTAACATAGAGAACAAAATCGTCTGCATATTGAGAAACAACTACGTCAAGTGGAAGCTGACAGAGTTCGTGTGTTATTAAATTAAAAAGCAAAGGGGACAAAGGATCTCCTTGAGCCAACCCTTTATTAGTCAACCTACCTGTTAACCCATCATTATTATCAGATTTGATGTTTAAATATCTTTCACTCAAAAACGCCCATATATAAGAACAAAATTTTGATCCAATTTTAAGCTTATCTAGAATACTAACTGCTACGTCAATCGAAACGTTATTATAAGCGTTCTGAATATCTAAGAAGCATGCTAATGTAGGGATATTTCTAGAAAATCCAATTTGGATATAAGTGACCAAACGGGCTAGTGAATCGAGACATGAATAAGATCTTCTAAAACCAACGGTGCACGGTGATAAAATTTTTTTTCTTTCAGCGTACCATTCTAAACGTTTTACTATCATTAAATGAAAAATTTTACATAAACATGAGATTAAAGATATAGGTCTTAATTTAGGATCAGCATAAGAATTGCTAGCTTTAGGGATTGGAATTATTTGGATATGGCGCCACTGTTGCGGTACAATACAAAATTTGAAAATATTGTTGTATATATCAAGCAGATAAAATTTAATAAAGACGGGTAGATTAAAGATCATAGAATATGATAGACCATCTTCGCCCGGAGCTGAATCCTTTTTTTTAGACAGTTTTCAAGTTCCTGAATATTGAATTCGCGTTCTAAGACTTCATTGTTAGAAACAAACACAGGTGCTTGGTTTGGAACATAATCAGGTGTTAATGCGTACAGTAATTCTTTTTGTTTCTCAATGGGGGGGTAAGTTCTAAGTTGCTTATAGCCCTTTATCCAACGCATACGTCGCCACATTTCAGACACTCACGTTACTTCATCGATGTTATCACATAATCTATGCCAGCCTACGGACTTTGCTTTTTGGATCAATATTTGAGATTCTCTAGTTTTTTCTTCTAGTTTGGTCAAATTGTCAGGGGCCCGACCCCTGACAATTTGCGTCGAAAATTGGATAAACATAATCTACGCTGTGCTACTATTTTAGATAATTCTGGATTCCAATATTTTCTTGGTTTAAAATTACTAGAGGGTTGACAACTATTTTTAAGAAACGGAATATATTTATCTGCAGTATTATTAATTTCAAGTAATAAATAATCGTACATTTCTTGAACATTGTCACTTGGGGGATTAAAATTTTGTGTAAGGTAATTCTGGTATTCTTTCCAATTAGCTTTGGAATAGTTTCTTTTTATTTTAATAATAAAATCGTCAGTTATGCTGATTGACATTTTAATATTCATGTGATTGCTACCCAAATTTTCGTTGAATACTTGCCAGTCATATTTAATCGCAATGTCCGAGGATGTGAATGAAATATCCGGTGAAGTTTCTTGCAAATTTCCGCTCACTAGTTTAACCCGTGTAGCCGCACAATTATTAAGAGAAACAAATGAACTTTCAAGTGCCGCGTCCAATATTTGCGTACCTCTCGTATCCGTTTTAACGGACCAGTTGGTGTGATGACCGTTGAAATCGCCTCCTATCAAAGTATTTTTTTGAGAAAAAAGAAAATACCTGTTCCCAGTCTGAAGACTGCGTTTGGACAGAAGATGGGCAATAAATAGCTACAACATTTTCTATATCTTTACAATGTATCAATTTAACGCAAACAATTTCTATTCCACTATTTCGAACTCGAACCGGAAATAAGTGAGACCGTATAGATTTATGCACTAAAATCGAGACGCCTCCATAGGAATCATATCTATCCGATCTATAAATGTTATAGCCACTAATATGAATATCAGTTTCACTATCTAACCATGTTTCACTTAGAATTGCTATGTGGATATTTTCTTGATTTAGGAGCTCAGAAAAGGTAATTAGTTTAGGACGGAGGCTTTGAGAGTTCCATTGTAATAAGTTAATTTTTATATTTTTGCGTGTACTATCCATCTAAAATATCTATTAATTTTCCAAAAATCCCTCCACCTAAGAACCTGCCTAGTAACATCTCCTTAATTTCTTCATAAATAATTTTAATTACCAATATAACTTTATCCTCAAAAGTACCTTCTGACTTGTAAATATTTTTAAACTTATTAATAAACTTTTTTAGTTCAAACTTATATCGTGATTGTTCGTTTCTTTCCCTGTGTTCTTCATTCAGAGTTGTTCTTACTTCTTTTCGGATCGGTTGTTTTAGAGCTTTCTGACTTTTTCTATTTTGTGTTTTTTTTTTCTCACCTCCATTTCTCTGAACTAAATGTGTTGTACTCTCTGTACTATCTTGTTGATCTTGTTGTGATACTTCCATTTCTTCCTCTTCTTCTTTAGCTGATTGTTCGACAAATTCTTCTTGATTTTGTATTGATCCTGTTTTATTTCCGGAGACATTACTAGCGCAGTTTTTAGCTCGGTTATCTAAGTTTGTAGGTTTTATAAGGTTTTTAGAGGTATCATTTGATGTGTATCCTTTTGTCGTTTTTGAATAACTTTTTGAAGTGCCATCCGATATATTAGCTGCTCACTACTCATAACATTCCTAATCTCTTTTTCTTTCAAAAAAAAGGGCAAGTTTTGTCGATGACAAGGTGATCACCCTTACAATTAAGGCATGCAATATTATTAAGATCACAATTCACATGATCACCCCCGCATTTTGGGCATAGTTTCTTCTTCAAAGGACAATATTTTATTACATGTCCAAATTGCCAGCATCCCGAGCATTGAGTCACAGGGAACACGTAAGATTCAACCTTCAACCGGCACTCATACGCATAGATATGAAGCGGTAAATTTTTACTTTTAAAACCAACTCTCACTGACTCACTGTCAATCCATTTACCCTCCGAATCAACTCGTTTTAATCTTTTTATAGATGCTATTTCAGTGCTAGATTCAAAGATGCTCATGAGCTCCTCCTCGCTTATATCAATATCAACCCCTTTTACCACACCATAAGATATTGACAACTCATTAATCAATTGGCATCTGCATCCCATTTCCTTCAATTTTATACAATTTAACAGATTAACAGTATCTTCCTTTTCTTGAAATTGAACAAGTACCTTGTTAAAACTTTTGTATTTAATTCTTATAATGTTTTTGATATTCTCAGATCTTAGTAATTTTGCTAAAGCAATTTGCTTGGGCATATTTTCAACCGACGTAATGCATACTTCATGTTTATCAAGGAAGTTCACATTTTTTTCCACATCTACCCTCATATTTTCGGTTTCCGATAAAGCGCCTCGAATGAAACGTTTGGGTTTCCTTCTATTAACAGTAATAAAGTCATCATCCTCGTTACTCTCATCTTCTCTTTCTTTTCTTTTCTCAGGTAATCTCTTCTCACTTTCACTTGTTATATTATTTCGCAAAATACTTGACCCCAACGATTTGTCAACTTGTTGTTGGTTACTAGGTAAATTCTCGTCATCACCAGAGTCATCATCTTCTTCTCCACTTCCCATTATATAAAGTAAAAAAAAATATATATTTCGCTAACACAAGGCAGCACTAATCGCGTGACGTACAAATACACCGATAGTATGATACACGAGCGCACGATTCGAATGCGCGCGACCGACTGTCCGAATCTACTGAAGCGAATAAATTGAATTTGGTAGACATATGAATTTCTGTGACTTAAACACGAACGTGTAATGAATTAATAAATAATGTTTAATTTATGGGACACTTTTGGAGCGCAAATAAGATTTTTTTTTATTTGCAAACTGTACTGTGTGACATATCAAATGAAAGGACTTGTTATTTGGGTCTTTAATAGTTTAATTTTAAAATAAATAGCTTTAAAGTTATTTAAGAAAATAGATGATAATTGAACATTCCCCCTTATATCCGAAACTACTGACCCTAAAATATTGAAAATAATACAGAAAATATTTCTTTAAACCTATAAGAATTTTATGATGTTAAAATTGTGCATACAAACTTACATTTGCAGTTGGATTCTATGGGGGAACATGCTTTTCAACTAAAATGTTAAGTTTGTTCTTGGGATATATTCATCCCAACTAAGGAACCCTTCATTGTGCGTGGTCCGACACGCACTTGGACGGTATTTTTAGCTTTTTAGCTTCAGTTTACAATTAAGGAAACATTGCCTGTGTTAGGAGACTCCAAAACACACCAATTCGTCCTTCTTTCAAGTAGCCACGTAGCAAGGGATCGTAATAATTTTTAGCATAAATATAGTTTATGGGTTTTTATCCCGGAAAAATGCACGGTCCGCGTGGGTTAGACAACGAGAAAAAAACCGCGGGTAAAAGCTTGTTATTAATATATCTCCGTTATTCACACTGACCATAACATACATTACAAACCATTATGTTCAGGTTCAAAACTGTATTTCACGATACGGAATTTCAAGACCGCCAAACCCCTATAAATCTTAACGCTTATTAGCTTCATAATTCGGTTCAAATTCTCTCATAAGCTGTACTGACAAGCGACGAGACTGCCAAAGGTTGGCAGTACCTAATTAGATGGCCGATTAATGGCACCGCTGACGCTGTTATAGGGTTCAGTGCCAATACCGGGCTTTTGTGCCAAAGCGTGATGCCAAACAATGGGATAATAGATGGCGGGATTTAGTTTAGATTATGTTGTTCGGTCGGGTGTTGTTTATTTTGGACGGCACAATGCCCAGAGCTGCTGAGTAAATTTTGAGAGATGTTCATAATATGGTCATTGATAGGTCAAATTGACTGAAAAATAGGCATAGATAGCTTCGGAAGATATGAAATAAAAAAACTAGCGAGTCTTACAGTAGTCGCATATGATGCGGCGATAAGTCCCGCCGAAGGAGGAGGCGGGACGGTTGAGGAAAACGCAACTTTCGCGTCCTGTCGCCCCTAGCCGCCGCAGTAGGAATCCCGGGCGGATTTCCGGCCACCGTAGGCGCGGGCTTGCGGACGGTGAGCAATGGGGCTACCCATTGCTCACCGTCCGCAAGCCCGCAACTCGGGCCTGGTCCTTACCGGATGGTAAACTATCCAACCATCCGGTAAGGACCAGGCCCGAGTCGACGGCACGTTGTATATCACGCGCGCCTCAAAGAGATGTCGTGAGCACAAGTGTAGGGGTCTACTAGGGCCGTTGCCTGCCGGGGTCGCGGGAAGGTACTAAAGGGTTACCGAGACCCCTGGCAACACAGGCAAAGGAAGGAATACGGGTGGGTTTTAGTCAGTAAGAGTCTGACACACCCTCCCACTCCGCCCAGAGCGGGAGAAGTTATTTGATGATGCACACACAAAAAAAAAGGTCGCATATGATGTGTAACATGTGACATTTCACCTTGGTAATAAGCAACTGAGCAGTGCCAGAAATTTTCCTCAACATTTAAAAAGCTAAATACCAATATATTTATTCGTATAATTATTAACTACTAGTGGTCGCCCACTGGTCTATATATACTTACTTATATACTTACTTATATACATACGTACTTATGGAATAATCCATGAGTACGCTAATTCCATGCTATGAAAACGTACTTACTTATTCCATGCTCAAGCTGTCACTTCCTGTTACACACTTCCGTCCCTTTTCACGAAATCACTCGTACAGAAAGCGAGAGGAAAAATTTTACACATCAAGAATAAAAATAAAAAAGCTTTATAATATTTTTTATTTTTATTTGAGAACCGCCGTGGTGAAAGCCTCCTCAAGAGAATGCCAGCTTTCTCTGTCTTTCGCTACGTCAATCCAGCGTGATCCAGCTCTACGCACTATCTCGTCCTCACAGCGAGTGAGTGGTCTTCCTCGTTTAAATTTGCCAACCGGAAGATATAGCTAGATATAGTTTTATCGTCAGTTAACCATTAACTGACGATAAAACTAGAGCTGTAGGTATATGCTTCGTTTAAAGTGAGCCATAACTTAGGAAAAATAGGATAAATAAATAAAATAAATAAAAAGTATTTATTTCAGGTAACCAAAAAGCACCCATACAGCAACCAGAATACATAAAAGACACATACACACATAAAAAATACACAAAACAGACATATTATCGGACACAGCTAGCAACATGCCTGCTACAGCAGTGTCCGATATACGGGCAGTCAAATCTCCCGGCGATCATCGCCAGCACTGTATTGGAGCTGCCCCGCACCCTGCGCACCAAGGACGCGCACCGCTTGCGCATGGTGGTGTGGAAACAGTCGGTGCGCGCTTCCGCAAACATGCCCGAGGCACTGCAGAAGCGGGGCAGCCCCAACACCGCTCTGAACGCATTATTGTATTGGATACGAAGGGCACTGTAAGTCGCTTGTGTGTAGGAAATCCATAGGCTGCACGTGTATAAAGAAGTGCAAAAGGCTTTAAAAAGCGTTATCTTAACTTGATTTGAACAACGTGCAAACCTACGGGCTATCATATTTGCTCTTTTCGACAGTGCCCTCCGCTCCCTTTCGATGTCCACATGGTCCCTCATGTCGGCTGTTACCCAATGCCCCAAGTATTTAAATTGGTCCACCCGTTCCAACGGTACATCATTCAGGCGAATGGGTGGTACAAGTTGAGAGCACTTGGCGCCGGCCTGAAAGACCATGTATTGACTTTTAGCGACATTATACATGAGGCGGTGTGTGTTCGCGTAACCCTCACACACTTGCAATAACTTGCATATTCCACAGACCGACGCGCTCAGTAGCACCATGTCGTCTGCGTAACTCAGATTGTTTACACATACACCATCAACGTGGCAGCCAACATGGTGGCTACTGAGCGCGACGATGAGTGCATCCATGTACAGATTGAACAATGTGGGGGAAGTTAACCCACCTTGTCTCACTCCACATTCAAGCTTGTACGACTCTGACAATACACCCGCCCATCTGACACTGTTGACCTGGTATGCATACCAATACTTGAAGATGTTCACAAGTTCATGTGGCATGTTCGTGCTCTCAAGTTTCCGCCATAGCACGTCATACGACACCAGGTCAAAAGCCCTGGACAGGTCGAGGAAACACGCGTAAACTGGAGTTTTACGATCAGTATAGTATCTGACGGTATGCTTGAGGCACAGTATTGCACTATCTGTAGACAATTTGGGTCTAAAACCAAATTGATTGTCGTGCAACGTCACGTGTTTTTGTAACTGTGCATCCAGCAAACCATCAAACACTTTTGCTATAACAGTAGCAAGAGAAATAGGCCTGTAGTTAGTCTTATCGGCTAGATCACCAGTTTTATTCTTCACTACAGGCACCACCACTGTTCTCATGAAGTCGTACGGCAGATAGGAATGGCTCAGGCATAGCGAGTAGAACATAGCTAAAACTCTCGCTATATGTGGGCAAGTGTTCAATACTGAGGCCATCGAGGCCAGGAGACTTGCCTTTCGACATATACTTGATTTTTAACCTTACCTCTTTGGCTGAAAACCTTGACTCCATTTTGCCCATGACGCCCTCAACACTGACCACCTCAACCTGTCTGCCCAGCATGGGTTGTACAGAAAAATGGGACCTAAATAAATTTGCTATGCCCCTAGGTTCATTTACGCCATCGACGCTCACCGGAAGACCAGGCCTTATATTTACCTTCTTGGTATTCTGCCAAAAACCACGAAAATCCCCGTTTAAGTGCTTCTTAGCAAGGATGTCCATTTTTAATTGGTCCTGATGATCTTGACACCATTTAAGTCTAGACTTGAACACCCTTCTGCTTTCACACATATCCCGATATAAGTGTCCGCCCTTCGGTTTACCGCACATTACCCAATCAATAAATCTAGTTCTGGCCACCCGGTGAGCCTCGCTGACGTTTTTGTTCCACCCAACTACACGCGAGCCAACCGACACCGTCTTTTTGCCACCTCGACCCGCCAAAGATGCATCACGAAGAGCAGTCACAATAACAGAATATAGTCTATCAAGGACACGCTTGTGATCGTGGTCACCGCGATACAAGTCAGCACACTTCATACACTCAACGGGGAAGTCAATTAGCCTTAGCCTCCTATTGCTTTCGCTCGTATACAAAGCAATCTGTTGCTCATTACGTACACCCCAAACCACATCCTTATTCAATATAACATTATGATGCATCGTCTGTGAAATAACGCTTAAATTGCACTCAATAATAAGTGGGAAGTGATCAGACCATACCGTATCATAGTCCACATACACATTAGTAACAGATTGCTGTACTTCACACTCGCCTCCACAGAGTAGGCAACTCGTTCATGGGTCAATGTATACGCTTTTACAACAAACTTCCTATTGCTATTCGAAATTTACCCATTAAACGATTTAAAAGCTGTATTAAAACCAAACTTTGTAAAAAAGGGTACTATAAAATTTCAGATTATTTAGAAGACAAAAAAGCTTGGGATTGAGCTGCTCGCTCTGATAAGCTTTGTGCTAAAACCATAAAATTTGATATTAAAATTATGCAAAATCATCATTATATACAACTATATGTACATATTGACATTGATGAATATTATAAGCAAAATTAAGTGAATATTTATGTACCTTGAAAAGTATTATATTACTTTAATTATTGTGAATGTGAGCACTATGTGGGTCATTTTTATTTATTTCTTTTTTTTTTTTTTTTTCTCTTAGTTTTAATGATGGTCTGGCATTTTGAGTTCTTTATGCGGCCAACCCAATTGTCCTTTCCTTGGTATTGTTCGTCGAGTCGTTGAGCTCCTTAAGTTTTGAGTTGAGCTACACGATTACTGAGAAATGCTTGCACTGACTGGACAGGTCCACTCAAATTTGTGTGGTTCTTTCCTCAAAAGACCATTTCAGACATAGATCTACATGGTCCTCACATGATCTGACCAAGATTATGTCTGGACTTTAAAAGAGACTTTGACCCTTGAGTTTGTTTCGCCATTTCTTCTGAGGGGTAGTCAGATAGGAAATATCAACTCCATCTAGCTTATTTTTTAATATGACGTGTAAAAGTGATTCTCATATCCTATTTACAAAATAAACAATTTCATTTCATTTCATTTCATTTCATTTCATTGCCTTGCAGACTGAGTTACTAAGCAGTGGTCCAACCAGCTACAGGACCCGTATACGTCACTAACAAAAGTAAATGTATCCGAGTCAATACCCAGTATATCAACATCTACACATAACCAAAACTGCTCAGCACAATAATTCACAAGCTCATTGAAAAATAATCCATATGGCGCAGCATTGTAATCACCTAACATATACACAGATTCAATGCCGTATTCATCAATAATTGCACCTACCATACTAAGGCAGTCCGTAAACTCCGCAATATTGTCTGCCGAGTTCGTTGGCATATATACACTCATCACTATCACAGGCCTATCACTAGTTATAATTTTAATGGCACATATATGCTTACTACCACAGCGTAGCACAGACACTTGTTGAAATACGCTACTTCTCCACAGTAAGGCAACTCCACCAAAGGGTCGCCCACGTAACACCCCTGTGGATGTGTCCATTGCCGATATTCCCGTGTAGCCAAAACCGCTGTCGATCGTACTTAAGTAAGGTATTTCGTCAGGTAGCAGCCACGTTTCCTGCAACGCCACCAAATCACAGGAGCGACACAGCTCCCTAACACTATTTACGGAGCGTTTTACGTTTTTACAATTGAAGCTAGCAAACTGTCGTCTATCCATTATTATTTTTATTCAAATCGTCAGCAGATCTAAGTCCGCTCGTATTGCGATTCTTAAAATTGGCAAACCGCCTAAATATGATGCCTCGTGGCCACAGATTTTCATCCAGATATGCAGGTAATCTAGACTCGGACACGAAAAATTTGTAAGCAATGTGACCCCTTTCTCTTTTCATCAATATTTTCTCTAGCGATACCGTTTCGTGGGTCTTCGAACGAATATAATTAATTATTTCATCTTCAGACGTTTCACTATGTATATTAGTGATAAATATGGGGACTTTCCTATCTGCCGCTTTAAATTGGCCCTCCATATCTGTCGCTACGCCCATCTTGCCAATATAACATAAGGATAAGCTTTCAGCTTTAAGCTTATTTCTTCTTTTTTAAGCTTTATATCTAGGCAAATCACTGTCCATTCCATGGTTGCCTGGAAGAGATCGCAGAAAGCGATAAGGCCGCACATTGTATATTTTGTAGTGTTTGATTTATTTTTGACGTCGACACGTCTTTAAAATTGATTCCATAGGCAATTCAAAAAAACGAATGATAACGAAATCGAGGTATAGAGTTTAATATCGCAGCTACACATCTATCATCTCCATCCAAAATTCAATTACACCACTGGATAGCTAAAGGATCAAATAATTTATTACGCTAAGTAAGGACTATGACACATCGCGCGCGGAGGCGGAAGCGCCGCCATTTTGAAGTCATTTTACTGCGTATTGAGATTTCGTTTTACCTCTGCCTACCTAACTTTTGACTCGGAGAAGCTACGACGTTCGTTCAAGTTTTAATCGTCAGCTCTCGTCAAAATCTAATGATTATATACAAAACATTAGTGTAAAATTGTGACTGTGAATATAATAAGGTGTAAAATAAAAAAATAATAGCAAAAAATATATATAATGTCGGCCTATACGCGTCGAAAAGCCAAATCGAAATACAGAGATCATATACGGTTGGAAAGGGCTTCTCAAGAGCAATCGAATGGTACCAATATTATCCGTTACGAGACGTATTCACGTACAACACACGGCCGTGTCCATGATACAGCCACACCCCATTTTTGTTATGTATCTTTGTGGTGTACAGTAAAGTAACATAACATAACATAACATCACGCCATGTTTCCCCGAAGGGTTTGGCAGAGGTGTACCTGTAATACACCCACATTTCGCCACATTTATGTTTAAGTCCCATGTAATAGGGGGCGGGCCTATTGCCATCAACCGGGCACAACTCCAGACTCTGGGCTGCTACTGAGAAATTCCAGAAAAAAACCCAATAACACCTTGCCTCACCCTGGAATCGAACCCAGGACGCTATGCTCAGCAGTAGCGCTTGACTAGACCAACGAGGCAGTCAACAATAAAGTATATATAGATAAATAAAAATAAAAAAAGCTTTTTTTTAGTTTTGCTTAACTATGGTAGTTTATTCAATTACGGCTTTTATAGAGCAGGTGTGTATTCATTTCCTATGGTTCAATTTGTGGACTAAAACTGGAGCGGCAGTACCAACCGAAGGCAAAGCAAGGTGCTAAACCTATCCTCTTTCAACAAAACACATCAGAGATAAAAATAGACAAAAAAAGAACTGACAGTATCCCTCCAAGCCTTAACGGACTTCGCTCCTCTTTCCGGGACCCGTGACGTGTGTATTGTGTTCAATCCCCCGGGTACCCCGGGATTTTTCACATTGTTACACATACGACCTTATGTAAATAGGAGGGATTTTCACAACTTATTGTGTCTATCTGAACAATCGCGGAGATACTTCGAACATTGTTCGAATGCATTTGGTATACGAAACAAAAAGTCAGGGACACAATAGTAAGTGTTTTAGCAAAATTCCATTCATTGACATTTTCTTTGCCGATTGAAACCTTTTACAATACGTACATTGTACGTTTGTGTGTTTTGCATGTATTTTTTACTCTCAATTCGTAGGAGGAATAAATATTCGTATTTGGATATAATTATGTAAAAATAATTAGCACGAGCGCGGGTCTAAGTCCTGAGCGGTCCTTTAAACTCAAACTCAACTCAACTCCAAAATGAAAATATTTACAGGCACTTTTGAATTGTCAAGGAGTCGGTCAGCTAGAAAGATTAAGCTAGTTACCCATTACAAAGTGTAGTAGGTTCCTAGAAGAACGGACAAGAAACTCCAAGGACACTCAAATAAACAAAACAGTATATAATATTTCCACTGTGCATTATCTATGATTGTGACAAATTGCACTGATAGAACTTATAAAACACTGCGTAGTTCGTAAAAACAGTGCTTAAAGTAATCATAACATTTGAAAAAACGTTACAAAAGAAAAATTTAAATGATGAACTGTTAAAAATACTGCTATAAGCGACATCTAATTTAAGCCTCAAAACACTAATGAGTCGATAAAACAGTTTACGGTGCTGAATGCTTGGAGTAACTCACAATTTCGATTCCCTCGGCGGGAGGGATTCCAAAGATCCCTCCCGCCCCGACCTCGTTCCGCGGATGAGCACCTTATTGCGTTATAATAGAGTTGCAAACCGCGTGGCCCAAGACTCCTATTCGGTGTCAATGGGGAGTTACCGGAAGGTACTTATGGGTCACCGAGGCCCCTGGCAACACAGGCAACAGGAAGGAATACGGGTGGGTTTTAGTCAGTAAGAGTCTGACACACCCTCCCGCTCCGCCCAGAGCGGGAGAAGTTATTTGATGATTTCCCACCCAAAAAAAAAAAAAACTATGGAAAAACATAACAGTATGGAAGAACTTACAAATGTGACTCAACGAAAAAGAATAAAACATTGTTTACATGTAAGCGAGGGTGAACTGGACTGGACCTCGATGTCTCATATCACAGTTTACCTAACCACAACAACGAATTTAGTGATGATATCGCTTCGATGAAAGAAAATATAAACAAACTAAAACTGGATGAAAACGGGTCTTCTTAGAACCTCATCAAGAGATTTGACCCTGCATGCCATATAAACAATAAGCCCAAATTAGAAGTAAGACGTTTCCATAACACAGGAGTCTTTGGTCACAGGGACAGAACTTTCGGCACCCAGAAGAAAATACGGGGATTTAAATAGTTGCTTTATATAAGACATGACAAATTTATCTTACGTGGAGGGGCCTTACAATGAAGAACCGTTAACTACATGCGTAGATGTGGATCTGAAAAGAAACCGAACTAATATTTCGTCAACATCACTTCAACTAGTAGGTATTAATGAAAGCGCAAAAGGGCTTGAGGAGAATAAATCCTGTGAGCTTTGAAAGGATACAGTCCTCGCACGAAAGCACAGACTTGCGATATTCGCCGATGAAGCTGGCTAAGGTATGCGTGAAATACTATAAAATTTGCTCGGGGAATCTATTAGTGTAATGTCAGTAATGTAAAGACTTATGTGTTAATCTAACATTTTTTTGATAATGGCGGGTTCTAATCACAATAATCCGTTAAGTATAATAAGTGCTTTGCATTACACCTTGCACAACATTCAAACAAGGAACATTTTAGTAAGTAAGATCTATTACAATAAATATTTAAATGTGTCCAAACTGAAATCCACGTTGAAATATGTTTGTAAAAATTGTGAAAAATCGAATTTTATATCACTTGACAACAATTATTATATTAACACGGATGGTTATTTCAACATGTTTATTGCATGACAATTATTACACAGGGAAATACTAGGTATAAAGTATAAATCAAACTATTTAAATGATGTGCAAAATAGGACTAAAACTCAACCTTATTCGTCAAACGTGCAATGTAGGAATGTTTATACACAAACAAATTATAATTTTGACAATAATAGGAACAATAAATACTACGACACCGAAAATGTTGGTAAATTCTGCTACACAAACAGAATTAAACAGACGAACTATTTAATTCTGTCTTAAAATATTTCATCAAAATTTATGTGCCATAAGTAATAAAAAAACATAACTTGAATTATATATTGAAACACAGGACAATGATTTAGATTACCTATGCATATAATATATGCATAAACATTTCCTAAATTATAAATCTGCACATGTGTATGGGCAATTATAATTTTGCATCATACGACACAAGGACAAACAAAAAGAAGGGAGGTAGTTAGATTTCGGGAGCGGAGCGATGGCCAAAAATAAAAATTTAGGGTTCTTTTATGTAACTAAGAATTTATTAGACAAAACGACCCGAGCTTACAGTTTGATGTAAGATAGAACTTACAACTAAGCTGGTGGTCGCTGGCGCCTTCACATCACGCCATGTCTGGCTGATAAGGTCCAAAACGCAGCACACGATGCTCTACCACAGCGATAATGTAGGTTCGGAGAATGTAACTAGGTAGCCTTATTAGCACATAACAATAAACAATGAGAAAACATTGACGTAATTAAAAATTTATATAGATCAGAAAGTTTTGAGATTTCTGGTGTCCAATTTTGAAAAAAATTGAAAAAAAGTTTCATGGGTAGTTTAGAAAAAGTGTTAGAACTTTTTCTTGATAGGATGTGCTTAATATGTGGCGACTTTAATATTGACGTACCGGTTGAAAGTAGAAAAGCTTCAGAGTTCATAAGTTTATTGAGATGTTATAATTTTAGATACCTTATAAAAACTCCTACTTTCATTCTAAATAAATCATACACTTGTATTGGTAATATAATTACAAATGTTGATGATAATTGTGTAGAACGTTGTTTGATCGATCACAATGGCATAGCAGATGGTCTTGGTGGACCTTTTTGCGATATGGTTCTTGCTAAAATCAATGACAAAACGAAGAGTTCAGAATATAACATAACAATTCAAAAAAGACTATTTAACACAAAAATAATGCTGCCTTTAAAAAGAATATTTCAAATATAAATTTGAGTAATATGCGAATAAATAATTTTCTAGACAATTTTGGCAACATTTTTCGTACCTGTTACCCAAAGGAGGCTATTAAAATAAAGCCTATGAAAAATAAATTAATAAAGTGGGTAGCCAAGGAAATCAATGAATCAAGTAAAATTTAAAGAGTTTTATGCTGTGGCACCCCAAATAACGTCAGTATCTCGAATTACGAAATATGCTATATTCGAATTTACAGAAGGGTTATAAAGCAAGCTAAATAGTTAGCCTCGTCAGTTCATCTTAGTAAAGCTGTGAATATACCCAAAGAGACATGGAAACTAGTAAATGAACATACTAAGAAAACTAAAAACAAGCTTAGTAAAAAACTTGTCCTAAATATAGACAACAATGTTATCTATGATTCCCAGGATATTGCTAATAAATTCGTTGACAGCTTTGTTTATCAGCCATAATTGACACTTAACAAAGAGAAAGCAATGTCCTTTCTGATAGAAACAACGGTAAGTGTTGAGAGTAGCTTGTCTTTCAAACTGACTACACCAATTGAGATAAAAAAGATTGTGTGTCACATGGCTGACAAAAAATCTTGCGGATATGACGACTTACAATTTTAAGGAGAACATTGAATTTTTAGCACATCCTCTTTCTGGTTTTTTGAATAGATGTATTAACGAGTCGATTTTTCCTGATCAACTCAAACTGGCTAAGGTAATTCCGATATACAAAAAGGGCACAAAGAATGAGCCAAAAAATTACCGACCAATATCCTTGCTACCTACTTTGTCGAAACTTTTTGAAAATTTAATTAAATTTAGACTGATGGTACATTTAAATCTAAATAAAATAATCCACTTAAGACAGTTTGGGTATCAGAAGGGCATTGGCACTTGACATGCCATAGACACTCTCATTGATGACGTAGTTAGTAAATTAAATAACAAAATGAAAGTGGCTGGACTATTTATTGACCTGAGTTCTGCATTTGACACTACAGATCATCTATTACTGCTTGCTAAAATGGAACATCATGGTATAAGAGGTGATGCTTTAAAACTTATGAAATCTTATTTACAAAACAGACGAATGTATGTTGCATTAAAAAACATTGATGAAAACAATAATGAAATAGCATATTAATCAAAGATGATATACATAAGACGCGGGGTACCTCAAGGCTCAATTTTAGTTCCAATATTGTACCTTATCTTCACAAACGATTTATTAAACTTCATGAGCACAGTTTAGCCTGACGCTTCGTGTGTTGTTTTTGCTGATGACACAAACGTAATAATTGGAGCGCATGATTTAATATAATTGTCCACAAAAGTAAATCTACATAATTTATCTGAATGGTTTACAGCTAATAATTTACTTATTAATACAAATAAAACAAATATAATATTATTTTAGACTACATCTCGTAACACCGACACTATAAGTAGATGTGACATTGAAAGGAGACAAGATAGGATTGGTAAATGAGGTAAAATTCTTAGGTATAACACAATCAGCCTATAATGTTCCCACTGCTGGGACACAGGCCTCCTCTCTGTAAGAGGGAGTGGATTACGGCCCACTCCCTCTCACAGAGAGGGAGCGGGCCCAGTGCGGGTTGTTAGAAGTCACATGTCTTAGAATTTTTGGTTCTAGGACATGCCGGTTTCCTCACGATGTTTTCCTTTAACTTAGGTATAAACTTTGATTCAAATCTAAACTGGAAACAGGAGGTTGCTGCTATCGATTCTTCTATATCCTCTGTATGTTATGCACTTAGAAACCTCAGGGATGAAATAGATTTGAAGCAGCATGTTATCATGCTTTGTTGAATCCAGGTTGAGGTATAGCATCATGTTTCGGGGAAATAGCTATAACTACAACTGCCAAAGACCATTCATCCTTCAGAACCTTGCCATTAAAACCATTGTCAAAATTTTACAGCGTGATTCATGCAAAGAATACTTTAAGAAATTAGGCATTCATACAGTTCCAAGTTTGTATATACTAGTTCTGTTAAGCAAGTTCGCAAATTCATCAACATGAATCACAAAAACAAAGTGAGCTGTGCTCTCTGCACACGAAGGAAAGTTATTAAAAATATAATGGTGCCTAAATTTAACATAGCAAAGCATTGTTCACGTTACCAATCAGTAGAGTTATAAATAATAAGTTACCTTCTGATTTAAAAACTTTGGTCTATAACACAAATTTATTTATGGCAAAACTGAAAGACTTCCTGTTAGAAAAATGTTTATATTCGGTATCCGATTTGATGTTGAATGATTGCAGATAATTTGTGTATGAATCATTTGATATGGTATTAACATTTGATTTAGTTGGCATTTATTTTAATTAACATTTAATTTAATTGTGATTTAATTTGCATTTGATTGACATTTAGTTTGCATTTAATTCTCTTTTAATTTACGCAATATTTAATAGACATGATTGTTTTTGAGCTTATGTGGTTGGGAAATTATGTAAATGGTAATTTAATTGACATTTAATTAGATCTATTTGGCATGTAGGTACGAGTAATTTTCATTTAATTAACTTACATTTGATTGACATTTAATTTACAACTAACTGGCATTTAATTCTCATTAAGTTTACCCAACATGGAATGCACATTGTTGTGTTTGAGCTTTTTATGGTTGGACATATTTTTTTTTTTTTATTCTTTAAAAAACGTTGCCCCACACTAGGAATTTCTTCCTGTATCGTGGGTGCGTTTACAAACATAGAAACTCACAAACACAAACACCCAGACCCGGAACAATTACTTGCAGATCATACAAATATTTGTTCCGTGCGGGGATCGAACCCGCGACACGCTGCGCAGCAGTCGATCGCTCAGCCATTACGCCAACCGTGTCGTCATATAAACAGTAATTTAATTGACATTTAATTCTCAGTTGATTTACGCAAGATGAAATAGACATGGTTGTTTATGTGCTTTTTAGGGTTCAATTTTGTTGTGATTTGAAATGTAATTATTTTGTAAAATTCGAACTCAATGCAAATTGTTTGATGAATAAATAAATGAAAATGAAACTCTTTTAAATCAAAAATATTGTTACAAAACATTGGTCACATTATCCATGTTGAAATTACACATATAATATAAATCTATCAGAAAGCTTCTTACAAAATCAATGAATGCCCGTGCCTACACATGCTAATCTCTTAAACAGAAATCTTCGCTAAATCTACTAGATATTACTACACTCATAAAGTTACTAATGTATAATAGGTGCTAAATAATAGGTGCCCAAATGTAGTCGCTTATTTAGCTTCGAACATGTAACACCTCGTGATGTAGTTAATATTTTTAACACACTTAAGTCTAAAAACACTGGTGATATCTGGGGTATCTCCATTAAACTATTAAACAATATAATAGAAATCGTAGCCCCCTATCTAGCTGTTACTTTTAATAAATGTGTTGATTTGGGCTCTTTTCCTGACCTCATGAAGAGTAGTAAAGTCATACCTTTATTTAAATCAGGTAATAAAAATGACGTTGGCAATTTCAGACCTATTTCTATCTTATCTTCATTTAGCAAAATATTTGAAAAGTTAATACTCAAGCAATTGCTAAGACATTTTAATTTAAACAGCCTCCTTCATAATGAACAATATGGCTTTACAAAAGGTCGTTCGACTACAGATGCGGGTGTTGCACTGCTGAAACACATATTTGACGCATGGGAGAACTCGCAAAATGCTATTGGAGTTTTCTGTTATCTCTCCAAAGCCTTCGATTGCGTGGACCATGACACGCTTTTGCGTAAACTGTGTCATTATGGTGTCCAAAATGAAGCTCTCAAAGTAATAAATTCTTATTTACATAATAGGTTCCAATGTGTAGATGTGAGTGGTGTAAAATCTTCCGGGTTACCAGTTCAGTTAGGTGTACCTCAAGGCTCAATACTGGGTCCATTCTTATTCTTAGTGTATATTAATGACTTACCATTTTATTAAGGGTATCTGTGACGTTGTATTGTTTGCAGATGACACCTCACTTTTTTTTAAAGTAAACAAGAATAGACAAGATTTTGATGACGTAAACAGTGCACTCTCAATGGTTACGGATTGGTTTACGACGAATAACCTAGTTCTCAATGCCAAGAAAACGAAATGTATAAAGTTTGCCTTGCCAAATGTTAGGATCCAGGTCCCAACATCGTATTAGATAATGGGGTGCTTGAAACTGTAGACTCGGCAGTTTTTCATGGTATAACAGTAGATGCCAAACTTCAGTGGGGCCCTCATATATCAAGCCTAGCGGGCAGGCTCAGTTCGGCCGCCTACGCCATCAGAAAAGTATGACAATACACTGACGTTGATACAGCTCGATTAGTTTATTTTAGTTATTTTCATAGCGTTATGTCCTACGGTATTCTGCTGTGGGGCAAAGCCGCTGACATTCAAAATATATTCGTTCTTCAAAAACGAGCTGTTCGAGCTATTTACCAGCTTGGTGCCAGAGTTTCTCTAAGAGATTTTTTTAAAGATGTTGGTATTCTCACGGTGGCATCACAATTCATCTTCGCCAACATCTTATATATTAGGCAAAATATACACTTGTTAAGGCTACCTACCAATAATCCACGCATTCCACCGGAACTGACCCGAATCCTCGCAACTATTGCATCAGCCGGCGACACAAAGTCTAGTGCTGAGTCGGCGCAACGTGACGTGCATCGGCGGCGGACGGCGACGCCGCGCTCCATGACGGACTCACTTTCGCATCATACATCGAACGATTGTCACCATTATCCTATTTTTAGAACAAAATTGTAATCCCTTCATTAAACCTGTTCCAGTACCTCGAGTTTTCTTGCAACCTGCCTGCTCGACCGACATAATTGGCGCAGTCGGTAGGATCCTCGAGAATCAACTTCACGCACCTGTGAGTTGGCGTGGCGGTCATCAAGGCCGTTCGAGGACCCGAATCTACACGTCGTGACTTGCAGCAGGGGTATCCAGCCATCGATACAGCGAGAAGACGAGATATGCAGTTCATGTGAGTACGTTAAAATCTTTTAAGTGAATTGCTCACCCTAGTCCTTAAGTTTCCTGTGTCCACGAATTTTCCAAGATTTTCCATCCACGAGAATCACGGAGTGTAGGGTTAGAGAGTAGGCATAGTAGTAGGAATAGTGCTTTAGATTTAAACAGAGAAATTAGCTTAGACTCTAGGTCAGATAGTCCACAGAATAGGATGGCAGATTTAGATGCCATTTTTAAGGCCCTTCGGTTGGTGCCCGAGTTTGATGGTAACGTTAACGTATTAACTAGGTTCATACAGTTGTGTGACGAGCTGGTGGACGAATTTGTAAAAAAACCAGAGCCGCCTAACATACTTTCGGATGTTGCTCTTATCAACGGTATATTAAACAAAATAACTGGTTCCGCGGCCCGATTGATCAATTCGAACGGCATCCCGTCCGACTGGACGGGTATACGCAAATCTCTCGTAAACAATTGCTCAGATCAGCGCGATGAGACGGCATTATACAATGACTTAGCGTTACTGTCACAGGGGCCTGACAGCCCTCACGAGTTTTATGAAAAGTGCCAAAACCTGTTCAGCACGTTAATGACTTATGTCTCTCTACATGAGGAAGTAGCAACTACTATCAATGCGAAAAGGGACCTATATAAAAAATTGACCTTGCAGGCATTTGTACGTGGGCTCAAGGACCCACTAGGTTCACGGATTAGGTGTATGCGCCCCGAAAGCATTGAAAAGGCCTTAGAGTTTGTTCATGAGGAACAAAACGTAGTGTACTTGCAGCAGCGTAATAGTCAAGTTCCGGATAAGAAATCGACACCCCAAGCCGTGCCACCTAGACTTCTGCCTTTAGCAACGGGTTTTAATATACCGCAGCCTAGACCGCTCCCCTTTAATATGCCTGGACCCTCTAGGAGTCCATTCGGTCACCCAATGATGCCACATGCACCCGTACCACGGCGACCTAATTTCAATAATCAAAATCAGGCCAGACCATCACGCACGCAACAGATGTTTCGTGCTCCCCCTCCTAATTACAACCAAAATAATGCATTTAAATTTGTACCGCGTAATATCGTACCGCAAAGTAACTTTCAACAGCCTAGACCAATGAGTGGCGTCAGCCATTTCGTGCCTAGACTTTTACCGCCCAGTAACGCAACAAAAGGACATGACTGGGCTAAATTTGGTAATTCCCCGGCTAATCACAATTTCGGAAGCAAGGAGATGAATTTCAACGATTGCTCCTCTTATTACGGTTACGGAGATTATGATACCGACAACTATATGTTTTACGAACCTAACGAGTACTATGAAGGATACTATTACATCGATAATGATCAAATGCATCACCCACAGCTGGAGGTAAGTAACGACACGGTAAAAGATGAGCCAGCTAAACCGGCTTGTCCAAACGAGGATTTTTCAGAGCCCTCAAAAATTAGACAAACCAAAATAGAGGTCAACCTTCAAACGCAACGCCAGCTTCCCTACTTGCAAATCCAAGATCCTCCTCTAAAACTTCTAATAGATACGGGCGCTAACCAATCATTTATTAGCCCTAATGCGGTCGGAGCTTATTTTAATAACATACAGTTGAACTATGACCCCTTCGAAGTTTGTAATGTGCACGCTGTGACACGTAGCGATTACTCGATAACACTACCTTGCTTCTCTGAATTGAACGATAAGGATTGCGTTACACTTTTTGTATATAACTTTCACGATTATTTCGACGGATTGATAGGGTCAGATTTACTAGACAAGTGGGAGGCCGCCATTGATTTTAAGACGAAGTCATTAGTAACAAAAAATGCAGTAAATCCTATATGGGTTTATGATTCACGAAACGCTAACTTATACGAAGATATCATACCCGCCGGTTCTTCAAAGTTAGTGAAATTACCAATTAATACCCGAAACGGAGAAGTAATTATCCCGGAACAGATCATATCCAACTGTCATATTAGCGAGTGTTTAACTACTGTAAAAAACCAGAGGGGCATATTAGAAATTCATAACCCGAATCGTAGCGACGTTATTTTTTCTATGGACCGCCCGGTGTGTGCGCAGCTTTATAATACCGAGTACACGTGCACCGAGCAAGCGCCTCGACGTGTACAGGAAGTGCTATCGCGCTTACGTACGGATCATTTGAACAACGAGGAACGCGTTAACTTGGAGTTGTTATGCGCGCGCTATGCCGACATATTTTATTTAGAAGGGGAGAAATTGAGTTTTACCAATAAAATAAAACACTCAATTAGAACTAGTGACGAAATCCCTATATATACCAAAAGCTATAGGTATCCTTTTGTGCACAGACAAGAGGTACAGGATCAGATTAGTAAGATGCTAGACCAGCAAATTATTCAACCATCAGAGTCTGCATGGAGTTCTCCTATATGGGTTGTCCCTAAAAAGGCGGACGCTTCAGGTAAGACCAAATGGCGATTATTGGTAGACTTTCGGAAGTTAAATGAAAAAACCTTGGATGATAAATACCCCATTCCAAATTTTGCGGATATTTTGGATAAACTAGGCAATTGTAACTATTTTACGACCTTAGACTTAGCCAGTGGCTTTTACCAGGTAGAGATGAGCCCTGCAGACATTCCCAAAACAGCATTCACAGTAGAACATGGCCATTTTGAGTTTTTGAGAATGCCCATGGGTTTGAAGAATAGCCCATCCACTTTCCAACGCGTAATGGATAACGTTCTCAGAGACCTACAAAACACCAGATGCCTCATTTATTTAGATGACGTCATAGTCTTTTCTACGTCATTACAGGAACACATGGTCAATCTGGAAAAAGTATTCAATAGACTACGTGAGTCCAACTTTAAAATTCAAATGGACAAGTCAGAGTTTCTCAAACTGGAAACAGCCTACTTGGGCCATGTCATTAGCAAAGAGGGCATTAAGCCAAACCCCGACAAAATATCCGCAATAAAGAATTATCCACTTCCGAAAACCTCCACCGAGATTAAAAGGTTCCTGGGTCTTCTTGGCTACTATAGAAAATTCATACCCGATTTCGCGAAAGTAACAAAACCTATGACGCAATGCTTGAAAAAGGGCTCAAAAATTACGTTAGACCAAAATTACACGGGCTGTTTCGAGAAGTGTAAGACGCTCTTAATTAACGACCCCATCTTACAATATCCTGATTTTTCTAAAGAATTTGTTTTAACGACGGACGCGTCGAATTTAGCAATAGGAGCTGTCTTGTCTCAGGGGACCATAGGTACGGATAAGCCTATTGCTTACGCCTCTAGGACATTGAACAGTAGTGAGATCAACTACAGCACCATCGAGAAGGAACTGCTTGCGATAGTCTGGGCCACCAAATATTTTAGACCGTATTTATTCGGCAGAAAATTTAAAATTGTCACAGACCATAGGCCACTTCAATGGGTAATGAACATCAAAGAACCTAACTCGCGTCTTACTCGATGGCGACTAAAACTAAGTGAATTTGACTTTTCCGTAGTTTACAAGCAAGGAAAGTCCAACACTAACGCTGACGCATTATCCCGCATCGAACTACACAACGAAGAGACTAGCTCTCTTATAGCCAACCCTACTGAAAGACCGTCCTCATTATTAAATAATTCAAAGACTGATACAGTTCACACTGACGCCGAAAACCCGATATTAGAAGTTCCTATAACCGATTTCCCACTTAACAAGTACCATAGACAAATCATTTTCACGTTGGTCGATGACGTAAGAAGCCGCCCTTCAGTTTCAAAACCGTTTGAGTCACACGTCAAAACACATATTCAGATTTCCAAGAGTAATCTCGAAGAGGATGTCGAAAACGCTGTGAAAGAGTACATTAACCCCAAGGTAAGGACCTGTATTCTCATTAATCCCCCATTAGCCATGTACGAAATTATTCCCATTATCCAAAGTAAATTTAAAATTTCATCCATGGACCTAGTCTTAACAAAAGTAGAGTTAGAAAATGTCAAGGATTATTTAAAGCAGCAGGAGATAATTCGCAAGTACCACGAGGGTAAAACCAATCACCGTGGAATTAATGAGTGCTACACGTCCTTATCCAATAAATTTTACTGGCCGAAAATGAGGGAACACATAACAAAATATATAAACGAATGCGACGTGTGTGGTCAAGCCAAATACGATAGAAACCCCGTGAAACAAAAGTTTAATATAGTACCACCTCCAACCAAACCGTTTGAAATAGTACATCTTGACTTACTGAGTGTCGAAACGCAAAAATATCTCACAATCATCGACTCATTCTCAAAATATGCTCAAGCTTACTACTTAAGGGACGCGACAGCAATCAGCGTCGTACAAGCTCTCCTAACATTTAGTACCCACCATAGATTTCCCTTAACTATTGTCACAGACAGAGGCCCAGAATTCACAAATCAACTATTCTCGGAATTTGTCAAAATTCATAAAGTACAACACCACAAAATTTCAGCATGCACGCCTAATGAAAATGGCATGGTGGAGAGGCTGCATTCCACACTTCTGGAACACTTGCGTATTTTAAAATTAGAGCACCGTGGAAACTCCGCTATGAAATTAATGCCTTATGCAATTCTAGGTTACAATAGTTCTGTTCATAGTTTTACCAAATGCAGACCTTTGGATATAATTACTGGTCACCTAGACCCCCGCGATCCATTAGATATTAACCTGTCAGAAAACATGCTACAGTCATATACACAAGAACATCGCACTAAGATGCAAAGAGTTTTCGAGATGATTAATAGTTCATCCCTGCACGATCGAACACGGATTATCGAAAATATCAACAAAGATAGGGAATCCGAACAAGAATATTCCGCAGATCAGCAAATTTTTGTACAGAATCCAATGGCCAGCCGCCAAAAACTGGCCCCTAGATTTACTCGCGACATGGTCCTGGCCAACTTACCGATCCACATTTACACCAAAAAGAAACGTGGTCCCATTGCCAAGTCGCGCCTGAAACGGGTCCCTAATAGCAACCACTTGTTACAGGATCATCTTCCTGGCCCTGGGCCTGACACAAGCGGAGGACATTACGCTAAGTAGTCTGGACAATGGACCGGGCATCTTACCTTTCATGCTAGGGAAAACAAAAGTTATATCCCATTACCACTCGTTTGTCCAACCGGTTAACTTAGACATTATTCGTAGTAATATAGACTTAGTAAGGAAACAATTAGATACTATGTCACCTGAGTTCCACAATAGAACGCTCTCTTTATACCAACCACATATCGAACATCTTCGTAACAAGATCACGGAGCTGTCCTACCAGTTAAAATTGTTTCAGTCTAACCGCGTCAAGAGAGGCCTTATTGATGGGCTAGGTTCAGTTGTTAAGAGCATTTCCGGAAACTTGGATTATACGGACGCTATCCGCTATGATAATGCAATTAAAACCCTGCAGGAGAATGAAAATAAGATGGTCACAGAACTAAATAACCGAGTTAGTTTAAATAAACACTGGATGTCGGAAAATTCCAAAATTTTCGGCAAATTACTCCAGAATCAGAACAAGATTAGGGAAACGGTAGATGAAATCATGATTAATGATTTACGTCAGGAAAAAGACTTAGTTAGGTATGCCCATCTGGCTCAATACATAATAATGCTAGCGGACAATATCGAATCATTGTCCGACGAAATGCTTAAACTAGAAAACTTACTAGCTTTCATACGTGCCAAGAGCACACATTTTCTTATGTTTAAATTAAATACATTCAACAGGATGAAAGAACAATTAAATGCCCTCTATGGTAGGGAACATATACTAAACATTAGTTACAGGGAATATTTCGACATAATTAAGTTAGGGTACTATTATAATAGTCAAAATTTAGTATTGGTATTTAAATTCCCGGTTGTCCTTCCCCACACCTACAACCTTTATAAATTATCCGCAGTTCCCAATCAACATGACAAAGTGCTAATTCCATCCTATCCCTTCCTAGCAATTCACGATGAAGATTTTATGTACATAGAGGCAGAATGCCCGAAGTCCAGCCAATACTATCTCTGCGAGGACAGCATCAATCAACACTACCAAAATCAAGGCGACTGCATTCACCACCTCATCTCTACCCAGCAAGTCGACAAATCCTGCCAATTCACCATAGCCAAATTAAAAACTGAAGCCGTGGAAGCCCTCGACGACCGACACTATGTAGCGAGCTTTCCTGCACCTACAAACATTCGCTTGGCCTGCACCGATACTCAATACAACACAGTACGAGGAAGCTACCTCATCACAATCCCGAAAGGCTGCGATGTACAAACCCCGGACCTAATCCTAGCAAACAGGGACGACCGATTAAAAGGACAGGTACTGAAAATTATGAACATCCCACTCAGCAACGGAACCAACCACAATACTGAGGATAGGAAATTAACACTCAACTCTGTCAACCTCCACAGCCTCCATACTGCTAATAAGGAGATAACCATAGAACCACCATTGACCCTGAATACAGCTGACATTCATGGCGTGTACTACACTATCACACCGCTCTACCTAGTACTTTTAGGTACAAGCGTAATGGGAATCGCCTTCGCGCTACGAAGATACATAAGACGGCGCACTCTGGAAACAGCACCAGAACGAACTAACGATGAAACAGACCATGGCGATATATATACCGAGGTTAACAACCACACCGCAAGTGCTCAACCAAGATTATCAGCGCTATTCTCGAACCAATCCTCTAATAGCCGCTGATCTTCAGGGGGAAGATGTTAAGGCTACCTACCAATAATCCACGAACTACGCATTCCACCGGAACTGACCCGAATCCTCGCAACTATTGCATCAGCCGGCGACACAAAGTCTAGTGCTGAGTCGGCGCAACGTGACGTGCATCGGCGGCGGACGGCGACGCCGCGCTCCATAACGGACTCACTTTCGCTTCATACATCGAACGATTGTCACCATTATCCTATTTTTAGAACAAAATTGTAATCCCTTCATTAAACCTGTTCCAGTACCTCGAGTTTTCTTGCAACCTGCCTGCTCGACCGACATAATTCACTTATACACTAAAAATAGTGATATTCACAATATTAACACCAGAAATAAGGACAAATTACGAGCTCCATTTCACCGGCTTCATAAGGTACATAACTCATTTGTTGGGCTTGGTATAACTTTTTATAACATGCTGCCCTCTTCTTTGCTAGATTTACCTTTTAATGCGTTTAAAACTAAAGTAAAATCCACCCTTTGTTCAAAAGCATACTATTGTATCAATGACTACCTAAACGATAAGAATAGTTGGTCGCTGTGATTAACTCAAGATAATGTTTATGTTCTTTCTCCAGAATTAGCTTACCTACTGACAGGTTATATGAGTTCACATAATTGATTATTTTTTTATTTGACTGTAAAAGTCAACATAATTTAATTTAGTTAAATTTATAATTTATTAGTGATATAATCTCCTCATTACAATGTGTGTTTTATGAGTTGTATTGCAATAAGTGGTTAGCTAGCGTCCTCGACTATTGATTATACTATTCTTGCCTGAGCAACCGGCAGCAAGCTCGTCATGCTCCCTTAGATGTCACTGCCTGCAGTAGCGTTGGGGGTCGGGTTGCCTCCTTCCCTCCAATATGGCGAGGGGGGTGATGGCTGATCTTTGCGTTATGCTCGTGAACGGGTGCTGCTTGTGGTGACTGGTCGTCTTGCTGATCATGGTTTTAATTGTTATTAGTAATTGTTTACTTATTTTACTTCGATGGGGCTAGTTTACCATTTCTCACTTCGAGCTACAGCAATTGCCTTATGTAAGCGGGCACGCCCTTTATGCCTGGAGGCTTTTATTTAGGTATTAAGTTCTATTTACGTTTTTTTATGTTGTAATTTTTATCTGCTTGAGTACAGTTTGTTCATTATTTTGTTGGTATACTGGGGTTTGATAGCTAACATATGGCAAGTGTGTAATTTAATCCAACGTTTTGTGTTTCGTAATGTTAATTACTTTGCATACGATTTGTATAGAATCAAGTTTATATAACTAAACAGACAGACGTGCTGCTGGGGAGTTTGTTCCACCACTTCTTCTTGCCAGCTAAAGCACTAGGAAGTGGTGAAGGGCGGGCATTTTTAGGGGACTGTCTTATGTAACTTTGACGTTCGAAAAGTGCTGATTTTCAGCCTAGTTTGAATAAATGACTTTTGATTTTGATTTTGATTTTACTGTATAACAGAATTGCAGCAATGTAACTTTCCTGCTAACTTCTTACATCGTACTTTACACTTTTTATTTGATTTTTATACATTTATTTTTATCTGTTGTACTTTATATTGTGTACCTTTAGTCTGTACTAAATAAATGTATTCTTTATTTTTTTTCTTTCTATAGCTCGCAGTCTTACCTCCTATGAGCTACCATATATCAACTTCCTAGGATGCAACCTCTAAGATTCCACAGTCAATGTATCGGAAACATGGTTTAGTTACCAACTAAGCTCGGTTCACTTGGTATGCAAAGCAACAATGCAGGTTCACTGTCCACAGACCACATACGGTCTGTAGAGAGATTTCCATATCAGTCCACAGACCGTATGTGGTATGTTCGCCCGTACAATTTCTAAGCCATCTGATACTGTGGACGTAAGGAGAAAGTCTCATATTTAATGCGGACTTGGCAGGACACATCATAAGGATTATAAAAAGTGCTGGGACATAGGGAAAAAGTCGATATTTTTTTTCTAAACTAAAAAGTGTCAGCATAATTTTTTTTCGAGGTTTTTTTGTTTGTTTACTTAGAAATAAGCTAATCAATGGGTAAGTAGATAACAAAATACGGGAAATGAATAGAAAATTTATTATATAGGACAAAAATTATACATGGACTTGAGACTCACGAGGTGATTTTTCCCGTCCTGGAAGCGCTACGAGTCCACAGACCATATGTGGTCTGTGTTAAAAAAACTATTTCAGTAGAGTATAAAAATTTTGTAACACATATATGCATACATTTTAATCACAAATAAATTGACTTTAAATAAAAACATAACTGGACTTATGGACCATTCCCACTCTGGAGCCTGGACAGTGAACCTGTTAATAAGGCGATGTGTATGTAGACACGAACTCATAAAGTACCAGGTTGCATCCGGGAAATTCAGTTTTAATGAAAATCCGAAATGTTTTGAGATATTTTTCAATTTATTGCTTGTTCAATTAAGCGATTCGTAGAATACTTGCATCCAATAATTATGTTATGGAAAAGACATTACAAATGGAATTTAGGCAGATTGACTATGTGATATGTGTGCCCAGCACGCCACGGTCACGACTACATGACAGGTTTTAAGGAATAATTCGTAGCCTGGCGCTGAGGGCACGTTTTTGCTTTTTTGACGTGGCGGTCAAAAGGCTAAGCACCTGGTACTTCTTGATAGGCCTACACTGTTCTCCCATACCTATTACATACCATTGCAATTTAAAAACACTGTACAAGCCAATTATTTTTAAAGGAGTCACCGTGGTGTTTCCTGCCGGCTCTACTCCGTAGAAAACGACTAATTGGAACCGTGCACCTAGCTTCTGACGTTTCATAAGTGCCCATGTTTTGTTTAACTGAAATAAAATAATTTGAATTGGCATTTATAACTTGATATGCTTGCAATTCTTTTTTTATTATGCCACATTCGGTTCTGAGTTGTACTTTCTAATATTTAAAGGATGGTTCTTCCCCAACACCTTATCAAATCTAACGCACCAACCATAAACAATTCAGAAAACCATAAACAACCCAAAATATATTTTGATTGCGTTCAAAAAAGAACCGTTTCCATCGCAGGGGTGTCACGTTCGTCGTATACATTTTTCTAAAGTTACGGAACCCGCTGGCGTCCACATGGGCTTGAACGTGATACGACTCCCAAACGCGACATTTAGCCTCTTTTTGTTTTTAAATACATCGCGGTTTTCAATTCGCCATTTTGCGATATTAATTTTCCCTCACGTGGCTTTTCATAATTGGTTTTTTAGACTTTTAGGTTTACTGAAAATTGTAGCAGCAGCGCAGCCATTTCTCGAGACTAGATAATCTTTTATTTGAGTATAATAACGAGATTCAATATAACAAGTTACTTGTTTTCTCTATTTTCTTATACTAATAATCCTAGACGGAATAAGCTCTTTCTACTAGAAATATGGTTTCAACGAAAACTCTCGTTCGATAAAAAATGGATGCTCATTTTTGTTGACTTATAAGCTTGATCCATGACCCAATTTCTTGTTACCTACGGTGTGACCAGTATTTTGTCTGACTTTGAATCTAGATCTCCACCGCAGTATTAAAATTATATCTTTTTCAATAAAATATGATCACTGATCATTCACCTGGCGCCGTGAAAACAGTCCGCATTCTGCTCCTGTTCCATCCTTTAACAGGGTTACCTAGAAGTATTTGCTTGAAGAGTACCTTGCTATATTTCAGTACCTATTCAAATTTTAACTGTACCATACCCTTTCAGACTCAAACATTTGACTTTATCGCTAAAGTCAGCATTGACATAGTATTAACGTTAAAACTGGGTCTCAAACGTTTTCCATCAAAAGATCCGTCATATTAACCAACAAGTTGTTGTTGGTTAATATGAAGGATCTTGTTTTCGTGACCTGAGAAAACGCGACAAATTCAAAAAATCTTTATGTATATTACTAACTATACCTTTAGTTAAATGTTTTGATACTTATTATTTTTTCTATTTATTTTTTTTTTATTTTTAATGGCTCTGTTTGGTGTGACGGAGCCTGGAAAATATAAACGTTTTTTGAATTTGCCGCGTTTCCTAAAAATTAAGCAAATTTACTAGAGTCTGGCAAACGATGCCAGACTCTAGTAAATTTGCTTAATTTTTTTCCCTCACCATTCCCTCACCATTAACTTTAAAGATCTATATCGACGGTTAAAAGGTAATAAGGCATAAGCGACATTTTGGTCGATAATGAGTTATGAATGCCACCCTGCTTAAAAATAGAGATAAAGTAGGATAGCATTCATAACTAATTTTAGACCAAAATGTCGCATAAGCCTTATTATCTTTTACCCGTCGATATATAGATGGCGGCAACCACTTTCCATCGATATAAATGTGACTTAGTATCCCAACATATTACTCAAAAACACGTCTATTTCTTTCCATGTCCCAAATAAACATTTCTACATTATCCAATCACTTAAACCTTCACACTTTTGACTCAAATATAACTTCTTAATCAATTACAGAGCTATAAAAGTTGATTGAAGTGTCACTTGAGAACATATACAGCGTTATTTCGCCTCGGCCAGCATCTGGCGTGTGACATATGACTCGTTCGATCAACCCATTACTTAGATTGGTTCTCGCTCAGAAATCTTGAGGACATAAGTGTCGGACAAGTTTCTTGATAACCCATCTTGATATTAGATAAGATAGATTGCTAACAAGTTTTTTTAAGGAGGTTTTATGGGTAAGGCTTTTCTTCGTTCAACAAAAATGTGGTACAGCTGTGGTCTGACATGTTTTTTAATGGAGAACTTTGAACTAAATTAAATTAATCAGTCTATAACGTTCCTACTGCTGGGTCACTGGCCTCCTCCAGAGAGAGTGGCCTGTAATCTCCCACGCGGGCCCAGTGCGGGTTGGTAGATATCACTAACTTCGAGTTTTTGGTTCTAGGACATGGCGATTTTTTGCTAGAACCATCAATAACCAACTACGAACAATTAGTTCAAAGTTAACTCGAAAAGGCGAAGGAAAACATCGTGAAGACAAAAACGATTAGGTATATTCTATTCTAAATTCTAATTTATAATGAATGCATTTATTTACACATTAATTTTAAACAGATTATTTAAATCTGTTTAAAATCAATGTGACGATAATTAATGTTGAATATATTGTATAATTTATAAATAATATAAATTAACATTTAAAGCATCTCATTGGACATAAATATTGTTATGTTTTGCATTTCAAATGTCTGACTATGTATTAGGAACTTAATTACTTATTTTAACACCGACACTGTACCAAAACCTTTTGCAAAAATAAATGATTATGATTATGAAGTAACCCACGATGTTTTGCTTCACCATTTTGAGCTAGCTTTGAACTAATTTGGTGGTGGGGAATACCACCAAATTAGTTCAAATTCCACAAATGCAAGATATCTAATTGATAAAAGAAATTAACACGCCAGAAGCAGTGTTCAAAGAAGGACCAAAAAAGAAAATATTGAAAAAAGAACTTATTTATTTTAGGTTACTTATAACTTTTTTTTTAACGCCAATTGGGTAAGCTTTTATTTACCTACTGTATTTATCAACATTTGAAACATACACAGCATTAACAGAAAAAACAACGAATGCATAACCTCCTCCTTTTTTTGAAGTCGTTTATAAAATAAACTAATTTCTATTACAGTTCGTCGGGTCGTACAGTTAACAAAGTACGGACACCGAATAACGTAAATCAATTCGGTCCAAAGAACTATTTAACTTGCCCACAGTAAAATCACAGTGAACGATGAACTATAAAACCAATGCATAGAAAATGTATTGAATAGCACTCTCACTCCTGAAGTTAATGAAAACACGTAGCTCTGTTCTCTTTCAGACTGAAACTAATCATGGCGCGAAATGTCGGGGGAATAGAGAATTAAGCACATTCTTTGAAACGAAATAACGATGAAAAGCTGCTTTGACATTTGCAGGATTTGGTAGGCACATGCATGACAGACAAAAATCATCATCTGTTTAAGAGTTGCTGAAAGACCACGTTATTTTTGACGTGTTTTTACACGAATTACGTTTACGACAGCCGAAGGATCGAAAAAAAACTGAAATGGTTTTTATAATTTTTAATTGTTTAAAAGTAAATTACAATTATTTAACCCACGAATATTCATTCCACGTCGAAGTAGGAATATGGAATGCGTATTCTTACAAAAGTAGTCATTAAAATTAGATTGCATTATTGATTGACGTCAATGCTGCATCGGCGATTAGTTGTTATCAACCAATATTGGCGTAACTGCAACGTCGGTGATCTTCCTTTAGTAGCGCTACGTAGTTCACGTCGTGGTGATGTTTATAACCAATCTACACAAATAAATATAATTTAATAAGTTGCCACTATTATCCACATCTAAATTCAGCTCCAACACATTCCAAACTCCATTATCACAGCAATACGCAACGCCACAACACAAAGAGCATTAATAACATGACGATCCCGTGACGTCACAACACAGTAAACTAATCTAATCCCGCGAACATGCAATAATAGACTAATGCACAGCGAATAGGGCTTCTCCCATCTGCGCACACACATGAATATTATAATACCAGATATCTTGAGCGGCAAACGCCTCAGTAAAGCCCGCTAAGGACCCGCACAGCTATCATCATTACGCTACAAATTGTGCCATCCATATTAGGCCAGGAGACAGATGTGATTTTGGAGTGAGGAATTGTGGAAGTAAATTACATGTTATGTTGTGTCTGTATGAAGTGGCTTGATGACACACATCGATCGATGACAAAGATCGATTTGTGTGGTTTACTCTTCCTGTCGCTAAACGACGGGACTAGGTACCCAAAATGCCTGAAGACTTACTCTTAAGAATTTCTTTGTTACTCGTTTTAAAATGTGTTTAGGAGCTGCGTCTGATTATCCCAGGATTTTTAAATAATTATATTTTTCGCCTACTGTTCCATTCAAAGTTTTAATTAATTAAGATTTTGTTTTCAGAGCATTTTCTACGCCAAAGGCATATTGAATACTCTACGCCAAAGTTATCATAACAGAAATAATCTTTATTTAATATTATGCCACAAACACGACTTTCAAACATTATTACGTCAAATTTCTTAGGCAATGGTTTCCAAGAACGGTTCACGGCCGCAGAGACGGCTGTCATGAAAATGATGGCAGCGGGGTTTGACAAACAATAAACAATAGACTTTTATTTTGCAAATATGGGTAATACATAATAGGTGATATGATACATGAAAGGTCAGCCACATTTCACCATTGCAAGCATTTGCTTTTTTTTTTTTTATAAATAAAACTGTCTAGGAAAACACACCAACTTATTTTCATAAATAACGTCTCAGTTACGTCATTCGACGGTAAATTGCGGCCGCTATGTGGCGGCCACCGTAGTCTTAAGAAACTTTAGCTTTATAAACACGTAATAGAACTGAAATTTGTTAAAAAATAAAGAATAAGTGACATTCGCTCTCGACTCTCGTCCTATTATCGAATCGAGTTTCATTTAAAAATGTGTCTCAATAGTCAAAACCCTATCTCTTGACCTACATCCAGTATGTTATGTCAGACAATGATTCCTAATACGACACTTAAAGTGTTAATATAACAGCGGTCGTGTCTTAACAACCGCTCTGCGTTCGTCACGTTAGATACCAACATATGTAAACATATTCCTTAATTATATAGTTAAAGTGTCCAAGGACGCCCGAGGGTCCCCGTAAAGTTTAAGAAGTTAGAAGAGAAAAATTCGGATACGTAATTGTGTGTCGTTGGGCTGTAGCAAGGTTTTTTTGTTCGCTAGTAATAGAAAATGTTAACAAATGGAAAGTGTTTTGACCCCTGTATAGTTAATTTTAGGGTTTGTGACGTGTTGATTATAGTTTTTTTTTTTTACATTTTGGCATTTTACAAAGTATAAATACACTTAAGACCGACTGTTTTAGTAAACTTGTCTTTTTAAAACAATACAAAAAATGTACGCCTAAAAATATAACAAGGCACTACCTACAGTCATTATGAGAAAATTAAAAAATTCCGACATTTTAATTCTCAAAAAAGGAAACAAGGAAAAACGTTACTATTCCGCTTGCTTTTCATTAAGTGTTAACTAAAAGATGGACTAAAACTCGGCACCGGGCTTGCTGATAGCTCTATTCTATGTAGGAGCAGAGAATGAAAATAAGCATTCATGGGGGACTGCCGACAGAAGTAAAAACGTTTCGAATAATATATATATATATATATATATATATATATGGAAGTCTGGCGCAACATGTCACATTAGCACATCGGAGACGCCAAATCATAAGCTCTTAGCTTACCAAAAATCACTCAACGCGCTTAAAGAAGTATCCACTTGAATATATTGTTTTACACAAAAATATATTTTACGCGCAAACTTAACTAGAGATCTACACATTAACGTTTTAGAGTGTGATTCGCCGTTTCTCCTTACCTTGTTAGACCATTTATCTAACTAACTAAACAAATGCCAACAATTTTTTCTAACTGTGAACTTTCTGCGATATGATGGTTCTACTTTTTAATTATAATGGATATAAAATGTATGCCTAAAGATGATTGTGACTTACAAACTTATGAGTTTTGAATGTATGATAAATGAGTGTCTGCCAAACGATTTTCTGCGAAATGATGTTTATGCTGTCCGCTGTTATGCAAAATAATATTATGACAAAAAAAGTTCTGCCATAAAGGGTAGACCCTGTTCATTCATTCATTTTACATTGTGTCGAAATGTCTTAGGTATTCCAAAACCGAGTTTGAAGATTATTTATAAAATTGGTCACCCTTTATGGCAGAACTTTTTTTGTCATTATATTATTTTTCATAACAGCAGACAGCATAAACATAATTTCGCAGAAAATCGTTTGGCAGACAGGCCCAAAAACAATGTCCTCGAGCCATATGTTTGTTAAAAACCACCGAAAGTTGCAAACCATTTTTCGTTAGTTTAAAAATACTTACGCTTCCATCCCTCTATATTTATGAAATGACAATATTTGTTAAGGAGAATCTGTCTAAATTTGAAAAACTTAATACTAGACGTCACCAAAGCACACTAAAGTCAAAAAAAACACAATACTACACTTTTCTCAAAGACTTGTCTTGGTATGATGGGTCCTAAGATTTTTAATAAACTGCCAAAAACTTTAAAAAGCCAACATGAACCAATTTAAATCGCAACTTAAAAAAATTTTGATTGAAAAGGTTTACTACTCTATCAATGAGTTTTTAGATGATAGAAGCATTAAATAAAAAATGTCCGATCCACTTGTTATTCTGTCCAGCTTACGACGTTACTTGTTTGAAATAGTTTTATTTAGTTTGTAGTTTTTTTTTATGCCTAATTTGTACGCCTTGCAAGGCAAAACATAGTGATACAATGCAAATTTTTATACCATGTACCATAATTTACCTATGTTCGACAAATAAAATACTTTGACTTTGCCTTTGAAGCATGCAGCATGCAAGCGAGCATGCAACATGCAGCAAGCATGGTTTCTGGCACGGCTCCGGCGGTCCTACGCGAACTTATCGTCGCAGATGGTTTTAGCGCTCAACACCGCAGCTTTATTTTAGCACTTTCTCGGCGTGATTAATATGTATAGGTGCCTATGCCAAATTACAACTTTTTAGTACAAAGCGTCTCTGAGCTACAGCGGGGACAGACAGACAGACATGGCGAAACTTTATGCGTTCCTTGTTTACTACGGAACCCCAAAAATACCACAAAAGTTACTTAATGTTATCATTTTGCAAAATGTTGTTCTACAAAATGTAAATTAGGTGTATACAGATACACTTACATCGGGTACTTTAGGAACCGATCATATAATAATTTATTTTTATTTAGTTGTTTCAGTTCTGCAAGCTTGAGCCTATTACGACAGGCCGGGTACATTCAGTTGGTCAGGAATTGTTAATACGTTCCAACACAGACATCTTATAAACATGACCGATGCATAGTGCAAAGTTAAAAACAAAAAACCAGACTGCAACTTGACTGAACTAATTTGCTTTAACTGTTGCGTTGGTCTAGTGGTAGCAAGGGAGCAGGAGATGTCTTCCACTCACCTACCCGCAGCAGGCGCACCAGGCATCCACGAGGGCGGACAATGCCATCTTCCAGCCCACCTAAATGGGTCCAGGGTCGACGGACTCGGAGACATCCATCTCCCCCACATAGCAGGACCCGAGGTGGTGGCGCGTAGTATTCCGCGCGCGCCCCTATTGGACGTCGCGGGGGGAGTTTTACACCCCATTTCCCCCCGCGGGCCTGAGGTGGTCGGCAATGGCGGGGAATCCCATGATTCCCGGTGCAACTGTGGGAGGGGAACACCGGAGTGGTTTTTAGTCAGTAAGAGTCTGACAGACCCCTCGGCCCGCCCCAGGGCGGAGGACATCTCAGCCGCGGCGGCGGGCGTTAACTCCACCTGCTCCTCAGCTCGCGGGCCGCCTCGCCCCTCCGCGCCTACGCGGACTTAAATTACACTCTAGGGATAGGGCAGACAAGACTACGTGGAGTCGGTTTTGCAGCGATTCTTTTCTGTTACTAACATATTAACTATTTTTCATAGTATAGTGTAGTAGTTTTTTCCAAGTGAAGTTGTACCAAATAATCGTCGCTTTAAATAAAAGTTATGCTAAATGAAATTATGCGGAATTTTAACTTGATTTTTTGATGAATTTTATTTGGCATAATTATGCCAAATAAAATTCTGCCATCTTAAAGGTATGCCATTGTAAATTCGGACATATAAACATTCGGAAAAACAATAATTATATTAAATATGTTTTATGCCTTAATAAAATTCGTTTAAAGAAAATTATGCCAAGTGTGTTATGCCAAATAAATTTCGGAGCATCAAGATTCTGCCAGACAGAGGGAACCCGACTGAACATCAACCCACAATCGCACACCTATTCTAAGATGCCGCCATCTTAAACAATACCCTACGGAAGGGTGGAGATCGTCCCGTCATTTAGCTGTACACTTTAATTAAACGCCTGGACACGATGCACTGGACAATGGACACTAGCGGGCATAAAGAGCGGTCATTGCGTATTACATTCTCTTTATTAAACGTCCCCCGTCCGTGCTGCGATCCACCTACACGACTAAAGCTGGGACATACGACGGGATAATGTGTCGAACTTGTCAGTTTAGTATGGTATAGTACGGGGTTTATTTGGGCTAGAGTTTTTCATTCCCGGGCAAAGATGCCTGCCATTCTTTCTTCCTTTGATGCCTTTTCTCTTTTTATCTGCATGCTATTTCTTTGGGTCCTGTTACCAAGATAAAAGTCCAGTTCATCCAGCTATCGCATTCTGTGCGGTTGTTTTCCACATAGCTCATCCAAGATCATCATCATCATCATCATAATTTCAGCCGAAAGACGTCCACTGCTGGGCATAAGCCTCCAAGCACCGCCTCTTGCCTGCCGGGGTCGCGGGAGCCTGCCGGTGTCGCGGGAAGGTACTAAAGGGTCACGGAATACGGTTAAGTTTTAGTCAGTAAGAGTCTGACACACCCTCCCGCTCCGCCCAGAACGGGTGAAGTTATTTGATGATTTCCCAATCAAAAAAAAAAAAAAGCACCGCCTCTTTGACCGATTCTGCGCTTCCCGCATCCAGCGGACTTCGCAAGGTCATCGGTCCACCTTGTATGAGGCCTTCCAACGCTACGCCTTCCGGTTCTGTTCTGCGAGTAATGTGCTCTGCCCAGTGCTACTTAAGTTTGGCAATTATTCGGGCTATGTCGGTTACCTTGGTTCGCCGGCGGATCTCTTCATTTCTGGTTTTATCATGTAGGGAAACTCCAAGCATGGCCCTCTCCATTGCCCTTTGTGCCTTTTACCCAAAGCAAAAAAACGATATTACTTTAAAACTACGTAAGATATTTTCAGGATTATTTTTGTATGAACAGACTATTTTACCATCTATAATTCTATCTGTGATTTTTCTCAAATATTCATATTTGCGTTACTAAAAATAAATATTCCCTATGAAACTGAACGGCCGCGACGTCGCGGCGTGAGCGCAACGCACATTTGTATGGCCAAGGTCAACGATGATTACCCGACCCTTAAGGGTGTGGGTTACAGACCATCAAGCTGACTCCATGGGACCAACATCGTAATCGCAAAAAAAAAATAATAGTCGTCATACATTTGGGTCGATACATAATTTAAATTCTATTCTATGAAAGCCCAGTCCAGCCGAATACTTCGCCAGACTCCAGACAGATATGCAAATACAAAGGATTTTCACAACAAACAATCCACTTTCCCCTCTAAATCACGAACGCGAATGGATTAAAATGTCAGCTTATCGACAGGGGTGTCGCATCACACTTTTATATTTTATATTTCAGTTGCACAAAACGCCTGGATTTTCCAAATAAATGTTATCATGTGGACACGGTTGGCGAGATAAGCGATATTAATATTGCTATAAATTGCCGATAGCCTTGACAAGATTAACTGTACCGCCTATTGTTTGGTAAACAATAAAATGTTGAATAATTTAAAGTTTTGTCCTGATTATGTACTTTCTGATTAAGTTTTTATTAGTGGCCCATTGGACATGTAACCAGTCTTACCAAGGGGTATTATAATATGTTATCCAAGCACTGGTTTGTGGAGGTCAGATAGGCAGTCGCTCCATGTAAAACCACCAACCCCAACATATTTGGGAAAAGGCAGATTGATTGATTTTAGAGATGTAGTAACAGTTCGGATTATGACTTTTAATATATAATAATATGTCAATTCTCCCAATGAGGTAGTTACAAAAATATGTTTCTCTCAATGAGGTAGTCTCATTGGGAGAAAACCTTATTTTAACCTTAAGTTTTTTAATAGGTATGTTGGACAATTTGAAGACCTGTATGTTTTCATAAAACGTCTCAGGAATTCAAATATAGACTTAAAGACAATATTAAATTATCCCTCGCATCAAACCTTTTTAAAAATTATTACGATGGCAGCATTTAAGCGTGACATTACTGAATAAATACAGCTTTTAATGAAAGTTTGCTTTGCCTTACATATTTTAAACAGTTAATAACTATATCTGTGCCTTGTCTTTAATGAAACTTTAATATCTGAGTATTTTAAATGCAATGAGTACTTACAAAGATGAAATGAAAACGTATTTACATGTAGCCCTGAAGTTCAAAACTAGTGTACAGAAGACTTCGTAAACATTTGCCTTCGTCTACAAACACTCATTACATTATTAGGTATATCTCTGAAAACGTAATGAACAGAGCCAGATTAAGGGGAGGGCAACAGGGGCTCTAGCCCCGGGCCTCCACAATTTGTGTTTCTAGATAAGAAAAACAATGCACCCTTTATGACCATCAAAGAGAAAAAAGTTCGCATTCATAAGGTACCTTTTATCAGTTTCTAGTTTTTATTTTTAATCTGTGAATTCAGATCAAAGTTTCTCAAAAGTTAATAAACTTTGATCTGCATTCACAGATTTTGAAAAGAAAAATAGAAAACCTAGACCGTTTTCCTGTAGGTTCAACGGATAAGGTACCTATTTACTGTGCCGCTAGCTATTTATATACCTACAGTTTTGATATCAAACTATTTATTAGTGGCTTTTATGGACAAGATATTAATTCAGAATTGTCATGGCAAACATGTCTTTTGGTTTAAATAGGTTTTTATTTTTATTATTTTATTAATATTTTACATAGATTCTTGTGTATTTTGTGAATGTGAAAACGTTGTAGGCTAAATAGACTATTACCCTTATTCATAAAACTTAGCATACCTATTTTAGTTAAAATAGGTTTTGTCACTTTCTAACAAACACAAATGTCAAAGTGACAGATAAGGACAAACGAACGTTAGCAGGATTTTAACTAAAATACGTTTGATGGACGTTTATGAATAAGAGCCTAGATTTGTAGACCATTTATTTTTTGTTAAGTACCTGGTACTTCTTGACAGGCCTATACTGTCCTCCCATTCCTATTAACACTATGATTTGAAAACATTGTAAAGGCCAGTTATTTTTAAAAGAGTAACCGTGGAGTTTCTTGCCGGCTCTTCTCCATAGAAAACGACCAATTGGAACCGTGCACCTAGCTTCTGACGTTTCATAAGTGCCCAAGTAGGTTTATGTGAAATAAAATAATTTGATTTTGATTTTTCATTTTGCCGTCTCAAAAATACACCTTGTTTACGTGTTGTAATTATTGAAAAATGTAAAATATATTCATCTGTTCCAAAATTTGTTCTTTTCTTCCACTTCTTGGTTTCCCCAGGGCCTCCACACTTTCAAATCTAGCCCTGGTAGTGAAGTTAGTTTCTAATCGTCCACAAATGCTCCTTTAGCACTGAATTTCAGGAGACTGATCTAATTTTATTTGTACTTAAAATACGTCGATTTCGTTACTCGCCGACTCACTCACTCACACAGCAAAATCTCTAGGGCACTCCTCGCAGTGCAAGTGCTAGAAGACTGAAATATGGTATGCAGGCTAAGATTTGCACACAAACAACAAAAAAACGTAAGAAATATGTAAGTTTCACACTCCCACCCCCGTAATGGGGCATGCAGGTATGTCAGGGCCGGAACTACTATGGGGCAATCGGGGCAACGCCCCCGGGGCCCCTCACTAAGGGGACCCCGGGCAGAGAGAAAAAAATTGACACCCAGTCTACGAAAAACCACCGTAAAAAAATGTCAAGGCCATTTTACAATAATTGGCTGTTTTTATTTTAATTTCGCGTCTCGTCTATTTGAATTACGCGCATATTCGTTGTGAAGGTCTGCAATTGAGAACCTGCCTATAAGCTATCTACTCGTAGTAGTCTCCGTCAAGATTGACGACCTGTCACTTTCAGTGTCACAGTTTTGAACTTAGTCTCAGATTTGATCCTCTTTGTTTACGTTGCAAAATTATGTATAATCTTTAAAAGGAAGTGAAACGCGTTTATTCAAGTGGCGCCCAAAAAGGCAAGCAAAAAAAAATTTAAATGCAAGATCTAGCCAAAAGCAACCAAAAAATAAATTCGTGGTTATCAAAAATAATTAATTATAAAAAATAAATATACGTAAAACATTATTAACAATTGACCAAGATGTAAAGTTTGTAGAGTTAGGCCTTGTAGAGTGAGGGGCGTGGCCCTACATTAGATCTAATAACTTTTTAACATTGAGAGCGTTATGTAAGTCTTGGCAACCTTTATATGCAATATTTTTGTTAGAATTAGGTATATTGTCTAAACCTTTCAATACAACGCGTCTTTTTTCAACGCGAAGTATAAACACCTGCCTTTCTTCACAAAATTCCGGTTTCTAAGTGAAAAATAAGGGCGGCATCCACGACATTTCTCAGCAAGGCAACGATTTTACGCTGACAAAGTACCCTTTATACAGCCATAAGTTAAATAAGCCCGTCTTTCGCCATTTTAGCATCGAAAAAATTGTTTCATATTTCCAGCGTAGCGTGAATATTTAATTTGACGAAAAACCACTTTGTATGTATTTATCGTATACTTCAGTTACAAAGAGTTTTGTTTTTGGCACAAACAGTATTGTCTGACAAACTAACATAACGAGATGAGCGTCCACTTTGCAACGGTTGCAAAATATTGGCGTACTTTAAGCAGGTAATCCACCACTGCTGTTTGTAGGACACATGCTTGTATTAACAGCTGAACTCGTAACGCAATGGAGCGTGTTCATTGAAAAGATCAGAGCGTCAAAATCGGTTTTGTAAGTCGGTCACGTCCGAACTCAATCAAGCAGATCGAACGAGTCATCGCAAGAAAGTATTCTTTTCTTATTCAAAACTTGACATCAACAAGGACTTTTACCTCTATTGCAGAGATAGCAGTTGAGTTAGCTACTTTGGTATTGATAACGTAATGTTTTTGGATCGGGTTATTTGAGCTAAAAATGTGTACGTGCGCATTTGAAACGATTGAGGCTAGACGTGGTAGGATTTTTTATTTTTCTGAACTATTCTGAAATGTAGGTTATATGTAAAATGGGCTGAAAGAGTTTTATTTTATCTTCTTGTTTCTTTGGTTAAAAAACGTAAAGGTTGAGTTATATAGATTGATAATTTCTTTGTCTAGCTAGAGAAACTACCCTTCCGAAGGGACAACTAGAATCAATCTAATAAATCTCTTTTCTTGCAAATTTTGACGTTTATAAGTGACTTTTATGTGCCTATTTAAAATAAATGTTTTGACTTTGGGAAAACTGCGCTAAAAAGCAGCACTTAATAACCCGTTACTAGTTCAATTAAATGAAACTATCTTCACTATTAAGTGTGTAACATTCGACCTTTACCTATCTCTGATCCAACACGCAATGATAAATAAGTAAATAGTTCACATATTCTCTCAATGACATATAATAAACAAAATAGCTCATAATTGTAGTACATTTAAAATAAAATTAACATTAACTGGAGTCACCCCCAAATGTAAAAGGGCAGGCGATAAATATCAATCGAAAGGATTAAAATAAACATGTTTTAAAGGCTTAAAGCAAAGCTCTATAACACTCTTGCCATTATGTATACAAGTTTATGTACAATGTTATTAAGTTCGTTTTACATTAGCGAATAAGGCCCGTTGTACACACAGGTTTTTTGCCGTGAAAAAATACACTAAACTAAACACCAAATCAAAGTATCAAGTATTAATTAGCTAATTAGGCTGTAAGTACAACAACAACAACTCAAATTATAACCTATTACTTATCTTATTCCGGAAAGTGAGTAATTAGGAGTTCTAGTAATTAGAATTTTGATTTGGTGCATTAAAACGATTCATGTTAGAATATCAAAAATATTATATTATTTATTTTAATTATTTTATTTATTTTATGTATTTTATTTATTTTGTTTATTTTATTTATTTTACTGGCAAAATTCTGCAGTAGAAACCGTTATACGTGGTATATTAATAAATCATAAATAATTAGTTCTAAAACCTCTTTTAACTTGTGGTTCCAAAGATAAACGGATTTTTCACATAAGAGGGCTACATACAAATTTTTCGTAAAAAGATTACAAGTCACCCGTTTATTTACTAAATTAACCTTATGTGAATATTTGAGCATAGTAATGGTAAACAAAAGCCAAAACGACACTTAAATTAAAATCCCTATGTCTATGAACGTCAATTTTCGGCCCACCATGCACCGTGCGGCGGCGGCACTACGGTACGGCGCCATCGTCGTCTTACATAATGTATACAAGCTCACACGATTATTATACGGTGCGGCTGGCACGCCGTACTGTAAAGAAACCGTGCAGTGTATAACGGGCCTAATGTGTCTGCGGTTGTGGACAGTTACTAATGAGTTCATTTATATCACCGCTCATGTAGATCTGTATGAGGTCCTGAGTAACATGGGACAAGGACAGAATGATGATATACTCGTAGGTCTGAATGAGCACGGCGCGTTGTGTTCCACGCGCGCCTCAAAGAGATGTCTGCACAACTGTAGAGGTCCTCTAGGGCTGATGCCTGCCGGGGTCGCGGGAAAGTCCGAAAGGGTTACCATGGCCTCTGGCAATACACAGGTAACGGAAGCAAGTAAGAGTCTGAGACATCCTCTGGCTCATAATTTTCCACACATAAACAAAACAAAAGGTGTGAATGTGCTGTGGATAGTCTCTGTTTTCTAGCACTTGAGTCATTTTAAATCAACTGAAATATTTTCATGTCATCATATCGCTGACTTATCACAACGAAACCTAACGTTATAATATACACCTCATGTGTGTTAAAAAAAATGATAAATGAAAGAATGAAGTTGTAATTGAGTCTAATCGGATCATAATAAGAATAATAGAGCAGTGGTGGCCCAGTGAAAACAGCTGCGACTTATGAGTTGTAGCTCGTAGGTTCGAACCAAGACAGGCGCTTTACTTTGTGCAAATTATTTCATCACCACTGCTCTCAAAACAGTGAAGGAAAACATCGTCAGGAAACTGGCATGTCCTAGAACCAAAAATTCGAAGACATGTGACATCTACCAACCCGCACTGGGCCCGCGTGGTGGATTACGGCCCACTCCTTCTCACAGAGAGAAGGCCTGTGTCCCAGCAGTGAGAACATAATAGGCTGATTATGCTATGGATCATAATAAATTATTCGATAGTTTAGATGTTGACTACAAGCATTTTCAACAGAAAAAAACCATTCCTTTGAGCTGTGTATTTTGTGCCAAATTGTTTAAGTATGGTACCAGCATCTAGAAACTAAATAAATAAAAGGAATCCTAGAACCTTCAAGTAAGTTCTAACATTACGTAAGATACTGAGCGTAATACTAATGTAAATACTTGTAACATTGAGATAAATAAGCCAAACATACGTAGATACAAGATGGTCGTGTTATTGCTATATTTGCTATCAGCTTTCCGGCTGAATAGCTTTTACACCCTCATCAACTCACTATACTTCTGGAGTAAACAATACTGGATATGTAAGATTCAATTATACACACGTCCTGCGTATTTCCTTCCCACTTTACAATTTTTATTTGTTTTATTTTTTTGTTGAAGTATATGTTGTGAGCTCTGTAAGTCTGTGGTATTTTTTTTTCTTTGTTTAATTAACAAGACGAATTTGTAAGATTAAACCCAAGAATAAGCAAAACGAACTAGACATAATTACAATACACAAGACTGACTTTTTAATAACGAAATCTTCAAAGTTCGGATTTGTTTTCGTTTTGCTCGTAGGTGGCGTAGTGTGCTACGACAACTCGTAGCTGGCGTAGTATGCTACGATAACTCATAGCTGGCGTAGTATGCTACGGCAACTCGTAACTGGCGTAGTTTGATACGACAATTCGTAGGTGGAATACTTAAAATATATCCAATTTTATTTGTGGTTAAATCTCGCGTTTTAATCACTCTTCACTACCGCTAACGTCCTTTATCTAATCAATTTTGTGTTAATAAATCAGATTAAGAAAATATAAATCTTTATCCACTCTCTTAGCGTAAAATTCGAATTATAAACTTCAAAAAGAGTTTATATTGACATACTTTATAAACACAATACCGAAATTTAAAAATAGAATCACAATAGAACACTTTTTCTCTAACAAAATAATGTTAAAAAACATTTGTTTTACCAATACAGGGCAAATCCAAGGAGTTATCATATTATCACCAAGGAGTTTCCATCAATTTTTTTTTTCTAATGAAACGCTTATGCGGGGCGCGCCATTTTTATAGCATTACAAAAAAGTTTTGATTCCAATTTACTTGGCTGTGGCAGCGCCCGCGTGATGAGCTGGGGAATAATTATTATAAGCAATAAACAAGTTCTTACTCTTTTCACTTTGAGATATTATTTAGAGTAGATAAAGTATATGAAACTGCACATAACTTGGGGTTTCATTCACTACTTTATCTACCATCATACATTGGAATTGAACCTACTAAATAAAATATATAAGTTAAAAGAGTAAGAAATAGTTTATTGCTTATAAATAATATTCCCCAGCACATAATCGCGCATGCGCTAAAGCGGGTGCTGCCACAGACAAGTAAATTGGTATCAAAACTTTTTGTAATGCTATAAAAATTTGTACTTTATGAAACTGTTGCATAATGAAGGGTCAGTTTTTAGGAGGTTTTTAATATCACTATTTGCAACAGTACTCATTATGCACCAGTTTCATAAAGTACTATTTTACCACTAACATAACTCCACTGCATCAAGAAAATGTAAACCACATTCCTTATCCAGCCCTTCCACAGTCCATCCTTGATACCAATCCCAGTGTGTCATTACAACGTGACCACTTAAACTAGAGCCCTGACAGCTGATGGTTTCGCGTCATTCACTCCGATTGACAGGTCACGTCAAACTGGACGTCCCGGTTTACAAGATGGCATCATCAGAATTTTATTTGTGACGTAATAACGCTGTGTGACGTATTTGATGATCGCGTTCGCGCCAATTATTGCCCTTTGATGGGAGAAGGATATTGCATGTTCGCGATTAGGTACCTAATAGTGCCGATATGTTGACGATGTGATCGTGTAAGTTCGGGAAACATCGTTTTATTAATTACTAGATGCGCCCCGAGGTTTCACCCGCATAAGTTTTGACCCCGTGGGTATATCGGGATAAAAATGCATCTTGTATCCTATGTGTTATTCCTGGTTATAAACTATCTGTGTGCCAAATTTCATCCAAATCCGTTCAGTACTTTTTGCGTGAAAGAGTAACAAACATCCATTCATCCATCCATCCATCCATCCATCCATCCTTACAAACTTTCGCATTTATAATATTAGTAGGATTATATTGTGGACGGCTTTTTTTTTTTTTGAGGGTGGGAAATCATCAAATAACTTCTCCCGCTCTGGGCGGAGCGGGAGGGTGTGTCAGACTCTTACTGACTAAAACCCACCCTTATTCCTTCCTGTTGCCTGTGTTGCCAGGGGCCTCGGTGACCCATAAGTACCTTCCCACGACCCCGTCAGGCATCGGCCCTAGTGGACCCCTACTATATGTGCTGACGACATCTCTTTGAGGCGCGCGTGGAATACAACGCGCCGTCGACCCGGGCCTGGTCCTTACCGGACGGTGAGCTACCCATTGCTCACCGTCCGCAAGCCCGCGCCTACGGTGGCCGGATGGTGGACGGCTGGTGACAGTATTTATTGTTTTTCTTAAACAAACTAAATAAATTATATGTAGTGTTGTTTCATTAACAGTGTTTGAATTAAGTTCTAGTAATAACAAGGACAAGTATTCCGAGTTATGTCTGGCATAAATCTAACTTATGAGGTTATTTTGTCTAGTTAGTAGAATAAAAGAGAAAATACTACGTTGGAGCTAGACTAATTTAGAAGTTTTCTCAATATTAAAGAGGAAGCAAACATCCGGTGGAGAAGAAAAAATTTCTACTACAAATCTTTCAAGGTCGGATTGATCAAGGTTCCGGAAACGTATAAGCCTCTGTATACTAGTAAATATGCAGTCTATAGAATATAGTATACGAAATAAATTGACATAATTCAAGCTTCTCATGCCACACCTGCAAAGCCACCTTATAAGACAATGAATTAAATGACTGTGTCAATTTGTATTACTACGGCGTAGCTGGCGTGATCACGTGAAAGCTACGCCAGCTACGCGTTCGCGTAGCGACACTGCTACGCGTTTCGTAGGTAAATTTTTATTCATGTAAGTTTGTAACTTGTTTACGCATTGGGCTTGTTTTTAGCTATAATTGTTTGAAAATAACAATAAAGGTACCTTTTATAAGGGTGTGTAATGTATGATATAATAACAAATGCTCTAATTTCACTTGAAATAACGTTCATATAATATAATTTTCATATGCTATAAAATCATATAACCTAATTTCATATGACCTAATGTTTCATATGATATAATTTTCATTTAATATAAAACATTTAGTATAACGTTCATTTTATATAATTTTCAATATGTATAATATTCTTTTTATATAACATTCATTTGACCTAATGTTCTTTTGACCTAATTTTCATGTTTAATGGTCACAGTTCTAACCTAACTCAAATGGCACCTAACCTAATCTTAAAATATTCAATGCATGGTTGAGGGTGGGCTTGGTCGGCGGAGCCCCGCTTCGCGGGGCTCCTACTTCTGGATGGTTTATAAAAAAATAACCACGAAGGGGATGGCGGGGTCTATTCGCTCGCTTCGCTCGCTCACACGACCCCTCCATCCCCTTCTAACCTAACCTGTCCGAGTCGGGGTTCCCCTTAAGTCCAGATTGCATCCAATATCTACTGGTTACAATACTCGTAGTTGAGGGTGGTAGGTGTATAGGGTATAAAGCGAAGAAAAAAAAAAACAGTACAATATTTTTTTAATCATAACATAGCATCACATAAATATTACATCTTATTTCAGTTTTAAGTTAGAGGCCAAAGCCCGAAGGAATTCAATTTCAGTGTATTCCCCTTTTTTTTAAGAATATTATCGATTCGTTCCTTTTTCTTTAAACAATACTTCGGCTTTTTTTGTGGTGATTGTCTGTTTACTGTTACTGTACTTTTTTATAGTAAATGAATAATATACTACATGAATATTATGTCAAATGTGCATTATAGGAAATGTTTATTATATCATAAGAAATTAGATAAAATGAAATTATATCAACAATTCATTATCTCAACTGATCGTTATATTAAACAAAAGTATATTAACTGAAATTAGGTCAAGTGAACGTTAGATTTTTTGTTATTATATGAACCGTTACACACTCCTTTTATAATACCATATATTACAATAAAATTTATTAACATCGCGTTAATTTTTTATATTTAAGATTTGAAATTATATTTTTAAAGTTCAATCAAAATCAAAAATCAAAAGTCATTTATTCAAACTAGGCTGAGAATCAGCACTTTTCGAACGTCAAAGTTACATAAGACAGTCCCCCAAAAATGCCCGCCCTTCACCACTTCCTAGTGCTTTAGCTGGGAAGAAGAAGTGGTGGAACAAACTCCCCAGCAGCACGTCTGTCTGTTTAGTTATATAAACTTGATTCTATACAAATCGTATGCAAAGTAATTAACATTACGAAACACAAAACATTGGATTAAATTACACACTTGCCATACGTTAGCTAGCACGCGCCAGTATACCAACAAAACAATGAACAAACTGTACTCAAGCAGATCAAAATTACAACATAAAAAAACGTAAATAGAACTTAATACCTAAATAAAAGCCTCCAGGCATAAAGGGCCTCCAGGCATAAAGTTGTCGACATAGCTCACAGAAAAAGTATTAAGAGGACTACAGGACCTAAACGCAACTTTTATAAGTTTTATAATGCCTTAAAGTAATCATATACTTTAAGGCATTATAAAACTTATAAAAGTTGCAGTAAACAAAATCAGAAAAATATATATTATATATATACATATATATATATATATATATATATATATATATTTTTAAGGATATATGCTAGGTAGAGTGTGTTGAAAACATAATATAACTAATTTGATACGATAGAAAAAAATCACGAAGATACCTCTAAAAATTTATTTTAACGATTAAAAACCATACTAATATACATGCAATCATTCTGATTTTTTGTCAGATTATTCTACAAGCAACATATTAGCATAATAGTGTTTTATTTTTTTATACAATCCTCTTTGGTAAATCGATAATTGCTTCATATTTTGCAATAAATTACCAGCGTTGTGTCATCGCGCTTCTCTTTCTTTTCTATGCAGTCCGACAGTGACCGCGCTTTAGGTGTTCTCGGCCTCTTAAGTACGACGACAAACGCGTGAAACAACTGCATGCTAGTAACGCACTGGCCTTAATTAGCTTACGTACTTACCGGTGCACACCCTGTGCCTATGCACCGGTAAGCGCACACATACTCGCTCACTACGAAACAGTGCGTATCTGTGTAGTCTGTTTGCTGATACTTCAGGTATACGGTAACGGAAGGAACAGGGGTGGGTTTTAGTCAGTAAGAGTCTGAAACGTCCTCCCGTTCCGCCCAGAGCGGGAGAAGTTATTTGATAATTCCCACCCAAAAAAAAAAGTATAACTCGATGTGGTTCGAAAATCGACAACAGTGGCTTATGATCGGTCAGGAGAATAAACGGAAAATACCTGCCATATAAATATTAATGGAATCGCTTAACCCCAAAAATTATCGCGATGGCTTCCTTTTGGATCTGCGAGTAACGTTTCTTAGCAGCATTAAGCGTCCTCGAAGCAAAAGAGATCGGTCTCTCAGACCTATCGGAATTCTGTTGTGATAATATTGCAGAAAGACCTACCGGTGATGCTTCTACTATTAAAATTATAGCAGCGTCTGGGTTAAAATGTGCTAATACTTGATTTGACGCTAAATATGTCTTAATAGTGGTGAATGCTTCATCGTGTTCCCGTATCCAACATCACCTGTTACCCTTTTTTAACAACTCATACAAAGGGAATCTAATCGAAGACGCGTTAGGAACAAAGTTCCTGAGAACTAACCAACCCCAAAAATGACTGTAACTGGTTAGCCGGCACCGGTGCTCCCATCATGGCTTTTAATTTCTGTGTTGATTTATGTAGTCCATCTTTATTTATCACGTAACTTACGTAATTGACCTCAACTTTGAAAAACACACGCTTGCCCTTTTGTAAAGTAATTCCCGCGTCTTTTAATTTTAGCAGCACTTGATGTAACCTCATCCAGGTGCTCTGATCTAGTTTTCCCGGTTATCAAAATATCGTCGAGCATACAGCGTGTGCCGGGCACGCCAGCCAGCACGCCCTCCATCGCGCGCTGGAACACGGCCGGCGCGCTTGCAATACCAAAACATAGGCGCGTTTGTTTGAATATTAACTTGCAAAAATACGCATAGGGGACTATGTGTATTTATGCAAGTTAATTCTTGTGACACTAACATAAATTAGTTCTAAGTATTTGACAGGTCCAATTTGGTAAACATTTAGTAAAAATTTGCTGTCCTCCATACGACCTAGAAAAAAGTTCAGTTACTGTTGGCAAAGGATACTAATCGTGTTCGGTGTGCTAACCAAACATTAAAGTCTGTCAATGCAAAGTGCAAGTATGCAAAAATGTCATGAAAATGCAAGGAATGTTAACGAATGCTCAACGAGTATCAATCAAAATAAACATGCAAGTTGTCTGACTCAAATCACGTCTAATCAAAACACTAATTAATGTATGTACAAATATGTATCATCTAGGCTCCGCCGTATATCGATGCACTCCCTCATGTAGGTCGCGATCAAACGCGAGCCTACTAACTAACTTATCGCGTCAAAAATACATTTTTCATCCCATCTATTCAAAACGAGGTGAAGGGTTTCTGGACCCATATAAAATGGACCCATTTTATTCCGGCGCACTTAATAACAGTAACAAAATCACTTTTGAATTTGGAATACTATTTAATTAAAAAGTTTGAACGCAATTCGCTTCGATAAAGTCCTGGCCGGTAATAAAAAACCGCGCCTGACGACGCGGCATTGGTTAACCAAATTAAAAAAAAAATACGCGGGAACTTATTGTTCGTTTTTTCATTACTTTTTGTCAAAATATTAAAGTCAATTTTAATTTGATATTAATATAAATTTTTAATTTGGTAATTTGACGTAAATATAAATATTCGTCACTGCTAAAAGCATATCTTATTGATTTTTCCCATAGAGGGGGATGAAAAGCAGAGTGTGCCACACGGTACCAAAATTAATTAACCTCGAGTACGTACTTTGAATCTCTCTCACCCTCAATACATTATTTTGGTCCCTTATGACACAATCTACTATTTCAAAACCATGTACGTACACCGTATAGATCGATAACTAACTGTTTGTTTACACCGGTGCAATAATCGGCGCATGTACGTATAGATCCATTTTGCTTTAACACAGGCACGATCGGTGCCGCATACTGCGCGTGATCAACCGGTTTCAATACACCTAATCCTACTATACGATCTATCTCTTTATCTACCTTACTTTTCAAAGCGAAAGCTTGTCGATCGAACCCTAGCAAAAACTGGCTTCGCATCTCCCTTGTAATTTGTCTATAAATTTGTTAAATAATCCAAATTTATCCGAAAATACCGATGGATAACCAACCACATTGCAATGTAGCAAACAAATTATTTTTATCTAGTTGATGTAACTGGTGACCGAAAAGCTGGCGGTTTTCTCGCGCAACGTATCAACATTGCAATTCAGCGAGGAAATGCCGCCAACATCCTCGGTACAGTGCCCCGAGGGCCTTTTTTAAGCTTAACTTAGTTTTCATTTAATTTAGTTAATGTTAATAATCATCTTGTAATTTGGTTGTGTATATAAATTTAGTATTGGTCACAATATTGTATCGGCAACAATTCTAACCTAAATTTTGAAATATAAACGCGTCCGAGAATCGGCGAACCACCTTCTCGTACGACATAAAAACACAGTACATGCGAAATGTTCGCATAACTTACTTGTAACTGCTCTATACCCTCACAAACAATTTTATCACCCCTATATGAAAACAAACGTTTACTAGTCAGCGACAATGGTATATTGCTGAAATATGTTTAATAATTTTCCTTTGAAATTACTGTAACGGCCTATCCGCTATCTATTTTGAATTTTAATTCGATTCCCGAGATCGATACCGTTTCTACATATCATAGGCTCCCTTTTAATAGTAGGGGAGCCCATTAAGGGATTTTGGGACTTACTCAAACGCGGCAGATTAACATAAGGGGGATACCTTGCACCACAGATCATAAAATGTATGATCTGTGCCTTGCACCCTGTTGAATATCTCCACCATATATAAGCCCTCTATTTAGGGTCGCGCGTCTAGGGTATTCGATCAGAATAGTTAGAAATACTCGAGCGCGTCAGATTAAGGTATGGTTAATTACATGCTGAAAAGTGTGCATTTCAATAATCTGACGATTTGAGCGTGACGTAAAGGAGAAGAGGAGGGTCACCTCGACATTCTCGAGCGCGGTCGACTAAAATTATATTTATAAGGAAATAATTCAAGGATAACGGGAAAAATATAATCTGCCGATTTCCACAAGCCGAAGTAACAAAAGTCGTCAATAAAGTTTAGAGCGTGCAGCTCAGTGGATCATGTAATCCCCACTCCGCGCCTCACGTTCACGACACTACTTTCCGTCGCCATGACGCCATCACAGCAGATCGCAGCACTCGTGGCATTATACATATCTTAGAGAATATAACACTGGAGGAGCATTACAAACGCTTCCCCCTCTGTCAAATTACAAGAACAAAAATGTTCTAACTCATAAAAATTACTTTCAAATCGATTCGAACGCATTTCATAAATCGTTTTCAAGGCGCGCGGTAAACCCTGTAAAAAGCGTTCAAATACTCCAAACTTACATATATAATTTATAGATAATTATATATTTTTTTATAACATATAGTCATGTTTTTATTGAAATTCCAAATAATTATCTCGTAATAAATTTTGACATTCCCGGATGACAAATTTGAAGAGCTTCTTCCATGTTAGTGGACCCGCATTGCGCCGTCAGACCTCTTCTGCTGGGGCTACATTGTCGCGATAACGCGAACTCCACTTCACGCGCTGTCTCTCGCACACCGGTTGACGTCTCGCAACAGAGAGCGCGCGAAGTGTAGTTCGCGTTATCGCGACAGTGTAGCCGTAGCATTAACCTCGCGGCCTATTGTGCATACGTCTCCCCCTCTTGTTGCGTAGTCGCGTAAAAACTTATAGCATTTGCCGAAACCACACCGCTTTGGGTACGTCATCATACGGTACGTCCTACAGCTGATTTGGCAACGCGAGATGCGTCGTCAACGCGAGATCCGACGTTAACTTTTTTTTTTTTGGGTGGGAAATCATCAATTAACTTCTCCCGCTCTGGGCGGAGCGGGAGGGTGTGTGTTTCAGACTCTTACTGACTAAAACCCACCCGTATTCCTTCCGTTGCCTGTGTTGCGGGGGCCTCGGTGACCCATTAGTACCTTCCCGCGACCCCGGCAGGCATCCGACGTTAACTTGTGTGTGCCATCCGCGAGTGAACGCAGCAAGATAGCTCTTTGCTTAGCTCCTGTAATCGCTCGTCCCAGTGATGTCGTCAGCCATATACCACTATTTAATGCGGCACTTGTAGGTCTCCCAAGCCTGTACAATGTGATAAAAGAACAAAAACCGTGGAGGACATTTTTACTTTTACTTACGTGGGTACTCTTGGCCAATGTTAAGTACGAGGACAGACGAGTGAAACAACTGCTTGCTAGGAACGGACTGACCTTTAATCGATTACATACTTATCGGTGCGTAGTCAATGGGTGTTGACCGTTGCGGAGTAGCCGTGGTCTTGAGCGGAGACCGCCAACCGGCAAACGTAAGTTAGGATACCCTCGGGCTAGGTGGAGCGAAGATCTTCGCAGGATGGCTGGTAGAAGCTGGATGACAGTTACCGACAATCGAGCTGAATGGCGTGCAATTGGAGATGCCTATGTCCAGCAGTGGACTGATGTAGGCTGTCGATGACGAAGATTACAATTTTTGTGAATTTTAATATTTATTCGGGCTCTATTCTTACTAGGCTACAATGCAAGTAAAGAAATCTTACAAATAAAATAGACTACCCTAACAATCTATTCTTAACTAACCCGACCCAACATTATTATGTGAAACAATGTCCGAAACTTAGTTCCCAAGTACGAATGACGGGGGTCAAACAGGTCCCAAGTTCGTGACCAATGGGCAAACAGGGCGATATCGCAGATGGTATAACTAATAGCGCTGAGTACATTCATTAATCGTGGGACGTCTGATCATTAGTAACTGCCAACGTCGACTGAGACGCACGCGTGGTCGCGCGTCGCAAACTACCCGCGAATTCGCTTGAATGGGTGGCTCGATTGGGTGTTAGGGTTATGTGAAAGCAATTAAGATATTATAGATTACATGGAAGATAGCGATAGGAGTCACATCATTCAGTTGCTCATCTATCGTAAGCTAAGCTGTCAGCCTTATTAAAATGAGAGTCAAAAAGTTTTTCAAGCGTATTCCACGACAGTTTTCCAATAACACCACTTGTATTGACTTCATGGAAATTTCATTTGTACCGTTTTAAAAAGAAGTGACTTTATTTCAGTAGTTACCTACTGGAACTTCAATTTTACTGCTCGACCAATCAAAGCACTCCACGGACGCGCGATATGAATTTTTCACGAATCTGTGGATGTCGAGAGAGCAAATATTTTTATGACAACACCTGTGTATTACTGACTTGCACGGATCAGTCGCCTGACAATGTGTAGCATCAAAATAAAACTCAATTTATGAATTGCTGTCGAACGACGCGTCCCTACGACGTCGTTCGACAAGCAGAAATTCATAAATTTTATTTATTTACGTAGGTAAATAAATTCAATTTAACAGGGTAGCAACCCGCCCGCGCCCCTGTCTCGCACGGATGAAAGATAATTATAATGACATGGCGACATGTCAAAAACATTGAAATTTTAGTGATATTTTATGAAAGTTAAATAAATATTGGTGCCGATTCCCTTGTTCCCAAACTAAACTAAATTTAAGTTCAGTGCATTTTTTTCTTTCTATTACATTAAGAAAAGGACAGAAGATAAATTTTAGTTAAGTCCTGTCAAATTAATCAGCGCTTGACGTAACTTGATGTAATATTAGTAGGCAAGTTTTTAATCACGTCTAAACTTGTATGGAGTAGTGACAGGCGCTGATAAATTTGACAGGACTAAACTAAATCTTCTCTCCTCTTCTTAATGAAATAGAAAGAAAAAGATGCACTAAACTTAAATTTAGTTTAGTTTGTGAACAAGGGAATCGGCACCATTACCCACTTAAACCTTCCGGAATAACATCTCTAAAGTTTAGAAGAACTAAGCGTCACACAGGGAAAGCGACTTTGTTCTATACCTACTATGTATTCAGGGTCAGATTATATAAGTTAGCGAAACTCCGCAGACGTTGCAGTTGGGATGAATTTATCCCAAGAACAAAGTTAACATTGTAGTTGAAAAACATGTTCTCCCATAGATTCCAACTGCAAATGTGAGTTGGTCGACGATTACTCTTCTATATATACTTCGTTATATATACTACTGCCATATTTTTTTTCAAATACCCAAAAACAACCATTTAGCTGGCAGGCGGGTCATTTAATTCTAACAAAATTTTGCACTTTAAAGTTTAATATTACGCAAACGTATTCCTGAATCGAAAAATGGTATTCACAGACCGGTCGCGGGACCTACCAAAGGGTTACCGAGGCCCCAGGCAACACATGCAACGGAAGGAATACGGGTGGGTTTTAGTCAGTAAGAGTCTGACACACCCTCCCGCTCCACCCAGAGCGGGAGGGCCAAGTTATTTGATGATTACCAATCCAACGAAAAACAAAGACCAGCAATATCGGCCTATCTAACGATACCACATACCATGGGATAGACGATAAATATATCATCCCCCTGCACATGCAAGCGGGATACCCTGAAAAAAAAGTTATTTTACCACTTTGTCGTCGTAACTAATAGGTATACCCATGCCACGATTACAGATTTCTAGTACTAAGAGTCTCTGAGCTAAGCCGCAGACAGACAGACGGACGGACATGGCGAAACTATAAGGGTTCCTTGTTGACTACAGAACCCTTAAAAGTGAAAATAATGTTTGAACAACAATAGTGTGTGCCTCTCGGCTGCGCCAAAAAGGTTCCTTTCAGCATTGATGCCGACCCGGAGGACACGGTGGAGCATACGGTGGAGGTCTGCCCGGCTTGGGCAGAGCACCGCCGTGTCCTCGTGGAGGCGATCGGCGAGACCTCTCGCGTCCGGCCCTGGTTCAGGCCATGGTACGGAGCGAGAGGGCATGGGCAGCCGTCACCTCTTTCTGCGAAGCAGTAATGCTCGCGAAGGAGGAGGCGGGACGGTTGAGGGAAAGGCAAGTTTCGCGCCCTCTCGCCCCTAGCCGCCGCAGGAGACGCCCAGGGCGTCGGGAATCCCGGGCGGATCTCCGGCCACCGTAGGCGCGGGCTTGCGGACGTTGAGCAATGGGTAGCTCACCGTCCGGTAAGGACCAGGCCCGGGTCGACGGCGCGTCGTATTCCACGCGCGCCTCAAAGAGATGTCGTCAGCACATATAGTAGGGGTCCACTAGGGCCGATGCCTGCTGGGGTCGCGGGAAGGTACTTATGGGTCACTGAGGCCCCCGCAACACAGGCAACAGGAAGGAATACGGGTGGGTTTTAGTCAGTAAGAGTCTGACACACCCTCCCGCTCCGCCCAGAGCTGGAGAAGTTATTTGAAGATTTCCCACCCTCAAAAAAAAAAAATGCATTGATGCCGAACAGATGCGTTCTGATGCTGGTTTTCTAATAAACCTTTAGGGATAAGTGACGGGGAGTACAAAAATAGTAAGCATCAGCTGAAATAGTGATAAGAACAAGGTTAACACAAAAATAAACATTATTGTGTAATTTTTTCCCCTCGACAATTCGAGAAGGCTTTAAAGCTCGTGCAGACTGGGGCAATATCGCGGGCGTGACAGACAGCAATAAGCCTGTCGCGCCCACGATATAGCCCCAGTCTGCAAAAACCTTAAACAGCTATAAAATTTATACCGAGATTTATCTCTCAAAGCACAAACACTCACAAGTTTCCGGCACCCCCTAACAAGCATTGCAATATCTGGCACATCATAACACGTGATAGCCTCATCGTTACGCTTTTATTAAAACTATTCATCTAATTAACTTTTCGTGGTATTTTGTTGGCTACTATATATCGCGCTAGTCTGCACGCGCCTTTAAGCAGCTCCAAGATAGCTAGATTTATTAAAAAAATACATTTTCTCCTATCAAGAATTTTAACTTAACAAAAACAAAAACTCAAACCAAGTTGGACAAACATTGTAAATCTCGTCGCTTCCCAATCGAGTTATACCGTTCGTAGGTTTTAACTTATTCGGCCGGATCAATTGCATCGGAATCGAGTTTAAAATTGATTTTCATTGCGTGTCCATTATGTATTCATGCAAGGCACACAATGTACCCTGATTGATGTACTGGCGCGGCATTACTACGTATTATGTGAGGATATAATGTGATTTAAATTATTTTGGTGGAATTTTGTATGTGTTTGACATACATTAATCCATCATTCGACTCTATTCATGTAAATTTCACTTCAAACTAGTAGTTTTATAGCCGTGTTAACCGTAACTCCGCTGCCGCGAGAAATCGCGGCACAGCGGACGAGATCCCGCCGGCGCTCCCGGCGGGATCTCATGGCGACATGGAGAGTACCGTTGTCGCAACCTAGTGCTGGGCACGCCACGATTGCGGCGATAAGTCCCCTCTTTGAGGAGTGGCTAGAGAGGCGCCACGGCGTCCTCACCTTCCGCCTGACGCAGATCCTCACCGGACACGGCAGCTTCGGGAGGTTCCAGTGTCGGATAAGGCTGGAGGAAACGCCCGGGTGTCACCACTGTGTGGATCGCCCGGAGGACACGGTGGAGCATACGGTGGAGGTCTGCCTGGCTTGGGCAGAGCACCGCCGTGTCCTCGTGGAGGCGATCGGCGGCAGAGATCTCTCGCGTCCGGCCCTGGTTCAGGCCATGGTACGGAGCGAGAGGGCATGGGCAGCCGTCACCTCATTCTGCGAAGCAATAATGCTTGCGAAGGAGGAGACGGGACGGTTGAGGGAAAGGCAAATTTCGCGCCCTCTCGCCCCTAGCCGCCGCAGGAGACGCCCTGGACGTCGGTAATCCCGGGCGGATTTCCGACCACCGTAGGCGCGAGCTTACGGACGGTGAGCAATGGGTAGCTCACCGTCCGGTAAGGACCACGCCCGGGTCGACGGCGCGTTGTATTCCACGCGCGCTTCAAAGAGATGTCGTCAGCACAAACGTAGGGGTCCACTAGGGCCGATGCCTGCCGGGGTCGCGGGAAGGTACTAAAGGGTCACCGAGGCCCCTGGCAACACAGGCAACGGAAGGAATACGGATGGGTTTTAGTCAGTAAGAGTCTGACACACCCTCCCGCTCCGCCCAGAGCGGGAGAAGGTATTTGATGATTTCCCACCCAAAAAAAAAGCCGTTTTAGAGTAAGTGGCTTCTATATTGATATGGAAGGTCTTCGCGAAATTACCTGCCCAAGTTCACTAAAAAAAAATATATATATTTCCAAAATAACCTGCTTGAGTTCACTATAGGTACATAATTAATCTAGCCCTGTTGGTTGGCTCTGTTTTAAAGAGTCGCATCACGTCTGCACATTAAATTATCAGAATCAAAATAAAATATTTACCTTCGAAATACATGCTTAACACGACATCTAAGAAAATATACATAACGCACAGTAAGCACGTAATATCCTCATACATATTTACGTAGATTTCTTACCCTTTCCGCTAACGAAATGTCGTGTCACCCGCTTTGCCTCCAAAAAGCAAAAGAAAATGGTGCAATGCGTCCAGATGCGATTTCGGAATATAACGAGCTATCCTGTTATCAAGCCGGGAGTTTGCTTTAATGGTCTCAAACTCTACTTGTGCCTAATTGAAGAGCGCTTGCTCAACTCAACGCAAAATATAAACTAAGCTCAAGGTGGATGGTGGCTATTTTGGAGACGGTACTTTTTCTAGAACAATTTTTCATTTTGTCTTGTTTCTTTATTTTCGAAATCGAGTTTATTATTAGAATTTTCTCCCCGGTAAGTAATGATTAGGTACTACCGGGAATTACCTTGGGAGTAAATGGGCTCACCACCTACGTACGAGTAACACTGTCATCAGCGAAATTAAGCGAAGCAATTGGTACTCTGTTATTTTCGCGGATTACTCCAGTTAACATAATTTAATCTGAAACTTATTACTTAATCATATATGTTTTTCACAAATAGCTTAGTTTAAAGGTAGGTAGCATATTTCGCATTATTGAAAACTACATTTAAAATCGTAACAAATTTAAGACCTTTAACCATTAACGACAGGCTTTCTTGGGGTGGTAAATTATCAAATAACTTCTCCCAGAGCGGGAGGGTGTGTCAGACTCTTACTAACTAAAACCCGTATTCCTTCCGTTGCCTGTGTTGCCATGGGCCTCGGTATCCCTTTCTGACTCGCGAGCCCGGCAGGCATCGGCCCTTGTGGACCCCTACACTTGTGCTGACCCTGAAGCTTTAATTCGATTTATTTTCAATTACAAAATACAGTAATTCATTGAAGCTTTACAACACCAATCATTCGGCCACAGGAAATTTATCACTCAAATTCACGTTAGCACCATCGTTTTAATCTCACATCAAACCACCCAATAGGTAATTACCGGAATACCTTTACCAAATTAATCGCGAAAAAGCAATTCTAGGTCGACGTTTAATTCGAGCCAATTTCGAGCTTTCGTTCAAAGAATGATTTATTTCGGCAATCAATGCGTCAACTCGAATATCATCGGCTTCCGGCGACAGCGAGACGGTGTTTCATGGACGATGCGGCGAGCTGTGACAACCGATATTGAATTAATTTTTTTTATGAGTTCTGCGTTAATCGGATATAGTGAAAGAATTGAGAGGATACGAATGGAAACTATGGTTTTTCTTACTCCTCCGCTGTTGTATCTGATTGATTTTGTTGTAGGGCCCAAGGCATTGTGAGCTAAATTATTACTCTGGGTCCCGTCGAGCTTCTATTATCTCGACGTTTTTCTAATGATCGCCACTGTTGATTCTGGTTTTCATGAGTGGCAGCGGTTGGAAAAAGTCGGCTTCCATAATCAGCCTATAATATTCCACTGTTCGAACACAGGCCTCCTCTCTGTGAGAGGGAGCGGGCCGTAATCCACCACGCGGCCCAGTGCGGGTTGGTAGATGTCACATGTCTTCGAATTTTTGGTTCTAGGACATGCCGGTTTCCTCACGATTTTTTTGAGAGCAGTGGTAATGAAATGATTTACACAAAGTAAAGCGCCTGCCTGGGTTCGAACTTACGATCTACAACACGTAAATCAAAAATGAAAATATTTTTATTTCACATAAACCTACATGGGCACTTATGAAACGTCAGAAGCTAGGTGCACGGTTCCAATGGGTCGTTTCCTATGGAGAAGAGCCGGCAAGAAACTCCACGGTTACTCTTTTCAAAATAATTGGCTTTTACAATGTTTTCAAATTACAGTGTGGACAGTGTAGGCCTGTCGAGACGTACCAGGTACATAAAAAAAAAAAAAAAAAGGTCTACAAAATATCTAGTCTATTAAGCCTTACAACGTTCTCACATTCACAAGGTATACACAAATCTGTGTAAAATATTAATAAAATAATAAAAATAAAAACCCATTTAAACCAAATGAAGTTTGTCATTACAAGTCTGAAATCAAAATTTTAGGTATATAATGTCAAACAGTGAAAATAATATGACAAAAAGAAAATTTGTGTAAAAAATAATAATAATAAACATCGTAATTTGGGAGCAGTTAATAGACATTTACATAGTTATGCCATTTATGAGGTACCAGGGAAGCCACATGTGCAGAAGGAATTATTGCCAAACTTCCTTGTCGTCAACGTAGTCTTTAATCTTATAATATGCGTTTTTGGTAAGGACACGTTTGATGTGGGTTTTGAACTTTCCATCGCTAAGTTCTGTAACTGACTTTGGCAACTTGTTATAAAAGCAGATACTGTTGATAACAAATGATTTGCTTGTTTTTGTTAATCTAAATTTGGGTATCACAATTTCATGTTTACTACGTGTATTTATATTATGGAAATCACTTCTTGTTTTGAAAAGACATAAGTTTTTGCGAACATACAAAATACTTTCTAAGATATAAAGAGAAGGCAGAGTTAGTACATTAATTTCTTTGAATTTGTTTCTAAGGGACTCACGAGGACCCATTCTATAGACTGCGCGGATTGCCCTCTTTTGTAAAATAAAAATTGAATCCACATCAGCTGCCGATCCCACAGCAGAACGCCATAAGACATAATACTGTGGAAATAAGCAAAATATACTAACCTAGCTGTGGCTATATCAGTCAACTGTCTAATTTTTCTTACTGCATATGCAGCTGAACTTAATCTACCTGAAAGAGCTCTAATGTGGGCTCCCCATTGCAACTTCGAATCTAGAGTAATTCCTAGAAATACAGTTTCCGTAATAGCATCTAGTCTCTTGCCATCAAGTTTTAAATTTAGAGCCACTTGGGGTACATTTGGTAGTGAGAACTTAAGACATTTTGTTTTGGTCGCATTAAGTAAGAGATTATTAGCTGCGAACCATTTTGAAAGAACAGCCAGACTATCGTTGACGTGTAAGACATCCGGATCTTTTCTATCTATTTTAAAAATAAGAGAAGTATCGTCAGCGAATAGGATTATATCGGATAAGTTTGCCATCATGTAAGGGAGATCATTAATATAAACTAGAAATAGGAAAGGGCCAAGAATTGAACCTTGGGGCACGCCCATCTTTACTAGAGACCCCGAGGACGTCGCCCCGTTAACGTTTACTTTTTGCTGCCTGTTTGATAGATAGGACAGAACAAGATCAGCAGCTTGTCCACGAATTCCGTAGTGGTGTAGTTTACAGGTCAGTATATTGTGGTCAACGCAGTCAAACGCTTTTGAGAGGTCACAGAAAATGCCAATGGCATCCTGGGATTTCTCCCAGGATTCCAAAATGTGACTGATGAGTTTTACTCCTGCGTCAGTCGTCGACCTACCTTTCGTGAAGCCAAACTGGCGACTATGTAAAATCCCATTAGAGTTGAAATGTGACAGCATCTGGTCTAGCATGATTTTTCCATATATTTTACTCAATGCTGGTAGCACACATATAGGTCTATAATTAGAGGGATCACTCTTACTACCCGATTTGAAAATTGGTACTACTTTACTATGTTTCATTAAATCAGGAAACGTACCGCTGTCTAAACATTGATTAAATATGCCTGTTAGGACAGGGGCTATTGTGTCAATGATATATCCAAGAACCCTAACGGAAATCCCCCATAAGTCTTCAGTTTTCTTTATGTTAAGACTTTTGAATGCCTTCTTAATTGTGACAATAGAAATGGGCTAGAATTCAAAACTTGGAATGTCCTTAAATGTTGGTAAAGAAATTTTCTAGTCTCTCAGCAACTTTTAACTTATCTGTAATTCATTATTAATTTTTAAAGACAATTCATTCTGATCTGGCTGTTTTGTGTTTCCAGTTTCTTTGTTAATTACCTGCCACACAGCTTTTATTTTATTGTTAGAAATACTAATTTTGTTACTTATTAATTTAGATTTAGCTTGAGCGCAGACTTTTGAATATCTTAGAATAATTTCTAACATAGTTATGAAGGGCTTCATCAGAAGTCAATGATTTCTCGTAGTACAAATTATATAAAATATCTCTGCTTTTTCTAATGCCAGCAGTGGCCCATTCATTAAATTTTGGTTTAGTATTGATAGCAAATTTTTTCACAGGACTATATTGAATTCTTGGCAAACTGTAGAAAATAATACCGTATCGTGAATCAAAACTAGCTGTTGAAAGATTGCTAAGAACATTATTATTAAACATTTTCAATTTATTTTTAGTGAGAGGTCTTAATTGAATAGTTTTATCTATGTGTAACTTTTTATCTAGGTCAAATGATACAAGTTGACCAGTATGGTCAGACCTGACGCCACTAATTAAGGAAGAGTATTTTATTTTACCATTAGTAAATACATTGTCTATGCAAGAAGCTGAGGTTGCTGTTATTCTAGTTGCTTCTTTAAATATACACTTCAAATTGAATGATTTAAAAAATGATATAAGTTTACTTTTATCCATTGAATTAACTAATAGATCAATATTTAGGTCACCACCAAGAAAAACTAATTTATTATCTTTAAAAAGTTTGCTTAGTATTTCTTCCATAATTATTAAATATGATGACAAGTTTGATACTGGTGGTCCATAAACACATAAGAAAGTATGACCTTCAACCTCTGCACATGCTACCTCACATAAGCGATCAACAGAGCAAGCAGTGATATCCTTCCTTTCCTTATGTCTGAAAATAGTTTTACATAATATCAAGGTACCACCCCCTATTGAGGACCTGTTGTACGCACTGGCAACTGAAAAAATATTTACATTAAACAACATCCTATCCGGTCTTAGCCAGGTATCACAAAAACATAAGATATCCATATGATATTTATCTATTAACAATTCAACGTCTAGGATTTTGCCAGTAAAACGATTTATATTTTGGTGATACAATAAAATATTCTTATTATGCTTCTCTTTTGTCGAGTCTAAAAGTTTAAAGAATCTATCACAGTATCATTAGAAGTACTAGATAATACTGTTTCGTCACTTAATCTAGTCTCAGTTAAATTATTAATAACTGCTTGTATACTGTAAGCTAACAAAGTAGCCAATACATGTTGACTTTTCTTGGGAAGAAACATATGCTCCCGAATTAAAACAAAATCTCTAACAAAATTGTTAGTATCAAAATACAATAAACGGTCACTATGACGACATGTCAAAATATGCATTAAGTTGTTTAAACTATAAATGTAATTGTTTTCTTCATCATACAAACTATCTGTATACGGCAATTCACATAATTTTAATTTACCTAGTTTTAATTTAAGTAGGGTGTCGACACCATTAACTATGTCCCTTTTATTTAAACTCAGACTATTTCCAATTAAAAGAACTACAGTAGTCTGCTCATTCATTTGTATGTGTTTTATTTTATGAACAAGCTCATTAAAATGCAGGTTATGGTAACAACAGTTAACTATAGTATGTTTAGAGCGATTATTTAACAATGATCCAAAACCTGATCCTATTCTATCTGATTAGACCAAAACATTACTTTGGATGGGGTTGACAGTTTCTAATGTATGAGTTAAAATGGGTAAAGCTGTAGGAACAACATGCTGTGACATGAGAGATGGCAGAGTGGGAGCACAATTACAGGTGAGATTATTAGTCAGTGACTCACACATCTCTGCATTGTAAATCACGGCCGTTACCACTGGGCCACCACTGCTCTCTAACAACAATGGTGATATCTAAAAACAGTGCACATTCTCCCAAAAAGTTAAACGGAATTTCTTTATCCCTTATTCAAGCATGTCGATACATACGGTGGAGGTCTGCCCGGCTTGGGCAGAGCACTGCCGTGACCTCGTGGAGGCGATCGGCGGCAGAGATCTCTCGCGTCCGGCCCTGGTTCAGGCCATGGTACGGAGCGAGAGGGCATGGGCAGCCGTCACCTCCTTCTGCGAAGCAGTAATGCTCGCGAAGGAGGAGGCGGGACGGTTGAGGGAAAGGCAAATTTCGCGCCCTCTCGCCCCTAGCCGCCGCAGGAGACGCCCTGGGCGTCGGGAATCCCGGGCGGATTTCCGGCCACCGTAGGCGCGGGCTTGCGGACGGTGAGCAATGGGTAGCTCACCATCCGGTAAGGACCAGGCCCGGGTCGACGGCGCGTTGTATTCCACACATGCCTCAAAGAGATGTCGTCAGCACAAGCGTAGGGGTCTACTAGGGCCTATGCCTGCCGGGGTCGCGGGAAGGTACCAAAGGGTTACCGAGGCCCCTGGCAACACAGGCAACTGAAGGAATACGGGTGGGTTTTAGTCAGTAAGAGTCTGACACACTCTCCCGCTCCTCGGGAGAAGTTTTTTGATGATTTCCCACTCAAAAAAAAAGCATTTGGATACAGTCTTGCGTATGAATCTTCAATAAAGACTTTGGTATGGTTTTCTATTGTGTTTCCTAACTTTTTTATCCATAATCTAAAGTGCCATATTTTTTTCTCCTAATCATTTGTCCAAATGATAACGTGCCCGAACTTAATGTCACATAATATCACATCCCATAAAATTGAAATCCCTAAATTTGTTTAAACTATAAGGGTTCCTTGTTTACTACGGAACCCTAAAAAGACAATCAAGAGTTCATGATATGGCTCAAAGAGGTGCTTTTCCGGAAACCAATCTCCATTTATGCATTAAAATCTTATCAAAATCTTTACAGACATTATTGTGTGATTAACTTTGTTTCCAATTCAACTTATTTTACATTTTATGTGAATCATTGCTCGCGAAAGGTTCTGGATTGGCGACCGACCGCGTACCGGAAGACCGACGTAGCGTTGGAAGGCCACCCACATGGTGGACGGATGACCTTGTGAAGACCGCAAGAATCCGCTGGATTAGAGAAGCACAGAAGCGGTCGAAGTGGCGATGCTTGGAGAAGGCCTGGCCAGAAGTGGACGTCTTTCAGCTGGGATGATGGTGATGATATTGAGGTGAGTGATTAAATAGTGCAGCTAGCAGCTTACCTTCAGGAAATACTGCATGAAAATAGTTCGTGGAGAAGTCCCTGCTTTTTGTAACTATGCAAGGTAAACAAAGGTAATTAAGTGTCAGTCATTTAGGTGCACTATACAGGCACTGCCAGCAACCTGGCCGAGTTGCATTTTAAAACGACTATCTTGAAAGTGACAACAAGATTAAAAGGATCATTATCAAAGTCAGAAGTAAGAGGCACTTTAATGTCAACTAGTACTTATTTGCACATTACTAATCTGCCATTCAACAGTCATTTATTTTCTGCAATTTGAAGATTTCTTAAGCTAGGGTTCCCAGTTAAGCGGTTCCGTCATATTCTAACGGCCGTCATGAAAATTGGTCATTTTCACTGGTATTTGACATTAAATTGTCAAACAACGCTCTGTATTTGGACAGCCGTTATAGTGACCGTTGTTATTTCCTGCTTAGGAAAACGAATAACAACGAGTAACAAGTTAAAAGTAAATATTAATGACATGAAAATTTAACGTATCATAGAGAGGGCCATGCAGACTAAATATAACTTTGTAAGTACACCGACATTTTTACACTTTACTAATCTGACAATCAACACATTCGTGGCAAGCTCCGAAAGAAATGGTGGGATGCAGTGGACTCCTTCTTGAATGATTGGACCGTAATTGCAGTAGACCGGGAAAAGTGGAAAGAGGGAAGGAAGGCCTTTACCATGCTGCGGGACAACACAAGCTTTTTTAACATTTATTTTCTGCAATTCGATGTGAGAGCAGTGGTGGCCCAGTGGTAAAGGCCCCGACTTACGAGTTGTATAGCGTGAGTTTGAACCCAAGCAGGCACATTTCTTTGTGTAAACAATTTCATTACCACTGCTCTCAAAACGGCGAAGGAAAACATCGTGAGGAAACCGGCATGTCCTAGAACCAAACAAAACCAAACATTGAAGACATGACTGTGACATCTACCAAACCGCACTGGGCCCGCGAGGTTGATTACAGCCCAATCCATCTCGATGAGAGGAGGCCTGTGTCCCAGCAGTGGGAACATTATAGGCTGATTATGCATAGAGACCCATGTATACTAAGGATATGACTAATCGACGAGGAACGAGTTAAATAAACGCATCAAAGAGAGACATGCAGACTAAATATAATTTTATAAAGTTACACCAAACATACCATTTCCGTCAATAGACATTTTCAGTTTTCGCTTAATAAACCGAGTACAATATAAAATGATAAAATTTCCGATTAATGCGTCCGGGAGCGATTTATAAATGCGGAATACCGCTGAAATAAATTGTCCGAATATAAAACCAGTGTGGGCCCAAAACATGAAAATATCAGTAGGTATCATAATTAATTTACAACGCTCTTATTTCCGGTTTTGTTGTCCAATGAACAAATTAATTAAGTTCCACTGTTGTTAATAAAATAGCTGTTACGGCCATGGTTTTAATTTTAATGCAAATGTGTATACCTGTTTAAAAAAAGCATTTCATATAATATTTGGCAATCCGGGTTCCTCAATAATATACATATACATGTGTCGGAAATACGTTAGTCACTCGTTTGACTAATCGCGTTCCGTATAGTTGTGTCGTGTACCTACAGTGTGTGAATAGCCAGTGTGATTATTTGATCGTAAATTATAATTTTATTTAAACTGCAAACGGTTTTTCTATTGTGCAATAACCAACACTTCCCATTGTACGCCCACAGTAGTTAAAATATGGCTGATGATAACGAGAGAGACGTACCTTCTCCGTCATATGTATTGTGTCAATTAATTTAAAAACCTCCTTGATTACATGTTGATGCAAACTGGCAACTTCACCTAAAACAAACAACAAAAAACAACATAACATCACGCCTTGTTTCCCCAAAGGGTTGGGCAGTGGTGTACCTGTAGTACACCCACATTTCGCCAGTTATGTTTTTAAGTCCCATGTTATAGGGGGCGAGCCTATTGCCATCAACCGGGCACACATCCAGACTCCGGGCTGCTACTGAGATATTCCAAATAGAAAAACCCAATAACACTTTGCCCGACCCGGGAATCGAAGCCAGGACCTCATGCTCAGCAGTAGCGCTTACAAACACCAGACCAACGAGGCAGTTAAACCTAAAAAATAACAAAAATTTCCATTAGCAGTATTAGAAAAAATAACAAAAATTGCCACTAGCAGTATTAGAAAAAAATAACAAAAATTGCCACGAGACCAATAAAAAAAAATTACAGTTACGTTTTTTTTTCTAACACTGCTAATGGCAATTTTTGTTATTTTTTTCTAATACTTAGTATTAGAATTTTTGTTTTTTATAACTGTATTTTTTTTATTGGTTTTGTCGTTACGCACTGTCAGTGTCTATTAGGTGACTAAATAAAATAAAAGTCTTCTAAAAAGCTTTATATTACAAAAGTAAGGCATTGTTTTTACATAAAATTCTGTGAATAACTCACAGAGCATGTGGGGAATGTCTGCGGTTTTAGGCTCACACAAAGGCATAAAAAAGATCCTTTTAGTAAAGTTAACTAGCGACAGAGTACTCTGCAGCACTTCTGTGACTTTGAAGCCTGTATTTTTTATGTGTGCTATAGGTACCTACACGTAAATAAGAGTTTTGTTCGTGACTTTCATGACAATGTGGTAAGTTGTCTCTTCTATAAAGTCTTTGCAAATATGAAATCCTGAAAACAAATAAAATTTGAGGTAGGTAGGTAAGTCTATACGTCGTAACATTTATAAATAATTTTAGCCTTATACATTTTATTATTACAAAAATTCTGATGAATGTACAGAACAGTCCCGCAGGCTTAGCATGACGCTTTCTATTTCTTCGAAGTACAGACATAGCTCTTTCTATACAGTGTGACATTTTGTTTCTCCATTTTTGACATCGCACCGTAGAAATCCTTCTGCAATCTGTCATTTTGTCTTTCATTTCTAACGATCTTTATTTAGGTCCTTGTAGACTATTTCAGAAAAAAACTTTTCTATCCCAAACTGTCAAAATCACACTGACAACTAACAGTTGTCTAAGGTAGTGAAGACACTTTGCATTTTTCTACTCAAGGTTTAACGGTTATCTACAAAATCACGATTTTACAAGAGAGCGTTTTTAACACAAAACTGTGATAATTAAATGAAGAACAAAGCTATCTTCTCCTATTTTACATAATTTAGTTAATAGGGCATTTCCAAGGAAATGGTGAAGACCAATATTACTATAATATTTTTCGTTCCAGAATACGGTACTTCGACACTTTAAGAAAAAATGTTGTAGTTGTCTTTATATACGTGACTTAATATCAGTAAAAATTGAGAACCAAACAGAAAAAATCGTATGAAAAAATCAAAGAATTCTGAGTCGAATTATGTAAAAAGTGCCATTGACTCTTTCTACTTTGCTGCCGTCGTACTTTCTACACGGAACGTCATTTTTGTCTAATCTTCCGTAGAGAAAACGGTGCTCGAGCTAAGCCTGCTGGCATTTTCTTAAAGGCTGAACTTCAAACTAGAAATAGATAAAGTCCTAAACATTTCAACATGTAACTTACGTATTCCGCATCTAAAACCGAAAACCATCCACAATGCTCCTAGTCTCTTTAATCCAATTGGAGTAATCACAATCGCACTGGCCCGCATCGCACCGCACTCGACGTCCGAAATTGGCCGCAAATGGCGAAATAGCACGAAGATTGCACAAATTGGCCTTCATCCAGTGACTTAAAGGAAAACTAATTTACTCCGACCCAGTATGGGTTTACTGAATTTTGGTGCAAACATTTATTCGAATGTATCGACGCCAGCAAATTTGCGAGCCGCCGCCCGCCAGCAAATTATTTGTGGAGGACTCCACGTAACGAGTTCTACGTGAGTATTTGTTGAGTTATTGCCGGCCTTTTTTATATAATTATTTTTGTTTACAGAAGCCTGCTGATTGTCATGACATTGGTTTCAGTAGTCACAAGAACTTGAACTTTAGGACTTATCAATTATTTTTAGTTACTTGTTACACACATTTTAATTTTGAGTTGGAACAATATTGAGTACGTTGCGAAGTATATTATAGAATAGAATTGAATAGAATACTCTTTATTATGCATCATAAAAATTACAAATGAATGTAGAAATTTTACATAGTGTGACACAACACTTCCTCTCTCCTTAAACGTCATCATTAGGCATAGTTCCTTGTTCTTGTTTCATTTTTAATATATATATTTATATAGACAAGTATATACTTTATGTATATAATATATGTATTTATTGTATATGTAAATGGTACACCACGCTACCTGCAGTATTGTCTCTCCTTCTCCCTTCAACCCATCCAAAGGTTGTCTGTAAAAGATCGCTTTTAGCGATAAGACCGCCTATTTATTTATTTATTTATTTAAACTTCTCGCACACAATTAAGTACAAAGGCGGACTTAATGCCTTAGGCATTCTCTACCAGTCAACCAAGGGTGGTGAAGAGATAAGATGGCAGGTGCTCTGAGAGGAAATAAAAATAACGAAAAATATTAAAGATAACTTAATAGATTATAAATAGAATAAGTACAGAAATACATAAATAGGTTACAAGCATAAAATACAAATACATACATATTTACTACAATATATACCTACATTATACATATATATACATACAAATTCAAGGAAAAGAAATACATAATTGAGATGACTCTACGCTATTTGTTTTGAAAATAACTCTGCAATTTCCGCTTAAATGCATACCGACTGGTGGCCGTCCTGATATCAAGAGGAAGCGCATTCCAAAGAAGAATGGACTGAATATGAAAGGAAGAATGAACAAAGTCAGAAGTATGAGAAGGATAGAGTAGAAGAAGATTGTTGGAAGAACGCAGACTTTTAGCGTGCGAAGAACATAGATATTGGAAGTGAGACATAAGATAAGAAGGAGGGGTGGGAGAGTTGAGAAGGGAGAAAAGAGTGGTCAAAGCGCGCAAGCTTCTTCTTTGGCGAATGGACATCCATTTGAGCTCAGACCTGTAGCTCGACACATGGTCATATTTCCTTAAGTTGAATATGAACCGGATACCATTGTTGAGTAGTCTGTCGAGCTTATCCAGCAGAACCGCGTTCAAGTCAAAGTAGCACACGTCACCATAGTCGATTATAGGGAAAATCAAAGTCTGCACAAGCATAGTCTTCGTCTTAGCGGGCAAAAAGTTCCTTAGACGATACAGGGATCGCAGAGTACCGTTGACCTTTTGGCTAACACTAGACACCTATTGTGACACTCTATGTTAAATTTCTACATTTATATCTGTATTTTTTATGGTGTACCTACATTATAAAGAGTATTCTATCTAGGTATAATTATTGTTCCCGAACTGAACTGTGCTAGGGTTGACATTTGTGCTTGGCTTTTCAGTCATACTAAATCGTGGCTATGATCAGTCAGAACAAGCTAATAGGAAATAATCAGAAAAGAATAAATCTATACAAGTAAATAGAATAACTAAAATAATAAATGAAATAACAGTAACAAAAAAACATTTTTGATATGTAACATCTTTCCTCTTGCTTTCTGTGGGAATGATTTCATGAAAAGGGACGGAAGTGTGTAGACAGGAAGGGACAGCTTGAGCATGGAATAAGTAAGTACTTTTCATAGCATGGAATTAGCGTACTCATGGATTATTCCATGATTAAGTATGTATATAAGTAAGTATATATAGACCAGTGGGCGACCACTAGTAATGAATAATTATTCGAATAAATATTTCAGTATTTAGGTTTTTTTTTTAATTCTGAGGTTAATTACTGTCGCTGCTCAGTTGCTATTACCAAGGTGAGATATCAGATGTCATCATAGTACTGTAAGGCTCGCTTGTTAACATATTTTTTTTGCATGTCTCAAAGTCTGTTTGTTTTAGCTAATCTCCGAAACGGCTAGACCGATTTTGACGCGAGTTTCACTGGCATATAGCTGATGTTTAAATACGGAAAAACTACTACTTATTTTAGAAAAAGCCACGCGGACGAAGCCGCGGGTAGCAACTAGTAGGTAACAAAACTAAATCATACATCATTTATGATAAAAAAAAAACGAAACAGCTTTGACGGTTTTTTTATCCATTTTCGCTATTGTTTCGTTTCTGAGCGGCAACCCTAATTACTTGTAGGTACCTACTTTAAGTATCCACTATTGATTTTCACCTCAAACTTGGTTGAAGTACTTCTTGGTAACGTTTAAGCTGTTCAGTAATTACACTGATTACTTATCAATAGTCCCTAATCTAACTTTAGACTGAGTACCTACTACGCGTATTAGACGTTAAAGAGAGCTAATTTAGGTTCGCTTTGTATGATTTGAGGTGAAAGACTAAAATACTTTAACAGAAATTACTTGTCTTACAACCATTAGCGCCTTATATTAAGTGACTACTTCGAAATGAATCCTTACATAATTATAAAATAAAGTCCCCCCGCCGCGCCTGTCTGTCTTTGCTCGATGAACTCAAAAACTACGACGGAAAAGGCATTCACCAATGGACGGAGGAATTCATGAGGAAGGTTTATGTCTATAATTCATTAAGGGCCACTTGCAGCAAAACAATACAAATCTCGGTTTAATTAAATCTCGATTTAGCTCTAAACTCGACTTAACTTAAAGCTTACTAAGCATGACTTGCACAGTCACATTTCACATTCGATTTAACTAAACTGAGATTAGGTCAATAACCCATTCGCCATTCATTCTTTGCGTTCCGTTTTCAAATAAAAAGTGATGGCAACTCAGTTCTGCGTATAGAGAAAAAAGATTTTGATCTGTCAATAACGTCAATGTAAGTCAGTGTTGGTTGTGTTTGTAGTCTCGTGTTATTTTCTAGTTTTTGTTTAGCGTCAGTCATACATAATATACGAGTTAAAACATAAATTACAATGAAGAGATATAGGGCTAATTATAACTGAAGAAAGCTTACCTGTTAAAATCACTTGGAAACTTATGAATAATTTTATCATAAAGGAGCTTTGTACTCTGTTTACAGCGGAACCGTTTCAAAAATTCGTCATCTCGTAATGTACTAAATAAATCACTTCTAATGTACACTTTACGAGAGAAAAACGGTGTCTAAATTTTGTACGATCTCCTCGTCATCATCAGATAACAAATCATCGTGATTATGCGAAAAGAAATCCATTTTCACAAATAAAAAGAGGAATTTAAAATAACACTGTATTGACGTCTGTCTATAAAATCGAGAATTAACAACTTTAAACCGACTTACATGCCGGTTTAACTTTGACGTTTATTTAAATCGAGATTTAAGCTAAATCGATGACATGCAAGTCGTTAAATTAAGTTTAAGCCTAAGCCGAGTTTAAATCGAGATTTAAGTAAAAGCTGCAAGTGGCCCTAAGGTTTTGTGTTCATTAGCTAAAATATGTCGATTATTGTTGAATATGTCGGGAAAAAACATGCCGTCTGGGAGCTTTACTGGCGTGGGTCGTGTAAACCATACAAGATACATCTTAAAAAGTTCAACAAAAAATCTGCGATAGCGTATGTCTATCTTCTACGGAGCACCCACTTTTTTTTTCTTTTTTTTGGTTGGGAAATTATCAAATAACTTCTCCCGCTCTGGGTGGAGCGGGCGGGTGTGTCAGACTCTTACTGACTAAAACCCACCCATATTCCTTCCGTTGCCTGTGTTGCCAGGGACCTCGGTAACCCTTTTGGACTGCCACGCGACCTCGGCAGACGGATGACCCACTGTAACCATTTTTATCTTTCAGAATTTGATAACAAATTCATTGTTTTTTCGAAGCTTTCCTATTTTAACCGATATTATATTAATCCTTATACAATAAAATATATTATTTAAATTGGGCATTTAATTTAGATTAAAATATGCCGTTATATAATAACATTTAAATGAATGCATTAAAAGTTATCACAGATTCATAAATACGTAACAAAATAATTATGGTTGAGGCGGCGGGCGCAGCGCTCGGCTATGAGGTATGCGATCGCTTTCGTTTTTCAATCGCGGTAGTACGTTCCCGTGGGATATTTTCCGACATCCACGCAGGCGAAGCCGCGGGCAAAAGCTAGCAATGAATAAATGAAAGTGCTGACAGTTACCATAACAGCAACGTTATCTAAAATATGACATCATAGATTAAGCCCCAAACTCCATCTATAGTTTATTTGGTCTTCTCCTTCCCATTAGTGGAGGAACCAAACACTTTCATACTCATAACTTTTTCCACGACACGTGTGTTGTTCCTCAAGTTGTCCTGAAAAACATAAAATAGGTACTTAATGTAAGTAGGTACACTTGTACCTAATTATCTACTTAGATAGGAATGGCTAAGTATCCAAAACCGCCCCACTTTGAACTTTTAATAGGCATTAAAGCCACGATAAATAACAGGAAATGCTCAAGGAGCTTCCTGTAACACGCCTTAAAGAAAACCAACAGATAACATTTCCGAACTTGGTAAACTTAAAACATTAATTTACCTTTAGTATTTTATATTCCCTAAAGATATCGAGTTACCTACGAGTAGGTATTTGCACTAAGTATTTTATGCCGTTTGCCCATAGAACGGTGAAATTCGTAAATCGGAATGCTGCATCAGAATGAAGGTTGTTGCTACCAATTCTAATAGATGCATATACCAAATCGATCCCTAACTACAGAAAGAAAGACAAAGAAGATAGATGAAGAAGATGGATAGATTTTGTGAGGAATAATATGAAAGAGAAGGGAGTAAGAGATAGCGCGACGGTTGACAGGGGAAAGTGGAAACAGAAAACGTTTTGCGTCAACCCCACGTAATATGGGACACGGGCAGGAAGATGGTGACGATGGTCCCTAACGACAGAATAAAGGCGACTTTGACTATATTGTTAGATTTTCGTGCTAGGCTGTGAGGGCTTAGACAAGTGTTAATCGCTTTCAAAAGGTTTCTTTAACGATTTTCAACTTGATTTAAAAAACTTTCATTTATTTATTGAATCTCCAGCAGAGGCATTACATGAATGTTTACAAACACAGGGACAAATAACCCAAGCTTCCAATTATAGGACCACATCGTTCACGTATAATCAAGGTAGGTAGGTACAATAAGTTTGACAAGCTTTTAGGTTCCGTAGACAACAATGTTCCTTGTTGTCCTTTAGTTTTGCCATGTCCGTCTGTCTGTCTGTCCGCTGCTTAGCTCAGAGACCCTTAGTACTAGAACAAAATCTTCTTCAAAATCGCTCCTGCTCGTATATAGGGGATGATTTTTTTCTCGTCATTCACGTTGAGTGGGGTGTCGTTGGACAGGTCTTTCAAAAATATTGCGAGCGCGTGAAAACCATTTTGGCACCCGTGTACGTAATATTAAGATTATAGTGCTAATTTTTGTTAGAGCCAAGTGTGCCCTCCCCCCTCTGCCAGCTAAATGGTTGTTTTAGGATATGTGAAAAAAAAATCACGGCAATAATAGCATATACAATAAAGAAGTTAAAAGGAAAACTATCACAGCTAAGTAGGTTTTACAAGTTAACGAGTGATAGTCGACCGACTTACATTTTCAGTTGGAATGTACGTGGGATAACATGTTTTTCAACTGCATGTTAAGTTTGTTCTTGGGATAAATTCATCCCACCTTCATTATGCGTCTTGGCCGCTTTTCGTTAAACGGTTAGCCATGGCCCTTTTGATCGTTCATTGCATCCGACTTTGGGTGACGTCTGTCCTATGTCACTTCAAGTTTATACAAAAATACTTGTAAGACGCTGACAACACCTAAACCGCCGTCACTGTCAGACGGCATAGAAAAGAAAGAGGAGCGCGCTGACACAACGCTAGTAATTTATTGCAAAATATGAAGCAATTATCTATTTACTCAAAATTGAGTAGAGTAATCGAAAAAAAAAAACAACCAAGTTCTGCGTTCAAATAAGACGTTCTTGTTGTTAATTAAATACGTAACGTTTGTTGATATTTAATACAGATATTTTGGATTGGAACTCAAGGTAAGAGGTTAGTTTAACGTTAGTTTGTATCGAGATTTTTTTTTTCCAAAACGTGTTTTGGTAACAACCAAGTTCTGAGAAATACAGCCTTGGCCAAAAGTATTGAGCACCCATGACATCTTTCAGTTTTATGAGGAGTATCAAATAGAAATAAAACAAAACATTTTATATAGGTTTATTTTACTATTTATTAATTGAAAATTAATATTTTGTGGGTCCACCCTTTGCCTTAATTACGGCAGAAATTCTTTTTGGTAAAGAGCTAACAATATTTTTACAGTCTTCAGCAGTAATCGCGTTCCATTCTAGGCGCACGTAGCGTTTCAAATCTTCTCTGTTGTTAATTGTGTGGCGCCTAACTCTACGCTTTAATAAACCCCATAAATGTTCTATGGGGTTCAGATCTGGTGACTTGGCAGGCCAGTCAAAAAGCACAGAAGAAGATATTTTTTCAAAACGTGTTTTGCTAACAACCAAGTACTGGGAAACATGTTCAAAATTGACATATATTTTTTCCGCTACTACAAACTATGCAGATTTGGCAATTTTTTTTCTTAAGAAGCCTATTTTGGTCGTTTGCCTCTTGTCAGCGCCTTAAGAACCCTTTAATAATGACATAAAGTCTTACGTCCCAGATTCATTCTTATAGTGGCCAATAAAATAGCGCCAAAAGTTAATTAGCTGAAAAGTTTTAATAAAAGTTTAACGATGTGGCTATCGCGTGTTATAACGTGCCGGATATTGCAATGCGTGTTAGGGGATGCTGGAAACTTATGAGTGTTTTTGAAGCAAACTATATTGCAATTTTTAGGTTACCGTTGTAAACAAGGAACCTTTATAGTTTCGCCATGTCCATCTGTCCCCACTGTAGCTCAGAGTCACTTCGTACTAGAAGCACATGAATAAATAACCGTATTCATGTGCTAGAAGGCTGTAATTTGGCATAGGTATAAATATTAATCACGCCGACTAAAGAGTTAAACTAAAATTTTGAAAAAAAAAATATTTTCGTATCCGCCCTTGCACGTAATGTGGGGATGACATTTTTTTTTCTCGTCTTCCCCATGGTGTATCGTTGGATAAGTCGTTCAAAAATATTGCGGGTCTGTGAACACCATTTTTTGATTCAAGGATTCTATTGAGTAATATTAAGCTTTAAAGTGCAAATTTTTGTTAAAGTCAAGTGTCCCCCCCCCCCTGCCTGCTAAATGGTTGTTTATGGAGATGTGAAAAAAAACATGGCAGTAGTACATATAATGAAATTAAAAGGAAAACTACCACAGCTAAATAGGCTTTACAAGTTAACGAGTAATAGTCGACCAACTTAAATTTGCAGCAGGCATGACGCTTTATATTTCTTCGAAGAATAGACACGGCTCCTTCTATACAAAGTGACATTTCGTTTCTCCATTTTTGACATCCCACCTTAGAAATCCTTCTACATAAAAAAGGACCTAGACAAAGATCGTTAGAAACGGAAGACAAAATGACAGATTGTAAAAGGATTTCTACGGTGAGATGTCAAAAATGGAGAAACGAAATGTCACTTTGTATAGAAAGAGCCGCGGCCCGTGTCTTTTCTTCGAAGAAATAGAAAGCGTCATGCTAAGCCTGCAGTTGGAGAATTGACCGTGACGTATATCGATGTATGATGAATTGATGAGAGAACATGTTTTTCAACTCAATGCAGCAAACCAAATAGATAATTCGATTTGATTTAATGTTAAGTTTGTTTTTGGGATAAATTTATCCCTAATTCCCAACTACGGAACCCTTCATTGTGCGTGGTGCGACACGCACTTGGCAGGTTCATAAAGTTATTTTTGAGTACCAAGTTAATCGGTGTTGGATATCTATGGTTTACTTTGAGAGATAAATCCAGGTACAGCCGATTCAAACTTTATGGCGGCTCGGAACATGAGGCGAGTCGCTGCGCAGTAACAAATTCACGTATCAGCGGGGTTAAGATTGTGTGAACACTAAATTTCGAACGCAAGATAAAGGGGCTGGCTGCCCATTGTTTTAAAATTGGGTATTTAGGGGTCTCTCTCGTTTCGCGATGTGTAAGCCCCTAAACAAGACTGCCTCGTCTGGTTGTAGAAGGTTACGGGTCCATTAATTAAAGTCTTTCGTCAAGTTAATAATGTTTGTATTTATTACATTGAAAACCCTTTAAGACAACCTTCTACGCGGACCGATGTAGTGTCACTGGCGTCCATTCATACTTCTCGCTTGTATACCTTTTGCTTATCAAGTGTTCTGCCTTTCATGTTTACATTGTGTCCCTACACTACATCCCCCCAAAATTTGTAAAAATAAAATTTTATTTAATTACTATTATCTTAAAAGTAGGTACTAAAACATAATACAATTTATACTTATGAATAGGTACTAGGAATTTGTATCGTAGTGTTATTTATAAATAACGTATACTGTTACATCCTGTAGGGACAGAGAACAACGAATATTAAGGTTACCTTACAACTATGGTCCCTTTGTTAACATTGTTGATATAATAGAAATTTGTTTCATATGAATTGTTTCATTGTTATCTTATATTTACATGTTCAAAACGTTTACTTTCTGAATATTGCTGTAAGTCTGAAACAGTATGTCTAATTATTTTGCACTTTTGGCAAGCTATGCAATACTTTGCCCACCGGGTGACGTCTTTATTGAGGCCGGGCCAAAAGAACCTTTGTGCAACTAACTTGCGTGTTGCCCTAATACCGGGATGACTAACATTATGTATCGAGTCGAATGCAATTTTTCTATAACTTGGTGTTAAATACGGTCTACATGAATTAGTTGAATTTTCGCAATATACAGCTGTTTCGCAATTTGGCATAAAGTATTTCTTTATACATAAATTATCGTTTGATCCTTTCAATAGCTGTGTGAGCTCGGTGTCATTCACCTGAGTTCGTCCTAATTCCGCAAAATCAAGTACAGTCGGGCAGTCGATTGTTTGAATGCGCGATAAGAAATCTGCGCCTGCGTTTTTCTCGCCTTCTATGTACCTGATTGTTGTAGTGAATTCGCTAATGAATAAAAGTTGTCTTGTACGTCTAGGTGTTTCGGAGTCACTTTGTAGTTTGCTAAATGCGTATATTAACGGCTTGTGATCCGTGAATATAGTCGGATTATTACCTTCAAGTAGATATCGAAAATGCTTAACTGCCAAGTAGATTGCTAATAACTCCCTGTCGTACGTAGAGTACTTTTGTTGGGCTTTTGTGAACCTCTTTGAAAAGTAGCCTAATGGTTGCCAGGAGTCGTTAATTTTTTGTTGCAATACCGCGCCTGCACATGTGTCTGAAGCATCGGTCATAAGAGCTACAGGCACATTGGACTTCGGATGAGATATCATGACAGCATTCTTTAAACCTAGTTTACACTGTTCGAAGTCCTTAGTCGCCTTGTCGTTCCAATCGATAATAGTCTTATCCTTTCGTTTAGCGCCTATCAGGAATTCATTTAAGCTTGCTTGGTGACTAGCAGCGTTGGGTATACTCGCCCTATAGAAGTTTACCATACCTAAAAATTGTCTGAGCTTCTCTACCGTTTCCGGTCGTGGATAGTCTAGAATAGCCTTAACTTTACTTTCTAGGGGTTTGATACCCTCTGTTGAAACTTCGTAACCTAAAAAGTCAATTTTAGATTTACCAAATTCGCATTTTGCCAAATTTATGGTGATACCAAACTGTCTAAATCTCTCGAATACTTTACGTAACTGCATTTTGTTCTCGGCTATACTATCGCTTGCTATGATTACGTCATCGACGTAGCTGAATAAGAAATCTAGGCCATATAATACATTATTGTTCATGAACCGTTGGAATGTTTGACTCGCGTTTCGTAGTCCGAAGGTCATACGCGGGAATTCGAACAATCCAAATGGTGTGATAATTGCTGTTTTTTCTATGTCTTCCTTAGCTACCCTAATGCAATGGTATGATTTGTTGATATCTAGTTTGGTGAAGATTTTTTTACCTGAGAGCACGTAAGTAAAGTCATGTAGGCGTGGAACGGGGTATCGGTCCGGCTTGGTGATGGCGTTTAGACGCCTGTAGTCACCACATGGTCGGATGTCCCCATTTTTCTTTGCTACTACATGCAGAGGTGTCGCCCACTCGCTTTTGGACGGCCTGCAAATGCCCATCTCCTGCATGCGCCTAAATTCTTCCTTTACTTGGTGATACCTGTTGGGAGGAAGTGGCCTAGCCCGTGCATGTACTGGAGGTCCAGTAGTTTCAATGTGATGGAAAATGTTACAACTATTATTGTCAGTCTCATCATCCTTGAATGGCCTAGGTTTAGTAACGTCTGCATGCTCCGATAATAAATCGTGATACTTATGATTACTGTCTACGATGCTAATTGTGGGTTCTGTGCATTTTACTATGCAACCTATCGTATTCAAATCGGTTCGCTTATCTATTAACTTATGAGCATTCAGATCTACCAATAAAGTGTGATATTTTAAAAAATCAGCTCCGATTATCGGTTGTGTTACATTTGCAATTATAAATGTCCATCTCAATGGCCTTCTTAAACTAAGATTTAATTCTAATGTTTTTGTGCCGTATGTCTGAATTTCAGAACCATTTGCTGCATATAACTTGTACTTATAATTATAATTATCTTTTACGCACCTTTGTCTTTTGGTCACTGGTATTACACTGACGTTCGCACCTGTGTCGATGAGGAAACGTATGCCGGAAGTAATGTCCGTTACACATAGGCGGTGATTTGATGTGTTGATGCAGTTTTCCGCCGCTGACTGCATCGCTCCTAATTTCCCGATATCTGTGCTGACGATGATGATTTCTCCTGTTTCCAGTTGCAGGGCTGTACGCATTTGTTCGCCTTGTCGCCAAAACGGAAATGGTAGTAACAGGCCCAGTCTGATGTCTGCGGGTTACGTCTTTGCGCTGAAACATTGTACCGTCTGTTTCCCGATTGCGATCGTTGTCTAGCGCCATGCTGCTGCCTCCATGTCGATCTACCTCTCTGTATCTCCTCAATTGTTTCGCGTAGTTTTGCTATTTCCGCAATAATTAGATAGTTGTTACTTGGTGACGTGGTCGTGCTCACTCCAGCTATTGATACATCGGGTTTCGCCATTTCCATCACCTTGTCAGCCATCTGTGCTAATTTATTGATATCTGCGATTTCACTTACGGTCAGTACCGCCCGTACTAAAGCTGGTAAGTGTCCGATCCATAGTATCCGTAGTGTGTCCTCTGGAAATTTGTCTTGTGCAAGATCCTGCATTTTTCGTAGCATTTGTGATGGTTTCTGTTCCCCAAGTTCTATTTCGCTGAGTAATTTTTGTACCTTACCAATTTCCGACTCTCCGTACACGGTCAAGAGCCTTTCCTTTAATGTTGTGTACGCTTTTTTTTCTGGTGGGTGTAGGATTAGATCGGCGACCTGTTGTACGTTGTCTTTGCTAAGTTTTGCCACCACGATATTAAACTTTGTGCGTTCCCCTTGCTTTTGATTTGCCATTATCGCTTCGAATTGACCGAACCATAGTCGTGGTTGGTCTGTCCAGAAGTCAGGAATTTGCGTCTTAAACGTGATTTGTGCTATCTCACTGTCTCCCTCCTTGCATTGCGGTGCCGGTTCTTGACCTGACTGCTGCTCTAGACCCATGTTTACCCGTAACGTTTACTGATTGTTATGTAAAAATATGGTACGCGTACGCGTATGTACGCGGCACTCACGACGTTAAAACGTATTGCACTAACTATTTCACTATTGTTCACGTGTAACTTTTAACGCGGGTCACCACTTTAGGGGTCTCTCTCGTTTCGCGATGTGTAAGCCCCTAAACAAGACTGCCTCGTCTGGTTGTAGAAGGTTACGGGTCCATTAATTAAAGTCTTTCGTCAAGTTAATAATGTTTGTATTTATTACATTGAAAACCCTTTAAGACAACCTTCTACGCGGACCGATGTAGTGTCACTGGCGTCCATTCATACTTCTCGCTTGTATACCTTTTGCTTATCAAGTGTTCTGCCTTTCATGTTTACATTGTGTCCCTACAGGTACGAGTTGATTATTCTGTACCACATCTATAGGTAGGAGGAACTATATGATGCTCGTTATAAACGCATACATAGATACACCAAGGTATTATTATAACACAATATCTAGAGACAGTAGGTAGCCGTCATCAAGTTACCACAAGCTGTCAAATTTTCTCATTCGATTTTGATCTTAACCATCAGCATTTTAAGGCTTAAAATCATTTGGCGAAATTTGACAGTTTGTAGTAAATTGATGTGCTAACGTCTGTACACACGGCTACATTTCCAGTTTAAGCTAACCTCTAATTGTAGGGAAATCCTATACAATACAAGATCAGCTTATACTGGAAATTTGTAGCTTGATATGTAGCCACTACACAAGAAGTACGACACGTCAATTGTGGCAACCGCACTGCATTCAATTATTATCAATACGTACATACCCACACATTTGACGTAATATTGATCTGTTATAAGCACAAGTCCTCAACCGATACGCTTGTTGAACGTTGAGTCTGGTCTAATCTCTACTGCATAACACACTGAAAAAAAAAATCGGTAAACCCAATCGACTTTTCGGTAATATTCACCGCTTTGGTCAGTAAAAATAGAGCCTATTGTCCAAAGAAGTAAAACTAACTGAAAAAAAACAGTTGAGTTATTATAACAGCCCTGAAAACGGCAATACTTAAAAGAAACTGTTTGTTTCAGTAAACTTTAATGTTCATCCAATTGAAATAACTGTTTAGCTCTTTACTGTTTTTGCCCATTTCAGTGCACTGTCAGTAATCAATTATTTTAACATATAAATAAGTTTCCTGAACCGTTTTTTTTTTACTGTACTACAACAGTAAAAGTATCGTTTCATTTTTTTCAGTGCACACTTACAGTAGCAGTGGCTTTCATTTAGACAGCTCAATAATTCATTGCGTGATTTACGGTGTTGAGTAGACAAATTTTTCGAACATATGAAGCAATGGATTAGCAATATCCTTCAAAATCATTCAGATTCTGATTGTAAGTGTGCAGCACAGTTACGCAGTGCACAGGCACGCAGTTAGGGTGCTGGTACCTATTAGGAGTGGATATCCATGTCAGTGGCTTTTTTAGGTATTAAATAGCTCTAAAATGCAAAAAAAGCTTGGTTCCCGTCTAAAAATGATCCACAGCTCTGGAGGTGGATATGCCAAGAAAGACTTATCCCGCAGGAAAGATTAAAAAAAAATTTGTGGACAGTGGCGCCGATTCCCTTGTTCACAAATTAAATTAAATTTAAGTTCCGTGCATCTTTTTCTTTCTATTTCATTAAGAAAAGGACAGAAGATAAATTTTATTTCAGTCCTGTCAAATTAATCAGCGCTTGACGTAAATTGACGTAATTTTAGTAGGCAATTTTAATCACGTCTAAACTTGTATGGAGTAGTGACAGGCGCTGATTAATTTGACAGGACTAAACTAAATTTTATCTTCTGTCCTTTTCTAAATGAAATAGAAAGAAAAAGATGCACTGAACTTAAATTTAGTTTAGTTTGTGAACAAGGGAATCGGCACCAATATCTGTTGATCTGATGACGTAGTAGGTAGTGCAATAATCGCAATTATTTTTTTCTTTATTTTTGGGAAACCTACATATCATCATCTGCCTAGCCTTTTCCCAACTACCTGGGGGTCGGCTTCCAGTCGAAGCGACTGCCTATCTGACCTCCACAACCCAGTTACTGGGTAATACGGTACCCCTTGGTAAGACTGATTCTGACGACCCGTAACGACTGTCAAGGATCCAAGAATGACAGCCGAGACCAACGGCTTAACCTGCTTTCCGGTATGTAAAGATGGTCACCCATCCACGGACCAACCGCGGCAAGCGTTGCTTAACCTGGTCGATTGACCCGTGCGGCTGTTATTACTTAGCCACAAGCCTTTACCTACCTATGTATATTACTTATCAAATAAACAACCCGATTCAAGCTTTATGGCGGCTCGGAACATGAGGCGAGTCTACATGCGCACGCGCAGTAACCAATTCACATATCAGCGAGGGTGACGGGTGCAGTACTACGCAGCGAGTGGCGCACTTCAGAGCCGCCATCAAGTTTGAATCGAAGTATAGCAATAGATAGGAGTTTTCTCCAGCTGAAATTTTATATAATTATGTAGGTACATAAAAAAAATAATAAAAATCAGTAAATATGTGAATATGATAGATGTATAAAAGATGTATCTACGAATATCTCATGAATAATAAACACTTGTGTAGAGGAAGGTATAACCATATTTATGTACCTAGTGATTATTATTTTTATCAACTATAAACAATTATTTACTACAATAATATAATTTATATTCCTTGAATTATCAAGGAATATTGACGCGTCGCGACACAAAGGCACCGCTTGTAGCGCTACACGCGGTGTCTTTGTGTCGCGTCGCGTCACGCGACAAGTCGCGCCAGTATATAGGAGCCTTTATAAAGAACTGGCGAAATACGAGTGTAGACACTGTTGGCATAGTATTTATACTATGCTGTTGGTAGGTACATTTCTGCCTGCCTCAGCGGGAAAAACCTGCGTGTTATAACAATAACACGCAGGTTTTTCCCGCTGAGGCGGTTAGGTGTTAGGATGTTAGGTTTTTCCTATATTAATATGTAAAAAAAAACACAATATTCCTTGATAATTCAAGGAATATTGTTTTATTGTTGTAAATAATTGTTTATAGTTGATAAAAATAATAATCACTAAGTACATAAATATGGTTATACCTTCCTCTACACAAGTGTACTTAAGGCTCCTGCCTTAAGTCTCATATTATAGATACCACCAGCTGACAATTTATTTTGATTAGGTCATTCTCATTAGTACCTATCTGTTCCACTCGGGATCATTTTCAAATTTAGGGCCAAAAAAGTTGAATTTCATGAATTTAAAATGTATGATATTTTCGTATATAATATTATTATATATTTAGGCGTTCAGTCATTTAAAATACCGGCCAAGTGCGTGTCGGACCACGCACAATGAAGGGTTCCGTAGTTGGGAAGTTGGGATGAATTTATCCCAAAAACAAACTTAACGTTGTAGTTGAAAAACATGTTCTCCCATACATCGATGTATGCCACGATCAATTCTCCAACTGCAAATTAAATTGGTCGACTACTACTCGTTAACTTGTAAAGCTTACTTAGCTGTGATAGTTTTCCTTTTAATTTAATTATATGTGCTACTGCCATGATTTTTTTCACATCTCCATAAACAACCGTTTAGCTGGCTGACTCTTAACAAAAAATTGTACTTTAAATCTTAACATTACGCAAGCGGATCCTTGAATCGAAAATTAGTTTTCACAGACCCGCAATATTTTGAACGGCCTATCCAACGATATCCCACGCCATGGGGTAGAAGAGAAAAAAAAAATATATCCCTACATGACGTGCAAAGGACTTACCCTAAAAAAAAACAAACAAGTCGCGCCAGTATGTAGGAGCCTTTAGGCAGCGTTAGTGGTCACACAATGGTCCAGCCAGCGTCTAGAACCATTTGCCTCACTAACAAAGCTAAACCTGTCCGAATCAAGTCCTAAATTCTCCACGTCCGCACATGTCCATTCTAATTCAGTACAAAAACAAGTAAGTTCGTTGTAAAATAATTCATTTGGATGAGCGTTAAAATCACCCATTACGTACACCGACTCAGTGTCCTCATTAATAACAATAGCACTCACCAAACTGAGAGAATCCGTGAAATCCGTCAAGTTAATTACCTTATCTGTAGGAATGTAAACACTGAACACTAGACACGACTTTAGGCCTATAGTTATTTTAATTGCACAGGCTCGCGGGTTTGCAAGACCGCCACATTTTGAAAAACTCCTTTGTTCCCAAGAAGTGCAACCCCTCCGTAGGGCCGGCCGCGAAGCAGTCCGGCAGTGGTATCCACCGCGGATGTGCCGGTGCACCCGAAGTTGTCGTCGATTCCGCTCAGAAACTGCAAGTCTCAGAAACGGCAACAACCACGCAATTATGTCCGAGGACTGGCATAGTTCTCGAATACCTTGAACCGCCCGTTTCACATTTTTACAGTTGAAGCTGACTAATTTGTATCTGTTATGACTATTTATTATCATAATGTACCGTGGCAGGGCCGCTTACAGTGTTGCTTCCACCGTTCAATAGGGTCGTAAAAGTAGTTTAAATTACGTTAATGTTAACGTAACTTAAATAGATGTCTACTCCACAGAAATTATGTATACATCTATACATACATACAGTACAGATAAATACAATTGGAGTGTCTGTTTGTTATATTAAAATAACCTCTTTTTACTAAATGCATATTGGATGTATACACGGTTCATATACCAAAATATTTTTTTTTACAATTTTTATCTCTGAAACAGCTGGACTGATTTTGACGGGGCTTCCACTGGCAGATAGCTGATGTAATAAGCAGTGACTAAGGCTTTTTATTTTAAAAAATGTACTTATTTATTTTCATTAATATATGTATATAATATATATATATATATAAATAAATAATAAAAAGATACTATTCCGCGTGGACGAAGTCGCGGGCACTTCTAGTATATCAAATATAATGCTTTTTGGGCCCATATTATCATCAAAATACCTCTATAATACACAGCCTATGCCTATTCTACATTCTAATTGAATCAGCATCTTACAATTTACAAAGAAACACAATTTATAAAATTATAATCTATCTCAATCGGAATGCTGTATCTACTTACGCCATGTTTTTTTATTCGGTTCGTGGTGAATCACCTCGCCTCGGCAGTCCTTGAACAATGTGAGCACGAATGACGTCACTTTGAGGATAGAGAACGCTGTTTTCAAATCAAAAGTCACAAGACTCGTTAGCTCAGTAGGTTAGAGCACCGGTATAACTTAAAACTTGACCATCGGAGGGCGGAGTTTCAAATCCTTCACGAGTCAACCGTTTTATTAAACTTTTGAATTTGTTTTTTGGATATATTTCAATTTTTTATTGGGGTTTCAAGTTGGAATTTTGTATTTTTTGTATTAGTTGTTCCGTTTCAATGGCAATGCACTTATAAATTGGAGGATGACCTGATGATGCGGCAAGGATAATATCTTCTCCGTACATGGAATTCTGGTATCGTATTAAGATTGGCCATGCGCTTAGAGGTGTTGTAGAAACACGTAACCGATCACCTGCAGAATTTTAATAAGAGCTTTGTTTTTAACGTAAGGATGAGTAATCACGATGTCATAATCTGGGGCTGCAGTCTCGACATAGATAGCAATCGCTGTACGACTAGGTATGTTCCGACTCTGAATAGTCGGTAGTGCCGATTATCCGGCCACTTTCGTAGTCGGAGACTATTCAGCAAAGAGCGCCGACTATCCGGCTTCTTACTTTGTATGTATTCCTCAATAAAATGTATGTAAGAGGACTTACATTAAATAAAATGAAAACCTTGATTGTTAATTAATATTTTAACAATAACAAAACAGAGTATTAAAGACAATACTTTAATTATTTATTTATTACACAAAAACACCGCCCTAACCAGTGCCAAAGTAAAAATCAAGAAACAATGCAAATTAATCCAAAATTGTTCCAACACGCTCGCAGGCGGCGGTTGCGACTTGCGCGCGAATCAACTGTAAACGAAGCGTCACGGAAGTTGCCGAATACCCCCGAAATCGTGATCGGCTTGGCCGATTAGTCTTTACAACCGACTAATCGGTTAGTCAGCTAAAGTCATAGTTGGCACATCTCTATTTACGACCGAATGCGGTCGCAAAGTCCTAATGGGGTCCTTAGACAGTCAAAATTGCTTGACGAGCACGAAAAAATCACAATCTTGTCAAGCAATTCTGACCGTTTAGGGACTTCATTAGGACTTTGCGACCGAATTCGGTCGTAAAGCGATCGCTATGTATGTCGAGACTGCAAGCCGACGATAAACGACGTTGTTTTCGATACGGAGCAACAAGATTCGTTAGCTGAATAGGTTAGAGCACCGATATAATTCAAATCTTGACCATCGGAGGACGGAGGTTCAAATCGAACACAAGTGTCAACATTTCGCCCGGGTGTCACCACTGTGTGGATTGCCCGGAGGACTCGGTGGAGCATACGGTGGAGGTCTGCCCGGCTTGGACAGAGCACTGCCGTGTCCTCGTTGAGGCGATCGGTGGCAGAGACCTCTCGCGTCCGGCCCTGGTTCAGGCCATGATACGGAGCGAAAGGGCATGGGCAGCCGTCACCTCCTGCGAAGCAGTAATGCTCGCGAAAGAGGAGGCGGGACGGTTGAGGGAAAGGCAAATTTCGCGCCCTCTCGCCCCTAGCCGCCGCAGGAGACGCCCTGGGCGTCGGGAATGCCGGCCGGATTTCCGGCCACCGTAGCAGCGGGCTTGCGGACGGTGAGCAATGAGTAGCTCACCGTCCGGTAAGGACCAGGCCCGGGTCAACGTCGCGTTGTATTCCACGCGCGCCTCAAAGAGATGTCGTCAGCACAAGCGTAGGGCCGATGCCTGCCGGGGTCGCGGGAAGGTACCAAAGGGTTACCGAAGCCCCTGGCAACACAGGCAACGGAAGGAATACGAGTGGGTTTTAGTCAGTAAGAGTCTCACACATCCTCCCGCTCCGCCCAGAGCGGGAGAAGTTATTTGATTATTTCCCACCAAAAAAAAAAAAAAGTGTCGACCTTTTTGATATTTTTTCTTTTTTTTCATATTTTTTTTCGGTCACCGATTATCGGACGTGGGCGGGCAGCCTTACAATGCATTCAAAACCTACAAACTCTCATATTAGGTAGGTAGTTATAGATCATTTATGATGTGTATTCCGTATACCTACAGGCAGCAAGCAATTGTTATATGTATAAATAAATAATTGTTTTTTTTTTTTTCTATGTGCCTGGCACCCCGTATTAGAATAAACAGGTAGGTAGGTTAGTATAAAACAACAAATTAAATTGTAGGTATGACTGAAAAAGAATAAAGGTCACGGACACTCGCATCAGTAATACTATTACTGATGCGAGTGACCTCTATTCTCGTTCAGTCATACCTACAATTTAAAAATATTAATTGAACCTAGGTAAATATTATGATTATATTTCTTCGCTTCATTCTTCAGGTAATATTACCAGTAATAATACCAGGTAGTCATTTTAATCTACAAGACAACATGGACAGTTTAAGAGATTTATGCAAATCGATATAAGTATCGACTTTTTACAATAAGTCGAATCTAGACTGACCATAACCACACCACTAGTCAAGATATCATTCTTTTTTCTTGCACAACAGCATGCACTCACTAGTTTAAAAAAAAATGGAAAAAAAAACGGGAATATTCCCAAAAAATTGAAGACTATCGACGTAAAGTAAAACCAAGAAGATGGAAGATGAACGAAGACGTAAACGTCGTAGAATTATAATTGAATCTTCATATGATTCCGATACGTAATGTACTTACTACCCTCAATTTTATTATAAATTATTTTATGGTGCTACATAATCCTGGGAGGATTACAGGCTCATTGTTATATTGTGATACGGTCTACGCTTATGGTGTTTATGTGCTAATCATTTAGTGCGGTGTTAACACAAAGTTAACACAAGTTAACACAAAGAACAAAAATGTGGAATCCTTACGTTGCGCCCCCGGCGCCAACGTTGAAAAACATCTGAGCGCGATTGAAGTTGCACCGAAAGATATCCCTGATGACGTCCCCATGCCGACCGCGGAAACATCCAATCCTAGTCAGGAAGATAGTACCTGCTCAGAGCTCCATCCAGAGCTATTGATAGCACTCGGAGAAGAAACAGATAATACTCCAAAGTTCGGTGATAAAATTCATCACAGCGTTAGCTCAGCGATGGGAACCTATCCTCACGAAGGGATTTCTAAAGCATCTCTTCATAGAGACAAGAGGAAGGAAGCTGAGCAGCAGCAATCGGGTGTTGACGTCTTAGCCTTTAATAAAGCGTTGATAATAATGCTTAAAAAAATTGAAGCAATAAGGATTATGAACGATGGATGTCGTGTCGTGAATGATCTTCATTATCAGGAAACACAGTCGCGAATAAGCGTCATCAATTACGCAATACCCAAACCCTTTCTAAACGTCGTTCAGGATTGCGAAAGGGAAGAAACGTTATACGGCAACAAATTAGGGGGAAAAAATAAAAGCTTTTAAACAATCGAGAAGCAAGGCATGTGGATTAGCATAATCAGCCTATAATTTTCCCACAGGCCTCCTCTCTGTGAGAAGAAGTGGGCCGTAATCCACCACGCGGGCCCAATGCGAGTTGGTGGACGTCACAGAGAGCAGTGGTGGCGCAGTAGAAATGGCCGTGACTTACGAGTTCGAACCCAGGCAGGCACTTCACTTTGTGTTATTATTTCATCACCACTGCTCTCAAAGCGGTGAAGGAAAACATCGTGAGGAAACTGGCATGTCCTAGAACATAATTATTACAGGTCCAAAAGGTCAAATGGTAATGGTCAAAAGGTACACCCGTGACGGAACCAACGACGTCACGTCCCCAGTATCAATATCTACAACCAGGTGCCTACCAAGGAAACTGGTCAGGCCCCTCGCGGTTCCTACAGAACAGGGGGTCGGAGAGATCTGAACAGGGTGAACAGCACCACGAGCCATCGTCCTCCACCTCAGTAGACGCCGAACTCGGTCGCTGCGAACAAGTCGAAGGCACCTGCGAAGTGCCAATAGCTCAGATACAACACGCGGGAAGAACACCTCATTTTTATGATTGTTGGCGCAATATAACTGTAATTTTAAATTGGATAAGTAATTGTTTTCCTACACCGTTTGATTCTAAAGTGACACAAACTTATGTATCTACCAAATGTCTCAATTTCACTGACTGATAAAAGTTGACATGTTTCTTGCTATACAAAAATATACAAAATTAGGTGCGGTAAGCCATTGCTAACTTACTAAAGGCCAGTTTATTTCAATAACGTTTTTAGCCATATAGTGTAATTGGGATAAAAGATTTATTTTAAATTTAAAAAACATAAATCAATATGTTTCAAAGTTACACTTCAAAATGGAAGACTACCGAACGGCATCTGATTATTACCTATTCATGGCTTTCACTATCGATTTAAAAAAAGCATAATTATTTTCTTATTCCAAATTTTCCGATCGGATTTTTTTTTAATTCCAATTCGAAAATGAGAACTCAAACATCATTACCGCTCCGAGAGTCATAACTAAGAACATGAAGGAAATGGTTTCCCATTTACGCTATCACGACTTGTTTTCCCGACGATATCCTTTGTATCGGTGATTATCAAGAATGCCTAAACAAATTAAAGCTACTTTAAACCTTTTAGAATGTTTTGGGTTCGTAGTTAACTATAAAAAGAGGTCTCTTGTGCCTAAAAGAACCTGTACATTTTTGATATTTATGTTCCATTCAGTAAATCAATCAATTTCTTTGCCATGTGACAAAAAACAAAAAGAAATGTGAACCTACTTAGTTAACAAATTCTCAGTATTGTCTCAGTGCTCAGTCAGAGAATTTGCTCGGTTAATAGGAGTTTTGATAGCCGCGTGTCCCGCGGTCAAATATTAAAAAAATGGGTTATATACAAAAAAAAAGAAAGGCAAAAATGTCAAGCCTTACAGAAATGTCCCAGCTTAAGTTATAAATCATTTATTCATTTGTTGAAGATAAGTAAATATAGTAAAGAGTTATCTTTATTTACCACTAGCTGCGCCCCGCGGTTTCACTCGCATAAGTCTCGATTCCGTGGGAATATCGGAATTAAATATATCCTATGTCCTAATCCAGGTCATGGTCTACCCGTGTGCCAAATTTCATCCAAAACCGTTCAGCCGTTTTAGCATGAAAGCGTAACAAACAAACAAACTTACTTTCGCATTTATAATATTAGTAAGGATTATTATACGCTATATTATGCCAGATGGGCATACAAATGTTTGGAATTAATTAATCAAGCCAGCCAACTCTAAAACATTAAATTAAAAAAGCCTGGACAAAAAACCACATCTCCCTGCAGGCTTAGCACGAGAACCGTAGTGAAGTGTTTTGTCGACGGAAGAGTAGACAAAAATGATGTTTCCGTGTAGAAATGTAGACAAGCTATTTCTATTCTACTGTAGAGTAGAAATAGAAAGCGTCACGCTAAGCCTGCTGGTTATTATATATCTAAAGAATGAAGTGAAGAAATATAACATTGATCAAACGAACTTCATAAGCGAAGTTCGATCAATATTATTTATATGAGTCGCTTCTTGCGAAGATATACATAGGTTCCCCTCCCTTCTCAATCCCGGTGATAAAGTTTTACGTTTGTCATAATTATCTCTAAAAGAATGACAGCTTGACTAGTGGTGTGGTTATGGTCAGTATAGAAAAGGCTTAATTGTAAAAGTTAAGTTCATAAATCTCTTAAAGTTTAGGTACATGTTGTCTTGTAGATTAAAAGGACTACCAGCAGGCTTAGCATGACACTCTCTATTTCTTCAAAGAATAGACACGGCTCTTTCTATACAAAGTGACATTTTCGTTTCTCAGTTTTTGACATCTCACCGTAGAAATCCTTCTACAATCTGTCATCTTGTCTTTCGTTTCTAACGATCTTTGTCTAGGTCCTTTTTTATGTAGAAGGATTTCTACGGTGGGATGTCAAAAAAGTAGAAACAAAATGTCACTTTGTATGGAAAGAGCCGTGTCTATTCTTCGAAGCAATAGAGAGTGTCATGCTAAGCCTGCTGTAGGCTTAGCACCAGAACCGTATAGAAGCGCTTTGTCGACGGAAGTGTAGACAAAAATAACGTTTCTGTTTTGACAGTTGACAGTAGACAGGCGATTTCTATTCTACTGCTAAGCCTGCTGCTTACATGCATAAAACTAAGTAATAGGTATATCTATTTTAAATAGATACAAAAGGGGATTCTCCACATAAGTCCCTACATTCATTCCATACTTAAACCCCAGTGCTAATTCCCTAGGAAACAAACCATACATTCTATTATACGTATTAGAATAAAACAAAGATAGTAAGCTCAGGTATTTTGTACCAAAAATAAGCCTTTATATACTTACAGCCCCTAGCAACGAACGGGTTACAATCTTAAGACTCTAATACCCCTTATAAATTTGAGTATGTATGTAGGTAGCAGACACACTGCGCCACGCCGTATGGATAGTATGGAAGCTTGTCAAGACAAAGTACCTATGTACCTACACCTGCAATACTTTGCTTATTGTATACATAGGTAAGCTCTACTTAATTATATTTATATTTAAGAAACTCTGCTATCGGGAGCTATTGTACCTACTAGCTACTTAATAAAAGCAAAGGGGGAATGAGAACACTCGCTGCTTAACAATTTCATGAGTAGTTACCTATCTGTATTTTTACTTCGTGTTACCTATGGTGTTAATCTATAGATAACATAACTTTACGCCTATCTTCCCTAAATGGAGGTGTAGGGGCACAGCTGTATAGTACACATTTAACCAGATATGTTGAAATCCCATGTAATAGGGGGCGAGCTAATGGCCATTAACTGGGCACAAATCTATCTTTGGGCTGCTACTGAGAAATTAATTGCTACCTAAAAAATGTTTACTAGAAAACTTCAAACGAATTTCACCCTCCGTCATTCATTAAAATTCATCTCTTAATAGAAACTTAAGTACCCTAACGAATACGACTAGACGAGCACTAGTGTCATTAAGTGTAACGACTTGAGAAGAATAATAGCGCACTAATTTATTCCTCACTAAGTGAAAACGTTGAGATTACCCTCTCTAATTAATAAGAAACATCTGGAGCGAAATCCTCCGTTATTAATATCCGACAATTGTAATAAATTAATTTATAGGAATTAGTCTTTTCACGGCGCCTGGAAACTACGCTATTTTGTACCTATTTAAGTCTTTTTACCCGACTGCCCCAGAAGGAGGGTTACGTTTTTCGAGTGTATATATTACGAGGTAGACACTGAAAGTTCTTAGAAAATCAAAAACTGAACAAACTAGCAAGTTATTAGTTTTATTATATCTTTTCAAAATAGTGTCCATTTACATCAATATATCGCTGCATCCGATGGAACCACTGAGAAAAGCACTTTACCCACTCGTCTTTAGGGGTCTCTTCGACGGCATTTTGAAACGCAGCCACTGCTTCCTCGTCGTCCATAAAACGTTTTCCTCGAAGTTTTTCTTTTATTTTCGGAAATAAATAAAAATTGCAAGGTGCGGTCGGGGCTATAGGGCGGGTGACCCAGTAATTCCACGTCTGACGTCGCCAAGTAGTCGATTGTTTGCTTGGCGGTGTGCGACGAGGCGTTGTCGTGGTAAAGGAGGATCCTACTGCGAGATCGTTTCTCCCGAACTTTTTTCAAGACAAGTGGCAAACAATTGTTAGTGTACCACTCTGCAGTAACTGTTTTTCGATCCTCTAAAACAACTGTTGCGTAATAAGCTGTCCTTCCGAAGAACGAGGCCACCATTTTTTTTTCCCAGAGCGAGACCACGTTTAAACTCAATAAACCAGTTGTAAACAGTGGCACGAGATGGGGCTTCATCGCGAAAGGCCAATCGAAGTCTATCATAACTTTCTTCTTGATTTAAATGACATCGAAAGTCATAAAAAATCATTGTACGTAAATTTTCTCGCGTTAAATTCATGCTGACGTGACACAGACAATTTTCAATTTACCGCCAAATCGTAAACAAATGACAAATGAATAAATACATACACATTAATATTGGCAGAGTTTATTATTGAATTTAATATTGAAAGTTTTTAGAACTGGCCACTTGTAAACGATATAATAAAATAAACAGTTCAAATTTTGAAAATGGAATCAAAATTTGAACTGTTTATTTTATTATATCGTTTACAAGTGGCCAGTTCTAAAAACTTTCAGTGTCGCCCTCATATATGTATGTTTGTATTTATGGATGTCTATTTCTTTGGCACGCTCTGTAGCCTAAAAGGTTTGATGGATTTAATATATTTGGTATCATAAGATTCGTTTTAATTGCGGGAGCGTACAAAGTTTTAATATGGCATCTGCAAATCAAAAAAGAGAGTCACTTTGTTCAATAAAACACAAAAAGCTTAAATTAAACAAATTAGGATGCTCGTTTTTCTTTTCATCTTGTTAACATCTTTTCAATTCGTTTTTTTGCAGTCGGGGTTTTTTTTTAATAATTTTTAATTAAAAGATTATATCTACTCAACTCAAAGCATTTATTTCAATTAAACCATTTACTTTCACTTTTGAATTGCCAAGGAGTCGGTAAATTAGAAATATGAAGCTAGTCGCCCATTCCAAAGCGTAGTAGCTAAGTACCCATAACTTAATGTGACGACGATGTAAAAAAAACGGGTCTCCCTTGTTTCATCGAAAAGAAATTGCCAAATTATCACTTCCCAAACAATATTCCGCATAATTTCATTTGCCAAATTATTACTTAGCAAAAAATCTCTTCACAAATAATTGTAACGCAAACCTAATGTTTGGCAAGTGAACGTTTAAACAATAACTTGTTTACGAACTAGTACTTTTGCCAATTTTTATGTAGTCAAATATTTCAGTTGGAATAACTCATTTTACGCAAAACCTAAACTAACTTTGCTAAAAACAATCTCTTTTTTCCATATTTTTTTCTATATAATCTATTTGTTTCTGGCACTCGCCGGCTGCTGCCGCGGCACCGCTCGCTTCGCTCGCTCGGCTCGTGCGTAGGTCTCAGTTTCAACCTAACCTAACCTAACCATTTTTTAAAATAATTAACCTACTCTAACTAGTTCCATAAGTAAACATAAATTTGACTTGTTTCAGACAAATTCAAGCAAATAAACTTCTCTAACCTTTATTGTCTAAAGAATGTTTGCTGTAATTAATCATTTGATTAAAGACCAAATGCCTAAATAACATCATCCTTGATAATATTCTGCCAAGTAAAAATTAACCAAATGAAAATGTGCGTACTAAAATCATTCCAAACATTGCATTGGTAAAAAAAAAGTTTGCTAAAATTTGTTTGGGTAGTGAAATTTTGGCAAAATCTTTTCGGCAAAATGACAGGATCCCAAAAAAAAAACGCGTCCCGCATTGAACCAAGCATTTTTATCAGCAGTGTAATCCCCCAACTTATAATATGCAGGCGCATAGTGTGCGTTTTATACAAGACTTGAATTTCGTCTCATTCAATTGTAGTATGTGGGGAGGAATTTTATTGTAACATTTTAAAGTTTGTGAATAAGGGAATCTGCACCAATACCCCATGAAAGATACTATAGCCAGTCTGAATCCTGGTTGAGCTAAAAGCTCCCTATTTCTAGTGCTATAATTATGTCTTTCATCTCTTTTATTAAAAAGCACATCATTTTTTCTTACGTCATTTATCATTTGTACCGTCATGATGTTAATATACATAAATAGTTCCCTTAGAGAATCGCGCCTGCGGAGATTATATATGGCTCTAATGGCTCTTCTACAGAATAAAAATAGACTCGATGTCTGCAGCCCGTCCCCAAAGTAAAATACCGTAAGACATGATACTATGAAAGTACCTAGGTAACTAAAATAGACCAGCCTCGCGGTGTCTACATCAGTAAATTCACGGATTTTTCTGACAGCTGCTAAACTTAACCCCATTGTAGCAGTTTTATCGACGAATTCTAGTTTATCTTGATTCAATACTATCTCACTATCACTACTTTTGACATTTCTAAAGAAAATCTTATGCACTCCGTTTTTACTATTTAATACTAAATTATTGGCAGTGAACCAATTTTGGACCGGCAGTAGGGCGTTATTTACGTCGTCAAAATTTGTAGAAAGAAAGTAAGAAAGAAAGATAAATATTTTATTTGGGACACACACAAGAAATACAAAAGTAAAAAAAAAGAAGCATTTAAAACTAAACTTCGAATAAACAAAAAACAACAAAAAATATCAATAAGAACGACTTGTGCGATGCCAAAAATCTCAGCATAATGCTGCGATATTTAAAAAATAAATACCGCAGCGCTGGTATTCTGATAGGGCCCGCTGTGATGCCACGGACACATCTACGGGCACAATATATAATATTTCCCACCAGGGGAATAAAAATTAAATAAAAAGACAATTTATAATGAATAAAATACAGAAGTAAATAAATATATATAATAGATGTACAGTAAATATTAAGATTGACTCCGACGCTCGTACTTCACTTGTCCATGCCATAAACTATTGTCTATGAAGTACGACAAGCGAGGGGACGTAGGCGCAATTGACCCGTATATAAAAAAGTACTATGTGTAGCACGTCTATCTACCTTAAAAATTAAGGACGTATCCTCAGCAAATAACACCATTTATGGTTGATTTTTAATAAATAGATTAGATCATTAATATACACTAAAAAGAGGAAAGAACCCAATAATGAGCCTTGTGGAACACCCATTTTTACTTATAAACTGAGTAAAATGTTACAATTTATTTGAACTTGCTGTTGTCTATCACTTAAATAAGATGTTACTTAACTGAGCGCAAGTTTTCCAAGTCCGTAATGCTCAATTTTCAAGGGTAAGGTTTCATGATCGACGCAATCAAAGGCCTGGGTGAGCAAAAAATTCCTATGGCGGGCTTGGGCCTCTCCCCACGCGTTAAAAACGTATTTTAATAAGTTTGCACCGGCAGCGTCAGTCGTACAACGTCCTTTGGTGAAACCATCCAAACCAAAAGATAACATAGCTAATTCCCCCTTATCTCTACAACGTAACGCGCACGCACCAATCAGTTCCGGTTGCTCGCAGACGCGCGTATTCTGTAGAATGCGCGCGAATTTGCGCGTCTTTTTTTATCTCGATAGAAATATGTGCATTGCGTTGTAGAGATAAGGATGAATTTGCTGTTATCTTTTAGATTGACGTTTCACTGCGCTTTGACGCTGCGCTCGTACAACCACCATTTATACTGCGATAAGCCGTGTGCCAACAACGGCCGTGTAGCAATACTCGCAGCTAACAATATGGTTCTTCACTTCTACGATGCCATGGTCGCACTATATTATTCACAATGTTTTTACACATTTGCACAAAACATCACTGCTACATTCACCGACGGGGTTAGGCAGCGAGTAGGTACTTTTTACAATTTTGCCAGTTGATTTTCCAATGTAGATACCCTGCATAGACCTAGTATGGGGTTCATGTATATAAATATACTTAAGCCCATTCTTAACGAGACGGCAAGTAGGGTACATATCTTGACTCAATGCTGCTACCGAGAAAAGAATTAACACGAGCAATTGATCGAGCAATAACACTGCCCCACCTGGGATTCGAACCCAAGACACTACGTCATTGAAGTCTCTGTTTTTGCCTTAAGGCAGTTCAACAGGTTCAGGTTCGCCTGATAACATTATGAAATCAATGTACCTAACCTCGTGTATCTTCGAGTTTCCGATAAAAGACTATTCACCCTTTTAGTCGCACTTGTCACGGGCAGTCATGGGTATCGGAAAGGTAACTACGGTCCGTATTAAAGAACGTCACTCAATTCTCAAGCATTACTTAAAACTAGTTTTAACCAATCAAATGGCTTGAATCTAGTTTTAAGTAGTGCTTGAGTATTGAGTGACGTTCTATAATACGGGCCTAAGAAGAATACTCGTAGAACAGAACCTCACTCAAAACTCAAGCATTACCCAAAAACTAGTTTACAAGTCAGTACAAAAACTAGTTTTCTACACCTGCAGCTTGTGGGATACGTATTCGCGGGCGTCGTATGGAGCCTTTCGTGTCCAATTTAATAATGCGTTCAGAAAACTGATGAGGTTGCCATGGCGTTGCAGTGCGTCAGGAACGTTTGCAGCGGCGCGTGTACTTGCTTTTACACAATAATGCGCAAGCGCGCAACATCCTTTGTGGCTGGAGTCATGGCCAGCCCTAACAGGGTTCTGAAAATGATTGCTGACAGAGTGGACTGTCCATAAATGTTATTCGCTGCTATCAGTTACATGTGCCGTCGTATCGTGTTGTTTACTAACACAGTTTTAAGAGCAATGTTATTAACCCTATATTTGTCTTCGCTCGAAATAAAGATTTTGAATTTGAAACTTAGTTTTAAGTAATACTCAAGTCTGGGGAACCTTCCTCGTCTTACGGTAATGTCCTGTGTTAGCATACGTTAGCAGCAACTGGAGACTCGAACCAACATAGAAAAGAATTACAATAAAACCACAAAATATACATGCATGGTGTTTTTATTACACTGTACAATAAATATTGGGCTGTATACAAAATATAGAGGAATTCCAAAAGATATTGTCAACACTCTAGCATACGTTAACATGAGTGTAAAACGACTCCTAACATATGTTTTAAAATTCATAAAATACAACTAACTTAGCAACCACTTGCTTAGGGCTCCGTAACTACCGAAATATTCCATAGGCCTAACGATGCTATGATTACAACATACATTCGCGGATATTTCGAGCAATACGATTGGCACCCTTAGCTTATAACTACCGTACTGTTGCGTGGAACATTACGTTGTTGTTTTTGTGTTGCCTCGCATAAGTTTACAGCAATACGCTGAGCGGTGGCCGTTTTGCGTCGTTGTGACGCATATTTCCCCCCAAACTGTGCTGTTTTTATGTTTGTATTTTTTCATTGCGTCATTTTTTACCACAAATAAACGTATTTTCTTTCGTAATTCGTGACTGAATAAAATTAATTGCGAATTTTGATTTTGTTTTTTAGAATGATCGCCGAAATAAAGGTATGGATGGTAGCCGCTTAGCAGATTTTCCAGTCTCCACCAAATCAATGTATTTTTGTATACACGTTTATGTATTATACTAATTTTTCATATGTGGTGGAGAAAATATCAGCAAAAAAATAATAAATTAAATAAATAAACGTTTTATTAATTCTATGCTTTCGCACATTGGAAATATCTAGTTCACAAGCACAAAGTTCAAATCGTTGGGTAGTTAATACAATTGAAAAAAGTTCAGAGCATTGCGACAGATTTTTATATATATAGATTGCGTATTATATGCAAGCAAAGTAAACGTGATGAAAAACGTCAGTTATCAGTTTTAAGCTGCCATAACAGTTTCAATATGTGATGGATTTTAAAAACTATTCAAAAATTGAGCGGCAATGATCAAAGTCGGCAAGATTGTTACTACTTTGTTACTAATGACTAGTCAAGGTATTCGAAAATTGAGCAGATCATTTTGACAGATCCAAAACTCCTCGTCCATGATATAGCTTGCAGTGATTAATCAAAATTTTTGTGATACTCAGCTAGGCTAACAAATGCATTGCGATAAAAAGTTGTCGTCACGTTATCTCAAGCCAAAACGAGATATGAATTAATGTTTGCACTAAAGATTTCAATCGTAGATTCGTCGTGCCGCGTCAAAAGAGATGGTCGCGCTCAAAGAGTATAATAACAATAAAGGTCGCGCTTCTGTTTCGTCACCTTTGTCACACACAATATCGCAGAACTTGACTTGATGGCCAAGGAATCGCCATTATTAAGCCGGTTGCAGACCAAGAGCTAAGTTAACTTAGTTTAGCATAAAGCCGATCGTCCACCGCCAACTAAAATAAGTTAGTTCAGCTTAGCTCGCATAGTTGAGCCAGTTTTTCATACATGTGCGTCCACCGCAAACTATGCCAGCTATGCTACGTAAAATAGCCCAGCTAAGTCGAACTAACTTAGTTGTGCAGGCCGAACCGTAACTACGTGAGCTAAACTAAGCACCTCACTCCCTTGCCTTACCCCTCTGGCGCCTGTCGCTAGTGTTGTTCGAACGTGTTTGTTCAGTAAGCGATAGTGCGCAGGTAGTGAAACTTATTTTTTGGTGGACAGACAACTTTAGTTTAGTTTAGCTTAGTTTAGTTCGCTGAGTTTAGTTTTCACTTAGTTTAGTTGGCGGTGGACGATCGGCTTTAATCGCATAGCTGAGATATTTCTCATATGAGTTTATATTTTGCGGTTTGAACTTACTTAGCTTAGCTCTTAGTCTGCAGCCGGCTTTAATGTGCGAGCTCACTCTTCTCAGTAGGGACATGTTTTTGCGCTACTTATTACCATGAGGACAAATCTAACGAATTCAATATTTAGTTTGCATATAGTTTCGTCATTTTTTTTTTACACATAAATAAAATTCATCATCATCAGTCATCTCTGCAATAATTTGCGTACATTTTGAAAACCGGTTTCGGAATTTCTCTCCGTTTGCAACAAACGCTGTTTCTCCCGCAGTCTCGATCCCGTAGAAAAATCGGGATAAAAAGTATCCTGTGTCCTAACCCAGGTCATGCTCTACGCATGTGCCAAATTTCATCCAAATCCGTTCAGCCGTTTTAACAAGAAAGCGTAACAAACTCACTTTCGCATTTATGATATTATATAGGATATCAAACAAATGTTCCACGCGACAGTAACTACAAGAGCATTGTATAAATCACACCTCGACGTAGTCACTACCAATTTGGGACCCACATTCACCTCACTAAGACTTTTTCCGACTTCATATAAACATCAGTTCATCTTTGTGAATTATTTCAAACAATGTTTAGTCGCGTGCAAAAATATGGATACACTTTGTGTAATTCAATAACGATTTTCTCCTTTAGTGTTGATTGAAATTTTGTGATATTGTGTTGTGAATGTCGTATCTTCAAACCATATTCAACTTTATAGTAATTTTAGAAGGGAAACGTTTTTGAATATCGGAAACTGTATACGTATTTTTGCGCGTGACTGACGTGTATGACTGACGGCTGCATTTATTGTGAACCACGTAAGGGTGGTAATTAATTAATTAAGCTGTATGTACATTAATACAACAGTAATCAGGATTGTAGTGTTCCAACTTAAAGGCCTGACTTCTTGGAGTCAAATACTAGAATCTGTTGCAGATGAAACTGGTATTTCCTACTATATGAGAAAAAATATGCAATCTTATAGTAGATAAAACCTTAGAATATTTCGAATAATTGTCGCATTTTAAGGTGCCGCAAAATTGGACTTAAATTGCAGCGTATTAAGGTCCAAATTGCAATGATTTATGCGCCAACCTAAAATGTTTAGACAAACTAGAATTTATTACGTCTTAATATTTTCTAATTAAAAAAATATATAAAAGTAACTTTAAGGGACACTTTATAATCTAAATAATTTTAATAATGTATGTTATGAATAAACTGAGGCACATAAAATACAAGACGGAATTTATTCACAGATATTTGTTAAGAAGCCAGGCCTTTGAACAGCTTGCTTTATTTTTAGATACCAATACCGAGCACCTAACAATTGTATACAAAGATTATCGTTTTATCTCGCGTCAAGATGTTAGTCAACCTTTGGCATCAATAAAGGTTAATTGATATTAATCCAGTCTATATAAACAAACTGTCTTAAAACGGCCAAAGCTATGGTTTCTAGCAAAATAGCACTGTGTTACATCGAGATTATTACAATATTATTCATAATCATTTACGAGTCGACAATCATTTAATGTATTTTAAAATTTGAACGAATTAAACGCGGCAGTGTTGACATTATATTGTTAGGCATGTTCTTTTTCCAGTGCTCGTTTGCACCACACAATGGCACTACTAAATGCAAATTTATCACTGATATTGGAAATAGAATCCGTAATTCATTTCTAACCGATCAGACCATTACATTAACCAAAATTATTAAAAACTAAAATACTAAGAAACGATATACAGAGTAAAGTTAAGAAGTATTTACACATTTAGCCTCAGTAAACCATCCATAAAAATGTACACATAATAAATAGATAACTTTCTATCTAAACTCTCACGTAAATAAACAATAATTGCAGACGATCTCAAAATAAATATTCTAAAGCTTATGAGACTTAAAACTAAATGAGTATAATTATTATGATCGAAAATTATGCGTTGTACTTAAAATAATAATTAAAATCAGATCATTCCCTCCCACATACAAAAGCAAGTGCAGATAAAATTCACATTAAAATTATCAAAAAGGTTGTACACCTTTGTGCCCGCCTTTAAAAATATAATTATATTGTATATTGTACAAAAATTTATAATTAAAAATACGTGGTAGAAGCTATAGTGAGATTACACGTCTTTGCATAAAATTGTGCCAAGGGACGGAATACTCGTAAGATTAGAACACTCGACTCAAAAGATACCAACATCAGCGCAATGAATCAAAAAAATTGAGCGTCATTTGTCAACCGTGTCAAACGTCAAAAAGCATTTCTTTTTTTGTTGCAAGAGGCAATTACATTTCGTTGCTGTTTACAGCCTAATACTTTTTACACTTTTAATCACAGATTATAAACGATTTTTCTAACAATGGTTATTTATATACATTTTTACTCCCGGGAGGGATCTATATAAAGTCTTCCCAACACAAAGGTGTTCCTTTGCTTCGTGGCACCCTATAAGAGCAATCTCATTGTAACTACATCTATATGGTACAGCGGTAGTCGCCACTACCACGAGCGGTACAACTTGGCAGTGCTACCTTGAGAACCAAGTATTCGCGAAATGAACGAGACCGACAACTGTACTGGGGGAAATATTATAATTAAATACATACCAATTAATCTAATTCATTAATTATACATGTGACTTCAAGCTGTGATACAACTACACGTGAAATTTTGAGAAAATCGAGTACTTACTAGGACTAACATAAATAAAGGTTACATGGCGTTTTTGTTTTAATTTCACTCCAGCAATTGTCAATCCCATCACTATGATATCATCACAAGCGAATTAAGAGTGTAATCGATTATAAAAGAAATCTACAATCTTTGAGAAAACGTTATAGAAAACGGCATAAGTTAATAAAATGCCCCTGGCATACTGTACTTCGTCTAATCGCTACGTTTATAATATTGCGCACTTCCGTGTAGGCGTGTTTCATTAGAGCACTACAACGTGTTCGGTCCTTTGCGTACAAACAATGCGTGTTAATATCCCAGTGATCATAATAATGTTCATCACGTGCAAAATCTACATTTTTGGTCATAAATATACTGATATACAAATTTTATAATTACAATACGTTAGACTAAGGTACATAGTTTTACCAAATCCCATACATTTGGTAGATAAATACATGTCATGTTACATTTACACAAGGCCCACTCTTCCGACCGCTAGGCCATCATCAACAAATCACAATCTTTGTCTTTTCAGATGTGCTTTACACACTATTATGCTGATTAGCAAGTTATAGAAAAACAAAATAATAGAAAAATCGCGAGGTTGAATCACGAAGTGAGAATATTGCCAGCAGATATCACAATTTAACAATTCCGTAGGTGCAGTTCTGTTTGGAGTGTCACTGCAGCATGAGCGATTCCAGGTTACGATTGAGGATTGTGTCTTTCACAGAGTTGAAGACCACTTCGATGTTGTGCGTGTCGATAGCGGTGGTGAAGTGGTGGTAGAGCGTGGTCTTGGGCTCCCTGCGCACGTTGGCGAACATGTTGAGCAGAAACACTTGCACGTCTCTGAGGTTGTGGGGGTCGCCAGCGAACTGCGGGTAGAACCAGCGTATATCGGTCTCTTTGCTGGCAACCTTCCGCGCGAGCAGGTCGGACTTGTTGAGGAACAAGATGATAGAGATGCCCTTGAAGTTGATGTTGTTCACGATCGTATCGAAGATATTTAGTGCCTCTTCTAGGCGGTTCGTTTTCCTGGAATCAGAGAAGGATAAAATTTGTAATTTTGAGTTTTTCGTCGATTCTTCCGCGTAGATATGAATGAATGAATGAAATGCACCGACCCCAGCGTGGTTAAACCAGACTCGATTGCTCGAATGAACCCAAGGATTCGCACTAGTCGCTGGAGCCTCATGTTTCATGGGACTACAGACCATTGCATATCAAAGAGTGGACCGGGGGGCGCGGTAATGGTCAGGAAGACGTGCCCTTAGGATAGGAAGAATTATTAATAAATTATTCGTAATCATAAATTATGGATAGAACCAGTTTTGTAATGTCATTTGGCAATTTCCTGGTAATATCATAATTATTACTAACGAACATACTTTTACACAGATTTTAATAAAATACCCATAACATATCCTCAACCCTAATAAAATATTATTGCAGCAATCTGATTTTTACAACTTTTAGATTCGCATCCGTGACCAGTCCAACACACCATTTAATAAATATTTAATAGACGTTACGACGTATCTAATAATGCACATATTTACATGTCCTCAATGAAAATGTTACTGCATAATCGAGACCTTGATCTCGACATGAGGATGTTGTTCACATAACATAACATAACATAACATAACATTACGGAAAATCAATCGGATGATTATCACTCAGCAAGCTGTGGTAGCAGGTGTTATCAGTTGCCATTACTCTGGATTTTCCTATTAATGTTCGTTTTAGGTGTGGTCGGAGGACAATGGAACAATGTATTTTAGGATGCTGATGCGGCAGCCGCTGCCGAGGCACTGCATCGCATTGGCCATGTGTTCAGACGCTCGCGTGGTGTCTTTCATGCCATCCTTAGCAAGAGACCTACATTAGAAATGGGACTAAAATTAATAAGCTGCTAAATTAACATTAACAGTGCTATAAGTTTTTAGTGTCAACACCCTGTTAAACAAATTCTGAGATAGTTGTTATATTTAACAGTTACACTCTGAACACAGAACAATAATACCCTACTTAAGAGGCTGACAACACCTAAAGCCTTTCTTTTCACTTCGTCATAGTTGCGTAGTGGTGGCCCAGTGGTAACGGCCGCGACTTACGAATTGTAGGTCGTAGGTTCGAACCCGGACAGGTGCTTTGCTATGTGTAAATAATTTCATCACCACTGCTCTTAAAAACGGTGAAGGAAACCATCGTGAGGAAACAGGAAAAATGTTCTAGAACCGAAAATTCAAAGACATGTGACATCTACCAACCCGCACTGGGCCGGCGTGGTTGATTACGGCCCACTCCCTCTCACAGAGAGGAGGCCTGTGTCCCAGCAGTGGGAGCATTATAGGCTGATTATGTGTAGTTGCGTATGTATTTATTATTTGAAATTACACTGTGTTTTTTATATTCTAGTGATATTTATTTTAGAAGTATGTATGTATGTATGTATGTTAGTATATTCCCATATTATTTGTTTTGTAAATTGTTTAGATTTTATGTACTCTATTTTCCTCTTCTACTCTTACACACGGTGTCTACATCTCTTTATCTACTTTCCTAACGCAGGTATGCTGGAAGTGATTTCTATGGAAATAAGCATCACCTTTGTAGGTATTTTTCTGTTCTGTTATTCTTTTCTGTTTCTATATGTGTAAGTAAATAAATAAATAAATAAAGCGCGGTCACTGTCGGACTGCATAGTAAAGAAAGAGAAGCGCGATGACACAAAGCTGGTGGTTGCTATTATTGCAAAATATGAAGCAATTATCTATTTACAAAAAATCTATTGATTGGATAAAAAAATTAAAACACTATTATGCTAATAAGTTGCATTTAGAACAATCTGCCAATAAATCTGAATAATTGATGGTTTTTAATCGTTAAAAGAAAATTTTAGGGGTATCTTCGTGATTTTTTTCCTATCGTATCAAATTAGTTGTATTACGTTTTCAACACACTATCTACCTAGCATTTAACCTGAAGAATATCATATATTTTTCACATTAGTTTACTGTAGTGGATCATATACTTTTAGGCATTATAAAACTTACAACATTTGCGTTTAGGTCCAGTAGTCCCCTTAACTAATGAATAAAACAGGCCGTCGCGGCAGCGTCATGTACTCTGCGCGGAACTAGCAACTGTAAATTTTGTGTTCAGTCTTAAGTCAGACAGATTTTTATTTAGTTGATATATTTTACTGCTGAATTATGTTACATATCGTAACGAAGATCAGTCTTCGCGGAGATCTTCGTTACGATGAAAGTATGAAGGAAATTAAAATTAATTACATATGTTAACAACCTGTGTTTAAATTTAACAGTTGCTAAAAATAACTACAAATTTGAAGTGTTATTTATTATTAGCATTAGTATTTAGCAGTGTTATTATTTTTTAACGTTTAAGCCCATCTCTAAGCTGCATGATTACTTAGTCGTGCCCGCGGTAGTGGCAGCGGCATTCTTAACGGTATAACTCCCAAAATCTACTCTGGAGAGTAGATTTTGGACAGATACTGTGACATTGTGTGCAGTTGCATGTCGATAAGAACAGTAGGTTTTAGTTAAAGTAACAGTATTTAATAAGTACCTACAGATGAAATGATAATTGATTTCAATTTTTATTTATTTTATTTGTTTGTTTTTTGATTTTAAATAATTTCTTGATTTTAAAATATATTAGTTTTAATTAATTTAAAAACGTAATGTAAGTGATTTTAAAGATGATTGCGTTTTAACTTATTAATTTATTTTATAATTAAATTTTATGTACTTTAGTTATATCATCATCTGCCTGGCTTTTCCCAACTATGTTCAGGTCGGCTTCCAGTCTAACCGGATGCAGCTGAATACCAGTATTTTACATGGAGCGACTGCCTATCTGACCTCCACAACCCAGTTACTGGGCAACATGATACCCCTCCGTAAGACTGGTTGTCAGACTTTCGGGCTTCTGACGACCCGTAACGACTGTCAAACATCTACAAATGACAGCCGGGACCAACGGCTTAACGTGCTTTCCGAGGCACGAAGGGGTCTTGGTATGTAAAGATGGTCACCCATCCACGGACCAACCGCGGCAAGCGTAGCTTAACCTGTTCGATCGACCCGTGTGGCTGTTATTACTTAGCCACAAGCCCCTTCAGTTATTTAATTTAGTTATAACAGTATTATTGTGACATGTATTTTAAATGTTACCTGGTATGACAAAACTTGTCATACCAGATAACTTGGGATCACCTGTGAGCTCACAGTTCAAAGCATGAAACACTCATTTCATCTGCCCAGTCTATTCCCAACTATGTTGTAAACTAAAGCTAAATACCAGAATTTTACATAGAGCGACTGTGTAATCTTTGGTCGTAACATCATTTTTAAGTATACTACACAAATGCCAAAACCAGCTGTATGTGATAATTTCGTCAGCCTGATTATTTATGTAATCCCAGTTTTCCCTTCGCCTGACTATTTTGTTGTGGTCGGTACAAGGTTATTATAACATCAGCTGGACGAATATGTTATTTTATCAGTTATTATCAGGAATAAAATGTATCAATTGCCAACGATATCAACCTGCAAGTGCCTGAAATTAAGCTACTGTTGGACAACAGCTCTTCTCAAACAGAAAAGGAACAAGCTTGGATTACCAGTCAATCAGTACAAGTGTAGGGGTCGTGGGAAAGTCCGAAAGGGATACCGAGGACCCTGGCAACACAGGCAACGAGAGGAATACGGGTGGGCTTTTAGTCGGTAAGAGTCTGACACACCCTCCCGCTCCGCCCAGAGCGGGAGAAGATATTTGATAATTTCCCACCCAAAAAAAAGGTGCACATTATTAGTTTTTTTTTTTTTTTTTAGTATTGAATATATTTTTTATCTCTTTGTTTCTATGAATTCGAAGTGTATGATCCCTACCTATACGCGATTATAAACGTATTACACAGTACATTCATTAATCGGTCAAGGACAGCTAATGAGACGCAATTGATTTTCCATTGTTTGGCACCATATGGGGTACGCTTTATAAGTTAAACGGCAAAAACGACCTATTTAATTCCAAACAGGCCAAAACACGTTTACGAAGTAACGCAAAAATATAACCGGCAACATCAAAGAAATACGTCTGGGCGAACCAAAGATATGTTATGCAAATACTTTTGGGCCGCCATAAAAAGTTTATGAACAAAACTAGTCTTTGGCTGTGGTTTCGCTCGTGTTAGAAATGTTGAAATTGAGTTTCTAATCCCTCGGGTACCTTTTGATTTCGAAATAGAATTATAAATTAAACTTTTCGTTAGATTACTTTGTGGCGATGATTGTATGTAGGGAAAGACCTGACAAAGAAAAGAAAATGGATACTTTTATTTGTGTATTTATTACTGTTATTCATTTGAGACTTACTCTACTCTCAATTATATAATGTTATTATAAATCACATTTTGTTCTTACTAAATTAATTTGTGCTTTCGTTCGGCATCAAAATCAAAAGTAATTTATTCAAACTAGGCTGAGAATCAACACTTTTTGAACGGCAAAATTACATAAGACAGTCCCCCAAAAACACCACTTCCTAGTGCTTTAGCTGGGAAGAAGAAGTGGCGCAACAAGCGCCCCAGCTGAAAGCATCTTTTGGCAGGGCGGGGTGGATCAAAAACCTAAAAAAGCCGGACAGGCCGGACTTGTATATATTTAGCCGGACACGATTGTAAAAAGCCGGACACCTGGCAACCCTAATTCTATGAGTTATGTGAGCGAATTGTTATTGTTTTGCAAGGAAAAACTCTATTTTAGTTTGATACAATGAAATCTGTATCATCTGTATATGATTGTATCCTCAAAATGTTATCTTCTATTCAACAAGAGCATCCTTATAGTCTGCTAGAAAAATGGTTGATGATCCCACATTGCAGCACGCAATCTTCTCTTAGAACAAAGAGAAGATTGCTTCCTTAGCTAGCTTAGCTACGATTCCCCTTCGTTCTAAGCAGAGGTCTCATTAACCCGATTAGACCTAAATACCAACCATAATCAGTCAATCCCGGAATTATAGGACAAACAAACATCAATTAATAATATTAAAGATTTTTGTACAAATAAACACGCACACACGTAAGACCGCAAAAGCACGCACATCTTTTTACGCCATACTTAATGGTAAAAAATGTATAATTATACATTTTATTAGCATCAAATGTTTTACGATGTGAACGTTAGGAATGGGGGAGTCGACAAAAATAAAATTAATGTATTTTTAGTTTTTGTGTAACATCGGTAATTTAATACGCTACATGTTGTTTTTGACGAATTAATGGAAGAAATTTGTGTGTATCCGAATTCTACACGATGGTAAAGAAAGACAGGTATATTATTATGAAAAGTCGATTTCTGCGTCTGAATTATTTTTTTATTACATGGAAATTTAATTCCCAGAACATTACTAGAAAATGTTAATCATTAAAATAATGTGTTTACAAACATAACTGGCAAAATGTGGGTGAACTAAGTACACCTCTGCGGACCCTTCAAAGATTTAGTCGTGATGTTATGTTAATTTCCTTATTATTACGGAACTACATATCATAACCGTCTAATCCAGAGTCTATATCACGTTTCGTATCCATATTTTGAGGCATTTTCAGACGTTTCCTACCTCCCAGTTTCTTATTTTGATTAGTATCGTAAAAATCACCGTTTTTTTTGGTGGGAATTTGTCAAATAATTTATTCCGCTCTGGAAGGGTTTTTCAGACTCTTACTGACTAAAACCCAACCGTGTTCCTTCCGTTGCCTGTGTTTCCAGGGGCCTTGGTATCCCTTTCGGACTTTCCCGCGACCCCGGCAGGCATCGGCCCAAGCGGACCCCTACAGTAAACCTCACCCTGTGTAACTTTCTAGCAGAGCCTCCGAAAGAGTCAATTCATTGGTCCTGCAAAAAGTACCAAATCTTAATCAATAAACGCAAATTATTCCGATGTGCCCTTTTTGATACACCGAAGTGGGTTGTAGTAAACACGCAACCCGATCCGGGTCACCAACTTTTAATTGTCTTGTTTTCGGAAACATGAAGTTAAACACCGTAACTAAGTAACGAACATTATACGACCACCGTACGCTACTTTCACCGTCCTAGGCACACTGTGTATTTGTGGTATTTTTGAATAATTACGTAGGTAGGTACTGCAAGCCAATTTTTTATAATAATAATCATTTATTTTAAGTTTCATTTTCTCATAATAATAATAATAATAATAAGCGGCTGGATCAAGGGCCTGATTCAGAAGGCAGTTCTCCTCAATACGGCCCGCATTGTGAGGAGGTTCCTGTCTCTGGAGCCCTAACCACCGGTAGCTTGGACCCTGCTCCCGACACCAGCGGACTTCTATTTTTATATATTTAATTTTTTTTTTATACCTTTTTCAAGAAATATTTAAAAATATATTTTATATGTAAAAAAAAAAAAATAAACGTAATATATAATAATAATAATAATACGGAGCACATGTAACAAATTTTTATAGTCTCCAATCAGCCAACTTCTCCAGACAAAGCATTCATGGCTTATGTTGCAAAACATCTACTACAAGTGCTCGTTTGATGCACGGATAAAGCTGGCTCTGACTAAGGGCTCCCACACAAAACTGCGAATTCGCATCGCATCGCAAAAATCTGCGAGCTCGATGTCATTTTATTATGAAAAACTGACATCGAGCTCGCAGATTTTTGCGATGCGATGCGAATTCGCAGTTTTGTGTGGGAGCCCTAAATCAGTGTCAATATTTTGAGTAAAAACTGTCGTTTTCCTTAACGTCCTATAGTCACATATGACGTTTCGTATTTTTACGTCATAGCAAATTCCATCTACCAATATAAAGTTACAAATGGGCCCTAAATCAGAATAGAAACATGAGATCTTACTATTCATGTTGGTAATCAAAATACTTTACACGTTCACGTTACAGTGAAAAAAAGTCTGCAGTAATCATAATCACAACAATGTACCAATGTAAATGTAACCTCGCATGACAGGTCGATTTGCGATCGCTACGCTTAATATTTGAACAAATAAGTACATTAAGTACGAAGGCTGCCCATTGTATAGCACGTAGAACGTTTTAATTAATTCAATAATATCATTAAGAAACAGGGTTTATATAATTTCTCATCCATCTTTAACGAAACATATTTCATGTGAAAATTCTCCTTCGATCCTATTTTTCTTCATCGCACTAGACAGAGATAAAAAATATCGCCACAGCATTAATCATGGTATAATGACCTGTCAATGCACGTCACGATACTTTGACCCGTGTCATATAAGGCACGTTATTTATATTAACACAAAAGTTAACACTTAATGGCAATTAGCTCTTATCTTTTGTGGGAAAATACGCGTGTAAACATACCTACATAGTTATGTAAATGAGATTCAATGAACACTTTGTTCTTCTTAATGTCATCGAAGAACGGTATTCAGTCATCGTCGACGCGACATATCAGCTGTCACCCAGTCAGCATTACTTTTTACAAACGCTAAGGGACTAACTATCAGCTTCATTCGCGTTTCGCTGGACGACTTTGGTCACAATTATACAGTTTTGCTTCTACCAGCCGCGTACAGCATCGTAAGATTATGAAAAGCCGTCAGCGTGTTATCTCCGCTGAAGCGCTTCTATCTACTGCGTACAGTGCTGCATAATTGAAAAGCGATTACGATTACATACTCTTTAAGCATTACGTATTAATTTTTACTAATTAGATATTCTGTATTTTTTTTGCACTATATATTTAAGTTTCTCTTCGTCCATTATTTTATTTCGTAAAAATAAAATAATTACTTTAAAACACGTCCGAACTCTTTCGATCATTGCGTGCATAATGATTACGTAATAATATGTCAAAACTATGCAGGTCGCAACCTGTCGACAGAACCATCCGTGTACAGCGCTGTTCCGCCACGTTCGGCGCTGAACGTGGAATGTTCCTGCTTCTTCGACAAGTCGTGACCGCTTACAGCCCTGAACGCGGCGGGACAGCGCTGAACGCGGCGGAACAGCGCTGGGGGCAACCATCACCTCATAAAGCAGTATTATTTATTTCTATATTACTTCAGCGTGAGAAAGATGTGGAGCACCATCACTTTCCCACTGTGAAGTAAAATTATAATAATAATACTGCTTTATGACGTGATGGTTGGCCCCCTGAACTCTATCTATAGCATTCGAATGATAAAAACACATTTGTCTTCATTTTATACCTGTTTGCCGCGAAAACTGAATAGACGCGGAAAACTGAACGGATGCGTACGCATCGCCATAAAAAATCGTTCTTTCTGTGGACCATTTTTGAATAAATGTAGTTAGTCCCTAAAGCGCCAGCTCAGCAGAATAGCGTTGATAGTCTCGCCGTGCTATGAAATTCTCGCCGCGGTGATATCGCCGTGTGGAGATTGCTCCATACAATTTCTATACATTTCATGTCACGGCGTGACTATCAGCGCGATACTCTTGCCCGTGTACATAACGCCTTACAGGAACACTACAAATAAAAAAGCTGTACTTGTGTCAGGCATACCCTTAACTGCCTTAAAGTCTAATCCACACAGTTCGATATGTTTATAACGCTTAGTTGAAGCTTTTTATGATTTGGTGGTGATGCTTCACATGCAGTAAAAACGGCTTTAAAATTTACGAAGCGCCTAATTTTTCTGACCCGATGTGACTCATGGCAGCCTCCGGTGTCACAGACAAATAAACGATATTTGGTTTGCGGTGACCATCAACGTCGAGTCGGGTGAGGTGGTGGCAGTGTCAGGGTCTCACGAAAACCCTGACTAAGAGTTGAAATTACGCAATGAGCAAGCGTAGTGGCATACGTCCACGACTAGGATAGCCGTGGTCGTATGCCACCTATATATGTAGAAGCTGAACACCACTATGAATATGACAATATGTATTAAATACATTAAAATATATTACGTGTGAGTTGTTTATTTAATTTAGCTGCAAAACCCAGACAGGCGATTTACTTTGTGTAAATTATTTCATCACCACTGCTCTCAAAACGGTGAAGGAAAACATCGTGAGGAAACAGGCATTAGGACATGCCTGTTTCCTCACGATGTTTTCGTTACTTTGTGTAAATTATTTCATCACCACTGCTCTCAAAACGGTGATGAAATAATTTACACAAAGTAAATCGCCTGTCTGGGTTTGGTAAAACCAAAAAATTCGAAGACATGTGACATCTACCAACCCGCACTGGGCCCGCGTGGTGGATTATGGCCGACTCCCTCTCACAGAGAGGAGGCATCTGTCCCAGCAGTGGGAACATTATAGGCTGATTATGATGTTTATTTAATAGACGATCTATATTGGATAGTTTGTACATAACAATTTCAGTTGAATATTTTCTTGTTTCATACTTTTTAGAGCGCGATTTTTTCAGTAGTCGGGTTTTAGATTTTGACTTAATTTTGTATACTGTGGCTCTTCATTAATTGAATGCGTTGATCATTTTATCATGTGTCATCCTCGAAGGCTACGACAGAGCTGTAAATTGAACGTCATCATGTACCTAGCCTGTTCCCAACTACATTGGGGTCGACTTCCGGTCTAATCGGAAGCACTCTTACCGAGCGTGTATGTTGCCACAATTTTCCGGACATAGTACAACTTTATGTGATCCATCCATGCGTCATGCTCGTGAACGGGCGCCGTCAGTTGGGACTTGTCATCTGGCTCTTATCTGCCAAGGCTTATTTTAATTATTCATCATCATCTGCCTAGCCTTTTCCCAACATGTACTGGGCAACACGATACCCCTTGGTATGACTAGTTGTCAGACTTTCGGGCTTCTGACGACCCGTAACGACTGTCAAAGATCTACAAATGACAGCTGGGTCCAGCGGCTTAACGTGCTTTCCGAGGCTCGAAGGGGTTTAGGGGTATGTAAAGATGGTCACCCATCCACGGACCAACCGCGGCAAGCGTAGCTTAACCTGATCGATCGACCCGTGCGGCTGTAATTACTTAGCCACAAGCCCCCTTCGCTTCGCAAGCTTATTTTAATTATTATATTTTTGAATTGTTTTTTTTTCTATTTGCTGATCCTACTCTGCACGTTTTTAACGTGTACGTCTTTGTTTTACATCGTCCTCACATATTGTTATAAATTCAATATTAAAGATGTATCATATATTTTTGTAACAATATTATTTAATTAAAAGAGTGTCCATGGAGTTTCTTGCCCTGTTCTTCTCCATAGGTACCTTCTACGCTTTGGAATGGGCAACTAGCTTCATATTTCCAACTGACCGAATCCTTCACAATTCAAAAGTGTCTGTAAATGGTTTAATTGAAATAAATGCTTTGAGTTTGAGTTTGTATGGCTTAGGCGCAGAAAGTATTTTTCTGAAAATCAAACTCAGTTCTGTTCAGTATACAACTGGCCAGTTACTATTAAGGCCTGCGCAGAAGAGGGACTTTTGTCCGCGACGATAAAACGTACGGAAATCCTGACAGTCTATTTGTCCTACGTGTGCGTTATTGCATAGATTTCATTCATTCATTTATTACATACCTAAACAGAAATGTATTCCGTCAATGACTACATATCTTAATAATACCTACGTGCCCCATGGGTGCTGTCATGAAATGTGATTTTCTCGTCACATCGAACACCCGCTGATTCCATCATGACGCCTGAGTCATTAACTCGCAATCCTGACGTAATAGGTACTATATATTTACTTGTAGATAGACAACGTTTTGCCTAGTATGCAAGATAATTACGAAACAACGTATTACGGGTATTAGATCACAGATAAGATTAGCACTCCCGTTTAGGTTTTGTTTACCGCCTAATATCCAGGTGTTATGAATCATATAGCAAAGCTTTAAGGGGACTACAGGAGCTAAACGCAATTTTTATAATGCGTAAAAGTATATGATCCACTGCAGTAAACAAAATCAAAAAAATATATGATATTCTTCTTGATATATAGTGTGTTTAAAACATAATACAACTAATTTGATACGATAGAATAAAATCACGAAGATACCTCTAAACATTTTCTTTAACGATTAAAAACCACATAACACAATACACATGCAATCATTCAGATTTTTTTGCATAATAGTATTTTTTTTTTATCCAATCAATAGATTTTTTGTAAACAGACAATTTTTTCATATGTTTCAATTAATTACCAAATTATATTGTGTCATCGGGCTTCTCTTTTCTATGCAGTCCGACAGTGACCGCGCTTAAGCTGTTGTAAGCCTCTTAAGAAGAAATGTTTCGTTTCAGGAAAACTTCATTCTTTAGTCTGCCTGAATGACGTCCGTAAGGAGGCGTCCATTAATTACGTGAGGCGTTGGAAGGGGGGGTCGAGCTGAATCTCACATAATTTTTTTTGAATTCACGCAAGAAGCAGTGAAAAATTATGACTAAGTATTATAAAAATAATTAAGAAAAGTATGTTTATTTAAATAAATCCAACGCAATGAAGCACAGATTAACGTAACACTAAAAATACGCATTTTGAAATATTTCACGTGAGATGGGGGAGAGGTCGAGCCAAATCTCACGACATCCCTCCAAGGGGGTGGGGTGTCGAAAAATCGTCTCACGTAATTAATGGGCGCCTAGGCTAATCGGTTTCATTCTTTCGTATTGAAAATAGCTCTCGATTTTTTGTTGTCTGTACACCCCCTCAGTTTTCGTCAATCAATCAATCAACTCAACCTATAACAGTCCACTGCTGAACATAGGCCTCTCCCAGGCTGCGCCACAACACCCTGTCCTACGCCTTCCGCATCCAGTCTGGCCCCTTTTTAAGTGTAATTTGCTGTATGACTGTTTTATGGTATGGCGACGTGGGCGGGACTCAAACTGTAATTTGAATATTAAATTCTTGATGACCACACTGCAGTAAGTCTAATTACCTTTCGCGTTTTATCAGTTGGTTACTTAATGTATGAATATGCAATTTGGAATTTATGTAATGATTAGAGTCGAGTAGATTGAATGCAGAAGGCGGGTAACGAAAAGGCTAATGTCTGCACTGCAGTACTTAATTACTCGCACCCGGGTGAACTAATTTTACGATCAGTTTTAACAAATAATCAGCAGCCCTTAAACAACTGAATGCATTTACGAATTAATTATTAATTCTTTAATACATTCAGTTACAACTTACACCTTTGTGCCCTTTGCCGTCGCGAGACCCTCGGCCCGTGGGGTCCCAGTGCGCATAAGTTATTTGCGGAAATCGCTAAACGTCTAGTTGATGTAACTGGTGACCGAAAAGCTGGCGGCTTTCTCGCGCAACGCATCAGCATTGCAATTCAGCGAGGAAATGCCGCCAGCATCCTCGGTACAATGCCTCGAGGGCCTTTTTTAGGTTTAACTCGGTTTTAATTTAATTTAGTTAATGTTAATAATCATCTTATATTTGGTTATATAAATAAACAGTTACATAATATATTCAGTTGTTTAAGGGCTGCTGTTTATTTGTACTTTTCAATAATACAATCTGGATGAACCAAACACGTCCTCCAAATGGAGTCCAAAAAACATTATATCTCGCGTTACCAATAACCATTAAGCCTGGAATACACATGCTAGTAATAAGCATGCTACTAGGTAGCAGGTGTATTCCAGGCTTTGTCTTCTATTATAACGTACCTGTCTTCCGACAAGACCTGGTCGAACTCTGAAGAGGAGACGAGGAAGAGGATGGATGTAACAGAGTCGAAGCACTGCGTCCATTTCTGTCGCTGCGTTCGCTGCCCTCCCACGTCGACGAATACAAATGGCACATTGTTGATGTTGATGGTGCATTCCGTGATGCCTTTGGTGGCCTTCCGGCAGTGCAGGATATCTTGGTGAGAGGGCAGGTAGTCAGGTCTCGCGATGCGTTCGAGCTCGTCGAAGAAGTAACTAACTGAATCGCTCTGAAATTGAGAGAAGGATTACATTAATATCATAACTGAATCGTCATCATGTATTCCCCGACGGGTTCGGCAGAGGTGTACCATCCACATTTCGCCAGTTATGTTTATAAGTCACATGTAATAGGTGGCGAGCCTATTGCCATCAACCGGCACACATCCAGACTCCGGGCTGCTAATAACGACGTTAATATGTAGGTAGGTATCCAGTAAACATATTATAGTAACGATAGTGAGTTAAAGATTCAAGTAATCTATTCTTCATGACTTGCTTTCTTGAGATATATCTTCCTGTTTTTCGCAGAAAGTGTATGTAGAAAAGTATGACGCTCACGACTTTGTTTTTTTAGATTAATAATTCTCTGCTTCGTTGATTTGTAAGTTTTGGGGAGCATGCTCGCTCCTTTTTATTGATTACTACACTTAAATATCGTCACAAAACACGGATAATCGAGTTTATAACCCAGTAAAACCAGAAGATGACCGTCTTCTTGCTACAAAATCCCTTCGACAGCTTCTTCGAAACACAAAGAGCGAAAGAGAGGCCTCTCTTCGAGTGGCACATAATATGCTAGTAGTATGACGCTTTCTATGTCTACTCTACTATAAATCTCTCTCTAGAATAGAAATCGCTTGTCTACCGAAAATGTTCTACTGTCTACACGGAAACGTCATTTTCGTCTACTCTTCCGTCGAGAGAACGCTTCCCTACGGTTCTCGTACTAAGCTTGCAGGTGATCAGTGGACATAGCTGCTCATTCATCTGACACAATATAGTCGTCTCTTACAATATCCACAGCAGAAACAGTGACCTATTTTCGCCCGGCACAGGAAGCCTGGCATGTAACAAAATAAATAAATCTGTTTGCCAATAGCTCTATTACGTTTAAAATGTAAGCTAAATAAGTACAAATATAAGAACGGCATTTTGTTAACAGGTGGGTCATAGTCATAGCGAGTACGTCACGCCGACAATCTGCGTTAAATATAAACGTACACAATGAACAAGTGACACGATTATTGTGGAATTTACCAAAACTATTTATTAACTAAGTAGTGAATAGGGGGCAGGTCTTGTATTGAGGCATAGCACCGGCCGCGGCAATACTAGCGGCATTCATGATTTTACTCTGAGAATTTTGCTTATACTTTGTTTTAGATAACACACCAAAACTATTTATTAACAAAGTAGTGAATATTGGGCAGGTCTTGTATTGAGGCATAGAACCGGCAATAGTACCGGCATGGCATTCATGATTTTACTCTGAGAATTTTGCTTATACTTTATTTTAGCGAACACACGTAGAAACAAGTTTGTCTAGTTGTTGTTACACTTCACGTTGCACTGCATAAATTAGGACGACATATTAGTGTTACATTTCATGTTAGTTTCACCAAACTGTAACGGGCATGAGATATTTGCTACCTACATCAACCATGCATTACTTAACATACTCAGCAAGTGAACCAAAATTAGAATTCGACTCGTGCTTGTGCTTAAGCGCCATCGACACGGGCGAGAGAGAATCACGGCTATCGATAGTCTTGCTGTGCCTTCAAATTCTCGCCGCGATATCGCCATGTGGAGATTGCTCCTTACAGTTTCTATTGAATTTGAACTATTGCCGCAATATTCTCGCCCATGTAATGGCGCCTTAATGTTACCGTGTCCGTTTTTTTTTTGTTTGGGAAATTATCAAATAACTTCTCCCGCTCTGGGCGGAGCAGGAGGGTGTGTCAGACTCTTAACTGACTAAAACCCACTCATTGCCTGTGTTGCCAGGGGCCTCGGTAACTTGAACTTCCACGCGACCCCGGCAGGGATGTTACCGTGTCTGGCACAACAAAATAAATGTTATGACAATCCCTATGTACTGTGATGAAATGATGATAAGTCAAATGCTAATCCAGTTGATGCAACTGCAAGATTTCAAATGACGGCTTTTTGTCTTCACTGAGTTCATTCTATGTCACATAGTGATCGTATTTGTGATGTCCTTCAGAAAGGTCAGGTGCGTCGAGCTCGCAACGTGTGAACATAAATGAAGCAAAAGGAGAATATTAGGATCGTAGCAGGTAGGCCAGGTAGCGTTCTGTAGTTTCTGCCTACCCCCGTAAGAAGAGGACGTGAGTTTATGTACACTAGACTCTCGATTTGTGTAGGTAGGTATCTAAGTTTCATTGAAATATACGAGTAATTCATTTTCATTCAAACAAATCACTCATATTTTAGCAGTGGTGGTGGCCCAGTGGTAACGGCCGTGACTTACGGGTTGTAGGTCGTAGGTTCGAACCCAGACAGGCGCTTTACTTTGTGTAAATTATTTCATCACCGCTGCTCTCAAAACGGTGAAGGAAAACATCGTGAGGAAACCGGCATGTCCTAGAACCAAAAATCCGAAGACATGTGACATCTACCAACCCGCACTGGGCCCGCGTGGTGGATTACGGCCCACTCCCTCTCACATAGAGGAGGCCTGTGTCCCAGCAGTGGAAACATTATAGGCTGATTATGTGTATGTGTATTCATATTTAAAGCCAAAAAAAATGCGACGTAGTCATATTTCACGTAAGGGGGAATTTACATTATTAATCGTGACTTTGTCGAATTATTTTGTATGGGAAATGAAAACAAAACAAAAAGATAATTGAAAAATAACAGTTGATGTTTTGATATGACGGTCTCATTCATAACACCCTCTGGAGATACCAAAAAAAAAAACACCTTGTCACAAGCAAGATACCTGTGCCAGTCAGCCATGATTAAATATTTAGGTTATTATTCTAGTCTCAAATCAACAACAAAAAAAAATCCGCTCTATAGACTCAACAATTTATAGAGTTCAAAGAGTATAAAAATAGGTAACGGCTTACTTTTTTTGCAATAACACCAAAAGTAAGGCGTCATTCAGTCAAAATCTATCGTCAAAATCTAGATTACCAACAATAAAAAGTTTAAATTCACGCACGCTACGAACAAATTGCGATTTTCCGTTTTTATTATAATTGTTTTATCCATTATCGATTGAATTCACCTTCACGGTAATAACTAGTGAGAGAAAGGAGATCGTACGAACACCTAGCATTATGCAATATAAATCTGAAATATATTTATTTACATAACCAAATTACAACATGATTATTAACATTAACATATAAATTAAGTACAATATTCTATTCAAACTTGGCGTTTCCCGGAACTAAGTATTTATGTCGTACAAAGAATGCAATATGACGTAAGATGGTTGTTGGATAAAAAGCTAAGCCCACAATTGCGCGGAATTATGTATGTGTGTCTGTGATTAGGTGGTGTGCTGGGTGGCCGGTCGCAAAACTATTGAATCATGTTGTTATCATATTTATACCGGATATATGGGCATAAATGTCCTAAACCGGATGCATTAGTGTCATACGAAATACGTAGGGACCTACTTCAAGATACTAGTACATTAATCAAATTTCTGTAAAGCCAAGCGCATAGCCATGCGGCATCTGGCCGCATTGCGGCGCAAGAATGCGTGCCGTACACATCACTTCAATACATTTAATGTGGACGTTTCGCAAAAAAAAGGTTGCCAGAGAAACCGGAAAATCGATGTAAACTCTAAACAACTTGGATCAGCTTACTTGCTACGTAAATAATACGCGATAGTCTTCAAGAAGCCTCACAAAATGTGGGAAAACCGGATATGTTTAAGTCCGGGAACTAACTTTTTTTATAGAAAGGTTACGTCTGGCTACGCCCAATCCTCTGGAAGCTTTAGACAGACGAAATGTATTGTAAGTTGTAACATCACCAAGTATTTATGGGTATAAAATAGTTCTATGTGAAAAATATACCTACACAATGTTTCTGTATACTGTGTGCTGAAATTTAAGGGTGATATATACAATGTTTCCGTATACGGTGTGCCGAAATTTAAGGGTGATATATACAATGTTTCTGTATACGGTGTGCCGAAATTTAAGGGTGTGGTACAGACCGTCAAACTGAACCACTTTCTCTTTCGTAATCGCGTAAAAATTATCAGTCGTCCCATACATTTGGTCGAGTAAGTATTGCAGTTTTGTATGGGATACTGATTTTTTTTTTCACCATTACGATCTTAGTCCCCGGGAAAAAGTTGCTCCCTGTTTCGGACACCGTACACAAGACACAGTGTATAACTTTTCGTTGAGAGATAGATAGAACGTAAAGAAAATGCGTAAAAGCCACAGCCAATCCGATTTTCTTCTTAAATTTCGACACACAATAACAAATTCAATAACGCGCTTCACTTTTTTGTTATTTTATTTTGAAATTTATCTCTTGGACTGACAGGTATAACTTTGACATCAATAATTAATTAATTTGTTCCATAAGCATGAGCTCTTATTTGTTTTTGCTGTCTTCTTTTTTATTATTTAATTTAATTAGAATAATAACATTGTACAGGATAAAATTAAATATTTGCACACCATATAATATTGTAGAATGTAAAGGAGCCATTAGAGTTTTAAGATCATACATTGTAAACCTACATTCTGGAAAATAAATTAATTTGATTTGATTTGAACAAAAATTACATTAAGTTTACTATTAACTTAAACAGTACTAAAAGACCTTTAAAGGTTATGAACTTATGAGTTATCCACGATGAACTTCCGAATACAAGTGACCTGACTGATAACAAAAGCATTATTAGTTGGATTAGAGAAAAAAAACAGGAATGTGGTTTAGCTTGTTCCTTGGGCACTAGAAGCTTTTCAGTGCTTAGTTCTTTGAACATTAATTATTGTAGTCAACTAAGCATCGGCATAGTATAGCACAGCTAGATGTCTCGACGACCCATACTGTATGTATGCCTGGCGAATAATAACGACGAGAGCCGACCCCAAATGAGATGGCAATCAGGCTAGGCAGAGAGAGAGAACTATGAAACCCATATTCAGCGCGAAAAACACCGTGAAACGAGCTGACACATTCAAATACAAAACCGATTATCTCGCACAAAGAGGAAAAACTTTAAATATTAGAACAGTGCACCAAAATTCTACTTGCGGGATGAATAACCTAGGAATACAAATTCGATCTAGTTCTAAAACTGTTTAATTTCACCTGCGGCGCATACGCATACTCAATACATCACTCCCGAAACACCACAAATCCACGGCTACGGTGCAAAATTATACATTCTTAGCAGCAAAATGGCTGGAAACTTATTTCACGATAAGCGTAGGTACCGGGTCAGTTTGCCATGAATGAAACTGTATGTTTATGGTCAACGACATATTATAACAGAGACTGTAATATTGTACTTCAGATATAAACGGAGGATATATAATTATATTTTTATAATATCTAGGTAAAAAATATGCATGTATTCACTCTCCTTCGCAGTAGTCTTCCGGAGCTGATCTTGTTTATTAAACAAATATCTTGCTTGTGAATTAATGGACTAGTGGAAAATCTTGTGATTATTAAAAGTTAGGTGTAGATGCACCTAATAATAACATTCTAGAACATTTTTTAATCAGAGATGAATCAGACGGCGCCCGGCGTTTCGATGGTGATGTGACTTTATTTACAAATGACGCGTTTTCATGTTTTTGTGACTCATTGTTATACCAAAACAAAGGTCAAAATCTAACAAAAACTGTGGACTTTAATTTCCACATTTTTTTAATTACTTGCATTCAATTTACAATTTAACTAAGTGCAGTGGTGGCGCAGCGGTAACGGCCGCGACTACGAGTTGTAGGTCATAGGTCGAACCCCGACAGGCGCCTATCTTTGTCTAAATTATTTCATCACCACAGCTCTCAAAACGGTGAAGGAAAACATCGTGAGGAAACCGGCATGTCCTAGAACCAAAAATTCGAAGAAATGTTACGGCCCACTCCCTCTCACAGAGAGGAGGGCTGTGTCCCAGAAGTGGGAACATTATAGGCTGATTATGTTAAGTTACAGTTTGACAGTTATCTGAAAGTAATATTAAACTGTCGGTTGTAATCTCAATCAACCACATAGTTGTAAATTGCTGTGAGCGAATGTGACTACTTATTGCAAAAGTTACGGGATGTGAGTTTCAAAATCATGATCTGAAGAATTCTCGCCAAGTATTTTAAGAGTTTTATACAAGTGTTATACAAACTAAGCTCTTAAATCTTTTGTTAGACACAATACAAGCAGCAGAAAAGCCAAAAGTATATCATTCACGAAACGGAAACAGTTTACTTAGTGTTTATTAGTCAGAAGTTATCGTAGTGTGAATCAATACCGATAATTAAACCCTTCGTACCTACAAAGGTTTTACTATTTCACACCAGAGAGAACAAAAAGTAAATACACCTTATACCAAGGCACTGTTTGATCAAGATACGGACTATCATGTAAGTGAAATCAATTTATCGGAACTGATTATGAAAACCGTTGTGTTAGCAAATAGTTTTACTATGCCTTGCATACTGATTCATAGCGTGTTGTGAAAAAAAAAAACAAATAAAAAAGAATGACGTCTGCGCTATGCTCCGTGTGTCAGATTCACCATCAATTGCCTTTTTTTCAATCACAGATGTGCTGTGAATCACATTTTAAGGCCCTGTATAAATTAGCCGGAACATATAGTTAGCAGTAAGTAGTTTACGAATGTAATTTTGACCAAGAACAAAAATCTTTTGGATAATTAATGTCCAACATATTAAATGTTGGACATTAATTATCCATTATGTTCCGGCTAATTTGTACAGGGCCTTAAAATGTGATTCACAGCACATCTGTGATTGTAAAAAAGGCACCTGAAACCTTCTATCGGTGAGAAAATGAAAAGTGAATCGTTTTGTCGGTGAACCGTTCAACGGCGAAACGAATGTCGGAGAAATGTTTCAGAATGTTGTAATCCCATATGATTAGGGTGGTACACTATAAAAAGGGTAGTTGAAATTAATGAAGCTATACCAACTGGAAGTTCGCACCAAGGCAGGGTTTAACAGTGAGGTACAGTATCACTTAACTTAGATGTAGCATCGGCAAAATTCGTAAAAACCGATCACATCCGAACTGAGTGCGCCTTCAAAATCACCAATCTTTATTACTGCTAATCAGCTAATGATATTTATGATAACTTGTAAAGTCATATAACCGAATACATTCGTTAAATTGTTGCGTAGATTTTGTCGATGCTACATATAATTTGGGTAGTACTGTCAAAACGTAGGACCCTCGATTGGGCATTCAGTAATCGGGTCATAAATACTTAGGATCTGGTAAGAAAAAATCGCTGGATATAGCTAGCAATTGAAGTCTTTCAAACAGATAACTGAGATATTGTCAGATATTCAGATATTTGTAGACATTAAACTTACAAGAGGTTTCGGCCTAGTACGAAAGCATCGATGGGATTCGGATAGCTTGTAATAGAAGTACAGGGAGTAGATGTTTTAGTACGAAAAACCGGCCAAGTGCGTGTCCAACTACTCTCAATGAAAGGGTCCGTTGTTGGACTGAATTTATCCCAAGAACAAACTTAACATTGTAGTTGAAAAACATGTTCTACCATAGATTCCAACCACAAATGTAAGTTTGTTATACTCAATTCTTCATTGCATTCCATATGTATTACTTAGATTGTATAAAAAGTAAAGGATCTATATGGACCCTGTCGGGCACAGCAACAGGAGAGAGGAAGAGGGCTAAGTAGCAATTCAAGCAATTCAATATTATTATAAATTACTAGGTATCATCTAAAAACTACTTTACTGAATAGTACGAAACTTCGATAAATCGATTCCAAAATAAAATTATTCTCTCTCTTATACACCAAACATTATGAAATATATATAATATAATATGGAATATAGAAAACCAAATATAAATATGAAAATATGAATACATAAATAATAACATAATTTAATAATAATCAAAATACTTATAAGAATTTCATAATAATTACCTACATTACTCATAAGCAATACATAAATTAAAAATAACTAATATTATGATAAACCTATACACACAAACCTAATACTATATACATAATTATACACCCAATTAAACACATCTTAATAATGTATAATAATATTTAATTGCTTGAATTGCTACTTAGCTAATTCCAGAAATTGCTTCAACTTATTAATAAAAATATCTGTTTTGTTTACTTCTCTAATGTCATTTGGCAATTTATTATAGATTTTTATGGACATAACAAAAGGGCTGGTTAAGTGCATTTTAGTACGTATGTACAGTTTAGTACAGTTAGAACAGTACAGTTAGTACAGTTTAGTTCGCACAACATTGAGAGATTTACCATGTCATTTTAAGAACATAGACTTCTTATAGGTTTTCCTGTAATCTATAAGTATAGAACAATTTTCTGTATTTTTTTCAAAATTTTAGCCTTAGTAGTTTTGGAAATAAGCGGGGAATGGTCAAATTTCATATATTTTCAAAAATAACTTTAAAACTGATTATTTAAAAATTATAAAAAAAACATAGGTATTGGAGACCCTCACAGTAAGCCCTTTCATTTAATGTGTCGCACGGTAGTTTTTTTTTTCTAATTTGTCCCTTAAAAGTGACCACCCCTAATTCAAAATTTATTTATTTACGTTACACGTCCGTGTTTGGGGCACAGAAATTCATATGTATACCAAATTACCACTTAATCGGTCCAGTAGAATCGGAGCAAATCGGCTGTGGGACAGACAGCCACACCAGTGATCCTATAAGGGTTCCATTTTTAACTTTTGAGGTACGGAATCCTAAAAATAGACGGAGTATATAGATTATGGTTATCAAACAACACCTGGAAGCTTATTATAATTTTATTTCCCATGGTGGTCGGACTGGTCGTAGTAAAAAAAACAATAAACCATACGCTTACAATATAAATTCCAACGGTGTGAGAAAAAACGTTATTACATAAGATGCTGCTTGCTATTTCGTGCAAATCATAAGATTCGATGTACTTTTACCGACCGATAAACTTCAATATTACATGGATTAGAACTACTGAAATCTCTGCTTACTTCCTTTGGTTAATTAATCACGAGTATTATATGTATGTTTACGTGGTAGACGCCAGTCAGAGATTATTTAGAAACAGCTGTATGGCCGGCAGTTGCCAAAAGCGGCCATATGCGGTCACTTTAAAATCGCATCGATCACGCAGCTAAATACCCGAGCAGACACATTAACAAGTCAGTTTCAATCATCGTTAAAAGACCGACGAACTGAAACATCGTGTCTTAAGACTAGTAGAAAATTGATGAATCTTCATGGTTTAAAAACTTAGAAGACAAGCGACAGCCTAGCTGTGTCCCGGAAAAACTTAATCTTGACAAATAAGCAAGAACTCAGCGTTCCGGATTTGATAGGACCACCTGAATATCTCGTAGCTGTGCCGTAACTCCGTGAGATAATAGGAGGTAAGCGACTTAATGCTTCTAGTCGTGGCCTAAATACTGGAAATGTAAACTTAATCCCTAAGGATTAGTGACACGGACAGTGAGCGAGTAATTAACCTAAAGAGCTGTTACGTTTGAGAATTAGATATTTATCGTTGCACAATTAATTAACGAATGTCGAAAGGGTTCCCTACTTGTTTTCGAAAGTTGATGATTCGATTTTTATTATATCGAACACGGTGTGTCGATAATTCAGTTGTACGATGTTTTATTCCGTCGATGCGTTATTGGTGCGATGTAACGTTTGTGCGAAAAATCCTGTTACGAAAAACCCTACAACGATTGCTCCTTTGTTCGGTAATTTATTAGTTCGAAAGTATGTCGGTTTGAAACGGCTACTGTTGTCCTTGACATTTAATTAATAATCTTATGTTGCATTATAGAAGTTAAGAAAATACATTCCTTTTATTGAAAAAAATGTATAATTCTTGTTTATTATTTACATCAAGTAAATATATATATTAAAATAATCCTAATCTATCTATACCTAAATAACTTAAATTAAAATATATACAAAAAAATGTTTTATCTATGTTACCTACTGTAAATTTTATTCTAAAAAACAAAATCCTAAAATAAATTGGCATACCTACAGTACTTAATCCTATGATTTTTCAGAAAAAAATTTTTTGCATCTTTTTGAACATTTCCATAACTTTTCGCGGCAGGCGCGTCTGCTTTAAAAATTACGATATTAAATATTTTTGTTTCATGTTTTGTAAAAATATTTATATTTATTATGAATTAGTATGTATATGACATCTACTTATTTAAAAGATTATTGGGTACTTTGTCATTACGTTTGAGAGTGTTACCATAATAGTTTTATGTTTGTAAAAGTAAAGCTATGTGGGTAGGAGTAAATAGTACTGACATGTGTATCTAAACGTGTCATATTTTGCTCTAGTCAATCATTAATTTGTGAATAATTGTTAAGTGCAGTTCCTATTGCAACTATGGCTGATAGTGTTATCAAAACGGAAAAATCTAAATGCGGAAACGATATAATACTTATTGATGGATATGAATTTATGTTAAATAAACATGTGGATAAAAAACATTATTGGTGTTGTGTGTTCAAAAACAAAAAACAGTGCAAAAGCCATATGATAACGGAGGTCAAAGAAAATAATGAACACACCCTAATCAAAGGTATGAGTGAACATTCACACGCCCCAAATGCCGGCTTGCAGGATTCAATAATTCTTAAAAATAAATTGAAGAGGGATGCCACTACTAGCAATGATGGTCCTACAGTGATCATCCGAAATAATTTGGAAGCTGTACCAAGCACAAGTGCGTGTTCTCTTCCCAATAAAAATGCTTTACGTCAAATTGTCTATAGAGCAAGAAAAAAAACATTTCCGAAAGAACCTTCTACTTTGGAGGAAATTGATATACCTGCAGAATACATGGTTGAAGGAGAATCATTTTTGGCACGACAAACAAAATACAATGATAATAAATGCTTGCTTATATTTTGCACTCAGCGAAATATCAGACTTTTACGTGATTCATTTCTATGGATAATGGACGGAACATTTTGTACATGTCCTGGACTTTTTACCCAAATCTATAGTATACACGGGATGGTGGGGAGTGATGTCGATAGCAGAAAAATTGTGCCTTTGGTGTATTGCTTTTTGGGAGATAAGACTGAAGAAACTTATATGATGATGTTCAAAGAACTTTTGGCATATGCTGAAGAATCGCAATGTGAATTGAACCCCCAACATATACTTACTGATTTTGAAACGGCTGTTATCAATGTCGTCAAGATATATTTCCCTGAAGCTACTCATACAGGTTGCCTTTTCCATTTAGCGCAAAATTTGTGGCGGCAAATACAGAAATCAGGTTTAGCTTCAAAGTACGGTAATGACAGCAAGTTCTCTCTTGAACTTCGCCACATAGTAGCTTTGGCATATCTTACTCCTGAAGAGATACCGGACGCCTTTAAACTTCTTAAAGAAAAGGTTTTGCCAGAAGAAGCAGAAACTATCATATATTGGTTTGAGACGTATTACGTACATGGTGGGAAAAAATCGCGAACAAAAGGTACAAAACTATGTATCTCACAAACCCCTCCATTGTTTCCACCACAGTTATGGTCCATACATAGAATAAATGAACTCGGCCTGCCAAGGACCCAGAATAATGTGGAGGCTTGGCATAGACGGTGGAACTACTTACAAAACAATAACCGCCATGGCTTATATGCGACTATACGGAGCCTTATAAAAGAGCAAATAAGCACAAATCACGCTGTTGAAAAAGCACAGGCTAGCGTTGATAAGACTCCGCCCAAGAAAAAAAGAAAAAGAGTATCCGATTCTATTGCGAAGATTTGTGCAAACCGTAATAATATGGAACTTCTTCCTTTTTTAAGAGCCATTTCAAATCACATAGAATTGTAATTACAATGTTATTATGTATTTTTTTTTCATTTTCACTTTTTTTTTTTAAAGTTTCGTTAATAATACATAGAAACTATAATATTTATAGTAATATAATATGCCATACCACTGTTAAATCCGCGATGGTTTGTGTGGTATGTTTAATTGTTCAAAAAATATTTGTAAACTGTTTTGATTAATAAAAAGGTAAAAAAATAAATTGTTTTATTTACGATTACCTAATGTTTTGTTTATTTCTTGATCTATGCTGATTATGTTCAAGTTTATATCTTTTTTATTATTTTGTTGTTGTATGATTTTTTATTGAAATAAATCATTATTAAATTAGTATTTTAGGTATTGTGTAGCAAAACGGAAGCAGTACGGAAGCAAAAATATGACGTTTTTGCTTCCGTAGTGGGCGAGGATTAAAAAAAAACTTAGAATGCCCTAGTTGCTTTCTTTTCCATGCTGCATATCGAAATAGACGATTGAGGTATGACAGTTTTGGCTTTTGAGGGTATCAGGCGATTGGCTAGCAACCGATCACTGATATTGTCCACGTTATCTTTGGCCCATGCCACAGCTAAACGTGGTGAATTTGTTACCTGTCTTCCTCAATTTAGGAAAGTTGACGTGAAGATATGTATGGTATTTAATGTATTTCCTTAACGTCTATAATGCAACATAAGATTATTAATTAAATGTCACGGACAACAGTAGGCTTTTCAAACCTACATACTTTCGAAGTAATATAAATTACCGAACAAATGAGCAATCGTTGTAGGGTTTTTCGTAACAGGATTTTTCGCACAAACGTTACATCGCACCAATAACGCATCGACGGAATAAAACATCGTACAACTGAATTATCGACACACCGTGTTCGATATAATAAAAATCGAATCATCAACTTTCGAAAACAAGTAGGGAACCCTGTCGAAAGCCTCTAAACAACCTGCTAACCTAATTGAGTAACACACCATCAATCACAGTATGAACGATTTTGAAGGATATTTCTAATCCATTGCTTCATATGTTCGAAAAATTTGTCTGCTCAACAACGTAAATAAGGTAATGAGTGTTGTTGGAAGTGTCAAAATGAAAGCCATTGCTACTGTAAGTCTAACACTTACAGTAGCAATGGCTTTCATTTTGCAATTACCGCTTGTTTTAAACCAAACTATACCAAATACAACAGCAAGCTTAGCATGACGCTTCCTATTTCTTCGAAGAATAGACACGGCTCTTTCTATACAAAGTGACATTTCGTTTCTCCATTTTTGACATCTCATCGTAGAAATCCTTCTACAATCTGTCATTTTGTCTTTCGTTTCTAACAATCTTTGTCTAGGTCCTTTTTTATGTAGAAGGATTTCTACGGTGGGATGTCAAAAAAGGAGAAACAAAATGTCACTTTGTATAGAAAGAGCCGTGTCTTTTCTTCGAAGAAATAGAAAGCGTCATGCTAAGCCTGCAGGTGCTAAGTATACTAAGTTTAGCCAAGAAAATTGTGTAGATAGTCAGTTTTCGCAATATGCGACACGAACACTTTATGGTAGGTCTTCTGGTATGTAGGTCGACAAGCGATGCGTCGGTGACGCTGTGAATGCGAAAATGACGCCGATGACAGGGAAAGCAAACCAGGATGTAATGGTCGGGATTACTTAATTATTGTTTAACCATTCTTACTTATTTATTTATGGATTCACGCTGTATTAATGAATGAAGAGGTGAGACGAATGGAAGTGGGAATGCTAATTGGTTTAGCTGTAATGTTAAATTTATTGTTTAATTGCTGTCGGGTTTCAACTTGCACTGTATTTTAGGTGACAAATTGAGGCTCTTGCTGATGCGAATGATGATGTCATAAGCCGAAGACTGTATCAGTACCAGAAGACTATAGCTGCTGTATTTTGTAAGATGGAGAGCTGCTATCGTTAGTAAGAAAGTGGAAGACCATACCAGAAAAGACAACTCTCTGGGAAAGAACAATTAAGGACTGAAGGACCTCGTTGCTAACTGTGCCACATTCTTACTTACACTACTAAAGCCCCAAGTGCCCGTACAACTGCACTTTGAACACCTCACCAAGGCCACAGACAACACGACTGGCGTCGCTACTTATTGGACAAAAATAACATACTATCAATCTAAAAAATAAATAAGACTGCATTTGGAGATGAGAAGAAGCTGATAGTATATCCAAAGTTAATATAAAGCAGGTGAAAGGCGTGTATTAGACTCTCAATCAGCTAAAACGTAAAATTTCGTTTAAACAACGATATTATATGATTTTATACAGAACAAATCAGCACCTTTGATATAGTCTAGATTCTTAAGCAGGTTTTAGAGGTCTTTCGAATGAACTTGGCAGTCCTTCATTTAGATTTATCCTCAATCTAAGTGACCTTGAAGATGCTAACATATTCATAACATCCGCATACAAAAAGGGAAAGTTAAATGATAACTGCGTCGATCGATTCCTAGAATTTGCATGATAATGAGCAGTTAGGAATTAGGTCACGCCCCTCGTGAACTAAGGCCGAATTCAATTAATATTTTCTATCATATTGAGCATTATCTAGTTCCACAGTGTTAATTTGCCTTTTCTAGACCAACGTAACAGATTGGTGTATCTTTTATGCTTGAAAAAAAATATTCGTGAATACGCTGTTCTCGAACTAGTGACCCGAATTGGGTAGATTTTCTGCATTCCAAAATTGAAACCATGGACTGGAAATGAATGATTCTAAAATGTATTTTTGGAAAAGCAAAGCTGATTTTGATCGCGTGTAGGAAAACTAGGTTTTTTTTTTTAAATTCATTCAAAGGTTCTAGTTACCATCGATATACAATTAAATAGAAATAATGACTGAGAAATTCAACAGCAGCCAGCAGTGGTGGCCCAGTGGTAACGACCCTGCCTTACGAGTTTTAGGTCGTAGGTTCGAACCCATGCAGGCGGTTTACTTAGTGTAAATTGTAGATTTCATCACCACTACTCTCAAAAAGGTGAAGGAAAACGTCGTGAAGAAACCGGCATGTCATAAAACCAAAAATTCGAAGACATGTGACATCTACCAACCCGCAATGGGCCCGCGTGGTAGATTACAGCCCACTCCGTCTCGAAGAGGAGGCCTGTGTCCCAGTAGTGGGAACATTATAAGCTGATTATGCATAATTCAACAAACCTAGTTTTATTTGCACGGCAATTATCGCGATACGAGTATAGGTGTTCCTCAAACGAACGAAGTCATAGAGCTTCCTAGAAAAAACAATTTCAATTAATATCAACGCTTTATAGATTAGTTTGAACGCATGTGAAGAACACCTAAATCGTTGCCACAGAAGGCATGACGCAACACCAGTGTGAGTAATCATATAAGATATGGAATGCAATTACAATTATTTTATTTATGCCTGACCCAAGAATAAATTCGTTCTTCAGATGGTCAACTAGACTGGAATGATATACAGATTGAAATTGAAAACATGAGACAAACTGAAATGGGAGATTGTACTCATCATTATGAACAACTTTTACTAAGGGACCACAGCTGCATTCGCGAAAATAAAATCAGCTGTTTCCTACATTTTGTCGAATTATGCGGACATAAATGTAGGGAACAGCTGATTTTTTTTTTCCGCGATTTCAGTTGTGGTCCCTTAGTAAAAGTTGTTCATATCGATGAGTACAATCGCCTATTTAGATTTGTCGCATGTTTTCAATTTCACCCTGTATATAGAGCAATATTATATGTATGGCATAATCAGGTTTACTTGTTCGCAGAGTTAAATAGTCGTGGTCATACACTTTATAGTATGATCTTTGCCCCTTATAAATAAAAACTCGGCGACTGTCGAGTGTCGTGTGGTGTTTAGCGTTCCGTACCTCAAAAGGATAAAACGGAACCGTTAAAGGATCACTCGTGTGTGTGTCTGTCTGACCGTTCGTCTGTCTGTCTGATTTGCTCCGAATCTACTGGACCGATTACGTTGAAATTTGTTACACATATGAATTTCTGTGACCCCAGCACGGAAGTGTAACGTTATTAAATGAATTTTGAATATCCCGTATATTTACGTTACATATTTATGTCACACACGTTTGTGTGACATAAATAAATTAATTTTGAATATGGATTTCACTTTTGGGGGAAAAACTAGAAAATTACTGCTGGGGAGTTTGTTGCGCCGTTTCTTCCCAACTAAGTTAATTAAGTTTTGGGGGACTGTCTTATGTAATTTTGACGTTCGAAAAATGCCGATTCTCAGACTAGTTTGAATAAATGACTTGATTTCTGATTTTTTTTTTAAGTTTTGCGAACTGTACCATGTGACATATCATATAAAATTACTTGACTATAAGGAGACAAAATATTTTTTTTTTATAATTATGAAATAATTCGTTTTAAAGTTATTAAACAAAATAGAAGAAACATTGACATTCCCCGTCCCCCCTTATATCGGAAACTGCTAAGCCTAAAATAAAAAAATAAAATACAGAGAATAGTTCTATACTTATAGATTACAAGAAACTATAAGAAGTCTATGGTCTTAAAATAACATGGTAAATGACTCAATATTGTGCGTACAACTTACATTTGCAGTTGGAATATATGGCGGAACATGTTTTTCAATCACAATGTTAAATTTGTTCTTGGGATAAATTCATCCCAACTAGGTATGTGGTTCGACCCGCACTTGGCCGGTTTTTATTGTTTTAAGTTAAATACCTAAATATATTGCTTAATACTTTTTATGGATTTTTAACAATAGACTCAAATATTAAATTAAAGTCACACAACTCAAGTGGGACGTATGCATCGCCCATAGAGGAAAGGGTAAAATGAATCGCTTGGAATGCTGCTTTTCGAAAATCTGGTGGCAGATATGGACGAGCCGTGCTTGATGACATCTCGCAGGTAACAAGTTTTGCGGTTGAGTTGGGAATGGCGATCTTCTTGAATAGGTACTTTCCTTTGTTTTCTAGCATTTTTAATTCTTCGTCTTGGTCTTGTTTTTTTACTAACTCGGTGTAATCTAGTGGTGTCGGGCATGTTATTGATTCGACTCGCGATAGTGCATCTGCAACTTTGTTGTCCTGGCTACGTGTTGAATTATTCGACGTGAACTGTCCGATATATTCAAGGTATCTTGTTCGGCGGGGCGTCTCAGACTTGCTGTCTGAAGTTAATGCGTTACACAGCGGTTTGTGGCTAAGTTAAATTACCAATCTGAATAACGAAGCGAGTGAGGGCAAGGCAGGTGCAAAAATGCTGTCTGAGGTCAATAACCCGAGAACTAAAGGACAATACAAGGTGTCGTTTTGCATCCTCGTCAAATTCCAGGAGGTAACTATGCTAATGATTCTTGACACGAATCAATAATAAAACGAAAATAAAATTTTTCCTAATTTTCGGAAATCAGCATGTGTGGGACGGGACATACATGATAAAACGCGGCCGTGTGATACCGCCCTTTTACACACATACTACCGCATACGCAACGGGGTGATTATGGTATGTGAAAGTGGTGTATTCTAAAATACTGGCGCCGATTCCCTTGTTCACAAACTAAACTAAATTTAAGTTCAGTGCATCTTTTTCTTTCTATTTCATTAAGAGAGGACAGAAGATAAATTTTAGTTTAGTCCTGTCAAATTAATCAGCGCTTGACGTAAATTGACGTAATTTTAGTAGGCAAGTTTTTAATCACGTCTAAACTTATAAGGAGTAGTGACAGGCGCTAATTAATTTGACAGGCCTAAACTAAAATTTATCTTCTGTCCTTTTCTTAATGAAATAGAAAGAAAAAGATGCACTGAACTTAAATTTAGTAAAGTTTGTGAACAAGGGAATCGGCACCATTGTCAAACTTACACAACTAAAAAAATAAGTATGTATTAATTATTGAGTAGGTATCGTAATTTTATTTCTTTTTAAATGTCTTTCATAGCAGCCTCCTGAAATTTGACGAGGATGCAAAACGACACCTTGTATAATTATGGACAGCACTTGTAAGAGGCCTACATCTAGCTACGATCGAGTAAGGAAGAGCGAATGTTTTCATTTCCCTAATGAAAACTTTCACTCTTTCATTACTGCTGCTGAACCCGTTCAAAGAGCGTGCAAATATTGATAAGACACCAGCTACTGCCACTTTTATGAAAGGAAATATTTTATAGACCTTACGCCTTTGCGACGGTGACGTTATTATGCGAGGTAATATTACTGTTGAAGATCCGCGAAAATGTCTGGCGGCCGGAAGTTCAAGCGAGCGCATTCACCGAGATATTTCATACTTCCGGATAAAGGGTCAGGTTCTACGGATGTAATCTTTTATATATTTTTATGAGGTTCTGCGCTTTAGTCCTTTGTGTGGATATTTTATTTGAATGTGGTTAAGAGAGATTCTGATGAACTTGATTAAATGTTGCCTTGTGGAAATCCATTGAATTTTACTAATACTTTTTAACCGACTTCAAAACTTCGGCGTTGTTTTTTTTTAAACTACAGTTAATATGGGCTATAATGCAGCAGCTAATTCACCCGTCCCATACATTTGGTCGAGTAGGTATTGATTTTGAAGTTTTGTATGGAACAGTTGAGGGGCTTGTGGCTAAGTGATAACAGCCGCACGGGTCGATCGATCAGGTTAAGCTACGCTTGCCGCGGTTGGTCCGTGGATGGGTGACCATCTTTACATACCAAGACCCCTCCGTGCTTCGGAAAGCACGTTAAGCCGTTGGTCCCGGCTGTCATTTGTAGATCTTTGACAGTCGTTACGGGTCATCAGAAGCTCGAAAGTCTGACAGCCGGTCTTACCAAGGGGTATCGTGTTACCCAGTAACTGGGTTGTGGAGGTCAGATAGGCAGTCGCTCCATGTAAAATACTGGTATTCAGCTTAATCCGATAAGACTGGAAACCGGTCCCAACGTAGTTGGGAAAAGGCTAGGCAGATAATAATAATGTATGGGACAGTTGATATTTTTTTCGCGAGCACGAAGTTGGTCCCATTGAGAAAGTTGTTCAGTATAATGGTCTGTAACACACACTTATAATTGACCGCACCTTTCTGATATATACTGTAGATGTAAATTTTCCAACACGCTGTATCAACAATTTAAGCCGTTCTTGTAAACGTAAAATGTTGCCAACAGCCAACTAAATCCTAATTAGTCTCAATCTTATTTGACCCTCTAAGCACGCACAACTTTCATGAAACCAAAACTAAAACCAGCTTTTAACTTTAAATACACCTAAGGGCATAAATCGATTCCGGAGCGAATGCCGAAAGACAAAAAATGGAACAGCCCAAACTGGTTTCGCAACTAAATTACATTAATTGAGTGACAGGTTATCTCCATAATTCACGAGAACCGACCCTTGTGGACGGCACGACGATCGAAACACATTTTATTGATGTCATTACTAATATTTGAAAAATAACGGTTTATTTCATCATCTCATAATGAACTTAGGCATCTCTAGCATCTAGCGTAGACGTTCGAACGTGTAGGTACGCTGCTGCGCTAAGGTAATGCTATCGCCGCGACTACTTAACGTTATTGCCTATCAATCATGTCCACACGACGTCAACTTGCGCCAGGGGGCCTACTCCCTTCTACTTCCCTATTTTGAGTGCTCCCCGGCCCGCAGCAGGCGCACCGGGCGTCAGCAGAGGGCAGATAACGCCCTATTCCGGCCCCCCTAAATGGACCCAGGGACGGCGGACTCGGGGACGTCCGCCCGGCCCCTATCATATAAGACCCGAGGTGGTGGCGCGTAATGTTCCACGCGCGCCCCTCTTAAGCGTCGCGGGGGGAGTCAAACACCTCACTCTCCCCGCTTGACCAGACGGAGCCCGCTGATTCGGGCCAGCACCAGTCGGCGGCTGCGTTGCAGAGTGCTTAAGTGCCCCCGTAGTCTCCGGTGCAAGCGTGCGAGGGAACATGGGGCGGTTTTAGTCAGAAGAAGTCTTGACAGACCATTCCGTCCGCCCCAGGACGAAGGACATCCATGAGGATTTCCACCAGGTTACAAAAAAAAAAGGTGGCCTACTCCCTAAATTCCCTAGTTTCGACCGAAGTTATGGACGTTACCTATTCCGTCTCACTTGCGGACATTACTTCGGAGCCCGGAACTGAGAATGAATGAGAACATGATTTGACAGTTGTCCCCACTCGGAATAGTGGTTTTGCCCGTTCAAATTTTTTTTACATTTAAAGAGAAAATTCAAATTCTACCTTCGGACGGGTCCGTACCTTCGTTGACGGACTTAGAGATTTGTCCCCCAGGAGGTCCACAAACTAAACTGAAATCCGTAGGTCATAATTACGGGACTTTCATACTCCGTATCACATAGGTGATACACATCGGAAGTAAGAACAACGGTCAAATCGTGTTGTCATTAATTTTTAGTTCGGGCCCCAAACTAATATTATATCCCTACGGACACGATTTGGACCGTTATTCTTACTCCCGATGTAGGTCACATCGGGAATAGTTAATTAATCGGGTTCACTCTGAAGTATCGAACTACTTTCGGACGGGCTCGTATTTCATGAGCCCTGATAGTTTTAAATTCTACAAATTTGAAAAAATCAAAACAATAAAGATGATTCAGACGTAAATGATATCAAAAGTGGTAACAATAAAAAGTCGTTAAACAAAGTGTTCGCTGGAGCAAGAATTTACCTACAGCCACCTAAACGTGTCAGCAAACAGGTTTTAAATAAATTAAATGATAAAATTCATTAATTTATCTGTGGTCTAAAACGTTGGAAGTGGGGGTAGCATTTTATTAACACATAGCACATAATAGGTTTTCATACTTCATTTTATATTCTGCGAAATTCTTTGAGCTAGTTTTAAAATATATTTTCCTTTGATATGGTGGAGGCACTATTTAATTTACTGACTGAAAACTCAAGGTATTTAAAAATCTAAATGCAAGGCTATTCTTAATTTGGTTCCTTTGGCTCAAAAGAAGGTTAAACAGTACAAAATGTGTCTATGATTAGCTTGAAATTGTACCTTTATTATGCAAAGTAAGCAAAACACTTCAATGTAATGTTGCTTGTTGGTGAATCATTGTCAAGATTATTGAAAATAGTATTGCATCATTTAAATTGTGGGTAAAACAAAGAAACCCCAATACCAAATAAAGGAAATAAATATATTATTTACATTATTCCTAGGTTCAAAAAATTATGAAAGATGAATTTCTCTAGCTACACAAATGAAAATACTTTATTTATCATTTACCAAATTGAAATGTGATGACTACAGCAAGCTTAGGGAAGGTACTAAAGGGTTACCGAGGCCCCCAGCAACACAGGCAACGGATGGAATACGGGTGGGTTTTAGTCAGTAAGAGTCTGACACACCCTCCCGCTCCGCCCAGAGCGGGAGAAATTATTTGATGATTTCCCACACAAAAAAAAAAGCCACAAAAAGCATGACGCTTTCTATTTCTACTCTACTGTACTATAGGATACAAATCGTTTGTCTACATTTCTCAGTAGAACACTGTCAACTGTCTACACAGAAACATCATTTTTGTCTACACTTCTGTCGACAACTCTTCTCAACGTTTCTCGTGCTAAGCCTGCTGGTAGCTTGTAGTTATTTATTATTTATTTATTGAATACTTTAAGCACAAAAATGTACAGAGGTGGACTTGATGCCGTAGGCATTTTCTACCACTCAGTAGTTGGTCAAGACCATGAAATAAATGTAAATATTTCAAAGAAACTCTAGTTTCTTTGAAAAGGCCTTTTCAGTAGTATTTTTCTTAATAGCAATATTTAGTGGACTGTTAGCACATAATATAAGGCAGCTGCGTTCATGTATCTAACATTAAATAAAGTCTTATCAGATACTACTAACTAGCTAGTTATTACTGTAATTCACCTAACACATGACCTTATAAGAGCCACTTAGTATCTAATAGCCTTACTTCTAGATACTTTACGAATTAAACCTTACAATGACAATAATATTGTTAATTAGACTTGTAGTTTATTGCCACATGGGTTTACTAAAATATACATAAATATAACATAAGGTCACGCCTGTAATCCCGAAGGTTTAGGCATTTACATTCGCCAGTTATGTTTAAGTCCCATGTAACACAACTCCAGACTCCGGGCTGCTTCTGAGAAATTCCTGATAGAAAAACACTTTGCCCGACTTGGGAATCGAACCAAGGACCTCATGCTTAGCAGCACTAGAGACCACTGTACCAACAAGGTGGTCAATTTTCAGATAAATTCCTTAACCGACTTCCCATTAATTAAAATATAAAAAAACTCAAAAGAAAAACACAAGTTCCTGATCCAAATGACAGAATGGTACATTAACAACATTATGCACTCGTGTTACATATGCGTTGTAAATCAATGAATAAACATCATACAAATTGCATACATTTTAATAGCTAAGTAATTGATATTCCTAATGTGTTACTTGCTCGGTGCCAAACTTTACTCATTACTAAAGCAGTGTATATCATTTCACTTTTTATATTAGAAGAGGAGGACACTGTATGAAAGAACTTTTATGAAACTTTAACAAATCTGAATAATATGTAACCTTAACGTGGTTAGTGGGTACCCTGTATCTTGTCTGTCAGTTAAATGATAATGATAAATGATTTTATTTCTGTAAATAGGTTTGTTTAAACTTTTACACGTCAATCATATTTTTTTAAACTAGATGAGGTTGGCATTTCCTATAGTTATGATTAAGCATCCCTTCTAAACAAAATATCTGTGTTTTTGTCAAACAAAACATGATTCCTTGGTAGCCTTATCTTCTATATAAAAGCCCAAGCAAAGAAATCTAAAACCTGTCTCGAAATCTAACATAACAGATAAGAAATAAATTGGCAGCAGCAAACATAAACAAATTTTGCAGAACACAAAAGATTTAACACAAAAACAAGGAAAACAGTTAACAAAATCAAGAAGGAGAACAGATGTGTAATGATTTCCTACAATAAGAGGTCTTATTGTAGGAAATCATTACACATCTGTACTTTAAGAATGAGTTAAAAAAGTACTGGCAATTATAAAAGTGAACTATCCTGCTCCCTTAATGGTTTTAAAAACAACAAAGGCTGAATGATTCAACTCTGACTGCACCAAGTCAAATATAATTATCAAAAACCTACCTTTATTATTATCAGTGTTGATCATATTCCACATTATAATTTAGGAAAAACAATTGACTACCATAAAACAAACAATAACATGTTTGTTTTATCAACTGCAGTCCTATATGATAATAAAACAATTAGCTATTAATGTTTGGTTAACACAAGGTGAATAAACCTACCACATTAATACACAACCTGTGAATTAATCATTGGGGATATGTAAACATTGAGCTAAAACCACAAGAGGAATCCCCAGTGGACACACAAAGACCTCTTGTACCATTGTTTACTTGGCAAACATTGAACATTGTAACTTACCAATTGAAATTCTCTCCGCCTGTCATAGGCCCTCTTTATGGCTCTGTCTAACCACAGCGAGTGTATGTGCGGCGCGTAATGCACGAACAGCCGACTGTCCAGCGATGACGTGCTGTTAAAGTGCAACGCTTGCTGCCCGATGTCCAAATTCCTCGGGTTCTCCCACGGTATGGCGAGCTTATCCCTCGCGTCCACCAACACCTGGATCCCCTTCACTATGTTCTGGTATATCACATGCTGGTACTCTCGCACCAGTTCCGGCTCAAACTTCACTTTGTGTATTATCCTCATCTGTTTCAGGAATGTTGACTTTCCGCTTTCACCCGCGCCAAGCAACAATAGTTTTACCTGTCGTCGCAGTGTCTGTTTCTCCTTCTCTAGTATTCTATCTATTTCCTTGCTCCTGTATCGCTGCTCTATTTCCTCCGGCGACAGTTTTAGGCGCAACCAACACGTAAGAGCCTCCGTACAACAGGTACATGACCACAAATCGTTGGCCATTTTGCATGATTATCAACGCCCATAGAATAGAAAGAAATTGAGCTAAGTATGTTACACTATAGTAATAGGTTCATTCAACACACATTTTCGCAATAGCACAACGTACACACTATTTAACGACAATACATAAATAAAATAAAGCATAAATCCGGAATTCAGAAATACACACGCATTCTACCCCTCCCAAACTCATTGAGAAATGAAAAACCACAGATAGCAAAACAGAAACTGGCTGTCAATATCGCACTCTGTTCCACGAAACCTAACCATACATCAAATTACTTAAACAATTTTGAATAAGACTTCGACTAAAATGTTGTGATACACCACCCCTACCCGTACCAGTTTCATAAATGTTTACAAAATGCCACACACATAAAATATGAATAAGCGTAACTAAAATAATTTTATTTATTGAGTAGATCGCGCTTATTACGATTTTGAGCATGATTGTGATTTAGAATAGAATAGAATAGTTACCGGGACGGTCTATCGTAGCCTGGAAGGAGAAAAGGAAGGTTTAGCTGAGTGAGATGCAATTTGTAGAATAGTATAGTCTTTATTATGTACACCATAAAAATTACAGATACAAATGTTGAAATACAAGGGGTGACACAATTGGGCACGCCACGATTGCGGAGATAAGTCCCCTCTTTGAGGAGTGGCTAGAGAGGAGCCACGGCGTCCTCACCTTCCGCCTGACGCAGGTCCTCTCCGGACACGGCAGTTTCGGGAGGTTCCTGTGTCGGATAAGGCGGGAGGAAACGTTCGGGTGTCACCACTGTGTGGATCGCCCGGAGGACACGGTGGAGCATACGGTGGAGGTCTGCCCGGCTTGGGCAGAGCACCACCGACCGTGTCCTCGTGGAGGCGATCGGCGGCAGAGACCTCTCGCGTCCGGCCCTGGTTCAGGCCATGGTACGGAGCGAGAGGGCATGGACAGCCGTCACCTCCTTCTGCGAAGCAGTAATGCTCGCGAAGGTGCGGGACGGTTGAGGGAAAGGCATGTTTCGCGCCCTCTCGCCCCTAGCCGCCGCAGGAGACGCCCTGGGCGTCGGGAATCCCGGGCGGATTTCCGGCCACCGTAGGCGCCGGCTTGCGGACGATGAGCAATGGGTAGCTCACCGTCCGGTATGGACCAGGCCCGGGTCGACGGCGCGTCATATTCCACGCGCCGTCGTTTGCGCCTCAAAGAGATGTCGTCAGCACAATGTAGGGGTCCGATAGGGCCGATGCCTGCCGGGGTCGCGGGAAGGTACTAATGGGTCACTGAGGCCCCTGGCAATACAGGCAACAAGAAGGAATACGGGTGGGTTTTAGTCAGTAAGAGTCTGACACACCCTCCCGCTCCGCCCAGAGTGGGAGAAGTTATTTGATGATTTCCCATACACAAAAAAAAAAAGGGTGACACAATGAGCGGTCTTATCGCTAAAAGCGATCTTTGGATGGATTATAGGGGGAAGGAGAGACGATACTGTAGGTGCTGGTGGTGTACCAGTTACATATACAATAAATACATACATAAAGCATATACTTATATACATAACATATATTATACATATATATATTTCCTACTTCCTACTAATATTATAAATGCGAAAGTTTGTAAAGATGGATGAATGGATGTTTGTTACTCTTTCACGAAAAATTACTGAATGGATTTAGATGAAATTTGGTACACTGATAGTTTATAACCAGGAATATCACATAGGATACTTTTTATTGCGATATACACACGGGGTCAAAACTTATGTGGGTGAAACCGCGGGGCGCATCTAGTATGCCATAAAAACGAAACAAGATCAAGAACTATATTATGTAATGATGAGAGAGAAAGTGTTTTTTTACCAGAATTTTAAAAGTGGAAAAAGTTTGAGCACGACTTATCGACACGGGCAAGGCATTCCATAACCGTACTGCTTGAACTGTAAATGATTTGTCATAAAAGCCGGTGGAATGCATCGGCCATCTCTGTTTCATCAAAGTTTTGAAGTCGCTCAAGTTTATCTAGTTGTGGCCCAGTGAGATCGAGATTTACCAAATTATAAGTTTCAATTTTGTATAAATATCTATCATTGTCTTTTAAAATGCCTGATTTTAATACATTTAAAATATAAATTCTGCATTTACATATTCCCTACTATTTTCCGCCTGAGTTCCCTTTTGTAAATGGAATCGACTAAAAGCTTTTAAAGTTATTAGAGAGGCAAAACTTATTTTAAAAAAAGATAAAACATTTTTCTTTCTCTTTCAGGCGCCAAATAAAATGTTAACGTCAACTTATTTCAGTCAGCAGAGCTGTCAAGTCATGTCAAGTTTTGGTTCCGTGTAGTTGTGCACGTGTTTCTTAGCTAATTTTAACCTTATAAAGAAAGATTTTGGATATAAATAGCACCAGTGAAACTAGGAACATACAAATTGTGCAATAAGCTTCAGTTTACGTTCGTAAAGTATACCCTTTACGATGTAATTTTTACGCAAAGCGATGTCCAAAGACGGTTATAGTCCGGAGAAGAAAGAAGGTGATAACAAAGTGGTCTTGGAGAGATTGCAGAATTATCTGAAAGACAAGAGGACTTCTGAAGCCGCGGACCCGAGTCTCGGATACAACAAGCCGAGTACCAGCTACGAACAGCCGCCGCAAAGCTTGCCGACACTTGAAGACAGTAGCAACATATTGCGTGAAGTTTTGAACCACAAGAAGGCCGAACTGCTACGGCAGCCGGAAATAGTAGAATACTTGAAGTCAATATCGTCAGACCTCAAGAAATAGAGATGGCAGTAACGCCGAAGAGCGTTGCATCGTTGATGCAAAAGACCATTGAGCGGCAGGCGGCGCTGGCGCGGATGAGGCTACGGTTCACGAAGAGCCAAGTAGAGCAAATACTTGTGAATTACGTCAGTAATAAAAGCACTGGACCATACCATGAGTTGGTGAAAGTTTTGCGAGAGTATCCTCTGAATGAAGATAACTTTAGGATAGTGTTTGATGACAGTCTGTCATGTGTTGTATTGTTAGGGCGGGACGTGACTCAGTTTGTGGACGTAGTGTGTAATATTGAGTGGTTGAGCCGGAGTGAGGAGCTGGTGGAGCTGTACCGCAGGTTTGTGCTGGACCTGGTGACCGCGCACACATACCACTGCCCCCTCGCCATGTTGCGGCTAGTCACACTGTTCAAAGGTGAGCATTTGTAAATATTGCACAATGAAAGTCAACTACTAATACTTTCTTTGTGGAATATGTCAACAGAGATGCTTATTTGTAAAACATGCATTGGTCTTTACTATTAAACTGCAGTAGATTCATAATCAATGAACCCCAAATTCAAAATCTAAAAAAAAATTAAGCAACCCATACCATTTTATCTTATTGATAAAAATTATGCAATGTTGCTGAAATTTAAATTTATAGCCACAACATTATTTCACAATGTTTTTCAATTACTTGAAGCTTGACATAAAGGAAATGTTTACTTTTTCAGGTGATGGTGAAAACTGGGAGGATAGTCCACCACCAGAGCTTTTAAATAAATGGTCTCACATACATGATATTATAGGACACATAGTAGCCATAATGCCCATGTAAGTATTCAATGTCTTTACTTGTTTCACAACAGCCCTTAGTATCAGGAACCTAGCTCAACCAGCAACTGGAAAGCAAATCTGAGTTTAAAAAAAAACTTCCTTTTCACAACAGCCCTAAATTACAGGGAGGGTAGCTTATACAGCTCATTGAAAGTAAAGCTGAGTAAAAAGTACTGAAACAAATTAAAATAATGATGAATATCAACACTGAATATGCAATTTAGATATTCAAATATCTATTTTACATCTTCATGTGTTACAAAACATCATCTATGTTGTCCAACATGTTGCATATCAACAAAGTTGTTGATGTGGTTGGACCATGTCCCTGACCTACTTAGCATGGTGACATACTCATATAGTTTGAAGAGTTAACTGATAGCCTTCAGTGGTTTCCAGTGTTAACAATGTGGCCTGGAACATTGACTGATGAAATGAAAAGCAACTTTTATATAGGAAAAGTTGAAATAAATAGGTCAATCACATTCAATTTTATACTGAAACTGATATTTGATCATTTTCCATGACAATGATCAAATAAAATTACAGGTAAATTGTACAGAATTATATTGCAAGTAAGAGCAGTGGTGGCTTAGTGTTAACGTCCGCAACGTACGAGTTGTAAGTCGTAGGTTCGAACCCTGACAGGTGTTTTACTTTGTGTAAATTATTTCATCACCACTGCCCTCAAAACAGTGAAGGAAAACATCATGAGGAAACCGGCATGCCCTAGAACCAAAAATTTAAAGACATTTGACATCTACCAATCTGCATCCGGTCCGTGTGGTGGATAATGGCCCACTCCCTCTCACCGAGAGTAAGCCCATGTCCCAGCAGTTTTAGCAGCAACATTATAGGCTGATTATGTATATTTCAAGTATATGTAATAAGAAAGCCTTTTACTACAGTATTGTAAAAAATACTACTCTTGTAAGTGTGGCATAAAAGATGTATGTCTTGTGTTAGTCTTCACATTGTTACATACATTTTATATACAGGAAATGGCCACAAACTTAGAATTAACCTTGATTACCTTACGGGAAATTCTGCAACAATGCCTAATAATGTGAATTCAATTGTTATGGCAGAATGCTTCCTTCCCTCACAGGTCAAGCAGGAGGCCCAGTGGCTCAGCATAAAAAAATGCCCGATGTGAAGGCTTTACAGACTTATTTTATGCATTATCATAATATTGTATAGTAATCATGGATTCCTCTTTCTTCATAGAAGAAACAGTAATGCACAGTTTACAAGAAAGCTTCTCTGAATTCTAGGGGATGGGTTGGACAGTTTGATGAAAGCAATCTCAACATGTGAAAATGAGACAACAACAAAACATTCTGAAGAAATCATTGCACCTTGCAACGATGCTGCATTTGACAAAAAACCAAATGCATTGGTAAGAAAGCTTTGTACATTTGGAATTTGTATAAGTTTTGGAAAATGTATTTTCCTAAAACTTTACAATTTTGAATGCATACCAAGATTGGTTTAAACTAGTTTAAAGTCAATTAGACAATATCTTCATATAGAGTCAATTGACCTACTAGCGCACTTACTGATTATGTACAGATACGAGGTGCATTCAATAAGTACCTAGCCTCATCGCCAGAGGGCGCTGTAGTTTCAAAAGAGTTTTACCACAGTGTAGCACATTCTTTTTTAATTCTTTTTTCAAATTTTCATTCCAATCCTTTCATGTGTTTTAATTTGACAACTTATGGAAGCGAACGTGTCGATCGGTTTTACAAAAATGGAAAAAGAGCAATATCGTTCGGTGATTCGATTCCTATTTTTGGAAGGGAAAACGCGCATCGAAATCAAAGAGCGCTTGGATGCTGTGTACGGTGACTCTTCTCCATCGATGGCCACCGTCAAGAATTGGTTCAACGAGTTTGCACGTGGCCGTACGTCGGTTTTTGATGAACCACGTCCAGGTGCACCGAAAACAGCTGCTACGGAGGAAAACATTAAAAAAATCCATGATTTCGTATTGGCAGATCTCCGATTGAAGGTTCGGGAGCTAGCTGAGACTGTAGGCATTTCAGAAGGAACAGTGCTTCATATTCTTCACGAGGAACTCGGCATGAGAAAGCTGTCGGCGCGATGGGTGCCGCGTTTACTCACACCAGAAAACAAGCGCAACCGTGAGACCACATCGGAGACGTGTTTGGCGCTGTTTAAGCGGAATCCAGCGGAGTTTTTGCGTCGTTTTGTGACCGTTGATGAAACCTGGATCCACTGGTACACACCAGAGACCAAGGAGCAATCAAAACAATGGATCCAGACCGGGGAACGTGCTCCAAAGAAGGCGAAAACTGTAAAATCGGCCGGAAAAGTTATGGCCACCGTTTTCTGGGATTCACAAGGTGTGATCTACATCGATTACCTCGAGAAGGGTAAAACAATTACAGGGCTTTACTATGCCGATTTATTGGGCCGATTCGACGCCGAATTAAGGAAAAAACGACCCCATCTGGCGAAGAAAAAAGTGCTGTTTCACCACGACAACGCACCGGTTCACACGTCTGCCGTTGCCATGGCCAAATTGGTCAAATTACGCTACGAATTGTTGCCCCATCCACCGTATTCTCCAGATTTGGCCCCTTGTGACTTCTTTCTGTTTCCTAATCTGAAAAATCACTCGCCGGGAATAGATATGGATCGAATGAGGAGGTCATCGCCGCCACGGAGGCCTATTTTGCAGAGTTTGACAAAAACTATTTTTCGGACGGGTTAAAAAAGTTGAAGCATCGCTGGGCTAAGTGTATCGAACTAAAAGGAGACTGTTGAAAAATAAATTGCCACTTTTCCAAAATTTTCGTTTACTTTTTGTAGGCTAAGTATTCATTGAATGACCCTCGTACATATATGAACATATACAGATCCCTATGAAAGCTGGTAAAAGTTAAAACTCAAAATTGGAATGGTTTATTTCCAAAAAACAATTTAAGGAAACGTTTTTACAGTTCCTATCTTTTTTGTTCCTACCTTCTTTGATGTCCATGAATAGTAAGGCTGAATAGTTTTGAACTGTAAGCTTTAAATAACATTTTTCAATAAACTTCATTAACAACTTCGTTAAGTTTGATGAATGATGTTATTTAGGCGGTATACAGTAAGCATTACTGAAGAATTGCCTCTTGCAAATTACTCTATAATACTTAAAACAAAATAACCCACAAAGATAGCATATCATTAAGTTCAAGCTGATAATGGACAATATTATCACTTGCTAATGATCTTATAAAATGTGCAATTTTATAGGCTTGCAAGTTATATAGCAAAACAAAGGTTGTTATTTTATTGAAGCTGGGTATATACACAATATGCGGATCGGATACAGGAGTGCACGATACTACCCCATAAATCAGCCTTATGAATTGGGGCCTATGTATTGTCTCTCCATTGTGAGTTTTTTGACAAATTTTCCATAAAAAATTATCAAAAACTCACAATGGCGAGATCATTGCAACATTTATAAATTAGTAGACTTGGACCTCGTAGGCCCTCTCGGCATCGCGGGAAACTGGGATACCGAAGCCCCTGGCAACACAGGCAACGGAAGGAACACTGGTTGGTTAAAGTCAGTAAGAGTCTGACACACCCTCCCGCTCGCCCCAGAGCGGGAGAAGTTATTTGATAATTTCCCACCCAAAAAAAAAAACCTCGTAGGCAATAGCACTAAAAAAAAAAATTAAATGTACAGTTTTGAGTTCATTACGATTGTTTTATATGTATTTCTTGTTCACAGGACAAGTGATCTTTTAATGCACATAGTGATAGAACAGTTCCCGTACTACAAAGCAGGATGCTACGTGAACAGGGCATACATATACAATTTAATATGGATGAGCAAGTACATCCCATCCCTACGAGAACAAATCATGATGGGTGTTATTAATAAGTAAGTGTGAACTAAGTATGAGTTTTCATACCAAACAAAACTTTTCTTAGAAGCATCAGTTCAAAGAAATATCTTGTATTGTTCATGTCAACTGATTTCTTTACTTTGTCGGTTTGTCCACTTCCCCTGTGTAACATTTACAATTATTGACAACTTATTCAATACAATGTGCCAACTGTAAATAAATAAATAATTAATTAAATATAATTTGCTGTAAAATACTTCCTGAAAGTTAGGCCATCTTCTTCAAAGTAATTAATTCAATTACTAAAATAATTTCTCATAATTTTCCAGAATGATACTTATGGACGTAAATATAGTAGAAAGTGAAAAGAATAAACCACAATCGGACACAATGTTCGATATGGAAATGGACGACCGGGACGAAGTCTCCGAGAGCCTGGACTATAGCATGCTGGAAGTGCTGAAGTGGTTGGAGGATGAGAGGGAACCCGCTATGAACATACTGTGCCATGTGTTTGATCGAATTATTCTACCTACATATGGAATTAGGTAAGTGAAATAACTTTGGTGTTTTAGCATAAATATGGTTCTAATAAATAAATAATAAAAAAAAACAATAGCCTGTATTCACAAAGAGTTACGCAAAGGTGTACCCATAGTACACCCACGTTTCGCCAGTTACCATGTAATAGCCGGCTAATTCAGAAAAATTACTTTGAAAGACATGTTTGTTTGGAACCAAGTTCCATAACGCGGCTTGCGGTAGGTGACTGGGAGAAATCGTCACGTAAGGAAAAAGCGTTATGCCTCCGCCATGCGACTCTCTCTAGTCTCTTTCTATTATATACGAGTTTGTATGTAGGTGTGCGTATCGTGTAAGGATCTTCGTTCCTGACGGGGGTCCCCGACTGCACACGGTTTTTTAATTCCCAGGTCAATAACCGATCCAAGATGGATCAGCTAGCGGCTTGCGATAGGAGTTGACTGGTAGAAATCGTCACGTAAGGAAAAAGCGATATGCCTCTGCCATGCGACTCTCTTTCTATTATATACGAGTGTGTATGTAGGTGTGCGTATCGCGTAAGGATCTTCGTTGCTGACGGACCCTCCCCCGACCGCACATGGTTTTTGCATTTCCAGGTCAATAACCGATCCAAGATGGATCAGCTAAAACACCTGACATGATAATACAGTTTGATTAGGTGCTAACATTGTTTACAACTCTTTCTATTATATACGAGTGTGTATGTAGGTGTGCGTATCGCGTAAGGATCTTCGTTCCTGACGGACCCTCCCCCGACCGCACATGGTTTTTGCATTTCCAGGTCAATAACCGATCCAAGATGGATCAGCTAAAACACCTGACATGATAATAGAGTTTGATTAGGTGCTAACATTGTTTACAACTTAATTCACACATTAATTTCGGAATAACCTAATAATCGAAACTGATCCTATAGCCAGGTCATAAGAGAGATATAGTATAAAATCGACCTAGACTTTATATGAGGCTGTATTTCGTCATTAAACCAACTTTTTGTTACACAGGCACGTCCAATTCCTCCTCCTTTACACAATATCAATAAACCAGCAATGCGCTGATCGAGTCCTCGATAGTCTTTGGACAGTAGCGGCTGGCTTACAAGGGTTAGGTCCGGGAGCCTTAACCACACGCCGAACATCAGCCAGCCACTTAGCAGGCCTCCTCGCCCGATGCGTTCGAGTACCGAACACAAGGTTGATAAAGTACTTGAAGAACATGGCCGAGTGGTGTCATTCCTATATATCGGCGACGCAAGAGTCAACGACAGCGAGCGATAATCTGAAAGCCCATGGAGCGTTTCATGCGATCTGCCATGCGGTTTTTTATCTTGTTGCTTTTAAACATCATTTGCTGTTTATGAATAAAGAAAGTGAGTATTTTTATTTTGTGTGGAAGTCCTAGAACCGAAAAATTCAAAGACATGTGACATCTACGAACCCGCACTGGGCCCGCGTGGTGGATTACGGCCCATTGCCTCTCGCCGAGAGGAGGCCTGTGTCCCAGCAGTGGGAACATTATATAGGCTGATTATGATGTGGAAGTTCTATTTTACTATTGATGATGTATGATCTAGCATTATTATTATTAAGTTTTCAATAGAAGCAATTTTTATAAAATTTTTTTTTGTTTATGTATTTTCATGTCATTGCATTTTCCGAAAGCTTAGTTTCTTTGCGACAAATTGCAATTTTGTGTTTTAGTTGGTTTCTGGATAAACGAAAACCTTGTCTCAAAAATTCATTGCCAATTATTAAAATTTTTATAGTTACATTTTGTGTATTTTTTTTTTCAGACGTAAATTTTGTAGAATCCCTAAACTTACCTCGACTAGTGACGTGCGCACTAAATCCGCTTCGGACCTGCCCCCCGCAAGTCGCGCGAGCATTCTCGTCAATAACGCGTTCGCACCAGGTGGTGTACTGCCAAGGAATCATCGAGAAAAACGCGAGGCATACGCTGCAGTCTGCAGCAGTGCTGCAGTACGATGAATGGTTCCCTTATGACCCTTATAATTTACCTATGTAAGTTCTTGTGAATTTATTGAATAATTTTTAGGGTTCAGTACCTCAATAGGAAAAAAACCGGCCAAGTGCGTGTCAGACCACGCACAATGAAGGGTTCCGTAGTTGGGAAGTTGGGATGAATTTATCCCAAAAACAAACGTAACATTGTAGTTGAAAAACATGTTCTCCCATACATCGATATATGCCACGGTAAATTCTCCGACTGTAAATTTAAGTTGGTCGACTATTACTCGTTAACTTGTAAAGCCTACTTAGCTGTAATAGTTTTCCTTTTAATTTCATTATATGGACTACTGCCATGAATTTTTTCACATCTCCATAAACAACCGTTTAACTGGCGGGACACACACACACACACGACTAACAAAAATTAGCACTTAAATGCTTAATATTACGCAAGCGGATCCTTGAAACGAAAAGAAGTGTTAACAGACCCACAAAATTTTGGACGGCCTATCCAACGATACACCACAACATGGGGTAGACGAGAAAAAAATATCATCCCCACATTACGTGCAAGGGATACCTCCCTTGCACGTAATGTGGGGATGATATTTAAAAAAAAAAAAAAATCTTTCAAGATTTTATTTTAGCACATTATCGGCGTGATTAATATGTAATGTAATGCTAAATTACAGCTTTCTAGCACAAAGCGTCTCTGAGCTACAGCGGGGTCAGACAGACAGACGGACATGGCGAAACTATAAGGATGCCTTGTTTATTAAGGAACTCTCATAGGATGACTCGTGTGTCTGTCTGTCATAGCCTATTTGTTCCGAATCTACTGGGCCCCAATTAAGTGGAAATTTGGTACACATATGAATTTCTGTGACCCAAACACCAATGTGTAACGTAAATTAATGAATTTTGAATATGAGGGTCACTTTTGGGGGCAAATTAGAAAGTTTTGCAAACTGTACCGTGTGACATATTATCAAATGAAAGGGCTAGTTGTGAGTCTCTCAAATATGTTTTTTTATAATATTAAATCACTGCCATCTTTAATAGTAATTTTTTATACCACCACCAATATTATCAATGTTCCCACTTATGAATATCATGACACGCATGAGCTCCTCAATACTCAATACGTTTATTGTATTCCAAAATGAGAACTTAGGTGGTAGGTACATAAAGACCCCTCCTCATTGATTAATGCGGATGCGGAGGTCTAAATGTGTAAATGGTCTAATGCGAAAGCTCCGCAATTGTGGATGCGAATATCCGCAACGACCCTGCTCTATACAGGAAATAATCTCGTAGGAAAGTTTTACAAAAAAAAAACCTTTTATTTTTCTATTATAAAAATAAATAAAACTATTATTATTTGTCCCCAGATCCGGTAAAATAATATGGCCACTATGCATAGACTACAAAGACTGGCAGAAGCAAGGGGAAGACGAAACCCAGTACTCATCAATGAAGAGAAAATTAGAAGAAGATGACGATTATCTGGTGATGGCCAGTCCCACACAACGACTGGCCTCCTCACTATCAAATGGCATCTCCCCCGGTTTTAGAACCAGTGAAAATATATTTATATAAACGTTATTAGTAAATAGGAAAAATACATTACTCCTCTACCAGATACTAGTCGTTAGTGACGAATTTCTGTTTTTATTTTTAAGTTATAACTCTTATGTAGTTGATATAATTGTTACATAGTTATATTCTGCCAGTGTATCACATTATTTTTTAGTTTTCCGTACAGCTTGTGAAAAACCGCTTACCTATCTAAGAAACATTCTAAAATGTGTTTTATTTGCATCTACATAATTATGACTCATTATCCTTTGAGAAGTAAGTTATTGAACGCTCAATGCACAAATCTTCCTAATTATTATTAAAACAATAAATAAGCAGTGATTATTTCAACATCTCATCGTAAACCAGCTCCTACATTGTTTTGTTTAAAAAAAGATTAATAAATTTAAACTAGCGGATACTAATAGATTTTATATTTTGGTAACTAGTACAATTTGTCTAATTGTTATGTATATTTTTATATAGTTTAAGCAACTGATGTACATTTTTTAGCAATGCATTAATAAGCTTACTACATAATAAAATTTATTTATTGAATTTTGTCCATTTTATTAAACATTTTCGCTGACACAACACTTCCACATTAATTTTGGAGATCTAAAGAAAAGATATTTCAATGTGTTAAAGGCTAAATTTATTCACAACAACCTGCACTGGTAACCGTAAATATTTTGAACTGAGTATTATTATTATTAAGGTTACACACCATCTCGAATTATGTGTACTTAAGCGATTCGTTGATTACTTTCATAGGTTTAACAAACACATAGTTGAACACACTGTTGGTACAAGGCTTAAAACTATCTTTATACAAGACAACATTGTCAAAAGCCAATTTTTTAAATCACAAAAATACGATAATTCCTTTCTAATATTAACCTGATTGGATTGACAAACTCCAATAAGTTATCGACATTTCTATCTCTCGAAACTATCGTGACAACATTCACTTCGTAACTTAAAAACTAACATTAAATACCATAATACTTATAAATAAATCACATGTAACGTGTTACCGTTGAAACTAGCATTATTTGCAAAAAACAAAAAAATAAACAACACTACTAATATTATTTGACGCTACTGTGATACGGTTTTCTTTGTCAATGCAATTTAGCATCAAGTTATAGATAGTGCCATTCACGAAGACGCGCCCCACTATTTTTTGGTTGAGGGGGCCGCGGTGTGTTTGTGCCGAACTGATTTATTCATTGTAGTGCGCGTGCGCACTCATAGGCAATTCGTACATCAACAGCACTACAACAGTAGCGAAAGCATTCACACTTGCAATGTAAACGATTTGGAAAAAGAGTGGGGCGCGACTTCGTGAATGACATTTATGAACTAGTTACTAGATAATTATTGTACATACATCATGTCAAAGCTAGAATGCAATAGGGACATTTTGAATTGATCAACAAAAATACAGTAAATTCGCAAATTGATGCACAGTTAAGTACCCAGAGCAGTGGTGGCCCAGTGATAACGGCCGACTTATGAGTTGTAGATCGTAGGTTCGAACCCAGACAGGCGCTTTACTTTGTGTAAATTATTTCATCACCACTGCTCCCAAAACGGTGAAGGAAAACATCGTGAGGAAACCGGCATGTCCTAGAACCAAAAATTCGAAACATGTGACATCTACCAACACGCACTGGGCCCGCGTGGTGGATTACAGCCCACTCCCTCTCACAGAGAGGAGGCCTGTGTCCCAGCCGTGGGAACATATAGGCTGATTATGTATGTTATGTAAGTACCCTTGTTAAAAATTAATTAATTAGGTATTAGATATTTTAATAACTTAGATTTGATTATTTTTTATAATAATAAAGTTAGTAAGTAATATCCGAATTTGTTCTGTTCAATGTTAACAATCAAATAACTTTGCCAATAACAGCCTGGCACAGGCCCAAATTGTACCATAACACATTAAATTGTCAAGCAAACATTAAAATAATTTTAAAATGAGACCATACAATAAGCAAAAGCTTGAGATAACCATGACCTTAAAACTAAACTTCACAGTAGCGCCTGCTTGCTCAGGAATAAATAAGGCAATTATTAGAATAACCTAACACCATTCTACCTCTTCTTATGGTATGGATGCCGTCTTCTGAAAGACGTAACAGACTTGTTCTGAGGTTGATATTGCTTTGTTTGATACTGTGTAATGACTGGAGTCTCATTTGCAGCTAGTTTGTTGATGACAAAGTCATCACCTGCTTTCATATTCTCCATCATTTTAAGTTTAGCTTCAATGGACTGGATAGCGGTCTTTTTGCTTAACTTCAGTTCTGGTTTTGCTCCAGCTAGTACTGCTATGCCTAGCTCTGGTTTAGGTTTCTCTTGTTCATCCTGTAATCAGAAATTCAAGTTAATATTTGTTATTTAGTAATGACAAAAGTGGTACTTCAATTTGATTTTAGTTTTGAAAAATGTCAACAGGAGTGAGTCAATTATTTCCAAGAACTATTTTCTTTATTTAGAAAAAATGCAACAATATATATTAAAAAAAATTAAAAACATGTGCCATAAAACAAACTAAAAACAAGTTGAATTAGTTAAATCAAATCTCTTCATCACCCATTAAGTCCGCCTTTGTAACTTTTTGTGTGTAAAAAGTTTAAATAAATAAATATACAAAGCGAAAGGTCACTCATTTACCTGCTGACTAAACAAATAGGTCAGTGGGTCGTCTTAGTGGCGGAGCTCCATAGCGCCCCTAAGCCTACACTCCAACAGATAAATAAAATTACCATTACTGTCAGGGGACTGTTCTGTGGAATACTTTTTTTTATCTAAGAAGGCCCCCGACTGCAATGATAATTTTATTTATCTGTTTGTTCAGCGTAAATGAGTAACCTTTCGCTTTATACAGATTAACTAATACAATTGTTTTTTATTTTCAGTTGTGGCAAGGGCAGGTCGCATTTTCAATCTTTTTACATACTTAATTAATTTTTATTTTAAAACATGTTATTCTTAATTGATGTTTTTTTTATTATAAGCACTAAATGTGGTTTTATATTCTCGCAGTGAGGTGAGGCATGGATCGCGTGGGGATGAAATGTTTGTTTTGCATGTACAGTAACAGTCAGAAGTCGACTAGCAATCTCACAAAACTATGGAATAGCAATATTAGTTGTACTTATGACCTTCTTCTATAAGAATGTTTGACAACACTACACATTGGCATCTTGTTGCCCGTATAGCGCAGGCGATAATGGTCATTGCGGTGTAAGTGGACTTCTGGACGTTGACTGTACACCTTACCTATGCAAAATTTATGGCAATAAATTTCATAGTTATGGCATGTGCTCATCAAGGCCTTCAATTTGATACATATATTGTAATAATAGAAGTTTATTTTTAACATTTGAAAAAGGAGCTATACTGCCGCCATATTGATTTTTTATGATTCTAACGATACCCCATACATCTAAATGTGTTCAGGCATTTAAAAGTAATGGTAGCACAAAGAAACTCACATAGATACATACATACATGAACCCTAAACACATTACACTCCTTTGGACCAGTTATGTAATAATAAAATGATACTTCAACTCACAGTGTTCTTAGCGAATTTGACACTCATCCTTTTTGTTCCGAGCATCTGGCCATTCAAAGAGTTCATGGCTTTGATAGCATCCTGCCTCAGCTTGTACGTGACAAAAGCAAACCCCCGTGGCTGCCCCGCATTGGGACCACTCCGATGAAACAGCATGTCAAACTTCTCGATGTTTCCATACACACGGACCATTTTCAGTAGTTGATACCGGTAATGAGAAAAGGTAATTTGTTAAAAACAATGTTTTGATAAATGAATATCTAAAACTCAACTTTCTTGTGCAGGAAGTGATAATAGGATTTTCATAAAGGTTTATCAATGCATCAACAATGCAAAGGAAGTAATAATGATAGGTACATATTTTATGCTTAGTATGAAACAGCTTCATTTATTAGAGTTTAGAGTATGATTTAGAAAACCTAAAAGTGAAGTGGTCAAAAAGAATCCATTTATACTATTTTTTTACGTATTTTAAAGGAATATTAGGTTTATAAGATAAAATAAGCATACTCATTAACTCTGGTGTCAAGATTCCCGATCCAGATCCTCTTGTCGGACACTTCTCCGTGCTGAAAAGGCTCCAAGTGTAGAGGCACCTGAAAAAGAGGTCAAGTATTGATCGATCATAACACACAGGTACACATTACGGGCCTTTGTTATACTGCATAGATAACTATACAGGTATAAAACATTAACCAAGCTAAAGTGAGATATCAACGAAAAATATGCTTAGATTAGCATAATAATAAAAAAAAAATGTCTACATACCGTGGCGTCCTCCATGGTTTTTTCTCGAAATCGCGGAATCAACACATAAAACTAATATTACATGTACACGAAGTATATCTTAGCATCATAAATTAACCATTATTTCTAAAGCAAAACAATCAGAGAAAATATAATCTTTATTTTCACCGAAATACGATCAGAATTAATCTGCATCTGGATTAATCAATCAGAAAAGAAACGTCGAATTGACAGCGGCGAACGAATGATATTATCTGTGGATGTTATTGATTGTTAAGCATAGACAACAGCATACATGAGTCCCACTGGGCTCAATTCTTGGTCCTTTCTTGTTTCTTATTTATATTAATGATTTGCCGCACCTCATAAAGGATAATCATGATATAGTGTTGTTTGCGGATGACACTTCACTTTTGTTTAAACTTAAAGTCAGCAGCTGGTTACTCACGATATAAATAGTGCGATCTCAAAAGTAGTTCACTGGTTCAATGTTAATAATTTACTACTTAATGAAAAAAAACCAAATGCATTAAGTTTACGCTGCCTCACGTTAGGCAGGTGAAAATTAATGTGTTAATGGCGAAGAATTGAATCCTGAAGATAGCACAGTATTCTTGGGCTTAACTTTTAATGTTAAGCTTCAGTGGGGTACACATATAGATAAGTAGTCATAGTTTTTCAAAAAATACTATGAAATACAAACTTACTTTTGCGGTCGATAAAACTAATACTATGCATGTGTAAATATTCATCCCAAATTCCCGACTGCGGAACACTTTACAGAGTAGTACTTCGTAGTACGACATGGACGGTTTGCTAAAAAGACGCTAGGTCAAACCTATTGATAAATTATATTTTATTTAAAAACAATATTGACGGTCCGCGACTTGTCGATGAAGTTAGGAATTTGTTTGACGCAATTTAATGTCATGGGGAGAATAACAAGATAAGATATAAATTAACGCTTTTTTCGAGAATGAATACTTAAAAACATAACATACACTAACATTATGACAATCTGTGTTTACTATTCTTAAACTATGAAGGCAACAAATAAAACGATCCCAGGTATATTGCCGCCCCGGCCAAAAACCGAAGTTGATGGGAAGATCACTGATTTGTCATCAAAGAACACTGCAGAACTTTGTGAACTACGTGATAGGCAACTGAAACTCTTGAATAATAAATCTTTTATATCCAAGCTACCTGATAAGGGTGCGAAGATCCAAACTTTTCATGACAAAGTCGTGAGGGAACTGAAGGCTCAACAAGATGAGGAGCAGGCATGTCGTATGTTGGATAACTTAAAACTAAGTGGTGTAGACAAAAAATTTGTCCAGCAAGTAGAATGGGTTGGCAAGATAGAAGTTAAAAATGACTCATACCTTGACTCTGACGATGACAGTGAACCAGAAGATGTATTACATATCCTCAGTCAGACAACAGCTTTGGAGAAACAAGTGAAAGTATTATCCCCTGAAAAGCCACTTATAACCACTGAAGATTTGTTAAAAATTGGTGATTTACCCCATGTGAAGTATATAATAGATAAAACGGAGGTCAAACCTAAGTCTATATCTTCGAGGAACTTCAAACCGTATCAAACTACAACATCTAATGCCCATAATCCAGAAAAAGAGATATTGAGGAAAAAGCACAAACATTGGGAGGTGACCGCTGCAACACCTCCCCCGAGTGTCTATGGTGCAGCCAAAGTTTTGTCTATAGAAGAATCTTTGAAACTCCAAAAAGAATATAACACACATTTGAAGGAAGTAGAGGCACATCATGCAGCTGAGAAGTTACTGGCTCGTGCAGGAATCATGATGGGTGAAATGCCAGCAGATATTAGTAATTTTGGAAAATATAGAGAAAGAGATAGTGATGAGTCTGATGTATTAGACCCTGGTAGTGATGAGGAGGTACATGATGCAGAGCCAGAAAGGGATGGAGCCTTTATTTCTATCATAAACACTGAGTATTGATTCCATATATGTTTTTTAAAGAACTGCATTCTTGTGAAAAATCAAACCAGTGGTGTATGTTTAAGTATCTCTTGACCAAGCCTTGTAGAATTTGAGATCCATCTGAAGGCATTGTGTCGAAAATGTTGTATTGAATTTATGTAAATAAGGCTAATATTTATACTAAGAGAATAAATTATTTTGGTCATAGAACATTTTTTATTTTATACCTTTCCTATCTTAGTTTCAGCTACACAAAGTTAACTTCCAGCAGGCTTAGCATGACGCTTTCTATTTCTACGAAGAATAGACACAGCTCTTTCTACACAAAGTGACATTTTTTAGTTTCTCCATTTTTGACATTGCACTGTAGAAATTAATTTTATGTATGACTTACGGTTTACGCGGCGCACTCCAGAAAAACTCCCAGTCAGCATGATTTTTTCAGACATTTTCAACAATAATCGTCATATTTCAGCTAATTTACACAAAACCTTAATTAATTATACACCTTAACCTTCCTCATGAATCACTCCGTCCATCGGTGAAAACTGTATGACAAACCGTTCGGTAGTTTTTGAACTTATCGCGTCAGACAAACGCAGCGGGGGGACTTTGTTTTATAATATCGCACCACCGATAAAATAGGGTTATAACTCAAAAAACCAAGATTTTCAGAAAAGCGAAAATAAACTCACAGATAGACCGACAGACAGACCAACATATAGACCGCCAGACAGACCGACAGACAGACAGACCGACCAACAGACAGACCGAAAGACAGACCGACAGATAGACCGACAGACAGACTAACAGACAGACCAACAGACAGACCGACAGACAGACCAACATACAGACCGACAGACAGACGGACAGAATGACCGACAGACAGACACACAAATCGACAGACAGACCAACAGACAGACCGACAGACAGACCGACAGACAGACCGACAGACAGACCGACAGACAGACCGACAGATAGACCGACAGACAGACCGACATATAGACCGCCAGACAGACCGAGAGAATGACCGACAGACAGACAGACAAATCGACAGACAGACCGACAGACAGACCAACAGACAGACCGACAGACAGACCGACAGACAGACAGACCGACAGACAGACCGTCAGATAGACCGACAGACAGACCGACATATAGACCGCCAGACAGACCGACAGAAAGACCGACAGACTGACCAACAGACAGACGAACAGACAGACCGACAGATAGACCGCCAGACAGACAGACCGACAGACAGACCGACAGACAGACCAACAGACAGACCGACAGACAGACCGACATACAGACCGACAGACAGACCGACAGAATGACCGATAGACTGACCAACAGACAGACCAACAGACAGATCAACAGACAGACCGACAGACAGACCGACAGATAGACCGCCAGACAGACCGACAGACAGACAGACAGACGTACAGACAGACCAACAGACACGCCAACAGACAGACCGACAGACAGACCAACATACAGACCGACTGACAGACCGACATATAGACCGCCAGACAGACCGAGAGAATGACCTACAGACAGACAGACCAACAGACAGACCAACAGACAGACCGACAGACAGACCGACAGACAGACAGACCGACAGACAGACCGACAGATAGACCGACAGACAGACCGACAGATAGACCGCCAGACAGACAGACCGACAGACAGACCAACAGACAGACCGACATACAGACCGACAGACAGACCGACAGAATGACCGACAGACAGACAGACAAATCGACAGACAGACAGACCGATAGACAGACCGTGAGACCGAAAGACAGACTAACAGACAGACAGACCGACAAATCGACAGACAGACATATAGACCGCCAGACAGACCGACAAATTGACCGACAGACAGACCGACAGACAGACCATCAGACCGACCAACAGACAGACCAACAGACAGACCGACAGATAGACCGACAGACAGACCGGCATATAGACCGCCAGACAGACCGACCGACAGATAGACCGACAGACAGACAGACCGACAGACAGACCGACAGACCGACCAACAGACAGACCGAAAGACAGACCGACAAATAGACCGACAGATAGACCGACAGACAGACTAACAGACAGACCAACAGACAGACCAAAAGACAGACCGACAGAATGACCGACAGACAGACAGACAAATCGACAGACAGACAGACAGACCGACAGACTGACCGTGAGACCGAAAGACAGACTAACAGACAGACAGACCGACAAATCGACAGACAGACATATAGACCGCCAGACAGACCGACAAATTGACCGACAGACAGACCGACAGACAGACCATCAGACCGACCAACAGACAGACCAACAGACAGACCGACAGATAGACCGACAGACAGACCGGCATATAGACCGCCAGACAGACCGACCGACAGATAGACCGACAGACAGACAGACCGACCAACAGACAGACCGAAAGACAGACCGACAAATAGACCGACAGATAGACCGACAGACAGACTAACAGACAGACCAACAGACAGACCAAAAGACAGACCGACAGAATGACCGACAGACAGACAGACAAATCGACAGACAGACAGACAGACCGACAGACTGACCGTGAGACCGAAAGACAGACTAACAGACAGACAGACCGACAAATCGACAGACAGACAGACCGACAGACAGACCGACAATCAGACCAACATACATACCGACAGACAGACGGACATATAGATCGCCAGACAGACCGACAGACAGACCGTGAGACCGAAAGACAGACTAACAGACAGACAGACCGACAAATCGACAGACAGACATATAGACCGCCAGACAGACCGACAAATTGACCGACAGACAGACCGACAGACAGACCATCAGACCGACCAACAGACAGACCAACAGACAGACCGACAGATAGACCGACAGACAGACCGACATATAGACCGCCAGACAGACCGACAGACCGACCGACAGATAGACCGACAGACAGACAGACCGACAGACAGACCGACAGACCGACCAACAGACAGACCGAAAGACAGACCGACAAATAGACCGACAGATAGACAGACTAACAGACAGACCAAAAGACAGACCGACAGAATGACCGACAGACAGACAGACAAATCGACAGACAGACAGACCGACAGACTGACCGTGAGACCGAAAGACAGACTAACAGACAGACAGACCGACAAATCGACAGACAGACAGACAGACCGACAGACAGACAGACCGACACACCGACAGACAGACCAACAGACAAACCGACAATCAGACCAACATACATACCGACAGACAGACGGACATATAGATCGCCAGACAGACCGACAGACAGACCGTGAGACCGAAAGACAGACTAACAGACAGACAGACCGAAAAATCGACAGACAGACAGACAGACCGACAGACAGACCAACAGACAGACCGACAGTCAGACCAACATACATACCGACAGACAGACAGACAGACCCTATCTCTTAAGATACAGGCCAGACCTAGTTTAAGGGATAGAGTTGAATTTATTGTACTCCTAAGCTAAAGTTGTATTGAATAGCGTCAACTGAATGTATGCAGTGCAATGTGATTTTGTTTTATGCAATAAATTCTTTATTATTATTATTATTATTATTATATAGATCGCCAGACAGACCGACACACAGACCAAAAGACAGACCGACAGACAGACCGACAGAATGACCGACAGACAGACAGACAAATCGAGAGACAGACAGACAGACCGACAGACAGACCGTGAGACCGAAAGACAGACTAACAGACAGACAGACCGACAAATCGACAGACAGACCGACAGACCGACAGACAGACCAACAGACATACCGACAGACAGACCAACATACAGACAGACAGACAGACCAACAGAATGACCGACAGACAGACAGACAGACCGACAGACAGACCGACAGACAGACAGACAGACCGACAGACAGAAAGACCGACAGACAGACCGACAGACCGACCGACAGATAGACCGATAGACAGACAGACCGACAGACAGACCGACAGACCGACCAACAGACAGACCGAAAGACATACCGACAGATAGACCGACAGACAGACCTACAGACAGACAGACCGAAAGACAGACTGACAGACAGACCGACATATAGACCGCCAGACAGACCGAGAGACAGACCAACAGGTTGACCGACAGGCTGACTAACAGACAGACTAACAGACAGATCAACAGACAGACCGACAGACAGACAGACCGACAGATAGACCGCCGAGCAGACCGACAGACAGACCGCCAGACAGACCGAGAGACAGACAGACAGAAAGACCGTCAGACTGACCAACAGACAGACCAACAGACAGATCAACAGACAGAGCGACAGACAGACCGACAGATAGACCGCCATACAGACCGACAGACAGACCGACAGACCGACACAAAGACCAACATACATACAGACCGACAGACAGACAGACCGACAGAATGACAGACCGACAGACAGACCAACATAACGATAATAATTTAATAAATCACATAACACTGCCTACGAGAAAAAACGCATGTTTGGACTTAATAGTAAGTAATATACACAATGCTAAATCAGGACTTCACTATCTCGCACTCTCTGACCACGAAACAACACAATCAATAACGGTTAGCTTAGAAACTGATTTGGAAATTAAAGACTTCCATACTTTTTGGTTTAAAAACGTAAGAGAGTTTAGTGACGAAAATATAAATAAATTTAAAAACTGCATCACAAGTCTGTCTTTTTCTGAAGTATATGAAGCTCAGACAACAAATGACGCTTTTGATAGACTACACGACACAATTACCCTTTTCTACAATTTATGCTTTCCTATAGTTAAAGTAAAAAATACTTGTAAACAAGTGAAAAATAGAGGACTCACCAAGGGTATAAAAAGATGCTGCATAAAAAAACGAACACTATACTTGAAATACCATCTTTATAAACATAACAAGAAACAAAACAAAAAGAATTATGACAACTATACGCAAATCTTGAAAAAATGTATTCACAAGGCTCAGCAGATTAATAGCTTAAACTATATGAAAAAGGCCAAAAACACAAGTAAAGCCGCCTGGAATATGATTAAAACAAACACAGATAGTGATATGACGAGTGCCTCTGAAATTGACAAAATTAATGCTAATAGTAAAATTTATGACAATCCGAACCAAATATGCGACTTATTTAATGACTACTATATATCTCAAACAAAACCGACCAACAATACTCATAAAAACATGCAATATGACATGCCCACTCCTCAAAATCCTAAAAGCATTTTCCTTACTCCGATAGATGAATCAGACGTATATAAAATAATTCATAGTCTTAGAAATACCAACTCGACTGGGTATGACGACTTGAGCACTGAAATGTTAAAAATGTGTGCGCCGAGTTTAGTATCCCCCTTAACCCATATTATAAATATATCTCTGACAGAAGGAGTATTCCCAACGCGTTTAAAAAGGTCGATTGTTAAACCACTATATAAGAAAGGTGTAAAAACGGACATGGGTAATTACCGCCCAATAACTTTAATTCCAATCCTATCCAAAATCTTTGAGAAAGTAATGTGCATCAAAATAGAGAACTTTTTAACAGCATGTGATATAATTAAAAAAGAACAATATGGTTTCAGAAAAGGGAGTTCAACTGCTCTGGCATGCTTTGCGCTAATAAAACATATAACTGAAAGCTTAAATAAAAATTCTAAAATATGTTGCGTATTCCTCGATATGACGAAAGCCTTTGATTTTGTCTGTCATAAAACACTACTTTCAAAGCTTGAGCACTATGGAATACGAGGTAAAGCCAATGACTGGATCAAAAGTTATCTTTCGGATAGAGTACAATGTGTGGAAATAACAAAAACTTGTAAAAATCAACAAAACACCTTTAGATCAGAATATAAACAAAATAATTATGGCACGCCCCAGGGTAGTATCTTATCCCCAGATCTCTTTAAAGTATACATCAACAACTTTCCCGAAGCGATAGGGAAGGAGTGCATACTATTCGCTGATGACACTACAATAATTATTAAGAGTGATAGTCACAAGGATTTAGAAAACGAAATCGTCGAAGCTATGGATAACGCAATCGGCTGGCTAAACAAGAATAACTTAAAAATAAATATGACTAAAACAAATATAATACAATTCCAGACATACAATACAAACATAAATAAACTAAACATTCTTTATAAAGATTCTCACTTAACCACTGTCGAAAATTGTGTATTTTTGGGTATAACAGTCGATAAAAATTGTAATTGGAAACCACACATAAATAAAATTATTGTTAAAATAGATCGATTTATATATGTCTTGAAAAGAATTAGACAAACAATTAACTATGATAGTGCAATGTTAGCGTATCATGGTTACGTATCATCCATACTTAGATACGGTATTATAATATGGGGTAATTCAGTAGAGTTTGACAGAGTTTTCAAAGCTCAGAAAAAATGTGTCAGAGCAATTTGTGGAGCTCATTTTCTAGACAGCTGTAAGCCACTATTTCAAAAACTAAAAATTTTACCTTTGCCATGCTTGTATATCTTTGAAATGTGTATTTTTGTTAAGAGGAACTATAATTTATTCAAAACTACCATTACCAGACCAAATTGCCGATCATCACGCCATAAAGATAGACTTCAGATACCACCAATAAAACTAACATTATTTAAGAAAAATACATACTGCATGGCCATTATAATATACAACCATTTACCAAATAGTGTGCAAGACCTACCGCTGACAATGTTTAAAAAATATATTTTCAAATTGCTTCTACTGAAAAGTTATTATACGATTAAGGACTATTTAGAAGATAAGTCAATAGAATCTGTAGTTTGTGAGTTAAAATAATTGACATTATAAGTATGTATAAATTTGCACGCCATCGTTTTGGCAGGATATGCAGAAACAAAATTATTGTAACACCATTATGTACCATATTCTAGCAAATAAATGTTTTTGATTTGATTTGATTTGAAAAAAACAGACAGACCAACAGACAGACCGACAGACAGACCGACAGAATGACCGACAGACAGACAGACAAATCGACAGACAGACAAACCGACAGACACACCGACAGACAGACCGACAGATCGACCGCCAGACAGACCGCCAGACAGACCGACAGACAGACCGATAGACAGACAGACCGACAGACAGACCAACAGACAGACCGACAGACAGACCGACAGACAGACAGACAGACCGACAGACAGACCTACAGAAAGACCGACAGACTGACCAACAGACAGACCAACAAAAAGACCGACAGACTGACCAACAGACAGACCAACAGACAGACTGACAGATAGACCGACAGACAGACCAACAGACCGACCAACAGACAGACCAACAGACAGACCGACAGACAGACCGACAGACAGACCGACAGACAGACCGACAGACTGACCGACAGACAGATAGACAGAATGACCGACAGACAGACAGACAAATCGACAGACAGACCGACAGACAGACCGATAGACCGACCAACAGACAGAGCAACAGACAGACTAACAGACAGATCAACAGACAGACCAACAGACAGACCGACGGACAGACCGACAGACAGACCGACAGACAGACCGACATATAGACCGACAGACAGACCAACAGACAGACCGACAGGAAGGTTTATCATCTATGGTCCAGGTACATCAATATCCAAGCGGCTCAAGGCGGCATAGTGAAAATAAATGCTCGATAGCTAATAGACTATGCGTCAAATGCGTCCCGTCGTCCTTCATCGCGGCGATAGACACTTATATCTAAGTAGTACACCACTGAACACCTCACTTTTGATCAAGGGTCGACTAAAACATAAGTATAAGCCAGTCAGTTGCCCTCTGTCACATGTAGTCTTTGTAGTAACACACAGGTCTCGTGCGCTAGATGGCTCGAAAATTAATAAACTAAAATACTATATTGTGAGCGCGCGCGCAGGCGACGCTAACATAGATAATATGACGAGAAGGTGAGAGTGGGAGCGAGACAAATCACTGTAAATTATTGTGTAGGTACTATGGGTAGGAATTGTTTATGCATGGTGATGATGCCTACTTAAATACTTTTTTATGTTATTTTATTGTTTGTGTTGTTATTGTATATTATTTATCGATCTTAATGGTTATATTATTTTCTAAGTACTGTTTATTTTGTTATACTCTATTACCTGTTTTTTCTAATATGTATGTAAAAATCTCATAACCTGACTTGGTTTCCGTACGCCGTTTTCGGGTCACCACTGAAAATCAGCGCTTTGCTGTGGGTCCCCCATAGCACAGCATCATGCTGAGTGGAAGCCTACTTGTCACAGTCACGGCGTGCAGTTGCCAGGGCCGGATTTACAGGTGTGGAGGCCCTGGGGCAACCAAGAAATGGAAGCCCCGAAAAATTTGTGGAACAGAAGAAAAAAAAAACAATTTAAAAAGGTAAAAGGTATCTTGCGATTGTCAACTTCTTTTTCTTTGATGATTGTGAACTTTTTTTCTTTGAAGTACCTACACAAAGGATATATTTTTATCCTATTTAAAAAAAAAAAACAATTGTGGAGGCCCGGGGCCAGTGCCCCTGTTGCCCTGCCCTAAATCCGGCCCTGGCAGTTGCTGACTATTTGTATATGTTCTGTGTCTCTCTGTGTAAGTCTGTTTAGTTTTATTATTTATAAGAATTACCCTTTTATGTGCACGTGTTTCTGTGACAAATAAATCTATTTTTCTTTTCTTTTCTTTCTTTCTTTCAGAAAACTCAAACTCCGCAGTTTGAGTTTTCTAGTGTCATACATGTATTAATCATTATACATAGAATTTATTTGAAAGGTACATTAAAATTAAAAATAAAGAAAAATTAAATCATAAAAAATAAATCATCCTTATTTTACCCCCCCCCCCCCCCTTTTTTTGGGTGGGAAACTATCAAATAAATTGGAGGGTGTGTCAGACTCTTACTGACTAAAACCCACCCGTGTTCCTTCCGTTGCCTGTGTTGCCAGGTACCTAACCCTTTCGTACCTTCCCGCGACCCCGGCAGGCATCGGCCCTAGTGGACCCCTACACTTGTGCTGATATCTCTTTGAGGCGCACGTGGAACACAACGTGCCGTCGACCCGGGCCTGGGCCTTATCGGACGGTGAGTTATCCATTGCTCACCGTGCGCAAGCCCGCGCCTACGGTGGCCGGAAATCCGCCTGGGATTTCCGACGCCCAGGGCGTCTCCTGCGGCGGCTAGGGGCGAGAGGGCGCGATATTCATATTTGCCTTTCCCTCAACCGTCCCGCCTCCTTCTTCGCGAGCATTACTGCTTCGCAGGAGGTGACGGCTGCCCATGCTCTCTCGCTCCGTACCATGGCCTGGACTAGGGCCGGACGCGAGAGATCTCCGCCGCCGATCGCCTCCACGAGGACACGGCGGTGCTCAAGCCGGGCAGACCTCCACCGTGTCCTCCGGGCGATCCACACAGTGGTAACAACCGGGTGTTTCTTCCTGCCTTATCCGACATAAGAACCTCCCGAAGCTGCCGTGTCCGGTGAGGACCTGCGTGAGGCGGAAGGTGAGGACGCCGTGATTTTTACCCCCTTAGGGGATGGTTTTTAAAAACGCTGAAACTCTTAATTCTTACCAAAAACATTTAATTTTCATGTAGCCTAACTTAAGAAGTTCTGGATATCCCATACCAACTTTCATCCCCAATGGCGCCGATTCCCTTGTTCACAAACTAAACTAAATTTAAGTTCCGTCCATCTTTTTCTTTCTATTTCATTAAGAAAAGGACAGAAGATAAATTTTAGTTTAGTCCTGTCAAATGAATCAGTGCCTGTCACTACTCCATACACGTTTAGACGTGATTAAAAACTTGCCTACTAAAATTACGTCAATTTACGTCAAGCGCTGATTAATTTGACAGGACTAAACTAAAATTGATCTTCTGTCCTTTTCTTAATTAAATAGAAAGAAAAAGATGCACTGAACTTAAATTTAGTTTAGTTTGTGAACAAGGGAATCGGCGCCAGTATCACCCTTTTAACGATTATTTTTCAAACAAAAACTAGCCTATAGGTATCCTTCCACAGGATGCCATCTATCTCCTTGCTATTTTTATCGAAGTTTGTTCAGTGGTTTAGGCGTGAAAAGGTACACATACATATAGTATAAACAGACAGACGGTTACTTTAGAATTTATAATATTAGTATAGATGGATGTAGTGATAAACAAAACACATAATTATGCAATAACAAACTTCTACTACGACGCTCAACAAACGACTCCCTACCACGAAACGACCTTTCGATTTCGATTAGCTCGCAATTCGAAACGCTCCTCGCCTCCTCGGCCCTCGCTCACTCAAACAAAGAGTATCGCTCACTCGTTCGCGCGCGCTCGCGAGTGTTGCACGCACTTCTATATTGCTATTAATTGCGATAAGTGCATCGAAAAGTATCGATACTCGTAGTAAACTCGTATCTGTTTGTGAAGATGGCACCTTCTTCCAATGCTGTTGTTGGAATTGACGATGATCAGCGTTTCGCGTTGATGAAGGTAGGTTATATGAAAAACTACTTTGTTTGTAACAAAGAATCTGTGATGTTATTTATTTGTTTACGCAATTAAATGCTATAGAAATCACGATATTGTAGTGATGGTAGGTAACAATCTTGTTTAAGTTCTAGTGTTTGAAATTCTTTGTCAGCAACTTTAGCTAGAATCGGTATAATCAGGTTACAAGTGGTCTAGTTACACTACGGCACTATTGTAACCGCTTAAATATAAAATAACTAGCGTCTGCCCCCGGCTTCGCCCGCGTGGATGTCGGAAATTATCCTACGGGATTCTGCTATTTTTTTTTGTTTTGTTATCAATTTTATTTAAAATCACACTATTATTCATTATTGTTTTTATCGACACACGTTGCAGTATAAAACTGATTTATATCCCTCACCTAACACACACTTCAGGTCCAGTTGAAAACCAGCGTCAGGCACTAGTTGTACGGCATTTTTGCTGAACTGGGCCTTTTTGGCGCAGCCGTGAGGCACACTATCCTGCTAATATCTTACTTTACACTTTTTTATGTTTTTTATTTTATTTTTATATCTGCTGAATATTATATATATTGTGTGCCTTTTAGTCTGTCTTAAATAAGTGTATTTTCTTTCTTTGCTACTGGTATAAAACGTATCCTATATACCCAGGTAACCTATCCGTATACCTATCATCCAAATCAATTTAGCCGTTAAAGCGTGCAATGGTAATAGATAGACAGATAATAAATGCAAATAATTCTCCTTTTTTTTAAATTAAACTTATTTTTATGATTCTAAATGTCTAACCTAAAAATAATAATAACTTATTTTAATATTATAACCATTAATTTGAAATAGATACCTACTCTAGCGCCGCCGCGCCGCCATTGACCACATAATTAATATACATATACCTAATAGCTATAACTTTAAATTGTAATAACTTTTAAGCAGGTGGACGGATTTTAATGAAATAAATATTACCTTACGGACTCTGACTATATTTCCAATCCCTTAATTCTTTTAAAAAGGGGTACACAAAATTTCAATAATCTTGGGGGATGATGTTACAAAAACGATGATTTTTTTTTATTTCTTATCGAAAGCATAAATTTGAATTTCACATCCATAACTTCAGAAATGCTAAGTTCTCCTTCCAAACTGTCATGCCATATATTACCCTCTTTAGGATTATTGTTGAGACTAAAAATAGCCATGTCCTTCCCCAGGATGCCTGATGGATCTAAAGTCGAATTTTAAAATTAATTCACTGGAGGAATCTGACCGGATTCTCTAACCTTGACAAAAATATTGAATTGATCTAACAAGGTCTTATTTTAATTTAGGAGATAGGATTATCTAATCAAAACAGTATTTATTATTCTAGTTCTTCCTCTGCCTAACCCTTCGCAGATTACAGGCGTAATGTTATTTGTGTTCTTAGATTATAAAACTCTTAGGTTATGTTAAGTTAAGTTTAAGGTTAAGTTAAAAAGTTTTAGGCTAAGTTATAAAATAAAACAAAGTATTTTTACATCTAAATTCTGTGACGCTCAAGGTTCGACTTAAAATAATCTAGTAGTGACTCTCACCAATGACCACTTTTTTTTTTTTTTTTGATGGGAAATCATCAAATAACTTCTCCCGCTCTGGGTGCGGCGGGAGGGTGTGTCAGACTCTTACTGACTAAAACCCACCCGTATTCCTTCCGTTGCCTGTGTTGCGGGGGCCTCGGTGACCCATTAGTACCTTCCCGCGACCCCGGCAGGTACCAATGACCATTGAATCATTCTCTGCAGGAGGACCTTCACTGTTGTGTTGTCTAAAAATAATTATTATTACAGAATAATAATTATTTTATCGTGTTATTAAAAAAAAACAGCCAAGTGCGTGTGGGACCACGCACAATAATAAAGGCTTCCGTAATTGGGATGAATTTATCCTAAAAACAAAGTTTAACATTGTAGTTGAAAAACATGTTCTCCCATACATCGATGTACGTGACGGTAAATTTTCCAACGGTAAATTTAAGTTGAACTCAAACTCAAAGCATTTATTTCAAATAAACCAATTACAGGCACTTTTGAATTGTCAAGGGTTCGGTCAGTCAGTCAGAAAGATGAAGCTAGTTGCCCATTCCAAAGCGTAGTAGGTACCTATGGAGAAGAACGGGCAAGAAACTCCAAGGACACTCTTTTAAATCAACGTATTATGGTTACAAAATATTGTTTACATCATTCATTTTGAAATTATACATGTGAGAACGATGCAAAACGTAAAAGCGTCCGTAATAAAAAGATTACAACAAAAACAAAAGCAATTCAAAAATTAAAGTTAAAATAAGCCGTGGCAGCTAAGAGATGACCAGTCTCTACTGACGGCGCCCGTTCACGAACATGACGCGTGGATCAGCACCATTCAGCTCAACCATTTTGAAGGGAGCTAAATGATCCAACACACGCGCCACCATCAGGGAGACATTAGAGTGAGCACGACATACTCCCAGCCACCACGGCACATTCAAGTCAATGAAAGACGTTTCCAGTAAATGGCAGCTTTATAGTACATAGTACTCACATAACAATGTGCTGTGCAGCTATACAATACTAAGAGATTGAATTTATACAATGCAAAGAGAGTTTTTAAAATCTTCAGCAGTTCCAACACTATTTTCAATACCTGATCAATTAGTTTTTGCGCCCTTGTGGAGCAGGACCGACTATTACAGTGGGTCGACTATTACTCGTTAACTTGTAAAGCCTACTTAGCTGAGATAGTTTTTCTTTTAAATTCTTTATATATACTACTGCCATGATTTTTTATATATCCAAAAACAACCATTCAGTTGGCAGGGGCACACTTGACTCGTAACAAAAATTTGCACTTTAAAGCTTAATATTACGCAAACTGATCCCGGAATCGAAAAATGATGTTCACAGACCCGCAATATTTTTGAACGGCCTATCCAACAATACCCCACACCATGGGATTGACGAGAAAAATAAATTTCATCCCCACATTACGTGCGTTCACCTACTTACTACCTTACAAAAATTTATTTTTCGAGATTTTGTTTCACCACTTTCTTGGCGTGATTAATTAACGGACATGGCGAAACTATGGGTTCCTTGTTGACTACGGAACCCGAAAACGGTCAATCGTAACTGTAATTTTGCAAATTTTCTAGCAAATTAGAAAACAGAGTTTAGCATCATAGTCATGTCAGTATAAACTAATTTCTTTGTGAATTTTTTGGTCTAGGTCTATTTGTGAATGAAGCGTAACCGCAGTTGGCACAGGTTCATTGATCTCTTGCAATCACGAACGGCCGCAGATAAATACTGCGCTTAGGAAAACGCAACGATGCGCAACTAATAACACAGGCTTGCGAAAGTTTACTTTTTTTTACACCTTCCAATAAATATAATATTTTTTTTTTAATATATAGGTATGTTAAGAGGATGACGACACCTAAAGCGCGGTCACTGTCGGACTGCATAGAAAAGAAAGAGAAGCGCGATGACACAACGCTGGTAGTTTAATGCAAAATATGAAGCAATTATCTATTTACAAAAAATCTATTGATTGGATAAAAAAATAAAACACTATTAAGCTAATATGTTGCTTGTAGAATAATCTGACAAAAAAACAGAATAATTAATAGAAAAAATTGCGTATGTGTGTTAGTATTATTTTTAATCGTTAAAATATTTTTTTAGAGGTATCTTCGTGATTTTTTTCTATCATATCAAATTATTTGTATTATGTTTTCAACACACTATCTACCTAGAATTGATCCTGAGAAATGTCATATATTTTTCTTATTTTATTTACTGCAGTGGATCATATACTTTTAGGTATTATAAAACATACAAAATTTGCGTTTAGGTCCTGTAGTCCCCTTAAATTAAAATACAGCTTCCTTTTTTTTCTAGCACATCAATATTATTTTTATGCATATTTTAGTATGTTTTGTCAATTTTCATGAATAATAAAAAAAAAATATATGATTTAAAATTAAAAAAAATTAACAGTAATTTTCACAGAAAATATAATACTTATTATTTTGAATACGCGGTAATACTAAGAAAAATAAAATTTCAGAAAATTTACGTGATGGAATTTTTGTATTATTTTTTTCGTAGCTTAGTACCTAGTATCTACGCAAATTGCTAATTCGTTTTTTAAGGGAAAACCATCCCGGGCCTGTGTAATTTCTTCATCGGACACGGCATCGGCAGCTTCGGGAGGTTCCTGTGTCGGATACGGTGGGAGGAAACGCCCGGGTGTCACCACTGTGTGGATCGCCCGAAGGACACAGTGGAGCATACGGTGGAGTTCTGCCCGGCTTGGGCAGAGCACCGCTGTGTCCTCGTGACCGGCGGCGGAAATCTCTCACCCTTTCCGGCCCTGGTCCAGGGCAGTGGAAGCCGTCACCACCTTCTGCGAAGCAGTAATGTTCGCGAAGGAGGAGGCGGACCGGGTTAAGGAGAGGCAAAGTTCGCGCCCTCACGCCCCTAGCCGCCGCAGGAGACGCCCCACGCATCGGGATTCCCAGGCGGATTTCTGGCCACCACCGAAGGCGCGTGCTTGCGGACGGTGAATAATGGATAGCTCGCCGACCGATAAGGACCAGGCCCGGGTCGACGGCGCGTTGTGTTCCACGCGCGCCTCAAAGAGATGCCTGCCGGGGTCGCGGGAAAGTTCGAAAGGGATACTGAGGCCCCTGGCAACACAGGCAACGAAAGGAACACGGGTGGGTTTTAGTCAGCAAGAGCCTGACACACCCTCCCGCTCCGCCCAGAGCGGGAGAAGTTATTTGATAATTTCCCACCCTATAAAAAAAGGCCTGTGTAATTATTCTATACGTTAGGTACGTATATCTACTTACGTTACTCACAAAAATGTGCAAAAATCACACATAAACATAACATCACGCCTTGCTATCATAAACCAATTTGGAGATAAAACTGTTATTAAAACACAAGTCTATAATGAGGCAGGAAGATAGGTAAAGACCTCGTTACGTAGCCATACCAAGGAAATCAGCGATAATTAGATAGGTATATAGGTATAAAGTTATGTAATTTTGTTCACTGTAGGTACGAGTATAATCCTAATTTAATCACTGTACGTACCTACCTGTAACGTGACACGCGACACGTGACACGCGACACGTGACACGCGACACGTGACGTAACGTGGACACTGACAGTCGGGCTGGTCCACAAATTCAAGGTCGCTCAGCGCGCCATGGAGCGGGCTATGCTCGGAGTTTCTTTGAAGGATAAGATCAGAAATGAAGTTATCCGGAAGAGAACCGGAGTTACCGACATAGCCTGCAGAGTCAGCAATCTGAAGTGGCAGTGGGCTGGCCATGTGTGTCGAAGGACCGATGGCCGGTGGAGCAGACGAGTCCTGGAGTGGAGACCGCGTATCGGCAAGCGTAGTGTGAGACGCACCCCAGCTAGATGGACTGATGACCTTAAAAAGGTGGCTGGGACAGACTGGATGCGGAAGGCGCAGGACAGGGTGTTGTGGCGCAGCCTGGGAGAGCCCTATGTCCAGCAGTGGACTGTTATAGGCTGAGTTGGTTGATTGGTTGATTGACGTACCTACCTGCCTGTAATATTCTTGGTACGTACATTATTATCTACTCATTGGTCTACTCAGCGGCATTTACTATCGAACATTAGTTATTAGATTTAAATATAATTAAGTATCTAAACATAATGTATCAGCCTATAATGTTCCCACTGCTGGGACACAGGCCTCCTCTCTGTGAGAGGGACTGGACCGTAATCCACCACGTGGGCCCAGTGCAATGGTAGATGTAACATGTCTTCGAATTTTTAGTTGCCGCTTTCCTCATGATGTTTTCCTTCACCGTTTTGAGCGCATGCGCAGTTCCAATATTACTTGGAGGAGGTGGAGTATCTTGCCGGCTCTTCTCCATAGGAAACGACCAATTGGAACCGTGCACCTAGCTTCTGACGTTTCATAAGTGCCCTTGTAGGTTTATGTGAAATAAAATATTTTAATTTAGTTTTTATTTTTTTTATTTCTATTATATAGAAACATATCGTATTAAATCCCTGTTTATGGTGCTTTATCAAACATTAAGAAGGTTGCAAGATAAAAACAAGATTAATTAGTACGTAAACAAATAGTTACACCAATTTTGAATGTTATTGCTATTCAATTAATCTGATAGCTAGGTACTTGCTCACCTACATAGCAAAGCTGTGTTTACCTGCAAACGTCATCTTTTTGTAGGTAAACATCAAGAGGTATAATTAAGTCTTATCCTATCATCAATCGTAGAGGAATCAAAGGCTACTAAACTACAAACTAAGTAACTAGTTATGAATGCGTCATTAACATCTTAAGGGTCGGGTAATCGCCGTTGACCTTGGCCATACAAATGCCGCCGATCGGTTTCATAACGAATAATTATTTTTAGTAACGAAAATATGAATATTTGAAAAAATCACAGATAGAATCATAGATAATAAAATAACCTGTTCTTAAAAAAAAAACATGATAATATCATGATAATATGTAGTTTGAAAGTAATATCGTTTTAGGGTTCCGTACCCAAAGGGTAAAACGGGACCCTATTACTAAGACTCCGCTGTTCGTCGGTCACGAGGCTGTATCTCATGAACCGTGATAGTTAGACAGTTGAAATTTTCACAGATGGTGTATTTCTGTTGCCGCTAAGTATAACAAAAATACTAAAATCCTGAAAAAAAATGAATATTTAAGGAGGCTCCCATACAACAAACATGATTTTTTTTGCCGTTTTTATAGATAATGGTACGGAACTCGCGCACGAAGCGCGAGTCCGACTCGCACTTGGCCGGTTTTTATGCTTTGGGTTGACATTGGCGCCGATTCCCTTCTTCACAAACTGAACTAAATTTAAGTTCAGTGCATCTTTTTCTTTCTATTTCAATAAGAAAAGGATAGAAGATACATTTTAGTTTAGTCCTGTCAGATTAATCAGCGCCTGTCACTACTCTATACAAGTTTAGACGTGATTAAAAACTTGCCTACTAAAATTACGTCAATTTACGTCAACCGCTGATTAATTTGACAGGACTAAACTAAAATGTATCTTCTGTCCTTTTCTTATTGAAATAGAAAGAAAAAGATGCACTGAACTTAAATTAAGTTTAGTTTGTGAACAAGGGAATCGGCATGCACCAATATTTCTTGAATTTATTTCATCAAGTATTTTACTACAATACTTAAATATTCACAGTAGAATATAATTGATGTGTATGCGTTCTAGTTTAACATACATTTCTTGCATAACTTGCTTACACTATGGCGTAATCACAAATTAATTAAAGTCACTAAAATCATAATTATATATATCTGCGCCTTAACCTTAATTAAGACAAGGCAAAATTATATTGAAGCAGGTACGTTTTAAAATCTCGGAAACTGGAATTTTTTAACGTGAATATGAATAATGATGACCATGCAAACGACTTTTTGGTGTCATCGAAATGATCAAATTAACTACATAACAATGGTACACAAAAAATCAGCTTGCAAGTACCAACTTGAAGATAATGTGCTCAATTACAACAAAGCCTTTGTTAAATTTTGCTAACTTGTCTGTTGCAGTGCATGTGTGTGTGTGTGTTATTTTAATACACATGCGCTGCACTGGCACAGATCGACGCGGTAACCGCATAACACACACTTACAGTAGCAATGGCTTTCATTTTGACAGTTCAACAAAATTTGTCTACTCAGCAACGTAAATAACGCAATGAGCGTTATTTACGTTGCTGAGTAGACAAATTTTTCGAACATATGAAGCAATGGATTAGCAATATCCTTCAAAATCATTCAGATTGTGATTGAAATTAACTAAACTAACCTAACCTATCACTTGTATGTCGTGATGTTGTATTATGTCACACATTATAATATTATAACTTGATATCGACCACATTATAGGCTTGATTAATTCAACATTTCCTGCTGTTTTTAATACAGCACCAGTCATAAATTATAGTGCAAAGATGTTGACCCACTTTTTCATAGTCAATTTAAATCGCCCGAGCAAGACTAGTTTTAATTAGAAATGCATATACTTGCATAATACGTTCTATTTATTAATAGAAAGGATTACGTTCTAAGCTGCTCTGCACTTGCGTAACACAGTCTCGATCACAATCCGAGAGTTTTGAAGGATATTTCTAATCCATTGTTTCATAGGTTAAACTAGCTGCTGCTCGCTGCTTCGCCCGCGTGGCCCTTTCTAAAGTAAAAGGAAGTTACTCCTTATAAATATCAGTTATCTCCCAGTGAACGTCCCGTCAAAATCGGTCCAGCTGTTTCGGAGATTAGCCGGAACAAACAGACATGCAGAAAAACAATTGTGATGCAACGATACGGCTAGACGCAAAATTAAAAAAAAAACTGTTTATTTGGTATAAGTACCGTATAATTATGCTTTCATATGCATTCAGTAAAAAACTATTATTTTGACACAAACAAACACTTCAATTTTATATTTATAAATTCGTCTGCTCAACAATGTAAATAACGCACTGGGGGGTAACCATCACCTCATAAAGCAGTATTATTATAATATTACTTTACAGTAGGAAAGTGATGGAGCTATACTGGACTTATAGCTCCATCTCTTTCTCACGCTGAATTAATATTGAAATAATACTAATAAGAGGTGATGGTTACCCCTCTGAACATGACTGAACAGTCTAAATGTAATAAAATGCGATCAATTGTCATTTTATGTGTGTTGATTACGTAAACATCTACTGTCAAACCAGAATGCTATTTGGTAGGAAGTAGTTATACCTAATGAAATACTAAACCTATCTTAACTATGCAGGTTTTTGTTATTATTATGTTGGCAAAAAAATACCTATAATTTTCGGAATCGGATCAATAGTTTAGTATAATCAATAGTCGAGGACGCTAGCTAACCACTTATTACAATACAACTCATAAAACGACCATTGTAATGAGTAGATTATGTCACTAATAAATTAAAATTTAACTAAATTAAATTACATTGACTTATACAGTCAAATAAAAAAGTAATCAAATAATGAACTCATATAACCTGTCAGTAGGTAAGCTAATTCTGGAGAAAAAACATAAACATTGTCTTGAGTTAATCACAGCCACCAACTATTCTTATCGTTTAAGTAGTCATTGATACAATAGTATGCCTTTGAAGAAAGGGTGGATTTTACTTTAGTGTTAAACGCATTAAAAGGCAAATCTAGCAAAGAAGAGGGCAGCATGTTATAAAAAGTTATACAAAGTCCAACAAATGAGTTATGTAGGTACCTTATGAAGCCGGTGAAATGGAGCTCGTAATTTGTCCTTATTTCTGGTGTTAATGTTGTGAATATCACTATTTTTAGTGTATAAGTGTATATTTTGCCTAATATATAAGATGTTGGCGAAAATGAATTGTGATGCCACCGTGAGAATACCAACATCTTTAAAAAAATCTCTCAGAGATACTCTGGCACCAAGCTGGTAAATAGCTCGAACAGCTCGTTTTTGAAGAACGAATATATTTTGAATGTCAGCGGCTTTGCCCCACAGCAGAATACCGTAGGGCATAACGCTATGAAAATAACTAAAATAAACTAATCGAGCTGTATCAACGTCAGTGTATTGTCTTACTTTTCTGACGGCGTAGGCGGCCGAACTAAGCCTGCCCGCTAGGCTTGATATATGAGGGCCCTACTGAAGTTTGGCATCTACTGTTATACCAAGAAAAACTGCCGAGTTTACAGTTTCAAGCACCCCATTATCTAAGACGATGTTGGGACCTAGATTCCTAACATTTGGCAAGGCAAACTTTATACACTTCGTTTTCTTGGCATCGAAAACTAGGTTATTCGTCGTAAACCAATCCGTAACCATTGAGAGTGCACTGTTTACGTCATCAAAATCTTGTCTATTCCTGTTTACGTTAAAAAGAAGTGAGGCGTCATCTGCAAACAATACAACGTCACAGATACCCTTTAAATAAAATGGTAAGTCATTAATTTACACTAAGAATAAAAATGGACCCAGTATTGAGCCTTGAGGTACACCTAACTGAACTGGTAACCCCGAAGATTTAACACCATTCACATCTACACTTTGGAACCTATTATGTAAATAACAATTTATTACTTTGAGAGCTTCATTTTGGACACCATAATGACATAGTTTACGCAAAAGCGTGTCATGGTCCACGCAATCAAAGGCTTTAGAGAGATCACAGAAAACTCCAATAGCATTTTGCCAGTTCTCCCATGCGTCAAATATGTGTTTCAGCAGTGCAACACCCGCATCTGTAGTCGAACGACCTTTTGTAAATTGTGGGCATCAGCTAGTATCTAAAATAATAGTGCTTACTCCTCATACTCTATACATAATCAGCCTATAATGTTCCCACTGCTGGGACACAGGCCTCCTCTCTGTGAGAGGGAGTGGGCCGTAATCCACCACACGGGCCCAGTGCACGTTGGTAGATGTCACATATGTATCTTCGAATTTTTGGTTGTAGGACATGTATTAATAACTAGATGCGTCCCTCGGTTTCACCCGCATAAGTTGTGACCCCGTGAGTATATCGAAATAAAAATGTGTTATTCCTGGTTATAAACTTTCTGTGTGCCAAATTTCATCCAAATCCGTTCAGTACTTTTTGCGTGAAAGAGTAACAAACAACTAATTAAGACTTGTTACAGTTGTAACGGCAAACGTCATTTAGTTTAAATATTATTTTATTAATATTTTACATAGATTACTTTATACGAGTATTTTGTGAATGTGAGAACGTTGTAGGCTTAATAGACTAGATTTGTAGACAATTTATTTTTTGTTAAGTACCTGGTACTTCTTGACAGGCCTACACTGTCCTCCCATACCTATTAACACTCGATAAGTCCCCTCTTTGAGGAATGGCTAGAGAGGCGCCACGGCGTCCTCACCTTACGCCTGACGCAGGTCCTCACCGGACACGGCAGCTTAGGGAGGTTCCTGTGTCGAATAAGGCGGGAAGAAACGCCCGGGTGTCACCACTGTGTGGATCGCCCGGAGGACACGGTGGAGCATACGGTGGAGGTCTGCCCGGCTTGGGCAGAGCACCGCCGTGTTCTCGTTGAGGCGATCGGCGGCAGAGACCTCTCGCGTCCGGCCCTGGTTCAGGCCATAGTACGGAGCGAGAGGACATGGGAAGCCGTCACCTCCTTCTGCGAAGCAGTAATGCTCGCGAAGGAGGAGGCGGGACGGTTGAAGGAAAGTCAAATTTCGCGCCCACTCGCCCTTAGCCGCCGCAGGAGACGCCCTGGGCGTCGGGAATCCCGGGCGGATTTCCGGCCACCGTAGGCGCGGGCTTGCGGACGGTGAGCAATGGGTAGCTCACCGTCCGGTAAGGACCAGGCCCGGGTCGACGGCGCGTTGTATTCCACGTGCGCCTCAAAGAGATGTCGTCAGCACAAGTGTAGGGGTCCACTAGGGCCGATCCTGTCGGGGTCGCGGAAAGGTACTAAAGGGTTACTGAGGCCCCTGGCAACACAGGCAACAGGAAGGAATACGGGTGGGTTTTAGTCAGTAAGAGTCTGACAAACCCTCCCGCTCCGCCCAGAGTGGGAGAAGTTATTAAAAGACAATGTCCAAATTGGCCCTGTGCAATAAAGAGTATCAGATTAAACGATAATTAATCGCCTATTTTATTATTTAAGTTGCAAATACTTCTGTATCACGGACTAGCTGTATTCCAAAATGTACTTTTAATAGAATTTAACGCGACTAATAACATTAGATCGCCATCTTCGCATAATGTCATGTCGTGTCAGAAGTGAAATAGGGATGTCCAATCAATTATAATCGATCGATTGTGTTTTCTTTTCTAAAGTGTATTTTTAAAAACCTAATAAGAATACTTTATGTATGCAGTCATACTCCAATTTTTAAATAGGTAGTAAGAATAATATTATACAGTAATCAAAACTTTTTATTTTGATTATCTAATTCATTCTAATTCATTAAACGAATGCTAAGAATTCAGTTACCTACCTATGTTAATTAGTTTAAATGCATTTTAATTTTGCGCTTGCATCCACTTTTTAGAAAAACAACTGCATAGGTACCTAATTATATAGGTAGGTATTATGATATTACCTACCTTTCAGTTTCTTAAAAATCACTCAGAGCTATGAAAAATCGTAGGTACCTACATTTAATATTCGTTGTTATGGTTAGATTATAACCTCAAAATCTGATACTTGTTTTGAAATATACCTTTTTTGCAGCTAGTCCGCTACAAATACAAGATCTTTTAAGAATCTACTAATGATAGAGAATACAATACATAATTATCCGATGCTCTTGGCTCCAGGGCCAACAATGTATGGACGCAGAGCAATGTCCTTTGATGATTTCCCATTAAAAAAAAAAAAATACCTATTAACACTGTAATTAGAAAAGCCAATTATTTTTAAAAGAGTAACCGTGGAGGTTCTTGCAGGCTCTTCTCCATAGGAAACGACCAATTGGAACCGTGCACCTAGCTTCTGACGTTTCATAAGTGCCCATGTAGGTTTATGTGAAATTAAATATTTTTATTTGATTTGAATAACTGCGGATTAGCTCGATTTGGTATGTATCGTTTTATTAGTTCATTCAAAACGAGAATTTCGAAACATACACAGCATCACTGCATGGACTTGAATTCAATTTAATTTCGAAAGTAAGGTTTTGTAACAAATAACATAAAACTACCTACGTCTCGGTTAGGAGGATGTAGCATGCATTATGATACCTACGTAGACACTTTCATTTTTGTAATCGTCCATTGAAAATCTTTGCTAATTAAATACCTACGCATTCGTAGAATAAATGTCTATTCACACACATTGATTGATTGATTTTGATTTTGTCTAGACATTTATTTTTATAGTCATTCTAACTTATGGAACTTATTTACGTTTTAGAATTAAATAAAAAAATATAAAAAATAAAACATTTTTTTATGGATGCATCGATACCGATACGATAGTCGTATATCGGCGATTATCGTGAGTTTTTACGATAATTTGTTATCGTAAACATTTACGGTTCATTCTTAACATCATCCAATATTTTTTACATTTTCGATTGAAACGAAACGCATAATGCGTCAATTTCTGAACTATCTGAAGACAATTTAGAGAAAAGTTTATTTATTTATTATTTTTTTATTTTGATTTGGAGACTATTGGCACAATAAAACTTCAGAGTATCAAAATTTGAAAGTATCGCTTAAACCTGCAACAGTGCCATGTGACTCTATTCTCCACAACATGGCCGATGATACATCGTGATGAGAGAAACCGAGTTAAGGGAACGATGATTGTTAAAGATAACGGAAAAATCATGCCGGTTGGGAACCTCACTGGCGTGCGCCGCGTAAACCGTAAGAGATACCTACATAAAGGTAATTAATGTTCTACAGGATTACACATCTTAAAAAGTTCAACAGAAAAGTACGCGCTAGCATAATATAATAATATGTATGTCTATCTTCTAATCTGCTCCACAGTAACCATTTTTTATATTTCAGAATTTGATATAAATTTCATTGTTATTTCCGAAGCTATTTTTATGGGTAAATATTAAGTAATATTAATCCTTATTAAATAAAATATTAAAAAAATATATTTTATTATTTAATTTAGATTAAAGTTGCCTTGACAATTTGACATAATAACATTCAAATTAATACTGTAAAAGATGTCACAGATTCAAAATTACGAGTAACAAAATAATTATGGTTGAGGGCGCCCGGCACGTCCCGCGGGGGGCGCGGCGCTAGCACACTAGCACGGGACTCGGTGACATTTTCCTCGGCTATTACTACGACCGCGACAGTAAAAACGGCTGAACGAGGAATTGGGAATTTGGATGAAATTTGGCACACAGATATTTAATGAGTTAATGACCTGGATTTACCATAGGATACTTTAATCCTAGTAGTGCGTTGCCGTGGGATAATTTCCGACCTTCACGCGGGCTAAGCCGCGGACAATGAAAAAATGTAACTTATTTTTTAAATTAATTAAGTAATTAAAATGCGTTTATTTTAGTAATACTTAATATTTATAATAAAAACATACCAAGTAATACAATTAAAGCTTCCAATAAATACAATCAAATGCTATTAAACAAAACGATCTACGTCATTCGTACTGGTATCGTGATAGCCGTATCGTTGTATCACATTTTTTTTTCTGCATGTCTTTCTGTTTATTCCGGCTAATCTCGAAACAGCTGGACCGATTTTGACAGGACTTTCACTGGAAGATAGCTGATGTTATATGGAGTAACTTAGGCTTTCATTTTAGGAAAAGCCACGCAGGCGAAGCTGCTATCAGCAGCTAGTATAGTCATACAACTTAAAGTGCAATTAGTACCTATAGGCACGTATGCCAACTAGAAAAACCATTAAATAAAATCTTTGAATGGAAAACCGATAATTGAATAACCCATTGAATAATTTCGCGCCCTTCACTTAAGCAATAGATAGACAATTCCAATAAAAAACAATATTATTTCTAAGTGATTCTAAGCACATTTTAAGTATGCATCTAAGTACGTTTTCCCAACTTGTTACACGGCTGCGGTAGTTACCGACAGATGACGTGATGCAAGTGACCAAGTGACGATTACAAAATGTTTGTGTTTCGCACTAACTGGCGAGCAGAGATTGTCAACTGCACGCGCGATAACCATAGACACGTCATAAAATATTAAGGCGCTGACAAGACCCAATTGACCAAAGTAGGCTTCTTTTAAGAAAAACAAATTGCCAAATCTGTATAGTTTGTGGTAGCGGAAAAAATATATGTTAATTTTGAACATATTTCCCAGAACTTGGTTGTTACCAAAACACGTTTTGGAAAAAAATCTCGATACAAACTAACGTTAAACTAACCTCTTACCTTGAGTTCTAATCTAAAATATCTGTAATAAATATCAACATACGTCACGTATTTCATTAATAACAAGTACGTCTTATTTAAATGTAGAACTTTTTGAGGGTGGGAAATCATCAAATAACTTCTCCCGCTCAGAAATGTAGAACTTGGTTGTTTTTTATTTTCGATTACTCAACTCAATTTTGAGTAAATGAAATAGATAATTGCGTCATATTTTGCAATAAATTACAAGCGTTGTGTCATCGCGCTTCTTTCTTTTTTATGCAATCTGACAGTGACCGCGGTTTAGGTGTTGTCAGTGTCTTAACGAGTAAGTTGATAAAAACGACTTGTGCGACGCCAAAAAGGCTTCATTATGCTGAGATAGGAGCCTATTTGGCGTCGCACAATTCGTTTGTTTTTTAGGGTTCCGTACCTAAAGGGTAAAACGGGACCCTATTACTAAGACTCCGCTGTCCGTCTGTATGTCTTTCTGTCCGTCTGTCACTGTCATTAATTTGACAGGACTAACCTAAAACTGATCTTCTGTCCTTTTCTTAATGAAATAAAAAGAAAAGGATGCACTGAACTTAAATTTAGTTTAGTTTGTGAACAAGGGAATCGGCGCCAATATCTTCATTTACCTCAATTATAAAAATATGAATATAACATAAGATATAATTACGCCTGCAGTCCCCGTAGCGTTGGGCAGAGGTTTGGGTATCAATAGTACAACCACATTTCGCCAGTTACGTTTAAGTTTCATGCAGTAGGTGGCGACCCCATCGCCATCAACCGGGCACAAATCCAGACTCCGGGCTGCTTCTGCGAAATTCCCGATAGAAAACCCTAGTAACACTGCTCGACCTGGAAATTGAACCCTGGACCTCATGCTCAGCAGTAGCACTTGCGACCGCTAGACCAAGGCACTACTAGAAAATATGAAATACCTACATATTATAAGGGCTAAGGGCAGTTCATGTATGTTAGCCCGATAGCATGGTGGTTGCGAAGGTAAGGGTAAGGACCAGGCCCGGGTCGACGGCGCGTTGTATTCCACGCGCGCCTCTAAGAGATGTTGTCAGCACAAATGTAGTGATCCACTAGGGCCGATGCCTGCCGGGGTCGCGGGAAGGTACTTATGGGTCACCGAGGCCCCCGCAACACAGGCAACAGGAAGGAATACGGGTGGGTTTTAGTCAGTAAGAGTCTGACACACCCTCCCGCTCCGCCCAGAGCGGGAGAAGTTATTTGATGATTTCCCAACCTCAAAAAAAAAAAAAAAAAAGCGTCCACAGTGAGACAGAGTACCTACTTATTTATTTCTTTGGGAAAACAAACAGTTACACAAAAGTTTCTTAATTAATAATCCTTAGTATCTAAAGTTAATAGTATATGTGTAACTCACAACGTTATCCACATGTTACCTATTTAAATTTGTATATAAGAACTAACTAGGCATGCGAGTGAATTTACATTACAATTATGCTTAGGTTACAGTTATAAAGTATATTTAGTTTGTTAATTTTTGGTTTAGAGTATTTCGAAATTTGTTAGATGATAGTGTAAATAGATCTATGTCCGAAAAATTTGTGTTAGGTATAATTATTTGCTATGCGACGTAGAGGTGCGCGGACTCCAGCATTAGTGCGGCAAGGTGGAATCGCGAATAGGGGGCGTGCATGCCAGTGGCGCGGGCGGTACCTTCATATAAGCCCAAAAGCCAAAATTCACTTTTAATTTATTGTACCAAACCAGTAGTTTATGAGAAAATTGCGATGATACATACGTAGGTACCTACATACTCAGTCGAAAACTGAACTTTCTTTTTTTGAAATCGGTTAAAACTTTATTGGGCTTGCGTTATTTTGAAACCCTAGGCACGCCACTGGTGCATGCATCTCGTGTCTCATAACAGTTCTACGTACAACATAACATAATTTATTTACTTACCTACCTTTAAATAATCGCTCAAAGCCTCCATAATTGGCAGTGATCCAAGCATTACCTCTGCTGTGATTTTCATCATATCTCTACAGCCGTGCTCCATCTATTATAGAAGTAGGTCCAGTGACACGTCAATTTTTGTATCATGCAGTGATTGAGTCATAATCTGTGGGAACGCAAGCGCATTGCGATCGTGTAGCAGTGATCGTTGTGTCAACACTGCCAACTGTCGATCGAGGCAACAGTCATTTAAATTTCTTGATTTATCTTTTTTACCTTCACTGTGCGGTTAGAAAATGATCTTATTTTTTTTAATAATAGTTATGTATTTTGCTTTTATTGATGGCAACATTTTGACTGTAAAGATTGTGCGCGTACTTGGGAGGGCGATCCCCTTAAAACTTTCAAAACACTTATGATAAAACGAACGTGTCGAATGTCGTGCATAAAAATGTAGGTAGGTAACGTAATGTACCTTATTGTTAAAAAAAAAACAACGGTAACTAAAGCTCGTTTTTTAATCCCAGAGAGTAATTTTAAATTACTGTTGTTTGGTTTTTAATATGGGGTTTGACATTTGCACCTGTCAAATTAGTCTCCGAGATTAAAAAACAGACTTTAGACATCAGCATAACCGAAAAAGAAGTCTGATTTTATCAAAGATACCTTAGCATTTTTGATTTTCAAATATTATTTATTTAAGAAATATCTCAAATTCTTTCTCTTATTTTTTAACCCCCGGACGCAAAAACGACGGGGTGTTATATTATAATTTTGACGTGTCTGTCTGTGGCATCGTAGCTCCCGTACGCATGAATCGATTTTAATTTTGTTTCTTTTGTTTGAAAGGTGACTTAATCGAGAGTGTTCTTAGGTTCAAGAAAATCAGTTCAGTCGTTTGATGATTAATTATCAGTTGTTTGATCTTTTTCAAATTATTAACCGACAAGAAATTCAGAAAATTGTGTTGAAAATCATATATCGAATAATTTTGTGTTAAATTAGGTATGTATTTCGCAGATGGATTGTATAGTTAGCTGTTTAACATAACCCCTAGCTGTTTTACAAAACAGCTCCGTTAAGGCTAGTGCATACTGGAGTGATATCGCGGGCGCAACAGGCATTGCTGCCTGTCACGCCGGCGATATCGCGCTGCACGAGCCTTTAAAAACATCTGAACTAGTTCAGCTGGATTGCCATTGCGTTACGTTTACCAAAACTGAACCGAACAAAACTACCCAAGTTTAGCCGTTATACAGAATGGCTACCTGCAATCACAATAAGCGTTTGGTGTGTGCCTTCTATTGTCAAATCGGTCGCAGTAACTAAGCTAGGGTACCCTGGTTTAGGTTAGATTAGAACTGTGTACAACCGCGCGCGAGCCGAACGAACGAAGCGAGTGGTGCCGCGGCAGCAGCCGGCGAGCACTACTTCCAAGTTGGTCGCAGTTACTTGTCTATTTATTATTTTTAGGACTGACTTTAATAAAACCAGCAGGCTTAGCATGACACTCTCTATTTCTTCGAAGAATAGACACGGCTCTTTCTATATAAAGTGACATTTCGTTTCTCCATTTTTGACATCTCACCGTAGAAATCCTTCTACAATCTGTCATTTTGTCTTTCGTTTCTAACGATCTTTGTCTAGGTCCTTTTTTATGTAGAAGGATTTCTACGGTGGGATGTCAGAAAAGGAGAAACGAAATGTCACTTTGTATAGAAAGAGCCGTGTCTATTCCTCGAAGAAATAGAAATCGTCATGCTAAGCCTGCTGGATAACTTTATATTAAAATTGTCCTCAAAATCACTTTTCACTTGAGTTAGGGTAATTTTATTATTACTCGTTTTATTTATTTCTGTTTCGGAAGCCATTGACACAGAGTCACGAGCGACGAAATTTAGAACTAAAATCTACAATCTGACGTTTCATTTCAAGCGGATTTACATATCCTCTAATCATTGACACGCTGCGTTGATAAATGCTAAACGATATTTTTTTATTTTTTAACGTTTAATTATTTTATTTTTTTAAATTTAATTAATTTATTTATTTGTTAACTTAGGTAAGGAAATACAGATCTTATGATTGATGAACAGACCACTATGTTGTGCCAGGAGCCATACAAATATGGTGTGCAAATAGCTGATGATTACAAATTAAAATTAACTAAAATATTTGAAAATCATGAAAAATTATGATATTAAACTAGAAAATAAATTGAACAATTACATATTATTTAATACTCAATTATGTCAGACCTAAATGAGGAATTATTAAAATGTCAAAAATCTATGTCAAAATTATTTAATGTCAATATTAATAGTTGTAACTCTAAATTAATTCGTTATTCAGGTATTCGTCAATCGTATAATAACAAGAACAATTTTTTTAGGGTTCCGTAGTAAACAAGGAACCCTTATAGTTTCGCCATGTCCGTCTGTCTGTCTGTCTGTCTGTCGACTGTCTGACCCCACTGTTGCTCAGAGACGCTTAGTACTAGAAAGCTGTAATTTGGCATAGGTATACTATTAATCCCGCTGACAAAGTGCTAAAACAAAATCTAGAAAAAAAAATTTTTTTGGGGTACTTACCTACCTGTCTTGCACGTAACGTGGGGATGATATTTCTTGTCTCGTCTACCCCATGGTGTGGGGTATCGTTTAATAGGCCGTTCAAAAATATTGGGGACTGTGTATTGGTCTGTGAACACCACTTTTCGATTCAAGGATCCACTTGCGTAATATTAAGCATTCAAGTGCTAATTTTGTTTAGAGTCAAATGTGGTGTCCCCCCCTGTGGAGATGTGAAGAAATTCATAGCAGTAGTACATAAATAATGAAATTAAAAGGAAAACTATCACGGCAAAGTAGGCTTTACAAGTTAACGAGTTATAGTCGACCAACTTAAAGCAGTTGGAGAATTGACCGTGGCATGTATCGATGTATGGGAGAATGTTTTTCAACTACAATGTTAAGGTTGTTTTTGGGATAAGTTCATCCCAACTTCCCAACTACGGAACCCTTCATTGTGCGTGGTGCGACACGCACTTGTTTTTCTTTAATTGTGTAAAATTTAATTATTTTATGGCGTCTGGAATTTTATTATAAGGCCTTACCCAGGACACTTTTTTTTACTAATGCAGTTTTACATTCATAATTACTTAAAGAATTTTTGTACTGACTACGAATTGGAACTTTTCGTGCCATTGTAATTTTTATCAGCTATCATCCGTTTTCAGACCACACATGGCTCTAATGCACATTTTTTGTGCCTTGAATGATAATTCCGTATCCGGGGAATTATGCTATTCTGCGTATTAAAATTCAGCAATTATGGAAAATCGCTAATAGTTGTTCAGTTGTAAAACAGCGGATTCGACAATCCATCTGTACCTAACAATGTTAATCGATTTTTTTGCTGATCGTACTTTCATTGCTTGGTGTTTTTGATGTATTTGTTTAGTCTAAATTAAGACTTAATTAAATACTAATATCTAAAGACTAAATGTTAGGTAACTTTCAATAAGTCTTACACTTAAAATAAAATGTAAATTAATTGTAACTTTGTAACTAGGGTTGACAACTTTTTGTACAAGAAATAAAGTATATTATGATCAAAGTTGTAAAATAAACAGTATCTTGGAAAAATAAACAGTATTTAAAGTATTTTTTTAAACATCTATAACTCATCAATTTAGCACCAATTTTAAGGGTTTTGTAAACCTCACCAAATAGACGAGCAATATTTTTATTAAATGTATTGAACCTCTATTTCTGTCATTCCACCTTTTAGTATTCCGATAGAAATTATCAATTTACTATGTCCCGAAAATACGAGACACATTAACAGTTTCATTCTGAAATGAAGGCTAGCTGAATGACCGCGCCCATACCCAGGTGCATGCACGATGGTCTGCGTAATGGATTATTTATTTAGGTATAGCTCAGGATATCAGTGAAAACAGTATATTCATATACTTTATTTTTGTTGAACAGTAAACAGTATTTTAGAGTAAAAAACAGTATTATACTGTTTTTAACAGTATGGTTGGCAACCCTATTTGTAACACATTTGAAAATCAAGCCCGTTTATAATATTATGGCTCTAGAAAGTCCGAGAGTCTACGTAGTTAGGTAATGAAGTTATTTATAACACAAGTTTAGTAGGAAGCATTTGATTTCTTCGGTGCAATAACGTCCGTCTGGTGTCACACTCACAACAATAGAACGAGAACTGCATGCAATATTTTATGTGTTATAAGTGTGTTTATTATTTTGTAATCTATTCGACAGCAGTACATTCAAAGAGAAAAAGAAAGAAATATATTTTATTTGGGACACGTACAGGAAATACAAACAGTAAAAACCGGCCAAGTGCGTGTCGGACCACGCACGATGAATGGTCCGTAGTTGGGAAGTTGGGATGAATTTATCCCAAAAACAAACGTAACATTGTAGATGAAAAACATTCTCCCATACATCGATATATGCCACGGTCAATTCTCCCACTGTAAATTTAAGTTGGTCGACAATTGCTCGTTAACTTGTAAAACCCACTTGGCTGTGATAGTTTCCCATTTAATTTAATTATAAATGTACTACTGCCATGACTTTTTTTTCATATTTCCACAACCATTTAGCTGGCAGGGGGGGGGGGGGACACTTGACTTTAACAAAGATTAGCACTTTAATGTTTAATATTACGCAAACGGATCCTTGAATCGAAAAATGGTGTGCGCAGACCCGCAATATTTTTGAACGGCTTAACCAACGATACCCAACACCTTGGGAAAGACGAGAAAAAAAAATATCAACCCCACATTACGTGCAAGGGAGGTACCTACTATTCGTATCTAATTGCAAAAAAAGAATCGTTTTCATTTATTATTTTAATTCATAATTAATATCATATTTTTTTATACCGGCTGATTTTTTTTATCGTCTCGAAAAACATAGGGTATAGTAGGTGAACGGAGTAGAAGCCTATGGCATAAGGTCACCCGGGGCGAAAGCAACTATGAGGCTAAAGCAACTAATTCAATTTTCTCTCAATCTAATCATTTTTGTAGATAGCTCTATCTATTGGAGTAAAGCGGAATCATAGTTTTTTCAAATAAAGTACAGATGGCATCACTAGTTCACCTACTGTAGTACTGACAGATCATTTTCTGTCAGCCGCCATTTTGGAGTCGCATTCACCCCATAAAAAAAGAAAAGTAAATTTGCTTGAAACTGAACTCTATCTCGGCGACGCTATATAGCTTTTACAGATAATTCTGTGTGCATCTACATGTACTCTTGACATCAACATTTAGAAACAGATTACAACTGAGTTATAACGAATAGTCACATTTACCCCAAAGTGGGGTGAATGTAACTTTTACTGGTCTTATTCAACAATAATGCAAATTAATGAAAAACCAAAGTTTATTTGTAACTTAATTTATGTCGAAACTGTTCATCGAAAGCTATGCAATGAAGTACGTTTATTAGAATATCCCTATTATTTAAGTAGCTCATGGTGGAGGGAATCAAAGTTTCAGAATTTTTTTTTTAGTTGCTTTCGCCCCGGGTGACCTTAGTCATTTTTTTTTTTTAATTAGCCGGCCGGTATAGGTACTCACTAGAAATTTAGATGCAAAATCATTCGTGGTATCTAGTTCGTCATTCGTTATCGTTGTGTTAAAGTAGATAGTTGATCAATTCATTTGATTTCAAATGTCTTCAAGAGAATGTAAACAAATTTTGCTATGTTTGTGAAAAATTATACTAAAAAAAGTGAAGAGACCAATCTCAGAAGCAGTAAATTATTTGGCAACTATAAAACAGAGGATTATGGCTTCATAATCCTCTGTTTTATTGTTGCCAAAGAATTGTTTTTGTTTCCAATTTATTGAATAAAAAACTGTGAAATAAATAAATATTATTAATTATTATTATTAATTAATTAATAATTATTCATTTTAATAAAATTAATTAATTATTTTGTTAACTATTACTATTATTAATATTGATTATTTTTTATTTCACAGTTTTTTCGCGCTAGTCTGTACGAGCCATAAATCTTGACTTCCTATTTTTTTCACTTCACTATCGAGCATAGGGTTAATTATATTATCAATATTAGGAAACGACGACCTCATCTAGCTTTATTTTAAAAATATGATTGACGTGTAAAAGCGTTTGTACAAAGCTACTTACACAAGTAAAAAATCATTTATCATCCATATTATTTTGATTTATGGATAAAAATGTTGTGAAGTAGTGTTATTATTTTTAGTTTAACGTGATGAATACCCACTATCATGAATGCAATCGCTAAAAGCTATACAAAATACACCTCTTAAGGCGCTGACAAGACCCAATTGACCAAAATAGGCTTCTCTTAAGAAAAAAAATTGCCGAATCTGTATAGTTTGTGGTAGCGGAAAAAATATATGCTAATTTTGAACATGTTTGCCAGAACTTGGTTGTTACCAAAACACGATTTGAAAAAAAAATCTCGATACAAACTAACATTAAACTTACCTTACCTTGAGTTCTAATCCAAAATATCTAAGAAAAGAAAGAAAGAAAAATTGTTTATTCTGCACAAACAAAACGCACATTATAAAAATTTACGTAAAATAGACACATAATATACAAAGTAGCTAAAAGCCTCGTAATCAACCCATATAATTTTACAATCCTGTCGATTACGTAATATTTACTCTGTTGCGCCACTGGCAGATGACAACCAATGACAACATAACATACAATCAAAACAAAAACAGAATGCCCATTGCAGTGGGGAAATAACTACTTTTATAACAAATAAACAATTAAAACTAGAACAATTAAACAATGCGTCGCATCTGTGCAAGAAAAGGTCGTTGCTCAGCGAAATGCTGTGACTTCGGACAAGCCTATCGTCAACAGCGCTGATTTTCAGCAATTACCTACTTGTCGAATGACAAAAAAAAATTACTGTACTGTATTAAATATCAACATACGTTACATATTTAAATAAGAACAAGAACGTCTTATTTGAAAGCAGAACTTGGTTGTTTTTTTATTTTCGATTACTCAACTCAATTTTGAGTAAATAGATAATTGCTTCATATTTTGCAATAAATTACAAGCGTTGTGTCATCGCGCTTCTCTTTCTTTTCTATGCAATCTGACAGTGACCGCGGTTTAGGTGTTGTCAGCGTCTTAATGTACGACGCACCGTCTCGTTTTTATAAAATCATCATCTGCATAGCATTTTCCTGATTATGTTGGGGTCGGCTTCCAGTCTAACCGGATGCAGCTGAGGTCAGATAAGCAGTCGCTCCATGTAAAATACTGGACCAAACGCTTAACGTGCTTTCCGATGCACAGAGGATTCTACGTATGTAAAGACGGTCACCCAACCTCGGACCAACCCCGGCAAGCGTAGCTTAACCAAACCATGTGGCTGTTATTACTTAGCCACGAGCTCTCGTTTCTAAAGAATCAGAAAACGGAAAATACCGACATACGTAATTACCTGTGATAGGAATAGGTAGTGCCTATTAGCCTAAACTTCGAAGAACAGAGACAAGAAACGGAGACTTCCTTAGGACTAAATTATTTCCGGCACATCTGTCTCGAAATTTCGAGACAACACTTAAATACATTTTAAAAAATGTGTTATTTGGAATAAGTAATTCGTCTATATTTATCTAAAGTTTGTCTATAAATGTGATAGTTTGTATGGATGTCCATTACTCAATGCCACTGAAAATGCTGATTTTGGTAGTGATATAGATTAAGGTGTGGAATAGCACATATGCTACTTCCTATTAAAAAAAAAGTATAGTTCCCATGGGATACAAAAACAATAGTACACGCGGGAAAAGCCGCGGGCATTAACTAGTTAAAAAAAAAACGTAAGGGTCCTTTCATACCACCGATATTGTCTGGCGATTTTTGGAGATTTCTATGCAAAAAAAAAACGAAAGAAAAAATGCTCAAAAATCGCCGGTCGATATCGCTCTAGGTACATTAAATAATTAATGGGCTCTAAAGGAAAAATAAAACACATAGAATATTGTTGTAACAAATATATGTATATTTATATTATTTTAAAATATGACGTAATTGGAAACCATGAAACAAAATGTACAGAATGAAAGATTTAAGAAACAAATTTATGTTTATCTATCTTTAAATATCTATGTCATATTTATTTTACTGACGTTGAGGGATGCAATTTTTACTCAAATCAAAGTACATATTAACCTTTGAAGTTTACAAATTAATATTTGAAGCATTTAGGACAATCAGTTTTAATACTGAACTACTAACTGTTCGGTTTTGATAAAGAACTTGATGCATCAAAAATTGCTAAGAATTTGAAATTCTTTATTTGTGTTACAAATACCATAAAAAATAAAGAACGATTTTAATTTAATCATCGTGATTCGATTCGTCAAGTTCAGTATCAGAACCGAAATTTTCTTTGTCAGATGAGTCATCTAAGTTAAAATACACAATCATAATTTTTTCTATATTTTCAACTGTCAGGCGATTTCTTTTTATGTTAAGAATCCATTTATAAGTTGAAAATGACCTTTCAACATCAACTGAGGTTAAAGGCGCGTACATATAGTATGATCGCTCATCCTTTCCTGCTGTTATCGCTTCACATATGTCTCTAATTTTATCTAAACCGGGATTTTTGTCCATGACATTTACGAGTTTATTTTATATAAGCTCAGATGAACACCAGCTAAGCACAGTTCTCACGTGATCAAATATTTCAAAGGATTCCTTTAGAGTTAAATTCGATTTTTGTAATTTCTTTAATCCAATTTGTATATCTTTAAAATATTCCTCAATGTAGTCCAAGTCCGATTTCAAGTTTTCCTTTTGAAGAACATTTTTGGCACACCTAATAGATAGCGCGTCGGAACTTCTTAAAAGATTTACAATTGTTTTAATTTGATCATAATATTTTGCATAATATGACACTGCCTCCAACCAAGTACCCCATCTTGTAATAACGGGTTCTGGAGGAAGCGGCATGTGGGGAAAGGTGTTTTTTAACAAGCGCACTCTATTAGGTGATTTTAAAAATATTTTTTTTACGTTTGAAATTAATTCATCTATATCTGAGTATTCGTATCGTATTTTTTCTGCCACGAGATTCAGTGCATGTGCTAAGCAAGTGACGTGTATCATGTTGGGTAAATAATTTTTCAGCACACGTCCCGCTTTTAGCATATATGCTACACTATCAGTGCATAATACAGTAACGTCTCCTACTTTGGATTCATACAAATCGCACCACATATTTTCAAAGCGGTCTATTACAAATTGTGCAATTGTGCTCCCATTAACAATTTCTAGTACTTTGCAAGCAACTAAAAATGGTTTTTGTGTGATCGCATTTAAAGATTTTACAAGTAAATGTACCATGTATCTGCCTAAAAAATCAGTTGTCTCGTCTAAAGATACCCACAGCTTTTGATTTGCAATTTGTTCATAAATCGAGTCAATTTTAGTTTTAAAAATCTTATCTAAATAAACTTTTCTCAGCAATGATTGCTCAGGAAGCTTTTGTCGATTTGTACAATTGCAGCAAATATATTTATGGAAGAATTTTTTGAAAGCGGGGTTGTTTACTTGAATCCAAGGTATATTACATAATATGAGAAATTGTACTAGGTCCAAATAAAATTCTTCATTTGGTTTTTTACTTGTCCCTTTGTGTTTCGGACCTTTAACGTGCCTCTTGACACTACTAAGTTTAGCTGTTATATTGCTCTCGCACTTAGAACAGTAAATCAAATTACTGGCCGGGTCGTAATATAATTCAGGATGAAGTCCAATCCAACTTTGTACTGTTGCTTTCTTAGGCTTGTTCGCCATCTCCAATCTTACTGGTCTCCAAAAAGATGTACGATGGCAAGTACCTAAAATAAAATAAAAAGATCCAATGAACCAAAAAACGAGCGAGGGTGAAAAACAATATTCACAAAAACAATACAGGAAGATGCGCACTTAACAAACTGAAGTACAGGATTGAAGTGAAGGTAACCTGCGCGCACGCGGGGCGGTAAGGAGTAGGGGGGGAGGGGGTATGTAGACCCTCCCCGCGCCGCACAGGTATGCGACCATGGCGGTTACCTTTTGTAATTTCTAAGAATAGATAACGAAACGCGCTGCCGTAAAATGTGATAATGTGATACCATTATTATGCAATTATTTTAATATCATGCACATTTTTAAATATACTTTAGAAATATATTTCATTAAGATGAAAGAAAAAAAGGTATTTGTATTTTCATTTGTAACTAAATATTTGCACATCATGTATAACGGTAGAATGTAAAGGGACCTCATTAATATTAAGATCATACCACTTTGTATACCTACATTCTGGCAAATAAATGAATTATTTATTTATTTTAAATACCGATAAAATCAAAATCATAGCATTTATTTCAAATAGACCATTTACGGGCACTTTTGAATAGTCAAATGTCGGTCAGTCCAAGAAAAGTGAAGCTAAATTGCACGTTCCAAAGAGTAGGTCTCTATGGAGAAGAACGTGCAAGAAACTCCATGGACACTCTTTTAAATCATATATGTGTTACATATAATGCCTTTTTTACACTTGAACTTTAGAAATCTCATTAAACGTAGCCGAGAGTGAGCTAGAAAGAAGATATTTACTTCGAAACGTGTACAAAATGTTCTCCAAAAAAAAATTCTGAAAATTTTATGGTTGTAACGACTGTGTATGTTATTTATTATGATATATCTAGTCGCAAACTTTAGGTAAATATAGACGAATTACTTATTCCAAATAACATTTTTTTTAAATGTATTTATGTGTTGTCTCGAAATTTCGGGACAGATGTCTCGGTAAAAAAGTTAGTCCTAAGGAAGTCTCCGTTTCTTGTCTCTGTTCTTCGAAGTTTAGGCAAATAGGCACTACCTATTCCTATCACTGGTAATTACGTATTATAGGTGGATTTAAGGCTCGCGCAGACAGGAGTGATATCGCGGGCGCGACAGGCATATTGCTGCCTGTCCCGCCCGCTATATCGCGCTAGTCTGCACGAGCCTTTATGGATGTCATGGATGTCATCCACCCCGAATATAGGTAGTACCTACATATTAAGTACCTAATAACATTTATATACTACCATTACATTTATTATGCATGTAATGTCGCTAGACCCTTTTTTTTTGTTTGAGGGTGGGAAATCATCAAATAACTTCTCCCGCTCTGGGCGGAGCGGGAGGGTGTGCCAGACTCTTACTGACTAAAACCCACCCGTATTCTTTCCTGTTGCCTGTGTTGCGGGGGCCTTGGTGACCCATAAGTACCTTCCCGCGACCCCGGCAGGCATCGGCCCTAGTGGACCCCTACTTTTGTGCTGACGACATCTCTTTGAGGCGCGCGTGGAATACGACGCGCCGTCGACCCGGGCCTGGTCCTTACCGGACGGTGAGCTGCCCATTGCTCACCGTCCGTAAGCCCGCGCCTACGGTGGCTGGAAATCCGCCCGAGATTCCCGACGACGCCCAGGGCGTCTCCTGCGGCGGGTCGCTAGACCCTAGGGTCTATTTGTCTAGGTGACAGGTAGGTACATTATACATACGGTCGAATTATTAATTCACTGGAGTCATCTGGCATATTATTATGCTAATTATCACTTAGAATATAATACAATGGTCATATTTATTGTATTCTAGACTTTTACACTTATTATTATACATTTATTTTACACATAAATAAATCGCTTAAGACGGTGACAACACCTAAACCACGATCACTGTCAGATTGCATAGAAAAGAAAGAGAAGCGCGATGACACAACGCTTGTAATTTATTGCAAAATATGAAGCAATTATCTATTTTAAAAACAAACACGTTCTGCGTTAAAATAAGACGTTCTTGTTATTAAGTAAATACGTAACCTATGTTGATATTTCGTACAGATATTTTGGATTAGAACTCAAGGTAAGAGGTTAGTTTAACGTTAGTTTGTATCGAGATTCTTTTTTCAAAACGTGTTTTGGGTACAACCAAGTTCTGGGAAATATGTTCAAAATTAACATATATTTTTTTCCACTACCACAAACTATACAGATTTGGATTTTTTTTGTCTTAAGAGAAGCCTATTTTGGTCAATTAGGTCTTGTCAGCGCCTTAAACTAAAAGATCACCATTACAATAGATACATACATACATACATAACCAGCCTATAATGTTCCCACTGCTGGGACACAGGCCTCCTCTCTGTGAGAGGGAGGTAAATTATTTCATCACCACTGCTCTCAAAACGGTGAAGGAAAACATCGTGAGGAAACCGGCATGTCCAAGAATCAAAAATTCGAAGACATGTGACATCTACCAACCCGCACTGGGCCCGCGTTACGGCCCACTCCCTCTCTTACAATAAATATGACCATTTTATTACACAAAGTGACATCTAGTTCACGTCAGATTACTCCAGTGAATTAATAATTCGACTTTAGTTTCAACCGTAGTGAATATAAGTATGCCTCGTTGGCCTACTAGCCGCCAGCGGTACTGCTGAGCATCCTAATTGTGTAACACAGTTTGAATCACAATCCGAGAGTTTTGAAGGATATTGCTAATCCATTACTTCATATGGGTTTGAAAAATTCGTCTGCTCAACAATGAAAATAACGCAACGGACGTGAGTGAATTGTCAAAATGAAATAAAATGCGATCAATTGTCATTTTATGTGTGTCAATTACGTACACATGTACTGTCAAACCGGAATACAATTTGGTAGGAAGTAGTTATACCTGATGAAATACTAAACCTATCTTTAAGACGCTGACAACACCTAAACCACGGTCACTGTCACATTGCATAGAAAAGGAAGAGAAGCGCGATGACGCAACGCTTGTAATTTACTGCAAAATATGAAGTAATTATCTATTTACTCAAAATTGAGTTGAGTAATCGAAAAAAAAAACAACTAAGTTCTGCATTCAAATAAGACGTTCTTGTTATTAATTAAATACGTAACGTATGTTGATATTTAATGCAGATATTTTGGATTAGAACTCAAGGTAAGAGGTTAGTTTAACGTAAGTTTGTATCGAGATTTTTTTATCAAAACGTGTTTTGGTAACAACCAAGTTCTGGGAAATATGTTCAAAATTAACATATATTTTTTCCGATACCACAAACTATACAGATTTGGGAATTTTTTTTCTTAAGAGAAGCCCATTTTAGTCAATTGGGTCTTGTCAGCGCCTTAATTTAGGTTTTTGCTATAAAACGGACGTGGGTGAACTGTCTAATTGTAACCCTTTGCGATTAATTGTCATTTTATGTGTGTTACGCAATTGCCCCGCTCGTGCTTGGTTCCATTTTCGGGTCGAGCCAAGTGTTTATTGGGTTTTTCCATCTAGAATTTAGGTTCGCCCCCTGTTAAATGGGTCCTAAACATAACTAGCGAAATCTGGGTGTTCTATACAAGGTGTAGTTTTGCATCCTCGTCAAATTCAAGGATGTAACTATGCTAACGATTCTCGATACGGTTCAATAAAAAAAATTGGTCTTTTTTTTCTAATTTTTGGAAATCGGCGTGTCTGGGACACGCATGTTAAAACGCGGTCCGTGTGATACCGCACTATTATATTGCATCCTCGTCAAATTCAAGGAGAAAGAAATTCGTGTCGTGGAGAAGGAAATTCATGTGGAGAATCAATAATAAAATAAGTAGGGTTTTTTTTTCTAATTTTCGGAAATCGGCATGTGTGGGACACGCATGTTAAACCGCGGCCCGTGTGATACCGCACTATAACTGCCCTTTTACACACACACTACCGCATACGCAACGGGGTGATTCTGTTCTGTGAAAGTAGTGTAATCTAAAATACTGTCAAACTTAAATAACAAAAAAAACAAGTACCTATGTATTAATTATTGAGCAGGTATCGTAATTTTATTTGATTATATATGTCTTTCATAGCAGCCTCCTGAAATTTGACGAGGATGCAAAACGACACCTTCTAGATGCACCTCTGCCTAATACAGGCGTCATGTTATGTTATATTATGATGTTTTTTACATGGAATACGTGGTCAACTACGGATACACTAAACATGGCTAAGCTTCAACGTAATTTATAACCTCCAACAGTATCCTAAGTATGATTTCAAGTCGCCTAGACTGTTTTCGTGGGTCGCTGTTGGGCCATCTCACACGGGTTGCCACAGCGGTGATCCACTACCATTTGTTTGTTTTTGTGAAGTGTCAGTTCTTACTAATATAGTTGTCAGTCTTACTATCATGTTTTGAGTCATATGATACTAGAATAAAGATCATTCTATTCTATAAAGATACGCAATATCTACATGAGACTTGAGAGTGGATTATCGCCGCCACTTTCATAACTTTCTACTCTATCGTAACACCATCATTCGTCTATGGTTTATCTAACGACAACCATTTATAATAAATAGTGGATAGCATGTGCCATGTCGTTGAAAATGTTTGCTTAGCAATACTTCCAAAGAGTTATCGGAATGCAATGTTCGAGTGGTTCTTAAGCTCTGGCCACACTGAGACGAATCCCGGACACAAGACTGTTAGCGAAAGTTTGAACACCTACATAAAAGGTAGTTGACACATTCGGCGATAATTATAATTTAACCTACCTTTTTAATCATTCGAATTTATGTGTAACATGTCATTGATTTAAGTTTCTAGCCAAACTCTAATAATGTCATCAAATTAGAATCAAATGTAAGCAATTACTAGTAGATCGGGAAAGCGTACATAATCTATGAACACTTTTTACCATGTATTTTTGTCAATGCCAAAATGCATAGGTATCACGAACTGCATATCATTAGGGCCAGGCTATTCTATAATTTTTAAGACATTTTATGTAAAATATTTTCTGAAACATCCTTGAACAAATCACGCCAGTTCTACAATTAAATACTTAACGATGCAGATGATGAGAAGCAACAGTCGATTATTACTTGCCTTACATTATTGCATAAACTGAAGAAGCCACAAGCCCGGTAATTATTGCAACTGCATTGCGTAAATCATGTAACGATACCCGATTGTCTTTGGATGCATTAAAAAGCGATCTAGGCATAATGGGTATTCGACATTTCGAAAATGGAAGTTTTAAAAAATACGGTGGAGAGTTTAGAGGGAGACAAGAAGCGGTCATTGGTCACGGAATTTTTGAATTTCCACAATTTAGAGACTAGTTGAGTAAGCAGATACACGTTTTATGTGATCACATTCTATTTTTAAACGCTTTTAAAAATATAAATGATTATTTTCGCATGAGTCAACATTCTCACAATTATGTTTTTTTGTTATAATCATTTTAAATTTAAATTAACTTAGATGCTAACCTCCAAATCAAAATTCCAACCCAAACGTATACCGTCAGACCATCACGTGTTTGTTCATCACAAAGATTTGGCAATAAAACAGTTGTAAACGTGCAAATGTATATGAATACGTCTTTAGTAGACTTTAAAATTACATTTTAATTGGTGGGTAATTTTGGAACCAGTTTAATAAAATTAAACAACGGCATTTAAAGTGTTTCGTCGTCAAACACGGAAGTTTTATTTCTACGCGATATTTTCATTAATTGTTTTTTTTTTGTTTTTGCATTTGTTTTTTTTTTTTTCTAACTATGACACTTTTTTAAAAATAAATTATTAAAGTAGGATGATATAACTGAGTATTTTGAAACTACTGGCTACATAATACATGGCTTGCACTTATGACGTAAGTTTATATAAACACTACGTTATATACTTCGGTAAAGAAGGTGTTACTGCATTCAGATCAGTATGTCTATCTGAGATTATTTCAATCTCAATTATGCAATGTAAGTCACTAAATTATTTCCGTCGACCACAAAAGCAATCTAGTATGTCAATCACATCTACAATGTAATTATAGGTATGTCAGAATGCGCCGTAATACTAATCGGTATATATAATTTAATTTATTGATGACTGCATTAATTACCCGTTCACTCAGACTGGCTCTTCCTGTAGATACCTAGCAACAAAATCTGACAATCTCATCAAACAAACAAAATAAGCTGTAAATAAAATTTTATTTTGTTGAAGCATCCTAAATGCCAAAGTTCCTGTACCGCAAAGCCTAGGACTCAAACATGGATAAAAAAAAAAAAAAAATTGAGACCCTCACAACAAGCCCTTTCATTTGATAATTATGTCACGTGTGACATAAAAAATAAAAGATATATTTTAGTTTCTCATTAACCCCCAAAAGTGACCCTCATATTTAAAATGTATTTATTTTCGTTACATGTCCGTGTTCGGGTCACAGAAATTCATATGTGTACCAAATTCCAACTTAATCGGTCCAGTAGATTCGGATAAAATCGGCTGTGTCAGACAGACAGACAGCCAGACACACGAGTGATCCTATATGGGTTCCATTGTTTTTCCTTTTGAGGAAAAACATTACGAATAAGGATAATTTACTTACTGAAAATACAGGTGTAATGAATGGACTACGAGTACCAACCTAAAATATCTAGGATCCAGTTGATCACAGAAATATATTTTCTGACCCTGAAATTAATAATAATACCCTAATAGATCCATGAAATTTACAAAAAGGTTTATTTAAATACAATGAAGCTGTCTTAGTTCTAATCGAAAAGGAAGAAATTATGTGTGCTGATTAGACCATATTAGACTTAATAAGGTTGACACGACAAAGAACACAGACAGAACAAGGTTGGCACGACATAGAACATCGACAAAACAAAAATAAGACGAGATTAACCTATGTAGAATGAGTATGGAGTACGTAAAGATCGTAGCAGGGCCTACTGTAGCTTCTGCCTACCCCAATGGGAAGTTTATATATCTAACCCATGTAGACAAATAGTGAGTCACCATAATCAAGTCGCATACGTTAATCGTTTCTGCAACGACGAGCATTTATTCATTTGACAACCAGAGCCACGGCTGACAGTTAAATGATAAATGATTTACGTGTAAAAGTGTTTGTACAAACCTACTTACAGAGAACTGTAAGTAGATTTGTACAAACACTTTTACACGTCAATCATATTTTTAAAATAAAGCTAGATGAGGTCGGCGTTTCCTATGAGAAGAAAGGCCGAAACAAACTCAGAGGTCACAGTCCAGACATAATCTTGGTCAGATCATGTGAAGGCCATGTAGATTGGTGTCTGAAATGGTCCTTTTGAGGAAAGAACCACACAGATTGAGTGGACCTGTCCAGTCAGCGCACGCAATGTCAATAGTAATTTCGTAGTTGTAATTTCTTTATCATTAAAGTGCAACTGTGTATGTAATGCAGGAAGTCTGTTATATTTCGTCAGTGGAAAGGAGAAAATGCTCAAGCGCCAAAGTGGTACTTTGGGAAATAGATTTAAAGCAAAAACTTTAAACCTCATTTCCCAAAAGTACCAGATTTATATTAGAAGCTACTGAGCATTTACTAGCTGCTGTTTCGCCCGCGTGGCTTTTTCTAATTTAAAAAGAAATAAAAGTGCTCCTTATAACATCAGCTATCTGCCAGTGAAACTCCCGTCAAAATCAGTCCAGGCATTTCGGAGATTAGCCGAAACAAACAGACGAATAGATAGAAAAAAAAAAAAAAAAATATTGTTATAAGTACTGTATATACTTTCATACTTATGTATTAAGTAAAACGCTGTTATTTTGACATTAGAAACAGACTATTCCATTGAAGAGTCTTTACTTGTATCTAAAGAAGATATTATAAGCATTAATTAACACTCGTGGTCAAGGTTGTGGAGAGACCTTTAACATTTCTAGATCTGCCTGTACTAATAATCCAAGATGTATATCTACGTAACATTGCAACTTGGTGTCATTATGTCAACAATGAATGAGTAACTACAGTTCTAATTGATGTAGTATCTACCTACCCATTAATTATTTACTGTGACGTCACGTCACTCAGTGTGTCAGTGCTATAAGCCATTGTTACAGTGTCACCGTTGTTTACAACGGCCCGCAGTGTCCCCACGTTGCCAAACCTCATTGGCGAAGGTCAGGAACTGCTACCACACGCTACTTGAATGCAATCATAATGAGCGCTTGCGCAAGTATGTGTATCTACGTACTTATCAAACTTAAATTCATGCACACTTTTTTTATTTTTAGTGTTCCTTGTGTTTACGTTTACGTTGTTGTACGTTTTAAAAATACTTATAGCATAATTAGGTTTTTTTTCTTCTATACCAGATTTTTTGGTCGTGCCCCCCTATCATTGATCGTCTCGATCGATCGAAGCGAATGTAATAAAATGCATTATCGTAATCGTAATTCCTACTATGGTTAGCTAAGGGTATCAAAATCAAAGTTAATGTACTTGACTGTAGTTAGTTAAAAATAGGGACCTGCTTAGTAAATTGTGGGACAGTATATATTAAAGGCTCCCGCAGACAGGCGCGACACGACAATGCGCCGCGATTTTGGTAGATCAATATTTCCATGAAGTTTTCATAGAAACTGGTCTACTACAGTCGCGTCGCGCCTGTCTACAGGGACCTTAAAAGGTTTGTTTAATTTAGGTTCATTGCAGACATTCGAAATGGGGAATTGTAGGAGAAGTCTACGATTTGGAATGGTAATAATATCTATTCAACCGCTCTACGAGTATTCGGTAAAAATCTCACCGTGAAAACTTATCTGATGTGAGCTGTGAGTGTCAATCCCCAGCATCTGTGGAATGACACTGACAGCTCACTCCTTGCAAGTATTCACGGTGAGATTTTTACAGAATCGACATGCAGATTCCAATTTATGACAGTGTAATTTTGCCGGAAGACGTAGCGTTGGGAGGCCGCAGGAACCCGCTGGGTGCGCGAAGCACAGAACCGGTCGTAGTGGCGGTGCTTGGGGGAGGCCTATGTCCAGCAGTGGACGTCTTTCGACTGAAATGATGAAAATGAATTTAGCAAAAACTTGACAAAACGTCGTTTTGTGTCTGCATTGTCAATAATTAAAACTTATACTGAGATACGAAAATGACTTCGATAAAATAACTTTAACAAACAAAAAAGTACTCTAAAGTCTACTAAAATTAAAAACCCAAGGGTGCGGAACTCCTGACGCAGGTCCTCACCGGACACGGCAGCTTCGGGAGGTTCCTGTGTCGGATAAGGCGGGAGGAAATGCCCGGGTGTCACCACTGTGTGGATCAGCCGGAGGACACGGTGGAGCATACGGTGGAGGTCTGCCCGGCTTGGGCAGAGCACCGCCGTGTCCTCGTGGAGGCGATCGGCAGAGATATCTCGCGTCCGGCCCTGGTTCAGTCTATGGTACTGAGCGAGAGGGCATGGGCAGCCGTCGCCTCCTTCTGCGAAGCAGTAATGCTCGCGAAGGAGGAGGCGGGACGGTTGAGGGAAAGGCAAATTTCGCGCCCTCTCGCCCCTAGCCGCCGCAGGAGACGCCCTGGGCGTCGGGAATCCCGGGCGGATTTCCGGCCACCTAGGCGCGGGCTTGCGGACGGTGAGCAATGGGTAGTTCACCGTCCGGTAAGGACCAGGCCCGGGTCGACGGCGCGTTGTATTCCACGCGCGCCTCTAAGAGATGTCGTCAGCACAAATGTAGTGATCCACTAGGGCCGATGCCTGCCGGCGTCGCGGGAAGGTACTCATGGGTCACCGAGGCCCCTGGCAACACAGGCAACAGGAAGGAATACGGGTGGGTTTTAGTCAGTAAGAGTCTGACACACCCTCCCGCTCCGCCCAGAGCGGGAGAAGTTATTTGATGATTTCCCATCCAAAAAAAAATAGGGTACGGAACTCAGAAGCTATATCCAACTCAGCTTAATAAATTGTCAATATTCTACCGACACAGGTGTAAATCGGTGAAGGTCAATAATTCTCACGACTTTTACAAGAGTAATGTTTCGTCAAATATTTGTCATCTGTTTTTTGCTCCAACATTTGTAAATAACGCATGACTAAATTGGCCATACGTCTCGTTTTGAACGGGACTGCCTTTTTCTCGGTCACCTGTCCCGTTGTCCCCGGACGCTCCGGGGCGCAAAATAGTCCCGTTTTCCGAAACCGCGCGAAAATTCCTCTGAAAAATATAAATATAATTAAAAATATATACTATATTACATATAATTTAATAATTACTCTCAGAGGAACTTTGCTTTATTGTTTATATTAGGCTGGTGAACCGGTGATTGATTTGTTTTTTCACAATTTGTTATAATTAATCTAAGTATAGTGAACATTAATTGTGTGTTAAGTTACACTTTTTATAAATAAAGGACATTCAAAAGTTGTATTTATTTTCAATGATAACCTGCTAACTGACGCAAGTAAATAAACCCATGTCTCGTTTTGAGTTAAAAAAGAAATAGTCAGTTTACGCATGACAAACATTAGTTCAAAAGCTCAACAACGGAAGGTATTCCGGCTTATTGGTCGATTCGAATTTACTCTTTTTCGCAAATTTTTAATTGTATGCAATAAAGTTAAGAAAAAAGAACACCAGCAGGCTTAGACCGACGCTTTCTATTTCTTCGAAGAATAGACACGGCTCTTTCTATTCAAAGTGACATTTCGTTTCTCCTTTTTTGACGTCGCACCGTAGAAATCCTTCTACATAAAAAAGGACCTAGACAAAGATCGTTAGACACGAAAGACAAAATTATAGATTGTAGAAGGATTTCTACGGTGAGATGTCAAAAATGGATAAACGAAATGTCACTTTGTATAGAAAGAGCCGTGTCTATTCTTCGAAGAAATAGAAAGCGTCATGCTAAGCCTGCAAAACTACATTTACCAATTAATTATGTACAAGTTTGTATTTTATTCCGCAAATGTTTATGAGTATCTAAATATAAAAGAAAATATTTTGTGTGCCAATTGCCTTTTATTATATTTTATATATATTCTTATATTTTATAACTTCTCCCGCTCTGGGCGGAGCGGGAGGGTGTGTCATCCGTGTTCCTTCCATTGCCTGTGTTGCCAGGGGCATCGGTAAACTTTTCGGATTTTCCCTATTATATTGCCTAATACGTATTTCTGGAGTTGTCGATTAAATTAACTTTTTGCGAATCACCTACATAAAAAGTAATATTATTTAAGTGTATATTCGCCCGTTTCGGGCGACTAAATTCGTGCGAATCGATCAATAAGCCGGTATTCCTGCCACTTTGAATGTTAATTGGCGCCTAGAAATAGTTCCACAGAACTGTGTCCAAATACGGTGGAACTGTGTACTGCTTTTATTAAAGAAATACTTTCTCTTTATTCAATTATGTATCGTGAATGATAGATTACAGTTGGTATTAGCAATGTGTTGATTACGGTTATCGGCAAAATGTATTTTTACATATAATATTATGTGTACACCCACATTTCGCCAGTTATGTTTTTAAGTCCCATGTAATAGGAGACCGGGTACAAATCCAGACTCCGGGCTGCTACTGAGAAATTCCAGATAGAAAAACCCAATTACACTTTATCCGACCTGGGAATTGAACCCAGGCCCTCATGCTCAGCAGTAGCGCTTGCGAACACTAGACCAACGAGGCAGGCCGAGGATTTTTTACTTGTAATTTCTACATACCACAGTTGAGCATGAGGACTCAGTCAGCTAAAAACAACAAATACCTAATGTGAGTAAGGATAAATGTAGTTCAAGATATTCCTTCTTATGGGAATACCCGGTGGTCGAGATCACATGACCATGAAAAGTAAGCGACAACAGTTGGCAAACTTATTTGCTTTTCGAACTTGATTCGACGAAGTACAGATGAAGATTAGTCATCTGTACTTCGTCGAATCAAGTACATGCACCTATACAGGTTGAAATTGAAAACTTGCGTCAAACTGAAATGGGACATTGTATACATCATTATTAACAACTTTTACTAAGGGACCAAAGCTGTAATCCCAAAAAAAAAATCTGCTTTTCCTACATTTTGATGAGGTAATGCGAACATAAATGTAGGGGACAGCAGTTTTTTTTTTGGGATTGTAGCTTTGGTCCCTTAGTAAAAGTTGTTCATAATGATGAGTACAATCTCCCATTTCGATTTGTCGCATGTTTTCAATGTCACCCTGTATATGCATCATGCACGTATTGACGTCAAAAAAGTCCGCGTTAAAGATCATTTTACATAACAATGCAAATTTAATCGGTCAAGGACAGCTAATGAGACACAATTGACACTTTCACAATTTTCCATTGTTTGGCACCACATGGGGTACGCGCCGGCTTCATAATTCAAAACGTTTCAAACTTCCACGGTTCATTAACCTTTTGACCACCACAGTCATTTAAAGATGACAGACCAAAATGTGCCCAGCACGCCACGGTCAAGACTACATGACAGGTTTTAAGGAATAATAGGTTGGCGCCGAGGGCACGTTTTTGCTTTTTTGACGTGGCGGTCCATAGGTCCACGCGTCTCCACCTGCACCCTAATTGCGTAACACAGTCTGAATCACATCAGTTTTGAAGGATATTGCTAATTCATTGCTTCGTAGGTTTGAAAAATTCGTCTGCTCAACAACGTTAATAATGCAATGGACGTGGGTCAACTGTCAAAATGAAACCGATTACGATCAATTGTCATTTTATGTGTGTTTCGCAATTGCCCCGCTGCCGTTTAACTAACTACACTGTCAAAGTCAGAAATGGGATGGGTACCTAACCTACCTACCTACGTACGTACTTCCGTGATATATTGTTGAGATGATAGCTTTTAGATCTGTTCGCGAAACCGTAACCGTTGCCACAACTGCAAGTCGTACTAACCTTGGTAGCACCGCACCTATGAACCGTCTAATGGGGAACTACAATAAAATCGCTACACGAACCAATAGCATCGACATCTACTCTAAGAGCGTTTACACATGGCGCCGCAGCGGCAGCGTTTTTCGCCGCCGCAGTATCAAGATTCTCCGCCCGCCGCGCCGGTGCCATGTGTAAGGGTCTATACAAATCCAAGGGTGACTTAGACAGCGGCACCGCACCGGCGACGGTGCCGCTGCCGCTGCGGCGCCATGTGTAACGGTCCTAACTCTGCGACAATTCCGATGGAGACTTCTAACCAGCTCGGAGTCTCGAGTCGTCTGTGCTTCAGAAGCCACCTGTTAATAATTATTGAATTTACTCCCATTCCCTTCTTTGCCGGCCTTTTCTTATTGTTGTTTTTTTTTATTAATATTTTGTACTTGTGATCTCAACTAACTATTTGTGCACATAGCCAGCCCATTTTAATTATGTTTTATTTTCTTATAAGTAATTCAACTACGTGTAACAACTGTACGTATTATAATTCTGTGCTAGTGCTGTGCACTTCTGTAAGTGACGAATTCACAACAATTCCTAAAACTATGTGATTTTCGTTTGTGTATGTGTTAGTGACTAAGTCGTTGAAGTGCCAATATTTCGACACTCCACCCATCATGGTCGCGAGGTGACTAGATAATACGGATGCTGATCCGGTCCTGTGCCAAGACTAACGTTTTAACACGTTTTATAGGGCCTATGTAACACCTACCACCTGTGTTACATAGGCCTTCTTCGCAAAGTAATCTGACATCATAAAGATTACCTGTACAATTAAAACTTATCTTGACATTTGCATCAGAAATTACGCCGCAATTCCCTTCTCTAATCTAAATAAAGTCACTATTTCATAATGAAGTAAAAAAATATAAAATAACGTCGTAAGCAAGCAATTAAATGCAAGCCTTCAAGCCAAGCTTTTCTTTCGGAAGACCGGTCGTAATTTGAATAATTTTCATATCCAAATAATTTATGACTGGCCATTAATGATGCAATCTTGTAAACCGTTAGGGCTCCCGCAGACAGGCGCGATGCGACCGACAACGGACGGTGCGACGCGATTCTGCTAGAACAATTTCCATTAAGTTTTCATAAAAATTGTTCTACTAGAGCCGCGGCGCGCCTGTCTGCCCATGTGTCTGAACCATTTTATTTAGCAATACAATTAACGGCTCCCCTTTATTTGTATTGCCAAATGAAATGGTTTGTAAAGCGTTAAAATGAAATACTTGCGAACATTAGCGGCATAGTGTAAATTGAGTTCAGGAGTTTAAATCCGACCGTGCATACATTATGGTTCAGTATCCGTAATCAATAAGTCAGAAGAGTTAGATATAGTCATGCATGCTACTGAATTATTTGATTGTAAAGAGTTAAATAAATCAAGACAACAGCATTCCCAAAGACATTTAAATGTTTTTAGAATCACTTTGATTATACCTACCTAATTATTTTAATGAATAGCTAGCTTTTGCCTCTCGACTGTCAAAATTTTTGGCGCGAAGCGCGTTATGTCTCCTTACCCTACGAGTCCGCGCGCGATAGAGGCGCCCTGTGACTAAAATGACGATATCTCGAAAGTTAAGTACGGGAGCTGGCTACTGGATACGTTGTTAGAATCTTTATGAAATAAGCTAACAACTTATCTATAGACTAGTCCAGTTTTGCCTTGTAATGTAGTATCAATTCTGGTTTGAAATCAGTGTGAGGGAATTTTCCCCGTTTCTTGTACAAAAGTGTTTTAAATAAATAAAATAAACCATTAATTCAAAATATTTTTAATTCTATAACATAAAGAGACCATGTTTCACACTAATCAATAAAAAAAACAAACCACTCAGAACATTCTTTTCATCACACAATGTTTACAAAAGCTTGACGTCATTTCGCGCAGCTGCGCGGCAAACAAAAAAAAAGGTATGTTTACACTTCACTTCCGAGAATGCTATCGGTCCTGTCGCACAGTGGAACGAATGTATGGGAGCGGTTGGACGTAGACATGTCCGAAAAAAAAGAGTAAAATTATGCCAAACTAATGATGCCATCTTATTCGATTACTTAATGCCTTCATAACTTCTGGTGATGAATTTCTTCATAACTCCCATATTTCGGGAGTAATTTGAGAAAATGTGAAATTTTACTATGAAAATTAGTGTATCGAGCTCTCTCCCTCCTGATTCCGGGCTTGTTTCAAGTAGCGGTCTCTAATATCATAATGCTAATACTAAGAGCTATATTTAATACTAAGACACATAGTGCGCCAAATGTGCACTTTCTGGGATAAAGAGTGATGTTTATTTTATAACACAATTTTTTTATTTTTTGTTTATTTTGTTGATTAAAACCGTTTTTCTAAAGGTTTACCTTATTACAATAACATTTCTGAGCAGCCAATTAGAGAAGATATAAGCTAATTAGGATATATAATTAGGGACTTAAGGTTTACATATAAAACTGATGCACTAATGATTACTGATAAGAACATTGCTATTATTTAATTACTAAATGGCTCTTAATACACTAATTTAGCATGCATCATTTACTAATTATCACAATAACTAATTACCTTGCAATATTTAACAAAGGATACCTGGGATACCTGGATTTTATATAAATAGGTCACTATTAGTAACTTTAAAATCAGTGTTGATTTACACCTCGTTGTATCCAAGCTAATCTCGCAATGTATTTTCCAAATTTTAATACAAATCTTGATATTCACGTTGCTTTATGCGCACGCGCACATAAAGATTTACGCGACTTTAACTATTTGTTCAGTGTTTTAAAAGATAACAGTTGTGTTCAGTTATGTGAAAGTGCTGAAACAAGTTTAAAAGACTGGTGTCGTCGATTTTGCTACCGCATTTATGCAAAATGGACACAGTCTGGAAGAAGCACAGATAAGTTTCGGAAGAAACATGAGATTTGGCTACAGGCTGCAATTCAATGGCCGGAATTACAGAATGAAAATATGGAACCTTCTACAGAAAATATAAGTGACGTCATCGAGCCCATAATTTCTCCTGCTAAATCTGATGCTTCAACTTGTACACATCCTAGTCCTCGTAAATCTTTTGAGGACCTTAGTAACCGGCAAAAAAGAAGACGCACTGAAGATAGTCTTTCATGCAGCAGTAGCAGCGCTGAAATTATGTTTTCGGCCGAAAGGGCGCTTCAAAAGGCAGGACAAAGCGATACAGCTTATGTTATGAAATACTTGACGGAGAATCCAGAAGAGGCCTCAAAAATCAAAGCCTTCATTGAAGGTAAATCAATTCAGGTACGGGAAATATCCCCTTTGAAGGCATTGGCTCTTTATGTATCGATGAACTTATCGAAATGGCGCTATAACACTCTTCGGGATTTCAACACTCAAGAAGGAGCTCTTCAATACCCGAGTTACTACATGTTGGTTAAAGAAAAAATTAAGTGCTATCCGGCCAAAGAAGATCTCACAGTTACAGAGAGCTCTGCAAAAATCAAATTACAAGCCTTGATGGATTTAACCTCAAGAAGACTTATTAGGTCGTTAGAAACCCCTGTTGATCCCAATCAACAGCTCGTATTGACCAGCAAATGGGGTTTTGACGGATCATCTAGCCAAAGCATTTATCATCAAAGGACGAGTGAAGATGAGCAAATCGATCTTGCTAGTAATTTTATGATTAGTCTTGTACCACTGCGGCTCGTCTCAAAAGGTGTAACAATTTGGGAAAACGAGCGACCATCTTCCACTTCATTTTGCCGGCCAATATTGTTTAAGTTTATAAAGGAAACCAAAGAAAATGTGCAGAGAGAGATGGCTGAAATCGAAGCAGAGATTGAAGCCTTAACTCCATCCACCATCACTGATGGAATTAGTGTCAAACACCAACTGCTGTTGACAATGATTGATGGTAAAATTCATTCCATTATATCCAATACAGCAGCTTCAGTGTGTGACATATGCAAGGCTTGTCCTAAAGAAATGAATAATTTAGAGTTAATCAAAGATAAACACGCAAACGAGGACATGTATAAATATAGCTTAAGCACCCTTCACGCTTGGATTCGCTCAATGGAATGCTTATTACACATTTCCTACAAATTAGACATAAAATCATGGCAAGTAAGGGGTGATATAGCAAAAAGGCAAGTTGATGAGACAGGAAGAAAAGAGTTCAAGAGGCTGTAAGAAGAGAAACGGGCTTACTTCTCGATGTTGTGAAACAAGGCAGTGGATCCACCAACAATGGCAACTCGGCAAGGAGATTTTTTGAAAACTACACTAAATCTGCTGAACTGACCGGAATAGATGCTATGCTTTTAAGAAAAATCTGTGTGATCTTGCAGTGTATTTCATCAGGAGAGAAGATCAACGTAACTAAATTCCGAGAGTTCTGCTTTGATACTGCTAAGCTTTACGTGGAGTTATACCCATGGTATTATATGCCTTCTTCACTTCATAAAATTTTAATGCATGGGCCAGACATAGTTCAGAACATGTCAATTGTGCCCATTGGTTTTCTATCCGAAGAGGCATCTGAGGCTAGAAATAAAGATTTTAGAAAATATAGAGAGGGGCATTCTCGAAAGCATAGCAGTATCTCATGCAATGAAGATATTATGCACAATCTTTTACTGTCTTCTGATCCACTTGTTACAAGTATCCGTCCAAAAGGAAATAAGTTTGTAAAAAAATCTTCTTTTAAGGAATTTTATGAGCTTACGGATTCTGAGAAAAGTGATATCGAATTTGTTAACATAAATGATTTAGCGGACATCGATTCTGAATTTGAATTAATTGATGATGATGATGATGACGAAGATAATTAAATGATGTTATTGTTTTAAAATGTGTAACTTAGTAAATTAGAGCTTACATCTTAATTATTTATTGTACTTTTAATGAAACTAGGTAATTTATTATCAACTTACTTAAAAGTCATACTCTCATCAGTTCTTGTGAATATTTTTGTTAATATATATTTCTGTATATATATAATATATTTATAGACCTCTTAATAAGTCTGTCTGCTGTTTAAAGTAAATACAAATGGGGAAAAAACGTTTTTTTTTTTAAATTTTCATTTCCTTTTATCCCAGAAAGTGCACATTTGGCGCACTATATGTCTTAGTATTAAATATAGCTCTTAGTAATAGCATTACGATATTAGAGACCGCTACTTGAAACAAGCCCGGAATCAGGAGGGATAGAGCTCGATACACTCATTTTCATAGTAAAATTTCACATTTTCTCAAATTACTCCCGAAATATGGGAGTTATGAAGAAATTCATCACCACAATTTATGAAGGCATTAAGTAATCGAATAAGATGGCATCATTAGTTTGGCATAATTTTACTCTTATTTTTCGGACATGTCTACGTCCAACCGCTCCCATACATTCGTTCCACTGTGTGTCGCTTGGGCTATTAGTTTATATTATTGTTTGGCTCACATTCTTATCGCAGACAAGAGGTTCCGCTGTTAGAAGTTTGAGTTTACGAGTGTCAAGTATCAAGCCAAGGCTCTTGAAAATAAGCACAAAAAAGATCGTCTCAGACTTTTGATTACAAAGTAAATTATATGGCGTTTATTTTAAATATAAATTAACATTCTACATGTTGAAGATATTTACAAGTCGATAATCACAATAAAAAGGCATGCTGCCATAGAAAAACATTCCAGAAATCAACAACCAAAATGAGCAATTTCACTACAAAAAACACCTGTACATAGTCCAGGACGACAGAAATATGGATATGCCAATACATATCACATCTGAACATGACAAAAATTTAATTAAAAAAATTAAATGAAGCATTACACTAGTCGAGAATCTTTTGGAAAAAAAAAATAAAAAAAAAATAAAAAAAAAAATAAAAAAATAAAAATAAAAAAATAAAAAGACGACACCGCCACCGCGTCAGAAGAAGAATCACTAGATAACAATACCGTGACTATGAATATTTCAAAAAATATGTAAAAATAAAATAGACTTTACCTACCTCAATGATAAAATATAAATAAAAATACTGAAAATGTCTTTAGACATTAGACTTGAAACATAAATTCAATTAACTCAATGAAAACCTCTTTATTTTGAAGTTGGTTAAATAGATCCTATCCAGCTATTCGCGAATCCGAGAAAACGTTAGCTTAAATCTAAAACTCCTGTCTGTCAAAACGCCAGCAGACGGTCGATGTTTAAGAGGCGTGCTAGGGTTTTCAATATTACGCAAATTTGTTACGTTATTATTGAAATGTAATGCTTATTAAAAATACTACAATAGGTAACGTAATACGTAATAACGACAGTTTGATAACATTCGTGTGTTTATTATTCTTAAACACCCATACAAAAACGTGCATAGCGCCGGCTCGTCGCAGATAATGGCGAACAATGATTGTTAAAATAACTATTTCAGTCCAAAATCTTTATCAATTCCACAATAGATGCAACAAAACTGTTTGTTACTTAACGATCCATGTTCTGGGAGCAGCTTCCCGTTCGGGCACTTCACAATATGTGTACACATTTAATTACAACTGACTGGCGCTTGTTCGAAATTTGAACAGAGGGGCGCGGGGGGAAACGTCTAGTAAACATCGGTGAAGTGTGTTAGATATTGAAGTGGGGGCATTATGGCATGCTAGTTCTTTCCTTTAGTCGTTGTAGAAATTAAAGCGGCATAGCTAGAGGTGTCATAGGCAAAAATGACACATAACTGACGTCAATGTCAAACGACCGTTACACGGTTGCTTGACAGACGTCATGTTGAAATCAGCCGTGTAACGGTTCCTTGACAGTAGAGTGGTAAATTGAGTTCAGGAGTTTAAATCCGACCGTGCATACATTATGGTTCAGTATCCGTAATCAATAAGTCAGAAGAGTTAGATATAGTCATGCATGCTACTGAATTATTTGATTGTAAAGAGTTAAATAAATCAAGACAACAGCATTCCCAAAGACATTTAAATGTTTTTAGAATCACTTTGATTATACCTACCTAATTATTTTAATGAATAGCTAGCTTTTGCCCGCGTGGAAGTCGCGGAATATCCCACGGAAACGTACTACCAGAATTAAAAGAAAGCTAAGCTATGATCGTATACCTGATAGCCGAGGAAAAGGTCATTGACTTCTATCCTAGCGCCGCGCCGCCGCGCCGTCAACCATAATTATTTAGTTACGCGTAATTTTAAATCTGTGATATCTTTTAAAGTATTCATTTAAATGATAGCAAGGTATATTTTAATCTAAATTAAATTCGTAGTGGATAAGGATGATTATAATATCGGTCAAAATAGCCTCAGAAATAACAATGACATTTTATGAAATTCTGAAAGATGAAAATGTTTACTTTCGGTCATCCTTAGAAGATAAACATACGACTATGCTATCGCGGACTTTTGTTGAACTTGTAGATTTACAATCCTGAAGAACATTAATTTTGTGTATTACGCGGCGCACGCCAGTATAGCACCCAGTCAGCATATTTTTAACAATAATCGTCATATTTAAGCAAATTTACATAAAACCATAACGAATTAAACACTTTCAACTTTCCTCATGACTCACTCCGTCCAATGCAATTGGTGAAAACCGTTTGAAAATCCGTTCGGTAGTTTTTGAGTTTATCGCGTTCAGACAGACAGACAGACAGACGCATCGGGGGGGACTTTTTTATAATATGTTGTGAAGTTGTTCTAAAGGGCTCTCTTCTACTGTATAAACATTCGAATTGCCTGTGCCCTATTAAATTAATTTCAAGATTCTTCTTCATATGTCTAGGTATTGCCCTACTTAACCTACTACTGCCCTATTAAATTAATTTCTAGATTTACTTGCTCTATTAAATTAATTTCAATGTTTACTTGCTATATTAAATTAATTTCAAGATGTACTTGCTCTATTAAATTAATTTCAAGATTTACTTGCTCTATTAAATTAATTTGAGATCTTTTTAATACGTCCCCAAAAATTGCAGAAATTATAACGTTGCCTTGTTCGACGACGACACTAAAATGCCTTCAGCTCCAGCAACGGCCAGCGATACATTGCGCATTTCACAACTCGCTGGAGATTTGCAGTTTTACACAACGCTTTTGTTTAGTTTGCTTACACACGAAAATATTTAATAAATGAACGACGTTGTTAGGTACTAGTTACTGCCCGCGACTTCGCCTGCGTGGTTTTTTTAAATAAAAGTAGACTAAGTTATTCCTTATAACATCAGATATCTGTCAGTGAAAGTCCCGTCAAAACCGGTCCAGCCGTTTCGGAGCTTAGCCGGAACAAACAGATACAGAAAAAAAAAATTAAAATTGTTTTTTTTATTTTATTTATTTATAATATGTATATATTTATTTATTTATTTTAAGTTCTCACACACAATTAGGTACAAAGGCGGACTTAATGCCTTAGGCATTCTCTACCAGTCAACTAAGGCTCAAATTTTATTTTATTTTTGTTTCCAACATTTATTCTCAGACCAAATAAAAACTAAGACATAGTGCTGTCAACAGTGAATTGAAGCCGGTTTCGTTAACATGTGTGCACTTAGTGAGGTGTAGTTTGATTGAAATGTATAGTAAATGTGTGCGTGTGAGCGTGTATGCACAGAGCGAGGATTAGTTTTGGTATACTTCAATGTATTCGCAGCGCTATGTCTTGGTTTTTTAAATGGTCTAAGCCTTTATAATGGGTTATTTCACTGACAAAAAAAATCACTTCCGTGGTCCGCCTATCTTTAAGCAAAATACTGAGTACTAGATTGCATAAGAGAGACGTAACTGTGACTAAACCAATGCTCGTGTTCCAAACGTTACCGCGGTGCTGGCAGTACGCTCATTGCAACCTTCCTTTCATTTACCTTCCCAGTGGAAACTGAATGAAGTAATAATCTGAAGTGCTACGAATTGAAACTACAATAGATACATATCTACAGTATGTCTATGAGAATGTTGCTTTTTTTTTCAAAAAGTTAATTCTGCAACGACCAAGACAGGGCCCATGATTTCTGTCGACATAATATCGCTTCTGTAGACTGTAATATTTTGTTTTCTTGACTTCTCTGGAGTTGGCAGTCTCTAGTCTTCAAATATAAAGGCTATGGGGGGATATCTTAGTACTAACGTGTAACAAGCTATAGCTAATGTTAGTTGCAATACTGAGCCAACAATTTTTCCGGTACACTGCCGGTTGATATCACAGAAATAAAGTTGCTCCCACTTTCTTTAAACATAATCTGTCTATTACATGCTCTAATTATAATAATCGTATCGAATTATCTTTCGATCATAAACGCACGTAATGAACGGGGAAATTGTAAATTAACTGTATATGGCAGTTAATTAAACAAGTACCTATCTATTTTATTATTGTAACAACTTCGTATATTTACAAATACAAACAAAAGATTTATTCTTCGTGCGTCTTGAAGTTTTGTCCCGCATTCCAAAAAAATGTTTTATTTGTCCTTTACAGTCAACAAAAACAAAAATATTAACAGAACTTACCTGTGACAAACTTGATCAATTCTTAAGACGCTGACAACACCTAAACTGTGGTCACTGTCAGATTGCAAAGAAAAGAAAGTGAAGCGCGATGACAAAACGCTTCTAATTTATTGCAAAATATGAAGCAATTATCTATTTACTCAAAATTGAGTTGAGTAATCGAAAATAAAAAACAACCAAGTTCTGCATTCAAATAAGACGTTCTTGTTATTAATTAAATACATAACGTTTGTTAATATTTAATACAATACAGATATTTTAGATTAGAACTCAAGGTAAGAGGTTAGTTTAACGTTAGTTTGTATCGAGATTTTTATTCAAAACGTGTTTTGGTAACAACCAAGTTCTGGGAAATATATTCAAAATTAACATATACTTTTTCCGCTACCACAAACTATACAGATTTGGCAATTTTTGCCTATTTTGGTCAATTGGGTCTTATCAGCGCGGCAGCGCCTTAATCTCACTTTACACATACTTTAACCAGGTGACGAATGAGTTGAATGCACTGTGCATCACGGGAGCTAGCCTGAAGCCCGTTTTGCTGTTACAAAAAGTAATGTCATTTACCATTTTTCATTTAAACAGATTCCAGTGACGTCAGCTGTAACTTGCTCACTAAAAGGGAGTGTTATTATAAAATAATACGAGTAAAATTTCGAGAGGAGCGGTTGTTTTAAATAGTTGATTGATGTTAAATATTTAATAATACGTACTTAACCCTTTTTTGCCGATTGTACAAAAATTAAGTTTGATATTATATACAAAAATAATCTGAGCCGTAGAAGGTATATAAAATAGGACGAAGCGGGAATAAAATAATTACAATTATATTTTGGGACGAAGGAAGCATATTGTTTGGGACGACCTAGATTTTTTTATGTAGGAAAAAACTCAGTGGGCCAAACGAAGACATCATACAAAATGCCATGGACACACTTTTTCAAAATTAAATATTAACAGTAACACATGCATAAATTAGACGTTGAAGCAATATTCTGCAAGTGAATAACCACAAGTGTAAGGATCTCTCATGAACAAATATTAAATACTTGTTTAGCTCAGTTAGTTACTTTAAAATTACATAAGTAGATTATTCAACTTCAATCCTGAACGCTGCAAAAGTAATTAGGTATTCATAGCAAACTTTCCTCAGAAGTTATGCAAAATATAAAATTAAAAATCCATAATGAATAATCCAATCCTGCACACTAATTGCGTAACACAAATCAATCTAAATGACTTTGAAGTATATTGCTAATTCATTGCCACATACATAATAAGAATATTCACAATATTCATGTAAAGTATTATGTTCGAAAAATGTGTCTGAGGCCTTAGTGTGAGTTTTTTTTACTCACGTTCGAACGCGTTCGATTGCGAGCGCGTTAGAATTTAGTATGGGAAATTAGGTTCTACGAGTGACCACCAGGTGGCACTATGACTAAATTCCCATACTAAATTCTAACGTGCTCGCAATCGAACGCGTTCGAACGTGAGTCAAAAAAACTCACACTAAGGCCTCTGCTCAACAACGTAATTAACGCAATGAATGTTTTTGAGCTGTCAAAATTGTGTTACGCATTTACCTCGCTCAATGAGGTTATGGTCACTTGGAGAAGATGTATTTTATATGATTTTGACAGCAAGAAGACAGCTCAGCTTCAGTCTTCTTTCTCATTTCTGAATCACTACATTATGCATGATGCAGAATTAGCATCGATATCTAAAGTTGAATTATTAATTCCCTGGAATAATCAGGGGGGTAACCATCACCTCTTATAGCAGTATTATTTCAATATTACTTCAGCGTGAGAAAGAGATGAAGCTATAAGTCCTGTATAGCTCCATCACTTTCCCACTGTGAAGTAATATTATAATAATACTGCTGTATGAGGTGATGGTTACCCCCCTGACATGTGCTAGTTGTCACTTTGTGTAATGGTCATATTTATTGTAATGGCGACCGTTTAGTTTAATCGATGTATATAGGTGTAAAATAAATGTGTAATAATAAGTGTAAGAATCTAGAATACAATAAATATGACCATTTTATTACAGATTAATCCAGTGAATTAATAATTTGACTTTATTAAATGAGCTCTGAGCAGTGGTGGCCCAGTCGTAACGGCCGCAACTTGCGAGTTGTAGGTCGTAGGTTCGAACAGACAGGCGCTTTACTTTGTGTAAATTATTTCATCACCACTGCTCACAAAACGGTAAAGGAAACCGGCATGTCCTAGAACCAAAAAAATCGAAGACATGTAACATCTACCAACCCGCACTGTGCCCGCGTGGTGGATTACGGCCCACTCCCGCTTTCCGAGAGGAGGCCTGTGTCCCAGCGGTGGAAACATTATAGGCTCATTGCGTAATGAGCTCTGTCGTAAGAATATTACAGAACCTTAAAGTTTAAAGTTCGGCTTTATCAGTAAGGTGAAAAGGGCATAATAATAATAATACTTGAAAGAGTGAAGCAACTTCAGTTTCGTTGGTTTACGTATGATCACAAATTGTATACGTACACGTATACTTTGTTGAAGCAATCATTATTACATCCAGCAATTGTAATTTGTACAACTCAATGTCAAAGATCAAACTTCGTGATCACAATGCGAGGTTTTCTCATCTATTTTCATACATGTTATACACAGTTTTTGTATGAATTTTAAGGGGACTACAGGAGCTAAACGCAAGTTTTATAAGTTTTATGATTCTTAAAAGTATATGATCCACTGCAGTTAACAAAATTAGAAAAATATATGATATTCTTCAGGGTATATGCTAGGTAGATAGTGTGTTGAAAACATAATACAACTAATTAGATACGATAGAAAAAAATCACGAAGATACCTCTAAAAAAATCTTTTAACGATTAAAAACCATACTAATATACATGCAAATTCTGATTTTTGTCAGATTATTCTACAAGCAACATATTAGCATAATAATAGTTTTTTTTTATCCAATCTAGATTTTTGTAAATAGATCTTTTTTCATGTTTTGCAATAAATGACCAGCGTTGTGTTATCGCGCTTCTATCTCTTTATTTTCTATGCAGTCCGATAGTGACCGCGCTTTAGCTGTTGTCAGCCTCTTAAATATCTACGTCCGTAGCGAGTTAACGTATTTATAGAATTGAGTAATCTTCAAAAATACCCAAATTATTAAACGTAAGGTGCTTATCCTATTATTGATTAGTTAATAAACAATTACTTCTTTTGAAACCGATTGATGTGTTTGATGGTGTGTGAACCTTGAAAAGTATACTTAATGGTAAATAACCAAAACCCTTTAAACTTAAGATAAGTTTATGATTATCAAGGTTAGTTCGTAAGTTCCGAAATACATAGTCTGTTTTTTAATCCCGGAGACTAAATTGACACAAGCAAATGTCAAACTCCAAATTGAAAAAACGAACAACAATCATTTGAAATGTCAAATTAGTCTCTGGGATTAAAAAACGAACCATAGAATAGCACATTCTGTGTCTTGTTAGGAACGGCTTCACTTCTTCTTTATTCGTATTTACTTACCAAATGCAAACACTGTGTGTGCATTTTGAAATGCATGAAGAGTATTTTGCTAAAATAATTGGTTAAAATCTTTGTTCATAATTATATCTACTCACTTAGAAATGATTCAAGCATAATTAATTTTTATATCAATCAAGCCATAAAACATTTACATGACTTGTTGAACTATTATAATACTCAATAAACAAGTGTACCTGTGTTGTGACCATAAACTATTCAATAAAAACCACATAAATAAACGTCTACTGTTTTAATTTGACCTTCTCGGTGGCCAGTGCTAGTTTCCTGATGTTGCAGAGACAGCCAGCCGATGCCTCTTGGAGGATCGGGTCCTTGGATCCTATTGTCTCCAGGAGGAATTGGACTACGCCAGCCTGGAAAGAAATATATAAGAAAACGTAAATTCAGGGTCAAATTAAATTATATATGGAATCCCAAAAATTTAAAAAGTTTACCGTCATAAATGAGAGCATTCGCAAGAATTTGGGACAAAGTTCGTTTTTTAATCCCAGAGACTAATTTGACATTTCAAATGATTGCTGTTCGTTTTTCAATTTGGAGTTTGACATTTGCATGTGTAAATTTAGTCTCCGAGATAAAAAAAAGACTAGATACCTACAGTATTTATTTATTTTTACTTAGGTATGGGACTGAAACTGATCATACCTATCCAAACTAAGCAAGGGGACCAACCATCACCAATACCAGTATTATTATAATATTACGTCACAGCGGGAAAGTGATGGAGCTGTACAGAACTTATACCTCCATCTCTTTCTCATGCTGAAGTAATATTGAAATAATACTGCTATAAGAGGTAATGGTTGCCCCCCTGGTATTGTATTTTGGGAGAGCGCTGTGATATGTTGTAGGAAACGTGACAAAACGGGTTATAAGTCTAGTGCTACACGTCCTGTACACACGGCTACACATCAAGCTATACATTTCCAGTTTACGCTGACTTCTCATTGTAAGGAAATCCTACAAAATGCGAGATCGGCTTATACTAGAAATGTATAGCTTGATCTGTAGCCGTGCGTACCAGGATAATCACGCGTATCTAGTGGTTCGCGTAGCCCTTTATAAAAACGGATTCATGCAGTATGCGCAAATACGAAGTTATCAGAGGGCACGAGCCTAGATTGACCAGCCTAAAAAAGCCGGCCAAGTGCGTGTCGGACCACGAAGGGAGGAACACAATGAAGGGTTCCGTAGTTGGGAAGTTGGGATGAATTTATCCCAAAAACAAACTTAACATTGGCGCCGATTCCCTTGTTCACAAACTAAACTAAATTTAAGTTCAGTGCACCTTTTTCTTTCTATTTCATTAAGAAAAGGACAGAAGATAAATTTTAGTTTAGTCCTGTCAAATTAATCAGCGCCTGTCACTACTCTATACAAGTTTAGACGTGATTAAAAACTTGTCTTCACAAACTTGTTCACAAACTAAATTAAATTTAAGTTCAGTGCATCTTTTTCTTTGTATTTCATTAAGAAGAGGACAGAAGATAAATTGTAGTTTAGTCCTGTCAAATTAATCAGCGCCTGTCACTACTCCACTGTCTGTACACTCCACTGTCACTACTCTACAAGTTTAGACGTGATTAAAAACTTGCCTACTAAAATTACGTAAATTTACTTCAAGCGCTGATTAATTTACCATCAAGACTACACGCACCATTATCATCCCCACATTACGTGCAACCTAAAACCATATTTTTATCAAGATTTTATTTTAGCACTTTGTAGGCGTGATTAATATATGTATAACTAGGCTAAATTACAGCTTTCTAGTAATAAGCGTCTCTGAGCTACAGCGGGGACAGATAGATAGACAGACAGACGGACATGGCGAAACATGCTTGTTGACTAATGAACCCAAAAAAGACCATGTAAAAAAGAAATAAAATATGGAGAATTGTAGCTCTTTCCTCATGATTTGCAATATTTAGATAAAGCAGGCTCAGTTCATCAGAGACAATAATAAAAAAATTCAATTCAAATCAATTATACCAAAAGTTCATTAACACTTTAAAAGTCAAGTTTAACTGAATTCTCGTGAGTCTCACTACCTTGCTCCTAGCAAAAAAAAAAATGCATTTAACATTTATCAGTTTATTGAACGACATGTTTGCCTTACAGTAATTAAGGATGTTTACCCAGAGGTTTCACTAACAAAAGATCAAGTTTAAACATTTACGTACTTGAGTAACTTGCCCTGTAAGGCAAAAGTTACATAAAGAACGATGAATAAGGACGTTTTAAGCAAATATGCATTTCACGGAGAGCAGTGTGGCCCAGTGATACCGGCCACGACTTAAGATTTGTACGTTTCGGTTCAAACCCAGGCTAGCGCTTTACTTTTTGTAAATAATTTCATCACCAATGCTCTCAAAAAGCGTGAAGGAAAACATCACGAAGAAACAGGCATGTCCTAGAACCAAACACTTTTAAATCATGTGACATCTACCAACCCGCACTGGGCCCTCGTGGTAGATTACAGCCCAGGCAAATTTCGCGCCCTCTCTCCCCTAACCGCCGCAGGAGACGCCCTGGGCGTCGGAAATCCCGGGCGGATTTCCGGCCACCGTAGACACGGGCTTGCGGACGGTGAACAATGGGTAGCTCGCCGTCCGATAAGGACCAGGCCCGGGTCGTGTTGGGTTCCAGGCGCGCCTCAAAGAGATGTCAGCAGAAGTGTTAGGGGTCCACTAGGGCCGATGCCTGCCGGGGTCGCGTGGATGTCCAAAAGGTTTATCGAGGCCCTTGATAACACAGGCAACGGAAGGAATACGGGTGGGTCTTTGTCAGTAAGAGTCTGACACACCCTCCCGCTCCGCCCAGAGCCGGAGAAGTTATTTGATAATTTCCCACCAAAAAAAAAAAAGCCCACTCCCTCTCGAAGCGAGGAGGCCTGTGTCCCAGCAGTAGAAACATTATAGGTTGATTATGCTTATGCATGTCATGTTGATCTTTGCTATACCTCAGATTTTAGTTAAGTAGGGCATATAAACAAGTTACATAAAATTTATACCACACAATTAAGCCCCATTTACACGGTGCAAGTTTCTGGAACGTTCAAGAGCAATAATCGCAGGCCATAAAACACGTTCAATTATTGCCATTCAAGAATTGCAAGCAAGTGTTTACACGCGTGAGATTTCCATAAAATGGCATACAGTAAATGATTGCAAGGTTTGCCGTTCAATAAAATTGCATGGGACTTACACCAAGGCAATTTTATTGCATGCAAGTATTGCGTCGTCTAAACACAGAGTTGCACATCCTTAAACAATTGATCCAAGTATTGCCCGTATATGAAAATATTCATTAAAATGTTATCGAACGTCCATTCAAGATTTGTTAAACTTGTTTCATTCGTTCGTCCTTGTATAGTTGAATGCGATTCTATTGCAG